>CM070785.1:16902500-17502500 GCA_036346955.1 Dipus sagitta | reverse complement strand
CACTGGGGCATTAACTCCAGATGCCCAGTTTCAGTTTGAGTTAAAGGGACAGTGCAATGCTGAAGAGGAGACTAGGCTACTGCTCTCTTGACAAACAGAATGACAAGGTTTTATTGATTTGGGGAGGTGAGTTACCATTTGACAATTATCCAATAATCAGGAGCATGGTTTCAGAACATGCTTTTTTTCCTTGTGTACAAACATCTTGGCCTTATACTCAGTGAGCTAAAAGCAAGTCAGTCAACTTTGCTCTGGAATTCTTGAGTAATATCGAGTATCATTGTCTGTGTTGCATAAATGTTCTGGGCTTATGATTTGAGCTGGAACCTATGACAATGCTTGGGGACTGTAGGTGTTTGAAATGCTAAGAAAGCACAAAGTCTGGATGGAAGAAATGTACTGCACCTCCCATGAGCAATTGGTAAAGTTCTCCCTGTATTATCATGGACAAAACTTCCTTTAAATGATCAACATGGTTAAACACGGATCTGAGTCAATAGGTCACAATGGTTCTGTCAGCAGAGGGGACAGACATAACATGAAGACAGGGCTACCTAGTCCTTATCTTGTTTTAGTCACCAAACAGAGATGTATAGCTCTAGAGAAGAGTCAGTGTTCAGGAAGTGCTGTCTTCCCGCCTCTGCACAGTAAGCCAGGCATACACACTCATAACCCGTGTGTTGGAAGTGTCATCTGCAGTGAAGCTAATGGGACTCTCCCACTCTCCAGCCATGTGACCTCCAAAATGGCTGGCTCTCAGGTCAAGTCAGGAGAAAGCGCTGTCATTTTGTTCTGATAGATTATCGGAGGCCTGAGTCGATGTGGGGCGCTTACCGAGGGCATGTTAGTGGATGGAGTTTTGTCTTGCTAGTAGTTCACTTTGTCTTTGCGTATCGCTTTTCATCACCATCTTGAACACTGTCAGTTTTAGCTTGATGTAGTCACACAAGGTCCAAGTTTATACACCAGCATGCTGGCGTTGTGGCCTAGCCTGATGTTTCTGACAGAGCAAATGAGGGAGTGCAGGGTGGAGGCAGAGGGAAAGCTCCAGTGTGCTATGAATGAGTGTTAGGCTCAAGGCCCAGAGTTCATTTACCTTTGTCTTTCCTTATGGTCGTCCCTATTTGTTTCAGCTACAAGTGGTATAGAGGATGATGATGAATACTAGGGTAATAGGTAAAGAAGGATGAGGAAGACGGGATTGGTGGACAAGTTCCTTTAGAAGGAGTAGTAGGGAAGGCAATCCATGCCATCCTCAATGGATTGGAGAAAATGAGCTGAACAAGCATCTGGGGCAAGAAAGTCCATGGAAAACATAGAGAGTATTTTCAAATCCACAGTGAAAAGGCTTGAATCAAAAGTGGCAGGAGCTGGGCATGGTGGCACACACCACAGAGTGAGTTCCAGAAAAGCCTGGCTAAAATGAGCCCTGGCTTCAAAGAAACAAAACAAAGCAAAAAAAGACTGACAGGTGACAAGACACCTTGATGCCAAATGCGACCCTGACCCACTGAAAGCCTTACGTCATGAAACGTGCTGGGAGCTGATCAGCTGTTTTCATGGCTCCTCTGCTTGGCTCTGTGGAGAGCTGACTAGAGGGCTGAGAAGATGGGAAACCGGGGAGAGGCTCCTGTTGACACCCCCAGAGAGAATGATTATTTGCATTGGGTAATTTAGTCTTGAAGAACAGATGACTGGATAAAGAAAATGTATATAGACATGTATGTATGTAAATGTGTGTACACACAATGGACTTTTATTCAGCTATAAGGAGGAATGAATTCACGAGGTAATTGCTATCAAAACAAGCTAGGCTTCCAAGGAAAATTCGCATGCATTTTCTTTATTATACAAAAACTAGACTTAGAAGACAAGGCACGAGATGTATGAGGAGGAAAGTGTACAAACATGAGGGCCTGAGTTCAAACCCTTAGTACCTCATACAAGGTGGGCACCTGAAATCCCAGCAATGGGGACATAGAAACAGGTCCCTGGGCCTCAGTGACTAGCTAGTATGGAACTTTGTTAAGTTCTAACGTAAGTGGGAAAGCTTGCCTCAAAGAACAAGATGGAAAGCAACTGTAGAAGACACCTAACATTGGCCTCTGGCTTCCAAACAATGACTGACACACACACACACACACACACACACACGCATGTGTACTACACACATACTAACACACATATACATGGAACAAAAAGATATGAGAGTATAAAGACACAAGAGGGAAGGTCTGGTACAGGGAGGGGGATAGTGTGTAGAAGAGAAGATCACGGGCTGTACTGGCTAACTTTTCTTCCTGCTGTGACCAAGTACTTGACAGAAACCCTCCTAAAGAGAGGTGAGAAGCAGAGGAACCAGGGAGAGCTCGTGTTTTTACCACCACAGAGAGAATGTTTTCATAACCTTCCCTAAACAGTGCTACTAACTGGGACCAAATGTTCAAACCCATAAGCTCATGAGTGATAAGTTATTTTCAAATCAAAATATGGCATTGAATATGATTAAAGTACATTAGATATATGTAGGATAATCTCATAACAAAATTCATTATTCTGTAACATTTATAATATTCTATTAAAACATCTAAAAATAAAGTAATGAAATAAGGAATACCTTCATGGGTAGTGGAAAGTAATTGAATTCTGCATTGACATTTGCGTCAAAGCCCTGGCAGTAAGCAGAGGGCACCTTCAAACAAAGGAAGTCACGGAGAGTCTACTTACAGAGCGATGAGAGGTATGGGTTGAGGGGAGCTGCCTACTCTTTGAGGTTGAGCCTTGACTTGTCCACACCTTTTTAAGTTAATATGTTCTCTGAATTTCCCACAAATTATCCAATTCTGCTATAGCTTCTTTGGTTTCTACCTGGCCTTGATGGAAAACTGCATCTCCACAAACTCTGTGGCAGGCATGTTCTCAGGAACAATTGGATGAATGAAAGGGCGGGAGACGTGCACACTACCACAGTACTCAGCACACACTTGTCTCTCCCAGTTTCTTTGCTGTTAAGATGAATTTTCTGGCATTCTCATCCACCTACTCAGCATTATCCAAGCACCAGGTAAAATGCGAGTGGCGAGGAAATATAAGGAAAATACGTGAGCTCAGCTTCAAGTTGCTTAAGCTCCTTGCAGGCTCTAGTTGTTAGGTCACAAGGACAGGGTGATGGGCAGATGCCCTGTGAGCCTACAGGAAGAGTGTTTCACGTAGCCTTGGGTTGCTATAGGTAATAGCCAGGAGGGATGCAAACAGGAAATGGGACTGAAAATGTGTCTGGTGAGGAGGATAAGTGAGATATTCAAGAGGTCAGAGAACTAATTTTTTTAAAACATTTTATTTATTTATTTGAGAGAGAGACAGAAGAGGCAGATAGAGAGAAAGAAAGAATGGGCATGCCAGGGCCTCTAGCCACTGCAAGCACATATGCCCCCTTGTGCATCTGGCTTATATGGGTCCTGGGGAATTGAACCTGGGTCCCTAGGCTTTGCAGGCAAATGCCGTAACTGCTAAGCCATTTCCCAAGCCCAAAGAACTAATGTTTTTTTAAATAAGGAGAATACCATGTACATTAAAGGTAAATGAGACATAGGGACTTCTCTGGGGATTGTCATCAGTCATTGGTGGGTTTTGCTAGACTATTTTACTGGAGCAATGAGGGATGAGTGGACAAAAGTAGTCAGTGACCTGATTACTCAAGACCTTGTCTATGTTAGCAAATTTTACTTAGATGTTTATATCCACGGGTCCTTAAAAGAGTTTTAAAGCAAGTATACTATTGCTTCCATTCATATTGTCAGAGATGACAAAGACAAAACATGATGAGAAGAAATAATACTTTAGAAACTTGTAGTAATCCTGATGGGAAATGATGGTCCAAACTGTAGGTGCTTTGCAATGGGGATGAGCTCCTCTTCCAAAGACATACAGGTAATAGAAAAAGAAATATGGGAGAGGTGGCCGGGCATGATGGAACACACCCTGAGTCTCAGCACTCAGGAAGCAAAGTTAGGAGGATCACTGTGAGTTTGAGACAAGCCTGGAACTATACAATAAGATCCAGGTCAGCTTGGGCTGGAGTGACCCCCTACCTTGACAGAAAAAAAAAAAATGGAAGAGAAAGGGAGAGCGGAGGAAAGGAGAGGGGAAAGGACGGAAGGTGGCAAGAGAAGGTGAGGTGAGAGGAGAGGAGTGGAGTTAAGGAGAGCAGGAAAGGAAAGGAAGACGAAGAAGGCAGAAAGAAGGGGAATTGAGAAGAAAGTGAGGGAAAGGAAGGAAAGAGGAGGATAGGGAAGGAAATTTAAGACAGGGATCAATAAGGCATTGCCACTGAGTAGATGAAAGAAATGGGGGTACATGTGAAATGAGATTAAAATAATACTTAGAAACCTATTTCCACATCTCTTGCCACTTCTGGTAAGAGCCTGACTTAGGGATTGGTCATACAAGTCCATTAATGTGACTTTCCAATTGACAGATGGTAGGAAATATATGAATGGCTTGTTAAGGACTTGTTAAGGATGGTTGATGTTGTTATTAAATCACACCAAGTACTACTATTGAGCTCTATTAAGATTAACCTTGGTGGGCTGGAGAGATGGGTTAGTGGTTAAGCGCTTGCCTGTGAAGCCTAAGGACCCTGGTTCAAGGCTTGACTCCCCAGGACCCACGTTAGCCAGATGCACAAGGGAGCGCACACATTTGGAGTTCGTTTGCAGTGGCTGGAAGCCCTGGCGCGCCCATTCTCTCTCTGTCTCTCTTCTGTCTCTCTCTCTGCTTGCAAATAAATTAATTAATTAAAAAAATAAAGATTAACATTGGGAAAGTTGTTAGCTACGTTAAAATAATAACTATTGATACAGAGGTAAGTATAATATAAGTCTGCAAAGGCCCAGGCTTCATTTTTACCCATTGGCTTAAAAAATAGTTTTATTAGAGCTACAGAAATGAATGACATTAAAAAAAAACCATAAGCAAGTAACCTTCACATGGAATCTATTGGATGCATAGCATGCACAAGACAACTGGGTTCTTCTGCTGAGAATTAAGTGGTTAGTGATATTCATCTTTTGGGTTGGCTGTTCTCTCAGATAGCCTTACTTGAAACCCAGAATTTCTTTTATCAACTTAGTCCTTTCAGTTGAAGTATGCAAAACATCCATTATTCATTTTCCAGGGTAAGTAGAGAATCTAAATCATATTATTATTTCCTCAAAATTACCCCCAAAGTTCCAAAGGTGTAATGACACCTTTTCAATTCAAAGAATTTGGTTGATCAAATCTATGGTTCTAGGTATACCTCTCAGCATACCTCACTTAATACCATTACTCTATTAGAAGCTGAAAGACTTTCCCCCCTTGGTGGGACTTGGGGGTCTTTGTTTTGGCCATCAGGAGGAGATGGGAAGCTGGAGAAACTCTCATGTAGATCACACTGCGGTGTGGTTACTAATGCACATGAAGCAGAGAGAAAATACCAGTTTCCAGGGTGCTTGTGAACAGCACTGCTTTCCTCATGATGGCTTGAAAATCATGGCCTTTGCGAGGTACAGGTTGTTGACACTTCCGTTTTGATGTTGTTAAGGCACCTTATGTGTAGTGACTTCTAAGCTATCATTAAATGACTATAAACATGTTTTTAATACTTATGAGTGTAATTACATATTTTTACTTATTTATTTATTGAAAGAGAGAGAAAGAGAGAGGGAGCACCAGGGCCTTCAGCCACTGCGAATGAACTCCAGGTGTGTGCACTCCCTTGTGGGCAAGTGTGACACAGTGCTTGCATCATCGTGTCTGGCTATGTGGGAGCTGGAGATTCGAGCATGAGTTCTTAGGCTTCGCAGGCAAGTGCCTTAACCATTAAGTCAACTCTCCAACCCATACTTTTTTATTTTTATACCTTGGAGTTGATTTGATTCACTGGTTAGCTAAATGATCACAGTCTTTTTCTAGAAAAAAAATAAAACCCTATTGTACTCATGTTTTCATGGGTCAGTATACTTCAGGTTCTGTTGGTGAGAATAATGTCAGGGTGCCTTCTGTATTTGTTAGACCTTTCTTTCCACTTTTCAACTCTTACTTTTTCTTACAATATACCTTCTCAAAATTTTACTGATTTTTTTTTTTACTTTTCTTTCCCTCCTTAGAAAGATGAAATAAGAGACAGAAAACACATTCTAAAAAGTCAATTTATTGAGCTAGCTACTCATGAATACTACATATCCTATTAACTTTTAATAGGCTTGATCTACATGCAAAGTATGATTGGACAAGATGGGACACAGCAGGGGACCATTTGAGTGCTCGTGAAATTTTGTGTCTTGTATTTTATTTTTTATGTACTGGTTATTCTCCAAAGTACTCTTCTTTTAGACTGAAAATAATTCATTCACATTAAATCCTGGCCATTACATGTTGTTAGCATATAATATTGAGTTTAGCGAATACTTTGGGCAATGGCAACTTGAATTTGGCCCTCACCTCAGTACAAAGATTAGCATTCACCATGTCAGCATTGTGTGGAAGTTCATGGCCATTTGCATTTATTCAAAATCAGCAGTTTTACAATTATTGAATTTTATGCAGAATAAAATAATTAGGTAGACAAAAAATAAAATGTAAGATGAAGTGAATGGGTGACAAAACATGCTGACTATGGGCTGGAGGGATGGCTTAGCAGTTAACATACCTGCCTGCAAAATCTCTTGATCCGAGTTTGATTCCCCAGTACCCACGTAAAGCCAGGTGCACAAAGTGGTACGTGCATCTGGAATTCATTTTCAGTGGCTGGAAGCCCTAGCCTGCCTGCTCTGTCTCTCTGTGCCAGGTGTGGTAGTGCACACCTTTAATTCTAGCACTCTGGAAGCTGAGGGATCACTGTGAATCCCAGCCTGAGATTACATAGTGAATTCCAAGTCATCCTGGGACACAGTGAG
The DNA here is from genome assembly GCA_036346955.1 of Dipus sagitta. NCBI lineage: Eukaryota > Metazoa > Chordata > Mammalia > Rodentia > Dipodidae > Dipus > Dipus sagitta. The sequence continues at coordinate 17,495,562 of CM070785.1, read as the reverse complement.
ATCCTACTTTGAAAAAGCAAAGAAAAAAAGACAAAGAAAAAGAAATAATAAAATAAAATAAAATAAATTGTTGACTTCAATAGACAATTGTTGAGGGAATATCCAGTCCAAAAGACGAGTGAGCAGTAACCACTAAGAGCTGATGTAATTCAAAATAAACACTTGTCCAACAATTAATTGTAAGACAAATAGAAAGAGATCACTATTTTAAACCAGACATGCCACATAAGCTAAGAAATTATCAGAGTAGAGGTATTTATAGGACCAGGTAATAAATAAACTATAAGGTAGATAATGGGAGATAGTGCCACACAATAACAATGGCACAATACCAGCACAAATAAGCATAGGAACACTTTTTATTATGGTGTATAATTGGCAAGATAATAAATTTCATAAAGGCAATGCGTTATGGAGTTTTTAATTTATAAAGTAAATCAGTGAGGACTAAGTACAAAAATGGTACAAAGAAATGCAAGGACTGTGATGGGAAGTGAGTGACATACCCAAGGAAGCAGGTAGCTCATTCACATTTGGAAGTCTACTCTCTAATTCACAACCATGTTAGCTTGCAGGGCAATGATCAGGTTGGCATAGGATGCTGTGTTGAATAATTTCTATATGCATTTGCTCATTTGATCCTCACATTAACTGCATGGAATAGTCATTTACCTACTCCCATTTTATATTTGAGGAATCTAAGACTGATATATTCTTTTAAAAATTTATTCTTTTTGTCTTGATTTATACATTTCTTTTTTTAAAAAAATATTTTTTTATTTATGGAGAAAGAGGAAGGTAGACAGAATGGGCATGCTGGGGCCTCTAGCCACCTCAAACAAACTCCACACACATGTGCCACCTCGTGCATCTGGCTTACTTGGGTACTAGGGATACGGACCTAGGTCCTTAGGCATTACAGGCAAGCACCTTAACTGCTAAGCCATCTCTCTAGCCCTAAGATTGATACTTTAACTGACCAAAAAATATGTTTACAAACATGATGTTTTAAAAGACATATACAGGAGTCCTGTACTTAACAATGATTTTTCTTTTTAACAATTTCAGTTATGCGGTCAACTGAAGACTCAAAATATTAAAAAGAAAATTCTGAAAATTCCAGAAAGAAACAATTTGAAAGTTTTCAAATGTGTGCTGTTCTGCCTGAATGGCAAAATCCTTCATCATAATGCTCTGTCTTGCCTGGGGCAGACATCAGCCCTTTGTCCAGCCTGTCTACGTGGTTTTTGCAATTTATCTATTGGTCACATAATAGCTCTCATACTCATCAAATTGCCCCTCACAATAACCCAGTCCTTCTGCTCAAGAGACCTTTTCTTAGTCATGGCCCCAAAGTGCAAGAATAGTGGTAGTTTCCAATGCAGATATGCCAGAAAAGATGAAGAGAAAAAAATGTATATGGTTACCATTATTGTATGTTGTTAATCTCTAAGGGCACCAAATTTGTGATCCAAGCTTTATCACTGGGATGTACATATAGTCATACAACAGCACATATAGCTTCCAATAGTGTCTTTGGTTTCAGCCTTTCACAAGGGTGTTGGAAAACGTTCTTTGTCAGTTGAGGGAGTATAGAATTTTATTGCACATGAGTGTCAGTCCTATTAATTATTGATGCTCTTGTAACATTTTCCCATCAAGTACAAGTCACAGGCTTTAACACTTGTCTTTCACACTAAGAGATCCAGGTTATATTATGTTGTGAAGAGACTCCTTTCTTCTCTGTATTCATTCCAGCCTTTTTTCTTCTAGAGAAGATGGTAGCGGGGAAACTGAGTACTTCATTTTGGTGGACTCCTTTGCCACAAGTCAGTCCATGAGCTTGTTCCACTGCGTGTTCCTCTCTAAGCGTACACCAGGGAATATGCAGAAGAGAAGTTTGACTCAAGATGACGTTGGACACTCAAAGACATGCCTGCTGGCTTCTCTGGTGAGTGGGAGCAGGAGGCTTGCTCTCAGTGCATATACAGTACTAACTTTCACATCAAATCACACATTCAGGCATGTTTCAACTTTCTGCAATATTTAGAATGTGAGCAGAAAGGGATGGGTGAGTCTTAATTGCACCTAAGGATTTTGGTAAAAGGCAAAGGATTTATGATGCCTTCAGAAGCCAGAATTCAAGGAGTTTAGGATACAAGACAAGGAGTCATAATTACCATTGGGGTCTTTTGTATCTAATGGTTATGTATAGATATTGACAATTGTAAGGGAATAAAAAGTTTTACAGAGACTATCATGTGTAAAATATGTGAAATGAAATGGTAGCTGTGTTGAGGTGTTGGGCAAGAGAGAGAGAATGAAATAAGAGAATGGCTTAGTTGTAGCATCAATGGCATTTTTAATAGGATACAATGAGGATTACAAGAGATTCTTCAAATTACAGTACTCATCTGATATTTTTGCATAAACTTTTTTTTTTTTTTTGTCCTGAGGTAGGGTTTCACTCTAGTTCAGGCTGACTTGGAATTTACTATGCAGTCTCAGGTTGGCCTTAAACTCCCAGCAATCCTCCTATCTCTGCCTCCCAAGTGCTTGGATTAAAGGTGTGCACCACCACACCCAGCTTGCATAAACATTTTTTTGTTAGAAACTTTATAAAATTATGCAGATAGATATGATTATAATATATATTGGGATATTACTGTTGCCATGTCATGCTATGGGATCAAAGTGTCCATGATTGAATAAGGAACCTGTGGCACATGTAAACTATGGATACTATTTTGCCACAAAAAGGAAGTCATGTTATTTGAAATAACAGGAATGGAACAGGAGAGCATGCTGATAAACTCAATACTCCAGGGATAGGAAAACAACTACCCTCTGTTCTCATTCAGATGTGGATGTTTAAGGAATTAATCTTATACAAGAAAAGAAGAGAGATTATAAAAGGCTATAAAGGAAGGCTGAGGTTGTAGTTCGATGGTAGAGGAGTTATCTAGAATTCAAAAGGGCCTGGGTTTGAATTCCAGTAATGGAGGGCAAAAGACATGCAGGTAGGAAAGATAGGGAAGGAAGGAGAGAGGATGAAGAATGGAAGGAGGTTAAGTAATTGTGATGATTCAATTCTGTTGTCAATTTGATCAGATTAGGAATCCAGAGACATGCCTCTTGGGTAGTTCTGTGAGGTTGTTTTCAGGAAGGATTAACTCAGGAAGGAAGTCCTTCCTCTAGAGCAGATGCTCCTTCTTGTGGTGGGCAAAAGTCCCTTTTTTTTTTTTTTTTAACCTGGCTGCTCTCACTGTTCCCTCAAACTTGCATTTACCCTGTTTCAGCTTTCTTTCATGGATATTGGAACAGTTTTATCAGCCTCCCAACATGGACTGAAGAGCAGTGGCTCTCCAGGAAGCCTTCAGATATTCAGTGCCAGATTAGGAATGCTGAGGCATCCAGCTTCATGTACTGACTGAGCTGTTACTGGGTTACACAACACATAAGCCTGCAGACAGCTATTGTTGGACAACCCAGCTCATTTCCTATAAAATAATTCAATGAATCACTTTTATAGTGCAGATTATTTCTATAAGTCATGTTCCTCTTAAGAACCCTGACTGATACAGTAATAGATTGCAAAATATAGTTAATATATAAAATTTAAGCTTTAATGTTCTATAGCACTATAAGTAACCTGAGCAGAGGTGGCAATAAATTTCAAACACAAAGAAATATTGTGCTTAAGGAGATGAAAATGCAAATGCAAATTAATCTCATTTAACTGTTAAAAATTATATCAAATTATTACATTTCTAAATATGTTTGAGTATTAGATGTCAATGGAGGTAAACTAAAATATATAGAGACCCTACATACTCTTTAGCTGGTGTCTCACAATCAGGATGTTGATATGATAAAGTCAAGATGCAGAACATTTACATCAAACTAGGATTCCTCATTCTACCTGTGTGCAGCCATACTCACCTCGCATGCTCCCCCCTACTTGTCACTTAAATATGTTGCATAACTGAAACTGTATAGTTGGAAAGAAGGGGGAGATACATTGCATAACATATGTGCCATCCATTAAAAAATGAGAACTTGTTAAAAATTATGATAATTTACATTTTTATGGAACGATGAACCAAGCCTGTGACAAATGTAATAAATTTTGAATAGACAAATTTACCAAGTAAATGATCATAGCAGTGAACATTTATAAGATCCTTTGCTTTTCATCAAGCAAGGTTGTATATTAGAGCCTCACGTTAGTGGGGGTGTTCCTACATTTCCCTTTAAGTCAGACAATCCCCAAAGTTACATAGTAACAGGAGAACAGGGAGCACCAGTGACCACAACATAGCAAAACGGATGAGAAATCACTCTGGTCAGAACTGACTTATGGCCCACAATAGCCCTTGGCAATTTCTGTTGCTGACTCATTTGATGGATGGTTAATACACTGGGAGGGTTCTGGACCAGACAAGCAGCTGCTTGTGACATGAAGTCTGCATACATCATACATATATTAATTGATTCATTAAAATGAGTTATATAGTTTTTTTCTACTTGCCATGTTAAGACTTGTCTCTACCAGAAATAAAAATACCTTGTTTTTCAAAGCCAGGTAGAAATCGCCCTAAGCATATGCAAGGAGTTTGCAGCATTTTAACTCAATATTTTCTCCACTTGCTTGAATTTTTGAATAAACTTCATTATTTCTTCTCTTTTTTGTTATATGTAATATGAAACATGGGATTCTTGGGAATTCTTTGACTTTCTATAGCACTTATTATAAATATCAAGAGTATTGTATTTGGCCTTGAGTAGTAAACATACTACTGTCTTGTGAACTTCTTAGGTGATAAATATTCCTTTCATTGGGTGCACTGTAAGCTTTGCATGTGTTGGACCATCTCAGTGGTATGCAAGCAGCAAGGTCAGGGTCTTTACCCTAAAATAGTTGTCTTTATTGGACAGACAAGAGAAGCCTTTGACAACAATAAAGATAGTAGGAAAATACATCAATAAATTGTGTGGCATGCTAAGGGAAGAATTAGGGCAGTTATAAACCCATGTCTGGTAAATAAGAGATGGTGTGTCTGTGTTCGATATTCAATATAAGCAAAGAAATGCATATGAAACAAATTATATAGTAAGAACCTTTGATCTCAGCTACATCTATCTGTTCCTTTCTATTGGACTTAGTAAGCTAAGAAGTTCAATGTAAAAGCGAAGAATCCTATTGCTGTGGCCTGGAGATCAGTGAACCTCCATTTTTTGTGTCAGGATCTAAATATCCAGTATATTAGGTGATCCCTTTTGGGAAGTGAGGAAGTCATGAAGATTTCACCCTGTGAGTAGGATAAATATAGCTTTTTAATATACATTCCGTAATAAGTGTATGTTATTGCACATGAACATTAGACAGTGTCCATTCTATCGTAGTTGTAAGAATCAATTAAACATGCTTCTCAAACTCATGTTAATGTGGCCACATGGGTTCTGTTAATCTAGAGAAGAGAGACTCCTTGGAAATGGTTAATGGCTTACTGTTTACAAAATGGAAGTTTTGATTAGTATATCAAAAAAGCAAAAATTATAGCAAAGCGAGAATGAAATTCTCAATCTGATTATGACCTCCCAAATCTAGAACTATGACAAACTTTTTCTTCTAAATTATGGTGATTCTGAGTGCATATATCAGAGCTAAGTAAATTTTGGTTTAAGAAAATTCTTTTAAGGGCATATGAGCAGGGGACAGATATATTTGTTAAAATTAAATCAGAGTATATTGTTGGATAATAAAAAATATCTTATATATTAACCTGCATAGTTTAATAATCACCTCCATTTTGAGGTAATTCCTCTAAAGTGAATTTTAGTCATTTGTTCTAGATATTTAGTCAGAATTTGGATTGTGACAAATTCAAAATAATCATAATATTTTATTAGTCTCAAGGAAGAGTTGGCTGCAGTGATGATGTGGCATGGACAGTTGTTGTGAGTGATGGTGGGCAGACTTTTCATGAATAACCCCAAAGGTTGCCTTTGGATGAATTTCGTGTGGACCAAGTACCTGTTAAATCATTTTCAACATCTATTTATGTAAAATATTTTAGTTAAGAGTAAGCCCAATTATTGAAGGATTGAGTTTGATGAGTTGTTCAGTGTTAGCATCATGCTTAGGGTTCAGAAGAATACCTGGTCTGAAAGAATTTAAGTTACTCCAAGGACATGACAGCAAATGGTACATTATCATCTTTTTTTTTTAAGAGGCAGTTATCCATTCTGGCTAGTGCAATGATCATGGAAAGATATGTCAGTCACTGGAATTGAGGTTGGGTGAATCCTGCAAGACTTAGAATCGAATTCACTACAAGTATAGCCAAAACTGGGATTTGTATTTGCTTGGCAATATCAAATAGATGCTCTTTAACTATACTTATTACACTCTTATAAAAAGATCAGGAAAAAATGTACCTTAAAATTCATAAGTTAAGGGCTGGGATATATAACTCAGTAGTGAAACATTTCCCTAACATATGAAAGATCTTAGGTTCAAGCCCCAGAACCCCCCCCCCCCCTCAAATCCATTAAAAGTTCTGAGAGCCTGGGAGAGCACAGCTGTCACTACGAAGAAGTTCACGAGAGGCAGTATTTGATTGTAGGATTGGAATCCCTATGGGAATTGAAGTGGACATAGAAGTGACCCAAGGATCCCTCAGTACTTGAGTCTTGTCTTAGTTTTGTGATTTCACATGACGTACTTATTTTTTTTTCTAAATTTAACATACTTTATCCATAAAATGTGAACTTTACAAATACGAGGTGTTAAACACCAGTGGACATAGAAACTATGCAAGGTGCATATTGGTATTACTAATTATCACCATTCTTCTGTGGGACTGAACCTAGAACCACGTGCATGCTAGATGAGTGTTCTAACACTGAGCTACACCACCAGCCCTGGTTTATTTAATCCTGCTCTCGGTAGGTTGCCCTAGCTGTCTGGGAAGTGTAAGCCTCCTGAGTAAGTAGGATGATAGGCCTGCGCCAGTGGGCCTGAGCCCGCTGAGGATTATCTAGCTATCATTTTAACATAGGGTGTGGAAGTCCTCAAAGGTTAAGTAATTTCTACAGATTCACAGATACATACACAGGTGTTCAAATCCAGGCCTTGTCAGTTTCATCAACACCTTGTTTCTGTCACCTGGACATCTTTCTTGGTTTCTTTATGCAGTGATCTTCAGATGAATAAATAAAATAAAATACAAAATGCTCAAAAGGTAATGCCTGTGAGGATTGTTTGGCATTACAATCAGTGTAAATCAGATTATAGAGTCTAAATTACTTCCTCATATACTCTATATAGTCATAGTCTTCTCTCAGCACAACAATTGCATAATAACTACCTTTCGTTTTTATTATTTTTTTATTTTTTATTATTTTTTGTTTTTTTTTTTTTGAGGTAGGGTCTCACTCTGGTCCAGGCTAACCTGGAATTAACTGTGTAGTCTCAGGGTGGCCTCAAACACAAGGCAATCCTCCTACCTCTGCCTCACGAGTGCTGGGATTAAAGGCATGCGCCACCATGCCTGGCTTATTTTTATTTTTTATTATAGATTTTATTTTTAACCAACTCGGCAATTGGCGGTTTATTGCAAACATGCTGTGTCTTTGATATTTTCCTTTTTTAAATTTTATTAGTTATCTTATTTCTTTAAGAGGGAGAGAGAAAGGGAGAGGAAGAGAGAGATGAAAGGGTATGCTAGGGCCTCCATCTGTTGCAAAGGAACTCCAGAAGCACAAGCCACCTTGTGTATCTGGCTTATGTGGATCCTCAGGAATCGAACCTCGGTCCTTTGGCTTTGCAGATAAGTGCCTTAACCACTAAGCAATCTGTCCAGCCCCTTCTTTATTTTTTTTAGTAATGTTTGTGTGCTATCTTGGGTGACTATATTATTTAAACTCTGGCTTTCCCTCATGAGTATGATACAGTTAGCTATTTTTTCTGCTAATGAGATTCATAGTCAACTGCTAAGGTTGTCAAACCCTTTGAGGCATGCAGAAGTGGGTGTATGTCTAAATATAGAACAGGCCTGCTAAGAGCACAATGTTTACCTATTGCTGAATCTCAAATCAATCATTAAGGACTTGAAAAAGACGGCCAATTATAAACATTTCTAAAAGGTAGGAGTTTCTAGCATTTGTTTTAAATTCAGGCATTCAAAGTTTTAATTTCGTTTTGGTTAGGACATGGAAGAAAAAGACTGATTTGTTATTATAAGGTATTATGTAGATTTCATTAAATGTGAATGTATTCCTGAATTGTGCAATATTAACAAAAAATACATGAATGATTTTTTTTTATTTGAAGTAACTTTTCAGTGGTTTGTTGGGAATCATTCTGAGTAACCCCATTGAAAATGCTTAAAATTATTTGTGATTACAGTTCTTCTGTTAGTGGCCTAAATGTACAATGCTCCTTTTTATGTGGAAGTTGCTTAACTGATAAGGTAATAATAACAATAATAATTATTGATAATAATAATAATATTGCTGATGTCAGCTTAGGGTGGAAAAGGTCTTTTGTCACTGTAAGTGAATGACATAAAGGGTCTGGTTATGGTGAATTGGCTGAAGGGAGGAATAATGTTTCCACACAAGTCCCAGTCTCCTTGATTAATTATAGGTACATGGATGATAAGACCCACCTAGAAACTAGAGTAAAAGAGCAGATTGATTCTCTAGTCTTGGATTTCATACACGACTTTTAGTTAAGCTATGATAAAGAGAGATTCTGCATGCTCAGGAATGAATTAGACTATTTCATCTAAAAATAATTTACCTGAGGATATTTTTACCTCAGCATTCCCTTGAAAACTTGCTGTGATATGAACTTACCTGTTGGCAATGCTTGTGAGACCCCATAGACACATGAACTCATGATGCAGGTGAATGGCTGTCCTGTCCTGTATGTTCTTTACAGAACAAGTTGGGTGTAACAATTTTATAGGCCAACTATATTTCTGTCACCTAATTTAGAAAGACAATTGTTTCTACATGATGAAATATTTCTCTCTCCTCAATGTAATTTGAAAAATTGCATTTAAGTCATTATTTTTATTCTTAACCCTATGGGCTTAGGTGGTATTTGAAGAAGAAAATTATTCTGTTTAGGAAAGTTAGGTCATAAAAATTGCCTTTTCTATAGAAATGCTCATGCTTTTCATATTTCCTCAGTCTGTGCCTCATATTTGTTGCTAAGGTGATACTACATGTAAATTTTCATGCACCTAGAACTTATATAAAACAGTGATGGTATATATGAGAACCAATGCTAGGATTTTTCCTTTCTAATGTAATCTTTCTTTGTCTTGTCTCTTCTTCTCATTGGAAAGACCACAGATTATAAGTAAAACTAGAGCGAAGAGAAAAATAAATCTATTTTTCAGGTACACCCCTATGAAAACCATTTTATCAACTGATTTCATTCTTTATAAAGGATGAGGAAGTGATATATTTAATTAGGAAGTTTCTTGTATAATATCTTTGAAAAAAGGTGGTTGCATTACTCATATAGCATCACTTATTAGATTGGTAATCCACAGAATGATAAGATACTGATTTATAGTTATTACGGACTATCTAGCCTTGTTCTTAGATTTTTATGGAGGAAGACAGACTCTCTGACCATTCTTTCTCCAAGGTAGCCTGGGCACTTTTTAACACAGTATATAGAAACTTACTGTTTCCCATATTATATTTATAATTTTCAGGTGTGTTGCTCTTGTACTGTTATTTAAGGATCCATTTCCATAGTTGTGTGCTTTTGTGCATATGCACATGCTGAGAATTAAGCCTATAGGCTCATGCATACAAGACAAGTGTTCTACCACCGAGCTACATTTCACACCCTTATTAAAGGAAGTGTAAAGCTTTGTTATACTGTTAAACTCATGCACATGCTACATGATAAGAGAACAACATTCTTTGCCCTTCATTCATCAATGACACTCTTCATTGAACATGTCCACCATTTAGCTACTTTAAAGGAACTTACTCACAAATGCTGGGCCACTTCAGGGATATTAGATTTACACTCTCCTATATCTTAGATAAATTTCAACCTTTTTGATATTGCATTTAAGTTCTTGAGTTGAGGGATGGGACAATCAAGAAAAAACTCATACCTATGTCAGTATTTCATATATATATATATTCTTTTTTCCACTCCTCTTAAGACATAAAGATATTTTTACTAAGTTTCTCAATTTTCAGTCAATAAACTCATCATTGGGCAATCTATAATGTTGTTACTTCTTCAGGTGACTGAATTTTGGAACACAGCTGCACCATTGTTCTGACCTACGTAATTGTGTGAAATGCTGGGGAAACATTTGCAGCTGAGCACATTTCGGGAGACTTTGTGTAACATGCAAGCATGAATAATCTTTCTGTGCATGACTCATTGCCCTGTCTTTGCAGACAGACCGAGGAGAGGAAATAAAAGTGTGCTTTTTTCGGTTGGTCTTTTCTTGCAGAACAGCTTGCTAATTCACAGAAAGGCATTTCCAGTTTTGATTTAAACGGGAATGGGTTGAATCAAATGAATAATTGGAGTTCCAAGTTCGGATATGAACAAGTGTAGACTATTTGATACATTAGAAAATGATGCCTCACGTTTAAATTGGTAGAGCCAAAGCTACTCAGGTGTCAGACAAGTGGCGTTCCTGAGTTACATTGGTGATTGCAGGAACTAGAATTAGGAAAGTTTAAGATCTGATTGGCAGCTTATTGATTACAATACAAGCTGGTTAATGATAATGAATCAATCAACTATCTAGTGAAACTGCACCGATGCCATGGTTATTGCGGAAATGAAGGGCGGCTCTCTTTGTACTTAGCTGTTTCTCACACAGGCATGTTTAATCATGTCACTAAAAAGCTTTGTCTGTTCCTGTGGCCATACAGCTTTGCCTGTGTTTTTAAAATATGGAAAGGCTTAATGAAACATATCCTGAGTCTAATAATTCAGTTGTCAGAGAAGACAGTGGTCTGCAAATTTTGTTATCATAAGTCCTCAGATGTATAAATTCATATGTAGATAAAATTACAACAAAGTAGATTAAAAATCTATAAGCCTGAAGATTCTCTTATTTAAACCACTATTTATTCATGCTGATTACCAAATTGCACACTATTGGCTAATTATAGAACTATTTCCATGATTAAACAAAAAGCAATTTCAAATAAAAGCGTACATAACACATGTTTCTTAGTGGCACATGTCTATAACGTGTTGAATCTCAACACTAGAAAGGGCGAGTTTCCTCATCTACTGTGGGAAAATAACCTTTCTTGTTCTTCACGCTGACTAACAAAATTTAAAGTGACCCCAAGCCAGATCACATTCTCTCTTGAACACAGGTAGACATGGCTCGTGATCACTTTTACAATTCAGAGCACTGCACGTGTAGGAAAGGATGAAGGTGAAGTTTTCTTTGTAAGGGGCCATGCAGATAAATAGAGTGCATGTGTTCAATACCTATATATTTTCAACTATTTTCTCCACAGAACTGCTTCATTTGGTCATTGCAGAAGGCCTTGACATTATACTAATGGGATTCTATTTCTGGGTTTGACTCAGTTGAAACACAGGTGTCTAGCTCTGCAAAGACCATACTCTCTCCTTTTTTCCCTCCATTCTGGTTATTTGAGTCGCCAATTTGAAATGCACCATTACCACCAAATAACTATTTAACATTGTACAATCACACAATTGTGTGAAGAGACAAATGTAATGAAGGACACTGGGGAAATAAGATCCTTCATTCAGGGCACCCATATTGCACTGAAATGATAGAGGGGTCTGTAGATTTTGTTACAGAGTACCCTCTGAACAGTTACTTTCAACTAATGGTATGCTAAACTGGACAGGAAATAAAGACTTTGGATGAATGGATCTATTGGTCCAAGTGACAGGGAGCCTAGCACACTTTTTACATTACCTCAAAAGGGCCAATCTTCTGATTATGTAATTATAGCTCCAGTGGGTTACAGAATGTTGGTGTTCTCTCTGATTTTATATTATTGCTTTTTCAGTGTATTGTTAATGACATATATTATTGCTTATCTACATGACATTAAATACATAGCATTTCTGTTTTCGATCCTGATATTCTTCTCTTTGATTCCTGGCTCATATGGTCCTTGCAAACAAGAAAAACCTGAAGACAATCATTCACACAATATTATCATTGTAGAAGATTTGTTTAAAAATCTGGAATCATGCTTCATGCTTCCAGCAACAATGCTAGGTATGGTATATCTTATGTAGAGTCTTAAAAAAGTGTTAGCATGAAATAATATTGATCAAGACATTGAAGAATTCTTATCTAAGACTTGTTTTTAACCTAGTTTAAACATATTCACTGTCTCAGAAGGACTTTTGTAATTGTATGGTCAGACGGAATGATTTCTCCTCTCTTATGAAACAGCAGCTGGGATTTTCTGTCCTGCCTGTTTGCAGAATGCACTTTCCATGAGGTTGAATAGGAAATTTGAATTTCTCACTATCCCAAGATCCTTGTTACCATTTTCCTAATAAATTTGGGATGGTCCAATTGAATAGGTTAAAGAAAATAACCATTTCTGGAAAAATTTCCTGTTCACAATTATGACTCATTATACTGTCAGAAAACAACTACTTTAACTATAGGTTGAATGGATGTGAAGAAATTTCATAAATTGTTTTGAGACATGCGCTTTTTATCATTGCTCCACCTGTTCCCTCTAGTAGAGATGGGACTAATTCCTGGGGAAGGCAAAGGAAGTATCTGTATTGTAATTGAAGATTGAAAATGGCACAAACTGGGGGCTGGAGAGATGGCTTAGTGGTTAAGCACTTGCCTGTGAAGCCTAAGGGCCCTGGTTTGAGGCTTGATTCCCCAGGACCCATGTTAGCCAGATGCACAAGGTGGGTGCACGCGTCTGGAGTTCGTTTGCAGTGGCTGGAAGCCCTGGCGCATCCATTCTCTCTCTCTCTCTCTCTCTCTCTCTCTCCCCCTCTTTTTCTCCCTCTCTCTCTCTCTTTTTCTCTGCCTCTTTCTCTCTCTGTCACTCTCAAAGAAATAAATAAAAATGAACAAAAAATTAAAGAAAAAGAAAATGGCACAAATTTAAAAGGAGGGCAAGTGACACAATAATAAGCAGGGTTTTGGCTACATAGGTTGTAATAGGAGGAATTTAGTAATATAGTTTTCTAAAACTTTATAAAACTGCCACCTGAATATCAATAAAATAGAACAAATTTTATATATTCATTTGTGGAATATCATGAAGCTATCCTAAAGAAGTAAGTAAGATCTGTGTGACTAAAGGGATGTACAAATGCATTATGAAAATAATTCTAGGGCTGGAGAGATTGCTTAGTGGTTAAGGCACATGCCTGTGAAGTCTAAGGACCCAGACTCAATTCTCCAGTACCAGTGTAAGCCAGATGCACAAGATGGAACATGCATCTGAAGTTTGTTTGCAGTGGCTAGAGGCCCTGGTATTCCCATTCTCTCTTTATTTCTCCCTCTTTCTCTTTCTCTCTGTCTTAAATAAATAAAATATTTTTAAAGATTCTGATATATTTTATAAGTACACTTACATACTTTATTGCAATATATAAATAATGATCAATTATAAAAACACTAGCTGGGCAAGGTGACAAATGCCTTTAATCCCAGCACTTGAGAGGAGGATCACTGTGAGTTCGAGACCAGCCTAGCATTATAGAGTGAGTTCCAGGTTACCCTGGGTTAGAGTAAAACCCTATCTTGAAACAAATAAAAGCAAAAAGAAAGAAACATCAAGAACATATTTGCATATGTTTACAAAATCTCAATATTTTATTGAGTATGCCAAGAAAGTTTCAGTAGTATGAAAAGTATTTTAATGCATTGTTTAAAACTCAAAATTAAGACAGATTTTTCTAAAATAATTATGTGAAAATGTTCTCCTTTGTGACCATATCTTCTTTAAATGGGATTAATCAAGTCTGATTGTCAGGTTATTTAGCTTCTATATGAGTGTTTCATTATCCATGCAGTAGAATATTATTTACTAACATTGGTGGTTAATGTAACAATTAGAAATATTATCTAAAGTTTCTATGTCATACATTAAATTCATTTCTTTCATTTTCATGTACATATTTACACTCTAAGCACTTAGTATTATACCTAAAATACTTTTAAAAAAGAAATAGCAAACATCACGTTGTGATGCCCTATGAATCAAATCCTACCCTGTAATAGAAACAGAACTGTTATACAAGGTAACAAGTGGGCACTATTATGATTTGGATATGGAGTGTCCCTCTTGTGCTCATGATTTGATGCTTGGTCTTCAGCTGCTGGTGTGATTGTAGAAGGTAGTGGAAACTTTACTATGTTGGGTCTTGCTAGAGGATGTAGGCCACTGGGAGGGGATATATTATCCTTGACTGCTCTCTCTCTCTCTCTCTCTCTCCTTTGTTTCCTCTTTCTTTCTCTCTCCTTCTGAAATGCCAAACCAACATAAAATATCTTTCTTCCTACAGGGAAAAGAAATTAGTGAGGTATAAATCAAATAAATTAGAATGCCACTAGATTTGTTCAGTTAGTTGTATACTACAAATAGAGATATCATATGCATTAATATGAGAACACAAAATTCCAGTTTAAATGTTCTGTAATTCAATTAAGATATTAATGTTTCACGACATTTAATGAATTGAGTAAAATTCATATAGTAAATGTGAGGTCAGCATAGAAGGTACAAAAGAAGGATATCTCACTCTCGGACTATCAACACTTGCGGAAATATTATGATTAAATGAAGTGATGTGGTCTTGAAAGAGAAAAGGCCAGCTAAAATAAGCACATAGAGATAACCCAAGTCTATCTGGAGAACTCCTGAACACGGCGGAGTCACCAGTGGATTATTGACGGCCATGCTCTTGCCTGTCCCGCCGATCCTTTAATGACGTAATAGAAGATGGAATATTACCTATGCCACTTGCCCGTATTTTAAAAAGATCTGGTTGGTTTAAGGTCCTCTGGACAAAGAAAGAATTTCTGAATGTGCACTTGATTTCTTATCCTTAGTTAGCAAAGCTTTTATATGTAAACAACACCATGAGGGTAAAACAAAAGTCAAAATGTGCATCAGTCTTATTTTTTTCCTCTTCATTGAAATCAGCCATCCTCCAGCTTTCCTAGGATTGACTAATTGGAAGTTAAGATAATGAATAGAAAAACCAGTGGCAAGAAGTGAGTACCTTTCCCCATATATATGTTCTTCCTTTGCAAGGAGATTCTGGGACGTTAGAAATGAGACATTGAACAAAGCCAAAGCAACTCTTTGTTGACTATCTCAAGCATTAGCTTACATAATGGTTTAAACGCCCACTAGTTGATCATGGTTAAAACTTAATCTAAAGTTGTTTTAGATTCTAAACTATAAGTTAAATCGTTTTCCAAGACTAATTTAATTAAAACTAATTAAGCTATGGCTTAGTCTGAGGGGCCAATCTGCAGTAAATTTAATATATTCCTGTACTCACAGGCTGACCAAGCTTAAACTAGAGCTTACATTTCCAAGGCACTTTGTAAAAACTCCTTTAAAATGCAACTGGGTGACGAACTTGTTTCTTGCTGCAGCTATGAAAAGACGAGAGATTCTTCGGTAATAAGTGAGTCTCTAGACAGTTAAGCCTGGGAACTGATGGATTAGATCATTAGGGAAAATGCCTCCATAAGTAAGATTTGCCAAGTTTCTAATGTTACTAATCTTTAGCGTGCCGTAAAAATTGCTGTGGATTTACATGGAGCAATTATTTTGAGTACAAGGAAGAAAACCTCATTACTCACAGTTATTACTAATAATCACCATCATTAACATTACTGGCAAGAGGGCAGTTATATGGCAAGTTATACTAGGTTAGTACCCGAGACAGAAAACAGAAAAACCCTCCCCCGAGGGCCCGGAGTCTGTGTACAATTTGCATAGACAGTCTGCAGTAATGAGCTGTCTGTTAGGAGGTCTGGGGCTCCGTTACCATTCTTCAAAGGGGAGAATGTCCCATGATTTTAACAGTTGCTGTCTTTAAGAATGTCTGATATTTCAATTCAGTGCAAACACAGTTGTTGCCTTTGCTGTTAAAAGGTTGCTTAAGGACAATTTTATTCTCATATAAATTTGAGAAAACCATGCAAACTATTTACTGAAGAGAAAAGATGTAACACAAGAGTTAGATTTGCTTACAAATACAAGAACCAGGGGATTTTTCCAGAAAAACTCTTCTAAGTAAATCGCATTGTTCACATTCATATAAGTGCAAAATACTTTTGGGCAAAACCCAGTTATGAAGAAGGGTTATTCTTGAAGCACGCTTGCCTTGATGCATGAATTAGAATGTGAACTGACAGAGCCATCTAACAAAATCGTGGACTTTTTTTTGCCTGCTCTCAGCACGTAATGCAGCAACTTCAACTGCCGGTAAAAGTATATTTTGCTGTTGAGTCAACTGTTTCATGGATTAGACTTTATAGGGTGGTTTATTATGGTGATGGAATTTCTAGTATTCTTATTTAAACTCAATTTTCAATCTTGAAGGGTTTAACACGTGGGCTGAGACCTATTGCTGACAGGTCAAAGACGTTGGTTTTGACATCTTAGCATGTATATGATCAGATGAAAGAAAAGAAAAGCACTCAATATAAAGATGCTAAACTAAGATTAAAACCACCATAGGCTAACATGTGCTCTATGTGTGATGGCTATCTCTGTAAGAATCCCAAGAAAAGAAACGCCTACGTCAGAAAGATGGGTCTGATAAAATATAAATATGAGGTAAAACCAATTTGTGGGTTAATTTCAAAGAATTGTACTGTGAGCTGTGAATTATCTAAAATCTCTTACCTATTTGGTAATTCATTTAGAAATACTGAAGGCATACAGTTTCTTTACAAAGTTGTTTGTGAGCAGGGTTTTTAAGACGTACACACCTGTGTATTCATTTGTTGCTGGAATGCTTGTGTTCTCCTCCACTGTGACTGGCATTCCTAGACAACTAGCCAGGTAGTCATATGGAGAAAAATATTTGCTATTTAAGATTCCTATAGGTCGAATGTCTTTTAAATACTAGGGGCTAGTATTACAAAATAGAGGAAAATGTTCATTACATTTTCTTCCTCTGATGAAACACTCAGCTAAAACCAGATAGTGCACTCATTTTCCTTTATGCCCCTTTGGAATCTGATCAATTCCTACCAATAGTCATTGATTATAGTATAAATTTCTATTAGTAATATATTTCCCAGTATGTTTCTAATATAGTGGTATTATGGTACTTTTAAATATCCTTACATTATTTATATTGTTATAGAAAACTCATTTAGATTTTTGTCTTGAAGAAAATGTAACAGAACATAGTCCCTTTTCAGAGACCTAATGGTTGGATTCCAGTTTGTAATATTATGAGGGAAAAGTTTAGTTTAGTAGTAGAGCTAATCTCATAAGTTTTGTTAAAGGGTAAGCTGAGATCATGCATATTGCATATGAGTGCTTAGCAGACCATGAGCACAATTATTTCCGGCAATCATGACTTTGAAGGGAGACACCTTCCTTAGCTAGATCATCCATGGGGAGGAACACGTTCCAAGTGGGTTCAAATGAACCGGGCCACAGGCATGCCATGGATCCATCCCTAGCTTCCTGGGTATGAAAAAGAAACCTGGAGCCACTGGCTGGTCTCTGATAATTATCCCTAATTGTAATGATTTGGAAATTTTGTCTCTATATGACATCAAAAATTACTAAATGTCTATGTTGAAACGTTGACTTAGAAAATAGGCAGGAAAATCCCCAGTCCTTGAGAAAAATGATGCTAAAAAATTAAGCTTGTTATGAATTCTTAGATGTCTTGATTTACCTTGTGGTACTAATCAACACTCGAATTTTTGGTCTTAAAATTCATTTCTTAGTGAAAATGATCAGATAGGGGCTTCAGTGAGTAATGTTTTGGGGTAAATTTTAGTTCTGTATTCTTCCCTTTTCTCTTTGTGTGATCTTCAAATGGAGTAAACAGTGCAAGCCTGGGATTTTGATATTTTTGGATGGGAAAACGAAAATGTTATTCATCAAGAATCTTAGAAAGACTGGAGTATTTAACTTTTAACACTTCAAAACTTTACTAAAGTATTTAGAGGGAGAATGTGGAATGTTAGGAAAAATCCTATGGCACAGTTCACCCAAAGCATACTGTGTAGATGACTCTGAGGAGAGGACAATGAATACTAATGAAGTTACTTTTGAATAACTAAATGAGCAACTTGTATTAAGCCAGATTCATTTTTATAAGACTCTAGTGTATATACATTACCAAAAGTTGCAGAAAATTTATTTAAAAAAATCTGAGATTTGCATTTTTTTCTGCTACCTGTGACTCATTTTCTTATTTTATTTTTGGCAGATTTTCTCAGTGCACTGGGTAGAATATAGATGTTTCTTTGAAGCAGAGTCAGAAAAATCCTAAAGTAAAAAAAAAATTATGAGATGATATGCATCATAAAACCAATTTTCACCATCATTTATTTTTATTAAGTGTTGTCTGACAGTTTTTAAAAATAAGTCATTTACATAATTTCTTTAATTAGCATTAATTCAGTTGATAAATTTCTGAAACTCACTCTTCAATACCTATGCACTATTCTAGTTTAATTTATTTTTTGTCATACAAATATAGACAAATATTTAATTTATTTCTTCTTTTTCTTACTGTTCCAGACCTTTGTGCATAGGACTCATATGTAGCTCTTCTAATGAGCTATAGCCTATAGTTGAACTTTTCTGTGACACTGCTGTCTCAGACACAGATGTCAATATGCTAGAATTATAATAAAAATGTTTCTGAAGAGCAGATAAACTTCTAAATATTTCTTGTTTTTATGTATTTTTTTTTTGAGGCAGGGTCTCACTCTAGCCCAGACCGACCTGGAATTCAGTCTGTATTCTCATGGTGGCCTCAAACTCATGGCGATCCTCCTATCTCTGCCTCTCAAGTGCTGGGATTGAAGGCATGCGCCACCATGTCCGGCTGTGAACATCTAATTTTTAATGGTAATTCACTCACAGGGTTCTATCACTTATGAAAAAATATTGTTGCATAAGAACACAAATGATGGACAAATGCACAGTTATGAACTGTAATCTCATTGCTGTGATGCACTTTATTTAGGGAGAAGCATAATTCTACAAAACTTAAATTCTAGCGGCAAATAAATAAAGTTGTGCCATTTTGTCCCCTGACAGTGAAATAAGCCATATATATAATCATTACAGAATAAATTTTATTACCTATTTCACTGCCATCAATAGTCACTGAGAATTCTATTGGGAAGTTTAAGGACAGTGTCATTCTATGGTCTATGGCAATATCTAAGCCATTATATTGCTTTGATGTATATATATATATATATATATATATATATATATATATATATATATATATATAACTTAATGAAAATTAAAACAATTTGAAAACTGGCAATAGAAAATTGTCTGCATTTTCTTTAATTTCCCAAATTTAAAGGAAGGCACTTCCAGGTACCACATGATTTCTTTTTGTTCGTCCAGCCAAAAGCTACAATAATTATTCTCTCCTCAAGATTCCTGGGCTCTAACCTTTCATTTTTCACTTCAGTGACTCTTCAAGTCTTCTCAAATTTCACTAGTGGAAACTTCTTCCCTAGGAAAAGTAGCTAACTGAAGGTCACCTATAGCACCTCCCTCACTCTTCACCTTTATCATTCATTATGCAGAAACTTTCTGTATTATCAGTTTAGAAAATAATCAATTCCTATAATCTCACTTAACATTCCTTAACTTCCTAATAATTCCTTAAATCACTTTGATTTCTAGTTCTTAATATGTTACTGTCCACACTTTTAATCAAATGAACGCAAGCATTTCTGAAAGTGTCGTGCAAGAACAAGATGAGAAAGAGCTGGCTATGGTTTCTTTATAGTTCTTCTGATTAAGGCTGACTAAAGTTAACTTTAACATGATCAATGCTGCTCTCAAGCACAAATGGTAATCATTCCAAATTCTTGCCCTATATTTGAAATAGGCATTCACTTGAGTTTCTCATTAAGAGATTATTTAAGATTGTTTATCTTGTGCCTAGAGTTGTTGACATAATGCCACTCAGTAATTAAATTGTGCAATAGTTCAAAGATTAAGAGTCTAATAGTTCCTTGATGTAATGATGGATGTTTCATTATGGTTTATGTGCTTAACACATGCTACTTAGTCATATTCTATCTAATCTGCTCATGTTCTGAACTGTGCTGTGTGGAATAAACTTCTAAGCAACTTCATTTATCCATAAATACCTCAGGTAACAACTTTAGTCATACTGTTTAGTTCATTACAGGTATGTTCTTCAACTGATTGAAGGCTGAGTTTTCACATCTACAAAAATGGAGACACGTTTACATCTTACTGTTGTCAGGAAGCTAGAAGTAGGAAAGTGTAAATTTCTAATAGCTGAGAATACTCATAGTCAGTGAGCATCTTGCAATGCAAATGTGTTCTTATGTTGCTGAAGAAAATGAAAGGGAGTCCATCAAGGCAAACTGAAACAATGTACGTTGTCCATGTTTTACTGCCTAATGTGCTTATGCTTTTGGTCTTCCTTTGGCAGGTTGACTTCTTGGTGGAGCATCTCCAATTCAAATTTTAATTCTCCTTCTCACCCTATGCTTCTTCTAACTTCATAATCTATCTTTGGATATCTTTTGGAGTAATGAAGGTTGTATATTAGAAGCCAAAACAGATTGAACATGGTTTCAAAAGGGACGTGGGGCTGGAGAGATGGCTCAGCAGTTAAGGGCACTCACTTGCAAGGCCTAATGGTCCAGGTTCAGTTCCCCAGTATCCAGATGCACAGAGTGGCACATGCATCTGGAGTTCATTTGCAGTGGTGGTAGACTCTGGTATGCCCATACTCTCTCTCATTTCTCTATCCCTGTTTGAAAATACCTAATAAATAAGAACATATTCTTAAAGTCTATGACAGTGATTTTGTTTTTAAAGATGTGGTAAGAGAGACAGAGCTTAGCACAACCCCAAGGCGAGATGATGGAGATAGGTGGTGAGAATGAGACATGCAACAATGAGGCATCATTTAGGGTTTAGTTATCAATTTGCTTATCATTGGTCTACTTTAGATTGCTTTCATGGTTTGAAGAGGGACCCATTAGTCAATAGATCATTTTAATGAATAGTTACCAGAACTTTTCCTTTGTGTAAAATGAAACAGAGTAAAAGAAATCACGAGATTAAATTGTGTGTTTGTGTGTGTGCACGTGAACACTGTTTCACTTAATACAGTTGCTGATAAGACACCTGCCTAAGTATCACAGAAAAGTTCACTAAGGTCCCTCTGTAGGCTTGGTCAGCAGAATGCTGCAGGGCACGGGGGGCACTTTGGATATGAATTTTAGCCAACTGAAACTGTGGCTGTCTTATCTGAAGTTAGCCCAAACCTTGGAGATGCAGGGTACTTTCCACATGTGCTTGTGTTACTCTTACAGTGTAGGACTAACTAGTGTCAGAGCTTTCCCTTCCATTCTAGATATCTCCAGTTGTGTTTTATGTTGGTTAAAGCCCCAAAATTTATTCAATGGAATATTTAGTTTCACAGTTAGCTAAACAAGATGTTATCCATTGAATTTCTTAAATTTGCTTTCAAAAGGTTTCTTTTGGGGCTGGATAGATGGTTTAGCAGTTTAGGTACTTGCCTGAGCAGCCTAAGGACCCAGGTTCAATTCCTCAATACCCATGTAAAGACAGATGCACAAGGTTTCAAATGTATCTGTAATGTGTTTGCAGTGGCAAGAGGCCCTGGTATGTCAATTTTGATTCTCTCTTCTATCTCTCTCTCACTGCATATATATAAATAATTTTTAAAAAGGTTGCTTTCGAGCCGGGCGTGGTGGCGCACACCTTTAATCCCAGCACTCGGGAGGCAGAGGTAGGAGGATCGCCGTGAGTTCGAGGCCACCCTGAGACTCCATAGTGAATTCCAGGTCAGCCTGGGCTAGAGTGAAACCCTACAAAAAAAAAAAAAAAAAAAAAAAAGTTTGCTTTCTACCTCTTTTGGAGTACTTTTGTGAGTCAAACTGTGTTTCTAGATAACTCCCTGCTTTCAGGCTAATCACACGTGTTATAGTAATTCAGCAAAATGCATGAAAAGGGCTCATAGTTTATGGTACTATCTGGACTTTTTTAGCCTTTTATATGATTAGTTTTGTATCCCTGAGATTATTATTTAAACTGCCTGAAATTGTATCTCTACAATGCACAAGTATAAGAAAATGGAATTGGAACCAACACATGACTTGTCCATACCACAAAGTTTATAATTAATAAAAAGAAAAATGACAAAATTCAAAAAGCCAAAGATTCCCAGAAACACAAAATATTGTAATCTTGTCCACTCATTTTCAAATTTTATTCTTATATGTAATTATAGAATCAAAGTAGTTAGCATGTGATACATTAGATTTCAGATTATGCAGCCTGATAGGGAGATATTTTGAAATCGGACTTTCTTGTTAAGCTTTAGTTTTCTTTCTTTCTTTTTTTTTTTTTTTTGGTTTTGCGAGGTAGGGTCTCACTCTAGTTCAGGCTGACCTGGAATTCACTGTCATCTCAGGGTGGCCTCGAACTCACGGCAATCCTCCTACCTCTGCCTCCCAAGTGCTGGGATTAAAGGCGTGCGCCACCACACCCGGCTTAAGCTTTAGTTTTCATGACATCATTTTTCTAGAAATTCCATTGTATTTTCCGGCAGAAAACTTGTTATTTTGTTAATATCAGCATTTGTAATGAGGTAAAGGGTGAAGGAGAGTAGGGATTCTTAGCCTTTCCTATTCCTATCTCTCACTGGTTCCAAAGTCCGATCTTGTCTGCTCTTAGGTTTGTGATCTGGGCTGTTTTCTTGGATTTTACATTTTTTCTCTGTACTATGCTCATATGTAACCTTTGAAAGGTGACTCTCTGTATTTCCATTGTTCCTCCATTTCCATGGTTCCCTCTCCATCCTGACCCACTAAGCAATCTTTTCAACTAACCCAGGGGGATGATCCTGTCTACTGTCTAGCATCATGCTTTCAGTCTGAATTAACTGGGTACCTCTATAAAAACAGTTTAAGTAAGATATATAGCTATATATCTACATGTATCTGTATTTACATCTCGAATAAAATTGATTACAAAGAACTGATTTGTTTGTTTGTGGAGGCTTAGAAATCCAATTATCTTCTGTCCACAGGTTAATGGTGAAAATTCTAACTTGAGTCTGTGAGCTGGAGAAGTAAGAACACTTAGGATACCTAGTTCCACCCTACGAGCAGGTGGAGTCTGACAGCTTAGTTTAGGAAGTCAGGCAGAGCTAATTCAACCATCGTCAGCCTTTTCAGTCTATTCAGGTTCTCAAAAGATTGGATGAGGGCTGGAGAGTTTGCTTAGTGGTTAAGGTACTTGCTGCAAAGCCTAAGGACCCAGGTTTGATTCCTTAGTAATACCCATGTAAAGCCAGATGCACAAAATGGAATATGCATCTAGAGTTTGTTTGCCGTGGTTGGAGGCCCTGGCATGCCCATTCTCTCTATCCCCCCACCTTTCTCTCTCTCTCTATCTGCTTGCAAATAAATAAATAAATAATTTTAAAAAAGACTCGATGAGGACCATCCACACTAGGGAAAGTTATCTGCTTTACTGTGCTCGTACATTCAAATGATACTTTCTTCTCAAAACTCTCTTAGAAATATACCCAGCTACAATGTTTGACCAAATATCTGGGCATATTGTGGCTCTATCACGTTGGCATATAAACTTAATCAACATGGTATATAATTTATAGAATTAGAAACTCAAATTTAAATATTTAGTGTCTTGTGTCTTGGCACTAATCTCTAGAACTTTGAGGTATTCTCTTTCTCAAATATTTCTCCTTATAATGAGTTGCCAACTCTCCTCATATGGCTGTTCTTTGCTGCGATATTCACAAGAGTAACAATAGTATCTGAATTTTATGGGTTTTCTCCTGACTTTTTTGATAAATTTTTCTTAAGTCAGGCAATATTTGTAGGATTTAACATTGCATAAATCCATGCCATCTTAGGACAATCAAACATTGCTTATACTTGTACACTAAGAAACTCATGATTCTTATACATTACTGTGTTTTCTTTAAAAAAAAAAAAGTAAGCTAATGTATCATGATCATGCAAAGTAATGAGTTTCACGATGGAATGTTTGTCAGTGCATGTCATTGCACTTGGTCTCGCTCCCCCTCCCCCTCCCGACCCTCTGCTCCTCCGGGCTTATGTCTCTGGCTTGCAGATGCTTCTTCCTTCTGCTTGTATGTCACATCTGTTCATCATCCTCTCTTTCCACCCATCTATCTTCAAGCCTCTTTCTTCCTACTTATGATCCCTTTCTAGTTTCATGACGCATATACAATTTCAAAACTAGGTGTTACACATAGCAGAAAACACACAGTATTGTGTTTTTCAGCAGCTGTTTTATTGGGTTTGTTTCAATACTGGGCCTACGCTCAGTCTTAAAGAATGGACTTGGGAGATTGCTGTCTATGGGTCCATATCTATTCCACAAACTGCTTCTCACAGTTTCTTTTAATAGGAAGATGTCGTTTTTTCCTTTTTTGCGTATCTTTTTTTAACATCTTTCAATGCGCATGGAAAGGGTGTTGAACAATGTTTTAAAACCAAGACTGTTACATTTTAAAATATGTATGTGGAATGGCACTCAGGTTGTATTCCACAGATTAAAGAGAAAGAAAGTTGATAGATTCCTACCTATGCGGGGCTAATGTGTTGAGAGAGGGGTGGGGGAAGGGAAAGTAACAGGTGGAGTCTGGAGATCCACTGTTGTAAATATGTTTGTGAAATCAGGAAAATCTATGAGAAAATAGTGTCTTGATATGAAGCTGAGGAAAAAAAAAGGATATATATTCTTATGGTATTATTTTCTAGAGTAAACATGAAACTCATTTTCATTCAGAAATAACGAAAAAACCAAATCACATTCTAGGTGGTAGTAATTTTGCTGCCTCTTGTTTAAATATTTATGCCATGAGTGGTTAGTCTAATAGTGCTTTTCACTCTTCCATCTTTATTTTTTATTTCTTCTTGTTTTTTTTTTTTTAATTTACAGAAGGAAAGGGAGGAGAATATTTTCCTGGGTGATAGCTTTCTGGAGCTACAGACATTGGATTTTCACATCTGCTACTGTGATCTCCTGTGGGTATCCATCTCCCAGTGTGTTTTCTGTAGTTTTCTATTTCTGCTATGTTTTTGGTAGGATTCTGTGCTACCATAGTGAAACCCTCTTTCAGTTTATTGGTAGTACTTTGAGCTCCATCTGCCTCCCTCACAGACAAGCATGAGAAACATTCAGAGGCCCAATCATTGAATACTATGATACAGAGGACTCTAGACTCTGAGCTCACTCTCAGTACTGCTAACGTGTCTCTCAACCATTACTGTTTTAATTCCTTTCTCAGTCTCTTAAGTCCTTTTCCCAGAGGCTACCATTTGGAGAACCAGGTACAAGCCTTTCTTTCATTTCTTCTATGTGTACATTGGTTTTCTGTTAATATAACTTCCCCTGGGGTATAGTCCAAAGTCGAAGTGATAAGTGGAAATAGAAAAGAATGCCATCCAGTCTTTAACTCTTTTTTTCTAATCTAAGATTTCTCTATGGCCTTTCAACAGGATAGTTATTTTAAACTCTGTGTAGGAAGAATACCCTGATTTTATTGTGCCTTCTCTTCATATTTTGGCACATGATATAAATTCAAAACTGAAAGTCTTCCAGCACTGAACAGGTAAAATGAAAATCAAGCTTTAGGAATTTACGAAAGGTCTTTTCTTCCCATCAATCTGCCTGACCTTTTCCTCACCCAGGGATCACCTTGGTCGTTATTTAGAATTATGACTTTCTGGAAACAGGGATAGCAAGAGTACTTTGCCTACTTGATGACTTTGAAGAGTGAACAAACGCAGCCAGAGAAAGGTTTAGCAGTTTTTGACTATAGCAAACTTTAAAAACCGTTAGTGCTGGGATTTGATGGCTCTAGAATTCCTGAAGACTGCCCACAAACAGCAGTGTAATTGGAGTAGTTTGGAGATAGAAGTTCTTTCTTTTTTTGTGAGACAGGATCTTGCTAGATAGCACAGGTTGTCCACGAACTCATTATGTTCCCAGGTTGGGCTTGAACTCATGATCCTTTCACCTCAACCTCCTGAGTGCTGAGTGCTGGGATTATATGCTTGGAAGCAATTTTCTACTCAAATGTTTCACTGAGGAAAAAAACATGTAATAAGTCTTTGGCATTTTAAGTTACACATTTTAGGTTTTGAAAAGTGACTGTGACTTGTAATTTTTCACAGCCATGAATTGGAGTTAAGCAGTTATATGACCACATAAGGGAGAATTATTGGATAATTAATTGAATTTGTCTGGAAAGATGCTCAATATCAGCATCAGTATGAAACTTGAGATTTTAGACATTATCACATTTCTTGTTTTGAGACTTGTGCCTCTTTGAACATAACCTTCATGTCACAGGCCCAAGGTAATGATATAGCTGTCCTATATTAGTTACTCTTATGCTCTATGAAATAGTTTCCTCCTCTTACTTAGCAAAACTAAAGTAGGAAGAAAAGAAAATACTTGCCTTATTATAGAGTTAATTGGCAATATAAAAGTCAGATCTTTGGTTATAATGTTTAAAAATAATTGAAAAAATTTTTTATTACATCAATATATTTCTATATGAATGATCTGTTATTATCCTTAACTTAATTATTCTCTTGGTGGCATTTTAAATATACATTCATGATATAAGGCAGGATTGTATTCTCCAAAAGTTTGTTTTCATTATCTTCGTGACACTACATTTTTGCTAATTAAACTTTTATTGCATTTTACATTACCCAGGTATAAAAATAATTTTAGATTATTATACCATACATTCAATAATACTATAAGGAATCTTGAATTATGATATATTTAAAATAACTTTGCAGCTGTCTTTCTAACCTATAATTACTTAATTCTGCTGTAGCTATAGAGCCAATTTCAATAAAAAAGCCATAAGTGATAATTGCTTTATACTTGAAAATTTGATTTTCCTCACATTCTGTATAATTAAATAAAAGAAGGGATGGTAACCTGATGTGGTTACAATATTGGAGCTTTCATATCACAAACGAGTGTATCATCAGCACATCTGGTCACTAAGCACAGAGATTGGTCAATATGGAAAAAGATCCAGGGATCTCTTATTTAAGAGGTGGTAATTAAATGAGATTAAGTGAACAACGTTTGGTGTTTTCTTCTTTTTTAGCTGTGTGAACATCTTAGTTGAGTCATTTTAAACGTTTAATTGAAATGTGTCATAGTTCAGAAAAGTATAGCTTTATTTTGACTCAAGGCTTCAAAACTGCATAGGCTTCAAAAACAAGCTTAAGGTGATATCTTAACAGGAAGTCACTATAATATTATAAAAAGAATCTGATAGATAAAAAGATGAATGAGAGACCCATTTCCTATATAAAACCACCATTCTTGTTCTAGTAGTAGTTATTGGATTTTTGACCTTTGAATTCTTATTTTGTTTATATATTTTTGAGCAAAAAATAAAACAGTAAATTGCTGAATTTAAGACTTAAGCATGGGGATCAATATTTTCTTATGTGAGGTTAAGCCTTTGGCTTTGCTTCTCATGATTCAGGCCAGTGGTTTCAACACTACTGTGCATCACAAAGTTGAGCTTCAGTTTACCACTGGGCTGACGCTTTATTTCCAAATTTATGGCTTCTGAATATTTCCTTTCCTGATTTACAACAAGATTGTTTATTCTATAAATACAGGCATAAGCATTTTTAATCTATTAATAAATATTTATAAAACAGGTAGCTCATATATCTGTGTTTGGAGTGCAGGACTAATTTCTACATGTGCTTGATTTGCCATTTTGTCTTTTTCTTTTTTATAACATATATTTTTTTGCTTTTATTTTTACTTAGTTATTTGACAGCGACAGACAGAGAGAGAAAGAGGCAGATAGAGAGAGAGAATGAGTGTGCCAGGGCCTCCAGCCACTGCAAACAAACTCCAGACACGTGTGCCCACTTGTGCAACTGGCTAATGTGGGTCCTGGGGAATCGAGCCTCGAACTGGGGTCCTTAGGCGTCACAGGCAAGCGCTTAACCACTAAGCCATCTCTCCAGCCCCACTTTGTCTTTTTTCAACTCATATATTTTGTTTGAGGAAGAATTCAAAAAGGAATTTCAATCACTTTTTAAAATTAAATTTTATTTTATTTTTTAAGAGAGAGAGGGGGAGAGAGAATTGGAGCTCCAGGGCCTCAGCCACTGAAATCAAACTCCAGACACTTGCCCCACCTAGTGGGCATGTGTGACCTTGTGCTTGCCTCACCTTTGTGCATCTGGCTTATGTGGGATCTTAAGAGTCAAACACGGGTCCTTAGGCTTTGCAGGCAGGTGCCTTAACTGCTAAGCTACCTCTCCAGCCCTCAGTCACTTTTAATACAGTGATTACTATTTCTAATTATCTTGTAACTTTAAAAGACACTGATTATATACAGTTTTTTTAATTAAGTAGAAACTTTGTATAGATACATAATATGTTGGTACCATTTCCCTCCTCCCTGCTCCAACTCCACTGAGGGTCCTCCTTAACGGGATTGTTGGTTTCACCATGTACTTGTAGGCAACAGTTGTGAGAGCAGCAGCCTGTCATGGGGTGGCTGTGCCTCTGGATGTTCCTTCCAATCCTGTGGCTCTTACATTCTTTCCATCGCCTCTTCCACAAACTTCCCTGAGCCTTCATGGATGTGCTTTAATTCTATTTTAGTGCTGAGTTATCAGCAGCTTCTGCATTTCTGCTTTGAAGCATGTTGAGTATCCTCAGTGCCTGTCTGTATCTCCTTGGCCCAGTTATCTGTGGAAGCAGCACTCTTGTTCATCTCGCCAGTTCCTCTGTGGTTTTGCCTGGGCTCTGGCTGCTGTGTGAGGGGAGGCTCATCTGTCAGGGAGTCAGCTGTCTATCCTTGTCTTGTTGGTAGATTATGGTTGTCTTTGGTTCTCGCTGCTTTCTGGAAAACAAAAACAGATTCTCCAACAGAGAAAGGGAGAGAGAGAGAGAGAGAGAGAGAGAGAGAGAGAGAGAGAGAGAGAAGGTCAGGAGAGGTTAAAGATTATGAGAGGCTAACGTGCATAAGCATTATTAATTTAGAGAGATTTTGATGAGTGTGGCCTCACTTTTGGATGAAAGTTAGTGGGAGCCTCTCATTGGAGTCCATTATCTTGGTCTGTATGGAGTTCTGACTTGGTTCCCAGTTCCAGTTCCAGTTCCAGTTATGTTTTTGGTTTTGTTTTTGTTTTTCCCACTGAGCAGCTCTCATAGCCAATCACAGAGCCATTGGTTACCCACCTAGGCTCTGTGCCACTACTGTGCAGTATGTACGTCTTGTTGGGTTGGTTGTTTTCATATAGCACTGTCCCCTGCTTGCTCATAACATTGTTGGCTATTTTCCCCCAGCAGCTCATGTAGCACTTTCTCAGCACTGTTCAGACTAGCCGTCTGGGAACTGGCTTCCTTTCAGATTCATTAAGAGTATTCATTTATTGTATTGGGAAGATGGCTTACTGGGTAAAGGGATTGCAGCACAAGTATGAGGACATGAGTTTGGATGCACAGTCAGCACATGAAGCCAGGTGCAGTAATGCTCACCTGTAATCCCAGTGCTCCTCTGGCAAGGTGGGAAACAATAGAACCCCTGTAAGACCATGGGCCAGCTGGCCTGGCACACATAGTAGCAAACATCAAAAAGATCCTGTCTTAAACAAGATGGAAGGACCAGTCCCTGAGGTTATCCTCTGATCTCCATAAATGATCCTTGAATCTGAGATTCGAGGTTGTGGTTTTCATACAGGTGAAGTAAGAAGACATTATAAAAAATTAAAATACTTAGTCGGTATAGAAAGGGAAGTACTGAATTATCTCTTACATGTGGAATATAAAAATAGCCAAACTATTAAAAAAGCACCAAAAAAAAAAAAACAACCCAGAAGATAGAGTAGTGCTTATAAGGAGATGGGAACTGGGATAGCAGATGTTTTTCAGAATTCAATGTTTCAGTTAGGTAGGAATAATTACAATTAATAACACTGAATATTTAAAATTTGATGAGACAGAATGGGTCTTAAATGTTAGCACATACATGCCACATGACATGTGAGGTGAAGGTTATGTAACTTCCCATGAGTTAATCATTTCACTATACATATATCCATATATACTCACATTATATATATAATATATATATATATAACATATATACATCATGTTATGCCTTCATAAGTAAATGGACACTTGTCAATTATAACTTCATAAAGCTTCAAAAAGGTACACATCATATTTTTGACTTTATGTTATGCCATTCTAGTAGTATGTACTACAACTGTAATTTATCAAATTTTGTTACAGAATTTTGAAAATCGCAGGAGATCACAGTCTGGACCTGGCTGTAGGTTTTTTGATGCTCTCTGGGAATTTCTGATGAACTTGGATCATGTGTGTTATCAGTGAGGTTGAGTTATCTAATAAATTAAGTACAAAATGTGATTGCGGACTTGTTTACATTGGTTTTCTAGGCTGTCCAGATAATTGCTCAAGCCTCAGATTATTGACAGGTTAGATCTTAGTTTATGATAATAGCATATTTTATTGCTTATTTCCGAGAGATTAAAGGCCTAACTTTTCTGCATAGATGTGCATCATATCCCACTCCATGATATTACAGGGCAGTTCTTACCAAACTGAGTTAATCATGAGTTTCAGTAAATAATTGAAAAATCTGTTAGAAAAATGGAAGTTTTTAAAATTAGTTTAGTTAGTTAATTAATTAAATTAGACAATTTAATTAGTTTAATTAGGTTTTTAATGTTTTTAATTGTGCAGAAATATTTATGAACACAGATTTCAGTATCAACTCCTCTCGTACTGTGAAGCATTGGGAAACTGCTAATACTTACACTCTGTGTCTAGTAAGTGAATGTCTTCCTTGTATGGGACATAGACATACTGCTCCCATTCAACAGCTGTTGTTTCTTGATGTAATATTCCTTTCATTATAGCAGATTTTAAATCTGGGAAAAATAATACTCAAAAAGTCAAGATAATATGTATTTGACTCATATTGTTAATCTTTTTTTTGGGGGGGGTGGGGTTTTTGAGGTAGGGTCTCACTCTAGCCCAGGCTGACCTGGAATTCACTATGGAGTCTCAGGGTGTCCTCGAACTCAGGGCAATCCGCCTACCTCTGCCTCCTGAGTGCTGGGATTAAGGGCGTGCGCCACCACGCCCGGTTTATTGTTAATCTTTAGACTTCCATAGCATGCACTAAACTTGTGTGAATACAGCTCGCGTGACCTGAACAAGGTCAAACTTCCCTGTGCTTTTGACTTCTGGGGAACCAATTAGCTTTCTTAACTATGTCAATCACTTTCTGCCAGACGTTTTCAGGCTGTTGCAAAGTTTATTCCAGCCTATCTCCTTAATGTGCTGCTAAGGGTTGAGTTTTAAGTGTTCTGATGTTTTGATTTCTGAAAGACATTTACCCAAATAAAATCTGTTTTGGTCTTCAGTCAAGCAGTGGAGGACAGCCACGTACAGTTTGTCATCTCCTGTTGGATGCCAGCTCTCTCCCGAATTCCCTTGGAGCCACCAGGAAGAAACCCGTCTTTTCCTGTATGCTACTTAGCCCATAGCATGCCCAGAAAGGAGACTGGAATCATTCTTTCAGCCTTTCTCAGAAAAAAAAAAAAAAGAAAAAAAGGTATTCCGAGAGGGGCCGCTGCCTATGAATTCTATGATTTACAAAAGTTGTTCTTCTGAAAAAAGTCACAACGTGTAGTCATATGCAAGTGTTCTGAAGGGATCCCCCTCATTGACTCATCTCCAGTAATCAGAATTGGTTGAATTCAGGCAGGATAAAAGAAAGAATGTGAATTAATATTCATTTCTTTTACTCCTAAACACTCTATGAAGAAACAGAGTCTGCCAATTTCAATGATGCAATGAGCCAACTTGTTTTCTAAGAAGCAAACGTAGCATTGTTCTCACAGAATTCCTGTTTTCCATCTTATTTTTGGAAAAACATATATACCTCCTTTGGCAAATTACTTAATGGAACATCCAAAAATATACTTTACAATTTCTTGCTCTATTCAAGAGGAATCTCTGTCTTTTAACACATAGCTCCAGTACAGGATAATTTGCCTATGTTTTATTTTCTTTTGGTCGATTCATATTTATTCCTATTTCTTTCATGCATGTCATTCTATTAGTCTTCTTGCTATCTTCTCTCTTTTCTTCACAAAAACCAGCACCAAACTGGTTTGGTCTGGGAATATTATCATTTGTTAATAATGTGTTTAAGTTTTTCTCACATAATTTAAAAAGGTAATTAAAACATATCATTGAAGGTAATAAAAATGTACAATGCACATTAAGTCAAGTCTTATTCAAGTCTTTAGGAGCCTTGAATTTCTTCCAGGTCTTTTTTAGGGGAAATTTTCACCCTCAGGGCTTAGGGAACTTGGCATGGAACACCCATTAAGAGTGACGAGGGCTTGATTCCCAGGATACAACAAATGAGATCTTGCCCTTCAAAAATCCTCTTTGAATTTGCTTCAACAAGTGGAGAAAAATGAGCTTAATGTTTTTGTTCTTAATTTATGATTGAGAAAGCCATAGAATATTGATGTCATTTAGATATTTGATATGAGTCAATTATTTTGCCTTTATATGAGAATGTTGTGTTTTCCTATGTTTTGTGTTGTGATAGAGCAAATCTTATTGGTGTATGAAGATATAACAAAAAAAAGTGACAAATGTTTCTTTTAAGCAACTTATGGATTCTGGCTCCTCTGATGCCTCATACCCTTTGAGTAGGTTTTGGTAATATTTTAATTTAGAGGTAGGTCTAAGGTGACACTGTGAGTGGATATGACAACAGAATCCGTTCAGGGAGCTGTTGGTTTTAGTGTTTGTTCTTTGTTTGCTTGTTTGTCTTTCTATACTCTTAAACTTCATTTAAGCCAAGGGCACTTTTCTATCTGCCTCATTCATAGCATCTTTTAAATGAACCAATGCATTCTGAAATGATACTTTCAGTAAATTTATATTTAATTTTATAAAAATAATGTTAGTTTATTTTGCAGCTGGTAAGGCTAGTAATGAAATCTGGAAGGGAAATCAACATGGAAGCCACAGAGTGAATCCTCTTTGTGACTGGAGTATCAGTGGCATAGTGAGACTGTGTATGAAAAATATTTAACTATTTGTGTTTTCTTAAAAATAGATCAAAATAGTAAACTAGTCTTCTTTGATGATTATCATTTGAGTGTTAGCTAACATTTTTATACTTACCAGCAAATGTGAAAAGAAGGTAGAAGCTTCAAAACAAAGTAAATAATGCCAAAAATACAGAGAGCGAATCCCAGAGTCTTTAATCTTTGTGAGGCCTTGCATCCTTCCCTGCATTTTTTTTTGTCTGTTTTTTTTTTTTGGAAGATAACTGATTTGCCAATTAAAGGATCAAGAAAGAAAGTAAATTCAAATAGTAATATTTTAAATTTATATTTATATGGGTGTGGGGAAAGTTACCATGTTGAAAACAAGACCTCTGTACTTTGAAACCTGAAATGATGGCTCAAAGTGATCTACTCTAGCCTTTTCCTTTCCTTTCCTTTCCTTTCCTTTCCTTTCCTTTCCTTTCCTTTCCTTCTCTCTCTTTCTCTTTTTTTTTCTCTCTCTCTCTTCCTTCCTTCCTTCCTCCCTCCCTCTCTCTCTCTTTCTTTTTTCTTGGCTCAAATAACTTGTTTTATACCCAAATGTAAATACTCCCACTCTGCAAAGGAGATCTTAGATGCACTTTTCTTTTACCATTACAGAATATATGTATTTCTCCTTTGGTGTCTTGATATTGTGATAATAGTCCCCTAAACATGCAAACTAGATTTAGTAGGTATAAACACTAGCAAACGTAAAGTCCAGAGGTGTAATACTGGTAGTGTGATGGAATGAGGGAGAGACTCCTTGGGCAGCCAGAGCTCTGTGAGGTAACTTTTCATCAAAGAGAGGCAAACGAAGAGGACAAGCGGGGCATTGTGGCACATGCCCTGAACCCCAGCACTCGGGGGCAGAGGTAGGAGGATCGCCATCAGTAGTTCGAGGCCACCCTGAGACCTACATAGTGAATTCCAGGTCAGCATGAGGTACAGTGAGACCCTACTTTAGAAAAAAAAAAGAGGACAGTTTATGAGAGACTATGATCCTGATGACAAAGTTTGCCTAATCTACCGATTGCCTAGATCTGATTGTAGTCCTGATTGTAGTCATTATTTTATGTTCTGATTTAAAACTGTGTTTTGAGATATCCACTATGTTATACACTTTATCTGCATTGCTTCCTTTGACTTTTGCATAGAAGTACACATAACGTTGTTATCGTATGATTATTCTTAATAGTTGCTGCTGTTGGACATTCTATTGCTCTTATGCAACTTGCCTGATACTCTGCTTGGTGGAAAACTGTTGGAGGACCTTTGCTTTTTATCTGTGCAGTGTTGGTTATTTTAGTGGATAAAGGAATGACTGCTTACCTTGATAATTAAGCTGAGGTTCTTGTGGATGACTTCTCCTTCAGAGTTTTGAAAGTTGTTTTGTCAACATTCTTCCCCGAATTAAACAAAAGACTGAATAATCAAC
Source organism: Dipus sagitta (assembly GCA_036346955.1). Lineage (NCBI taxonomy): Eukaryota > Metazoa > Chordata > Mammalia > Rodentia > Dipodidae > Dipus > Dipus sagitta. The sequence continues at coordinate 17,460,672 of CM070785.1, read as the reverse complement.
TGGAGATGAGTTAGTGAAATTTGGGGTTACACTGAGATTCATGTTGGCTCCAGATTGGCAGTATACTCTTTGTCTTGCTATTCACCAAATCTTGATTTTTAGCTTAGCAAGAAACTATGTCTTTCAGCCTCCCATGCAATGTCTCACTAGGCATTCTCCTAATGAGATATAAGCCTAAGTGTGTGGGACATCCAGTGATGCCTCCTTAAAAGAGTTAGGAGGAAACACACATCAGAAGAACATCCCTTCCTCAGCCAGGTCAAATGAGCCTGGACAAGGAAATCAAGGGCTTGGGGCAATATTTATTTTTAGTATGTTACTAAGCATAAACACAGACATGGTCCTTTGGAAAATAGTGGCTAGAGTGATTGGATATGCACCAGAACTAGCTGACACAAGAAATCTGAGTATAAAAAAGTTTCCTCTGTGATTGTTAATACTAGGGGGGAAATATTAAACATCCTTGACAATATTACTGTGGTGTAGCCAGTTCCTCCAAATAGCAGCTTTCTTTGATAGAGGAAGGAGGCCTCACAGGACTCAGGAAGTAATAGAAACATACAAGGTCCAGCAAGTGAATGAAATTTACAAGGAACAGGAAGGTCCTGAAACAAAGTCCTTCCACAAGGTTATATAAACAGTAGAATTGCTATAGAGAAAAGACTTTGACTGAGCTGCCAAAAAGTTATGCAAGGGGGCCCTGAGGATGTAGTGTTTGAGTTTCCATGTATCGGGAGCAGGTATTTTAATAATGCAGCTGTCTTTGAGTCATCCGTGTTCTTATAAGTAACTCCTCACCAGCACTCCTGTAGTAATGCCAATAACTTTGTAGATTCGCCAGTTAACCTTGAGTGGAATTGTTCCTTTGATCTGTCATCAGTGCCTTATCTGGGGTGAAGAATCATTTGTTCTCATCGCTCCAGAAAAAAAAAAAAATCATAGCAAAACTGTACTGCAGCATCTAGCCATCTACACAAGTTAGAGAGAGAGAATGTTCACACAGATTTAGCGAGGCAAAGCTTTCTTAGATAGGAAGCCAGGTACTATAGAAGTGTGGGATTCATGGCAAATTAGTCCCTCAATTCTTGAGAACCATGTATGGTTAGCTGTTTGAATGGAGAAGATGAGAAAGTTGGAACTAGGTATGACTCATAGTTATGACTAATGTGACATGGGTGGTGAGGGAAGGGACTGCAGCACGATTGTCCAAACTCACAGGAAAAAGCTACGCAGCATTCAGTGTATAGAAAAGGGTTGTTGTACGATCCGGTCAGGGAAAGGAAGAATCCCATTTCAGGGCTGGCTTTGGGCATCTTGGGAGGACTTCATTGGGAAGTGTCAGAGTGCATTAGGCCCCATCAGTCACATCAAGAAGTGTGGATGTGACCCGAATGAAAGTCACGTGACGGTAATGTTGATTAATGGTTTAAAGGAGAAGCCCCTGGGGCATTAGTAAAGCACCCCCGAGTGGCATGTGCCTTGCCGTTGCTGGAATGCAGCACTGTAGGACCAGCATTCGTGGATTCTGGCTTACACCTTCAAGGGGCAGTTTTGTCGTGGTGGGGAAGCATGGCAGGAAGCTAGACATCACATCTCATCATGTGTTACCTAACAGTGGCCATGATGGTCTTCATCCTAAGAAACAATAAGCCAAAATAAATCCTCCTCCATTTTTTTTTTCTCATAAAAGGATAGAAAATCTGATTCACATAGGTAGGGACACTACTACGGATCCAGGCAAGTGACTGAGGACCGGAGCCATATCACTTGACTGAATGGTTTACGATGGGATGGAGCTGAGTGCTAAATATGACTCATACATATGACTACTTTGATGCAGGTGCTAAAAGAACAAACAACAGGAGGATTTTCCCAATTCTCAAAAGAGCCAGGAGCTACAAATGGTGGCAGAAGACATTTAGGAAAGCAGCTATAATGTACTAGAAATGTGGTCTGTGGGATTCCAGTTTGATAGGCAGATGAAGTTGTCCACTTAATGTTCGCATATAAATCTGAAAAAGAGCAAGAGGACAGGAATGAAGAGAGAATTCTGCAAAGCATCAGTACATCCAGGGTAGTTGGATTCCAGAGCATAATGGGGGCTGTCCATTGAGGAAAGGGAATGAAGGAAACCTTCAAAGTAGGTGAGAGTTTTGAAAAGAGAGGTAAGGGGCAAAGCCTGGCAGAATGCGAGGGTCTCTGATTCACTAGTTTAAAATGCAGATTGGGGGAGCCAAGCCCACATTCAACAAACCTGTCTCTGAGAAACTGGCAGAGTGTCTGAAATTTCAGTAAGTCCCTCTGGTGAGGATGAAACCTTTGGCAGTTACCAACTAAGATTTTTTTTATTTTTTATTTTTCCCCCTTGCAATGCTTTAGCTGGCTCTAAGTATATAAATTCAGAACATCTAGAACATAGGCATGAGAGATTTCTGGAAAGTTCCAATCATTGAGTAGTCCTTCCTAAGAGTTGAGGCTCCAGCAGTCTCAACATCAGATAAAAGCTAGCAGTTATTCTTTTGTTTACATAGAATGCCAAGAGATGCCACCTCTAGGCCCCCTTATTCTGAGCTTACTCAGTGTCAGATTTCTCCTCTTGCTAGCAGAGCTAGAGTTCATCATGACAAAAATGGCCTTCAGTAAAGTGTGGAATTTGTGGCCAGGCCAACAGAAAGGAGAAAGGGGCAGGACACCATGTGTTGTAGTTACTTTTTGTTACTGGGAAAGTTACCCAACCAGAAGTCACTTAGGGGAGGAAAGGATTCATTTCAGGACTATAGAATACAGGGGAAACACTATCACTGGCAGAAAAAGCTGCCTAATTCTATTAATCCATAGGAGGGACACACTAAATAGCCAGCAAACACAAATAGCCAGGAGCTCAAACTTGCCTCCTCACACACCCTAGTAGGACTGGACTAAAGATTTTCCCCAGTAACACATCTCTTCCCCAGGAAGACTCCAACCACTTGAGACTCAAGTTGTAAGCACAATCTTAATCAAAAATGCCTCAGGGTATGGGGGAAGTATATTCATATTCAAAGTACTATACCAGGACAGAGTTGCAGGGCCACTGTTAATCTATTTCCTGTGTGATCTAATGCAGTCACTTCACATCTCTAAGCCTTTGTTTTATCATTTGCTAAAAGGGAAAGTAGTAATGACCCCACTGATTTGTTGAAGACTAAATGAAACAATAAATGTAAGGTGTCTAGCCTCTGAAAAGTTCCTAGTAGGAAGATTAACTCATGTTAAGACTTGCACTAAGGCACTTATTTGGACCAGAGGCTCATTATGCTTTGTGATCAGTTCACTTTCATGGCTGAAGGCTCTAAAATTTTTTGCAGGTCCTCAGATTCTTAGGTACATGTATGATCTGGGAAAACATGATTATATTAATTTCCTTTCTTACATTTATTTTCCTATAAAATATTTTTTCAAGGAACATGAGAGCCTTTGTAATTGTCAACCTTTAAAATCAATTATTCCTGATTTCTTTTTCAATAATAAAAATTGGAAAATCAATTTCTTCTAAATTTTCCTTTCTGTCATAGATGAGAATGTCAGCTGGTGGAGAATAAAATGTTCTCTAACACTGTGTTGCCATTCAGAGATCTCATTGCCTTGATTCTATATACTGCTATATGGGAACCATATAGCATCAGAAAAATATCAGCTTTGTAATACATGCATGAATGAATAAATGTTAATATAATCAAGTGGAACAGTTTACATGTATTGCTCTGCATGGAGAAAAGCATTAAAATTCATACATCATGGTCTCAAATATTGTTCATTCCCACAACACATAAGGAGACAAGACCTCAGAACAGAGGTGGGATCATGATATCTTTCCCTCATTCATTATACACCGTATCTCTGCTCTGGCCTCTGGATTTGCTTATGTTCCTTAGGAAATCATGAGGAGATAGGTTTGAACCAGAATCTAGTGGGAAATGACACTTCATTCTGTATTACCTGCATCTCTATCTCTCAGTAGCCCACCGCAACTCTCTTTTTCCCTTCAAAGAGTAGATCTTTGGAAATTGAGAATATTCAGTGAACAGAACTCATAAATCAAATCATTATCATTAATAATCAAAGTGAGACATTGTAAGAAATAGCAAATTAATCACCACTGGCAGGTAAAGCTACTTCTAGCCTGTGCTTTCTGAATACTAAAGGAAGCAGAATTCTCCCCAGTGGCTTTTTATTTATTTATTTTTAGTAGTTTTTCTTAGAATACCCTACACATTATTTAGTAGTCTTCATATTATGAATATGACTTATACTATTTAATGAAACTTGATTTTATGAGCCACTTTTGTTACACGAATAAGATATATTATGATTTCAGGTCCTCTCTTAGCAGTAACATTGCCCATGTGAAATTGAAAGCATTAGTCTGAGGTCAGAAATAACTAATGGTACCACAAATTTGGACTCAGAGGTATTTATTTTCTACATCTTGTTTCTTATATGACATTTTGTTTAAAACAGAAAATATGCCTAATTAAAATATCTCTCTAATTTTGATAGTTTATATAAGCAAGAATAATAGTTTATGAGCTTCAGTATACCTTATTTTTGAAGAAGAAAATCTTCCCCGTAATGGTAGCTTTCTCGCCTTCCTATTATTTCATATTATTTCTTTAATACTGAGGAAGTAAGACAAGGCTAGTGAGACTCAAGAAGAGTTCGAATTCTGTCCATGTCACAAAACAAGTCTGGGTTTCGACTGAAAACAGTCATGTGTTTCCTTACTCAGCAGTGGACACTGGTGTTAGAATATTCAATTGTGTTCACTTTTGAAAGGCAATACAAATTTTTAAAAGTAACAGGGGGAAATAAGTACTAAGTTTTAGACTTACAGATTAGTTTCTATACTGAAAATTCAAACTGATACAATACATATTCAAAATTTAAAAATGTATACAACTTCATATTTAAGGAGAAAGCTATACAAAATATGTGTGGATTAGAAGAAAATAAAAATAAAAGTACCTTTAAAAATTGAGAAATAAATTATTCCAGGAGAGCCTAGATGCTCACAAGCAAATGAGCATCCGTTAAAGATAACTTGACCAAGAGTTTGGGGAAGAGGAGACTGCCATTATATTTCATACTGAATCATTCTTTTTTTCCATTAGCATTATCAATTTCTTTAGGCCAATTCAATAATCTACATCAATCCTCCAAGGGTTGAACTAAAACAGCAATATTAAGGTCCAAATACTGGGGCTTTGTGACTGTAGAATTTTCAACATCTTCTCAGCATATTCCTGAATTATTCAGGTATGTCATTATTTATTTCTTTCATATGACTTACATGTAGGTTTGAAAGGATATGTTTTTAATAAAAAAGCAAAATTAAAATGATTCTGTGATGCCCATTACACTGAAGAGAGACTTCTCAGAAAGCGGTTCAAAAAGATAACTACATTCTCTCTCTTTCTTTTTTAATGTGACACATAATGTCTGCTAGACCCTGTGTATTTTCTGGACATTCTTTCAGTTTCTGTTTGTCATATGATTTGTCATTCTCCTTGAATTTCTTTACTGCTCACTAGAAGATTTAATCCCTGGGCATGAAGAACTGGTTTCCTGATTTAATGAGGTCTTTGCAGGGGTGCCCATCCTGCCACTGAACGCAAGGATGCTCTTGACGTTTGAAGGAACAAAGCCCCAGCTCTCTATTGAGGTAGCAAGCAGTTACCCCAGAGTGTGGTAGCTTTCTGTTTTAATTGTTTACATATTAGTTATATTTGAAAACAATAAGTTGCTCTTTTTTTTCTACAGGGGAATAAGGAACACTCAATAGTGAATTTGGAGAAAAGAGGGAGATTTGTGGCATAAAATTATCTGCTTTTATTGTTACTTCTTTGCACTATTCAGGACAACTTGATAAGAGATATCAATGTCCCCTTTCCTTATTGCATCTGAAGAGAAGTATGTAAAGGATGAACACCCTTTCCATAATGAAGCCCTTTGGAATCCAACAGAGTTGATGCTTGCTGGAATCTCGAGAGTTGGTTATGTGATTTGAAAAATTAAAAAAAAATCCCTGGCTGTTGATTCAAGGATTCAAAACTGAGAGGATGTAAGGATCCCATAGGTTAGTCTCTTAACTCTCTGATATCACGTTTATCCTGTATGACTGTTGCATGAGATTACTGAGTAACACTGCAAACCATGGGCAACAAGAAATAACAAGGATTTCCCTGGCACAAGTGATTAGTTCACCTTTCTTTCTTTTATCTTCCTTTGCTTTCCTTTCTTTTCTTTCCCTTTCCTTTCCTTGGCTGTACATTTTCTTTCTTTTCCCTTTTCATATACTCTCTCAAATTTTGTTTTCTATAACTCACACAGGTTTGCAGAATAAAGTTATGCTTTTGTGGTTTAGTCCTTGTGATTTAACTGCACAGTTGTAGAAAGAGCCTGAGCAATAATGCACATTATGTTATTCAATAACACAAGGAATGTAAAGCGATTTCATATCTCCTTGAATCAGGAACATTAATTAATCATATGATGAGAATGCAACGTTTTATTTACCAGCGCAAGAGGCTGCCAAGATCTTTCTGACTTTAATAATTGCACATGCTGTTGAGGGAGGAAAAATTAATTTAGTTATTAAACTGGAAGGTGCTTTTTTTTCTACCATGGTAAGGCTGGAAAGTAGCCAGGTCATAATGCTCCTGTTAGGAGAGTTGGGATGTGGATTACTTCTACTAAAAGCTTTTTCCACCTTTATTGAAAGGAAAATAGAAAAGGAAAAGTGTTGGGAATGTTACACCAAGCTTGTTTCTAATGAATGCAGATAATGAAATATAATAAAATAAAATGAAAGTGTCTATTTTCTCCCTCAGTATAAGCTTATTGTAATGGAATAAAATTGCAAGCAAGGATGGCAGACTTTGTGAGTCAGTGAGGTGGAGACGAGGATGTGCCTGTCATAGCTCATCCACTGCAGGAGTTGGATGGGAAGGGACAGAGCAGTCATCATGTGAGTGCAGTGTCAAAGGGGAATAGAAGTCTTAGCATGGAGGGAATGTTCCAAAGGCATCCAGGATGATTTGCCATCACTCTTGCCTTGCTTCCTTGTCTAGACTCTTGTTTCTTTCTCAGTAGGCATGCTTTTCTTGTTCTTTCCCAGTCGCTGCCTTCATCTTTCAAGTTTCCATTAAAAAAAAAATTTTTTTTGTTATTTTTATTTACTTATTTGAGAGCGACAGACAGACAGAGAAAGAGGCAGATAGAGAGAGGAAGAGAGAATGGGCGCGCCATGGACTCCAGCCACTGCAAACGAACTCCAGACGCGTGCACCCCCTTGTGCATCTGGCTAACCTGGGTTCTGGGGAGTTGAGCCTCGAACCAGGGTCCTTAGGCTTCACAGGCAAGGGCTTAACCGCTAAGCCATCTCTGCAGCCCTCAAATTTCCATTTTTAAGGACCATCCACAACCTTTTAAAGTCTTTCACTAGTTTTCTTGAATGGAAGGCATTTGCACTTTATTTTCCGCTCATTTTTTCTTCCTCTTCTTTCTCCCTGCTTTTCTCCCCCTTCATGAATCCAGCTCACTCCGCTTTGTAGCATTTTCCCATGCATACACTTGCATTTTAAATTTATGCATCTTTTACCTACTACTAATCTTCTTGAGGGTGAACTGCATTTGCAGCAAAACAAGGAGATGAGAAGTACCGTATGAGACAAATTGGACAGTTGGAAGTTTGGGAGCAAAGAAGTAGAGTATATAATGAAAAATGGCCAGTCCTTATGGAAAACGATAGATAATTAATCACTTATTGAGTAGACAAATAACTGAGAGGTGGCAATTTGGTTACAAATTCCAATAATCTATGACCTATGGTATATTTGTAATTTATTGAGGCAATTAAAATTCCAGGTCCACCTTACTTTCATACCCAAATATTTTTCCTTATCTTTCATGGCTATTTATATGTGTTTCATTTAAACTACATTTTCCCCCAAGATTTCCAAAATTTTTAATAGTTTAATAGAAGCATAAAACCCTTGCTGACATTTGTGAAGGCAGATTTAGGAATTTTTTGCTATATTCCTTTTTATATCAATTTTGCCTTTACATTTAATGGTGAATGTTAACTTTATGGTTGTTCTTCATTTGCAATGACAGATGAATTACCCAAAAGTGAGGGTGACTTTAAATGTATATGATGATGCATCCTGAATTAATGGCCATGCGACAAGTTGCAATATATGCACATATTAATAGATATAAAACCATACATGGAATCTAATTGAATTTGCCTTAGAAAACATGGTATTCAGTGTATCATTGGTAATGATTTCCCCAAATCAACTCATCTATAAACATTATTTTAAAATCCTAATGTTTATCCATGGCATGTTACATATTTAACAATAATGTTTCAAAATTATTTCTATCTCAATGTCTTTTAAATATCCCTCTGTGTCTCCAGTAACTTAAAAGGAATTTAAGAATTTCAAAACTAAGTTCAATTTCTGCAGTAAAATGTCTTCAGTTTCTTCTGTAGACACTGTATTATTTGGTCCTTCTTACTCTGCCATACTTGTGCTTAGAGGAGAAATAAAAAGGAACCTAACTGTGCTTAAAAAAATCTTTTTTTATTGACAACTTTCACACATGCTTGTAATATATTTTGACCATAGTCCCTCCCCTGTTATGTTCTCTTGTTAGCCTTCCTCCCCCTTTCCACAGAACCCCTTCTTCCTAAGTAGTTCCTCTTACACTTTAATACCATTTTTTTGTTTTGTAAGGGGGTCCCTCCTTGTCAGCAATATTTAGTGCTTAGTATATGAGTACCATAAAAATTTCAGTCCCTGAGGCCAATGAATATGGGCAGTGCTTCAAAACAAGTTTACTGAGAGTACCTGTGGCAGAAAAAGAAATTGCTTGAAGCTTGCATGACACTATGAGTTCATTCCAAACAAACCCACCAATCATAACACTAATATGTGATAAATTACTAGATCATAGAACAGAGTAAAGAGCCAGGGAGCAGGAAAACTAAGTTTTTGACCAATATGTGATGTCAGTTCAATAAAGAAAGAAGAATCTATCAGTAAATGGTACTAGAACAATTCAACAGTCATGAGTACAAGAGTGAACTTTGACCTATATCATCTTCCAAATGTCATGTATTGATTACTACTTTATGAATCTCCCAGGAAAAGAAGAGAAATCCCATTCCACTGGCCTCTTACCAGTTCTCCCTATCACAGCAGAGCTGAGGAAATATGTGAGTGGGTATCAACAATCATTACAGTTAGTAGCAAAACAAATGGTGAGAGTCATTGAAGGAAATTGGGAAGGCAACTCTTTGGGAGAGATTAAGAAAAAAGTTTGTTATCAAGAATTAGCCAACATTAAAGGGAACATTTTTGAAAGGTGACAGTTACTCATTTAGTGTATCATTAGTTGTCAAGACTCGTGCTAATGTAGCCACACTTTGGAAAGACATATGGATTAATGTTATTAATGTTAACTAGATCACAATACATAGAATTACATAGAATGCCTTTTATGACTCGATATAAACAAATATTTAATAACATTTTGGAACTTGCTTAAAACATTTGGGATCATACAGATTTATAGCTCAACTGTACCCAAATTAAACTACTCATCAACCTTTTTGTTTGGTTTTGTTTAAATTTGTTTCAAGACAGACTCTCATGTAGCCCAAGCTAGCTATAAACTCATTATGTAGGGTAGGATGGCCATGAATTCTTCACCCTTTGCCTTCACCACCCAAATGCTAGAATTGCAGGTGTGTGTCACCACATCTGACTCATCAGACCACTAATAGAGTACAAAGAATTTCACACTTAGTTAAAATTGGTCACCAGTAGACAAGCCAACCCACAAAGTTCAGAAATTAAACACACGTTTTGATGTCTTCAGACTCCAGTGCTTATCCCCATGTACTCCATCTGATCCTAAAAAAAACCCAGCACACCGATGGCATCTTATAGTCAGGAATCTAGAGGCAACACATTCCTAAGAGTGGTTAATTTGATAGTACCAACAAGTGGTAACTGGTATCTTGGTGCAGCAGAAGAGATCAAAGAAAACTAATAAACTAAAACAAAGTATGATCCTTGCACTGCTAAGGCTGAAATTGTTCAATATGCTTCATGCTAGAGTATACATATATATATATATATATATATATATATATATATATACATATATATGACATCTTTCAATATTTTAATTAAATAATTTCTTATAAATTACTTATAAGGGATGAACTCTGCTATTTGAAAAACTGTTGTTCTGAAATTTTCTCTGAGAGTTCTAGAAAACCAGCATTTTTCTTAACTCCTGCAGCTATTTCTTTTTCTTTTTGTAAAGTGGGATGTTGCTGGGCGTGGTGGTGCACGCCTTAAATTCCAGCACTTGGGAGGCAGAGTTACAAGGATATCTGTGAGTTCAAGGCCACCCTGAGATTACAGAGTGAATTCCAGGTCTGCCTGGGCTAGAGTGAGACCCTACCTTGAAAAAACAAATAATAAATAAATAAATAAATAAATAAATAAAATAAAAAAGCAAAGTGAAATATTAATGGAAAACACAGAGAAATATGGAGGTGAATAATTTTAAACCTGCATAAAAACTTCATGTGAGGAAATAACTTTATAAGGCAAAACTATTTTTGATTTTCATTTAATTTCTTAAAATATTTTTTAAAATATTTCATTTGTTTGTTTATTGAGAGTGAGAGAGAAAGTGTCAGATAGATATCTATAGAGATACAGAGAGAGATAATGAGCATGCCTGGGCTTCTAGCCACTGCAAACAAACTCCAGACACATGCACTACCTTGTGCATCTGGCTGTTTGTGGGTACTGGGGGAATTAAACTTGAGTGTTTAGGCTTTGCAGGCCTTAATTGTTGAATTATCTCTCCAGCCCTATTTTTTTATACTTTATAAATTCAAATGTTTTGAGAATGAAATAACTTATCCTAAACTCAATATTATATATTACCTTTTTATTAACATAGTCAATAAAATCTATATGTGTGTGGTGTATGTATTTGTGCTTGCATTTGTGTTGTTTGTGTGTAGGTACATGTCTCTGTAGTGGTGTGCATGCACAGGTGTACAGAGACCAGGGGTCAACATTGGGTATTTCCCTTAGTTGCTTACCACCTTATTTTTTGAGTCAACATCTCCTGCTAAGTGTAGAACTTATTGTCTGGGCTAAACTAGCTAGCCAGCAAGCTTTAGGGATTTGCCTGTCTCTGCCTTCTGCCTCCCCAGTACTGGGATTATGGTCACAAGCCACTGCGTCTGACTTTTATGTTAGGTAGTCTGCCTCACATCTTCTTATTGTTTTCTATTTTATTTGTTTTATTTTCTCCTTAAAGGGCCCAAGCTGAAACTGAGAATAATTGGAGAAACAAGTAAGGGTACTGTTTTTTTGGTGAACCTGGTACCAGCACAAGGTGAAGGAGATCGACACAAAAAACAATCAACTCCTACCAAATCAGATATCCAGAGACACAGAAGCTCCCAACCTCATCACTGAAGCAGACCCAAAATGAACCCAACATGGGTCAGGAAAATTTTGCGGAAGTGGGGGCAGAAAGAATGTCTGAGCCACACCTTGGGTCATGATACACAGAGACATTTCCTCCTACCCATAACTGTGGGCTGACTCCACAGCCCATATACCTCAACAAGGAGGGGCCAGGGAGAGAGGGTAGGACATGGATGAGGCTAACAATGGTACCAACTTGACTGTATTCACTGAGTAGAAAACTAATTAATAATAATAATAAAAAAGACTTGTCTTAGTGCCTAGAAAAAATATTCAAATCTTAATGTGGTAGATATGAACACTGCTTTTGTGGTGGGTTGATCTTTGTATTTGCTTTTAATATTTGCAACAATTTCATCAATTTTATGAGTTCTATGAAAATACTATATCAACATTTTACCTTAACAAGCAGCCTCTAGGTTATAAACTTAAAGATGTATGTGAAGTAATCTAGTGATAAAATACTTTAACTTGAGTTGATAGGATTTGCTTGTAGACTCTCTGATTATTATAATTCTGTGTGCTGCTGAGAAAATCAGAGTGAATTTAGTTATATTTACTCAACAAATTTCTTAGTTCCATTGGCAATTGAAGGTTTTGGTTCTTATTTTTGAAAGATCTCTAGTTTGAAAAGTTTAGCAGAATATAAGACATAAAATGGGAATGAGAACCAGGCATGGTGGCACACATGTTTAATCACAGCACTCAGAAGGCCAGGGTAGGAGGATCATTGTGAGTTTGAGGCCAATCTGAGGCTACATAGTGAATTTCTAACCTGGGCTAGAACAAGACTGGACCTTGACAACAACAATAACAACAACAACAAAACGAGACTGGGCTTCTTTAGTTAATTCAACAAATAAATAAACTTCCAACATAGTTGATTAAATGACATTGAAAATTTATCATTTTTGAAATTTCAACATTACCCAGATCTGATAAAGTTCATGTTAGCATTAATTATTCCATTTCAATATATATTAATTCTTTAGGTCAGCACTATATCAAGACAACATTAAAGTAAGTCAGCATGGTAGATGAGCTACCTAAACTGTGCTTGCAGGGAATCTCTTTTTTTAATTTTTATTTTTTTATTGACACCTTCCATAATTGTAAACAATATCCCATGGCAATCCCCTCCCTCCCCCCCCCCCTTTGCTTTGAAACTTCGCTCTCCATCATATCCCCTCCCAATCTCCTTCTTGATGAAATGTTGGCAGTGGCTGCTGCAATACATTTGGGGACCCTGAGCAGTTACCTGAGGGACCCACCAAAATTGACTTCACAGTTTTGTATCCTATTCAATTAAGGCTGACAAAGATCACATGTCCACAAGATTGACATCTGTTTGTTGAAGTGCACAGATACTAGCATAAAGCAAGTCTACACGGCATTGTAATATCTTGAGTAGGCTCGGGGGAGCATCCAGTGAGGAACAGGCATGCTGAATCCATCCTTTGAAGGATGCTTCATACTCTCCCACTGAATCTCCCTGAAAGTGATACATTAGGGAACAAATAGATTATGGAAAACACTTGATCACCACTGAGATGCCTTGAAGGTGAATTTAGTACCATGTTACAATAAAGCAAAATGCATCATTCAGATGTTATCTCAAATCACGATTTTATTCTCTTCAATTGATATTGTAAACACAGGCACTATGCTTTCTTATTTATATTTCTGCCTTTTCAAACAGCCCTATAAATGGAAAAAAAAAAAAAAACTTCTAGAGCTCAGTTACATAATTGTAAATTTAACTAACGGTAAGACTTAAGGGCTATTAAGCATTAAATTACACTATTGCCATAGGAATATAAGGTAAACATGCTGAAAGTAATATGCAAATAGTAATACTCTCAATGGATTGCTTCTTGTTAGTATAACCTCATCTGTCTAAGGTTTGCCCATTTGTCATTCATAGGTAGGTATTTGATTTATTTTGAATCTGGAAAGTTCCACACATGCTCATAGTTTGAATGCTTGGTCCGAAGCTTGTATGGCATTCTGAGAGGAGAAGTGGAGCCTTGTTGATGGAAGGACATCAGGAAAAGACTTTGTAGGTTATAATTGGTCTGGGTTCCACTCTAATGCTTTCTGCTTCCTGATCCGTGGCCATGCAAGGGCACAGGCTCCTACTGTCGTGAACCAAGTCACCCTTACCAACATACCTTTACCCCCACAATAGACTAAACTCTCTGAAACTGTGAGACAAAATATTTTCTTCCCTCAAATTGTCTAAGCATTTTGTCACTGCAATGAAAAAAAATAGTTAGTAGAGTATGTTTCATGTGAACTTTTCTTTTAAAGATCTGACTTGGAGAGAAGAACATGCATTATCAAAAATATGAGAAATAATCATGCTTGAATTTGAGAAGTTGAGGAAGATAGTGAACTAATGAATTTATAAGTGCATTTCTTTACCTAACCATGATTTGTTCCTGAAAATAATCAAATAAACAAACACAAAAGAAAAACAAGTGAACAGATTGTGTAGAAACCACTGATTTCTTAAATTGAAGAAACCTCAGCTTTATGGCCTAGCTACTGTAAATTCTAGCCAGGACAGGGCATAAAAATCTGTTGTAAGGCTGACAGAACTATTGGATTAGTTTTGCCTGGAAGTCTGGTTTGGAGGCATAGGGACATTAAATTCCTGAGGTTTTGTCAGGGTAGAGGGCACATCTCTAATCTAAGAATGTTATAGCAAAAAGGATCTCCAAGATGTTCTCCATCTAAAGGGACTTTTACCAAGTTGCCTGGTGCTTTCAGAGGATTTGTTTGATGTGATAGCAACAATAAACAAACAAAAATGATTACTGATGTCTTGGAAATGGGGTCTAAGGGATTCTGTGTTCAGTGTGACTTTGAAAGGCACTTTTCATAATGTCAACATTACTTAGGAAAAATTTAGAAATAGGAAGATGTTTTTGGATTTTCTTCCTTGTTTTTCAATTTTTTTTGTGGCTGTTTGTTTTGCACACAGGAAAACACATTATTCCTTCTGAGAACAAATTACTCTAAAATAGCTTAAAGAATCTGAGAGATGGCTTATCTTGGTATGCCTAATAGAATAATACAAACCTGTAAAGCTCCGACTACTTAATAAGGAAAAGATCTTCTGCCATCATGTGGAACGTCGGGGAATCTTCCCTTGTTTGATGGTTTTGTTTCTTTGCTGGCTTCCATAGGAATGAAATTGAATTCCCAGACAGGCTAGGAAGCTGTATGACTGTAGATAAATTGTTTAGTAACATTGTTCCAAACAAAGTGAAAAGTAAAAGGAAAAACTTCCCAGCACAGGAAAAAAATCATACAAATTAGAAATGGAAAATATTTCTTGCATTTCTTTCTTTTCTAATGGGTATTTTATAAGGGGAAATAACAGTATGTTTCAAATTAATTGAATGGCATGCTTTATTCATTACTTATTTCTTTGGATATCATTAATATATTATGGCATTATTTGATGTTACTGGTACTCGTTGTTTCTCTCTTAGCACTTCTCACCCCAGCCTAGTTATTAAACACATCTTTGTTTCTTCCTTACCTAAAGTTCTCTTTTTGTTATCTCATCAGTGATTTTCAGGAAGGGCAGCAAAATGACCCACTTTTCTGTAATAAAGATTAGAGACACCAGCTAGCTTGGGGAGGCCTCTTGATTTTACCTGCCATGCAGGGACCTGTTTCAGAGGAAATTTTTGACCTGGCTGTCATTCACGCTTAATTTATATGCTAGAGAGAAGCTTAACCAGATGCAACGTATTTCTTGTTGAAGTGATTCATCATATTCCACATGTAATACACTCATCTCTCATGTGGGAAGAGAAAGTGGGAGAAAGGCAGGAGAATTGTACAGCATTCAATGAAAGGAAGAATGAGTCCAAATTATCCCTTATTATTGGGGCAAAAAATATGATGTCAGCAGCAGGAATGACATTGTTAAGAACTGCTGCTGACTTTGCAAATACCATTTTAAAGTCAAATCCCCACTTTTTCATGGAAGAATATTATCTATATGTAGTTATATTTATAAGGTGCATGCAATTTTCCACTCCTTCCCTTAATTTTCCACACAGATTCATTTCTTTCCTTCTTTAAATTCCTTAGGGAAAACTCACTTTTTCTTTAAATCACAGAATTCCAGGAATGAAATAGTTAAACCTATTTCTTCCTGGAAGGGGAGAGTTGTTTCCTGAAAATATATCTCAGTAGCCTAGGAGAAATGTTCCACTAGATTAGCTTGATTGAAAAACTCCACTGATAAGGAAGGAAAGGAGGAAGTATCTGGAACTGTGCCTCTCATCCTATCTAGAAGACTGTGGTCACTCCATCATTTTGAACTGTAGCTCACAACTTACATTTTCAGTAGGACTTCTCCAGCAGAATTATATATGGTCTACAATATAAATAACTAAACTTCTTATTTTTTAAATACATGTAATTATTTTAAATACATCTGTGTGCATGTGATATTTGTGTCTAATCTGTATATGTATTTAAAAAATATTTTATTTATTTATTTATTTGAGAGTGGGGGAGAAAAGCTGCACCATACCTCCAGCCACTGTAAATGAACTCCATATATATATGCACTAACTTGTGCATCTGGCTTACTTTGGTTCTATATATATATAATTTGTAGAGACAAGTAGGCCAAATTTACAGAAAACAGCATGGATATAATAGGGGATAATCATTCACATTTCATTCAGGATGACAAGTTTCTTTTCTATCCTTCCTCTTAATACACATCTTTAATGGGTCCTTTAGGCTTTTAGTCACTGGCCCATAGAAGTGTTGGTTACAATACTTACCCCAAAATAGCTTGTGAGCCAGCTGGAAGTTTACATATAATAGAGCTGAAGCAAGTAGTTTAAAAACTTGCAGAGGGATCTTTTATTTGCATAGGTGACAGAATACATGCCAGCACTGCTGTCAGTCAGTTCAGGAAGACAATACTACTAAGCAGTAGGGAAGGAATTTCTTCATCATGATGCGGAATTTTACACTCATTTCAACATGGCGCTCTGTCCGCCACATCACTGGCAGCAAGAAGCGAACCTGAGAATAGAATATTCCCGGATGCTTCAGCTTTTATTAATGATATCCATCTAGAAACTTAAGTTATTATAACTTAGGTGCTTTTTGGAGACAAAGATGAATTATTTTCTATTTTGAGTCATATATTTATAGACTTCAGTAAAATACAGATACTTGATATTGTATATGCTGATAAAATGACTGTCATAGACAGCTAACAAAAGATATGGTTTGTTGCACAGTTGATTATACAAAAGGGAGACTGACCTAAGCAGGGAAAAAAAAAACAAAAACTGAAACCATATCAGAAAAGGTAAATTGTTGGCACTGCAAACATGCTCATTTGAACAGAAAAGTAAATCAATTGATTCTGTGATCCAAACCTGATCACTGAAAGTGAGATATTTAAAGGCACGGAGGGCTTTGTATGTATGGCTTTCTGACTTGAATTTCTTTCTAATGCCAGAGGGTAAAGTCCTCACTTTTCTCACTTTCTTAAGTTCACTTGAGCAATAGCCTCGTCTTCCACTATTAGTTAACAGTTGCTAAGACAAAGTCACTCTTCCTGGACTTTTTGTTGGTTAGCTGCAACAGTATCTGGGTAATTTTGAGTTTACTTAGCTGCCACATTGACATGTTGTCCCTGCACACCTTTGAAGAGAAACAGAGACTTTATAGGTTTCCTTAGAAATTCAGAGCATGTGTGCAGAATAGTCAGGATGCACAATTACTCTCTCAGGAAACTATTGAGAATTACACAGCACTCAGTAAGATAGGGACTTGATGTTTAAATGGTGAATGTTTATAAATTATTTCTTTGAATTAAAAGTATAAATCTTCATTGTTATGCATGACATGAACCTGGGGTACCTGTAGACATTCATAGATGTGAAATGACAGATGAGTTGTTATAAATATGTTGTCATCATTATGGCAGAAAAAGGTTAAAAATAATAGCATACTCTAATTATGTGGTAGGATAAATTTAAATAAATAAAATATTAAATTATTCTGAAAGGTCATAGATCAGAGTGCAATAATAAAATATCACATAATCTGGGTGAATGTAATTTTTTTTCAAAACAGGGTTTTGCTCTAGCTCAGCCTTACTTGGAATTCATTATGTAGCCTCAGGGTAGCCTTGAACTTATGGTGATCCTCCTACCTCTGCCTCCTGATACTGGGATTAGATTAAAGGTGTGTGCCACCATGTCCATCTTGTGGATGTTGTTTTGATGTAATCATTTTTCTGGGTAAATTTGCTCAGAGCTATTAAGGCCATTAGAGTAGTGGAAAGATTTTCAGATGTAACATTGATGACAGATACTCCACTAACTTTTGGTAGATCAGCCCTATAAGAAATACACTAGGTTGTATTTTTCAACTTTTCAATATACAGCATAGAAAATTCCTATTGATTTCTATGTTGCTAGGTACTTAAGCTCTGAGAAATTGTGAACGTGTCTCAATCCAGCTAATACAACAATAATACCTCAAAACACACACATACACACAATTTGGGGCTGAGAAAAAAAAGAATGCATAGAGTTTACATTGTTGCAAATTTATTTACTTGTTGGCTATTTTTTTTAATTTACTTTTTATATTGACAACTTCCATAATTGTAGACAATAACCCATGGTAATTCCCTTCTCCCCCCACTTGCCCCTTTGAAACTCCACTCTCCATCATATCCCACTCCCTTCTCATTCAGTTTCTCTTTTATTTTGATGTCATCATCTTTTCCTTTATTATGATGGTCTTGTGTAGGTAGTGTCAGGTACTGCAAGGTCATGGATATCCATGCCATTTTGTGTTTGGAGGGCGCGTGTTGTAAGGAGTCCTACCCTTCCTTTGGCTCTTACATTCTTTCTTCCACCGCCTCCGCAATGACCCTGAGACTTGGAAGGTGTGATAGAGATGTTTTAGTGCTAAGCACTCCTCTGTCACTTCTTCTCAGCACGAAGGTGCCTTCTGAGTCATCCCAAGGTCACTGTCATCTGAAAAGAAAAGGTTCTCTAACCAAAGGTGAGAGTAGCGTTAATATATGGGCATGGACATTAATAGAAGTACTTACTGGGAAATTTGGTGAGCATAGCATTTACATTTAGTCAGACACCAGCAGACATTACACCCCAAGGGCTCATGACTACCCCATCATAGGTTTTCAGCATCAGGCATGTATTCCATCCCATGGATTGGACCTCCAATCCAATTAGATAGTGATTAGTTTCCTCCATAACAGACATGCCACTATTGGACCCATTGGCTCATTTGGCCTGGCTGACCAAATTTAAGGCTTGCAGTGTCCACTGTTGAGTATCTCCACTGGCAATTTATCTCTCTCCCATTGAACTGCATGCAACATAGCTTTTTCCAGCTTTCTGTCAGCTGGTCTAAGCGAAGGAGGTTTTCAGCTCAGCTCCACCAGGTTTTCTCAGTGACCTTGCAGCCCAAGTATGTGGAGTCTTCAGCAATGGAGTCATACCATCTATTCGTGGTGGGAAACCGAGAGCCCACACATACACACGATTTGGGCCTGAGAGAAAAAGAATCTATAGAGTTTACATTGCTGAAAACTTATTTTGTGTTTTGTTTTGAGGTATGGTCTCGTTCTAACCCCAGAATGATGAGGAATTCACTATGCAGTTTCAGGGTGGCCTCAGACTCACAGCAATCCTCCTACCTCTGCCTCCCAAGTTCTGGGATTAAAGGCATGCACCTCCATGCCCGGCACAAATTTATTTTTAAAGTCTTGATGGTTATGCAATAAAGACTTAAATATCTTGGATTTTCCTCATTATTAGATGCTAAGAAGACATTCAGAAATAGAAGTGCATTACAAACAAAATATCCCTTCCAGTATTCTCCAGATAGTAATGGAAATGGCAAACCCCTATGCTTTATATCAAAGGTATTGTGGTTTAAATTAAAAAGCAAGCTGGGATGTTTTAACATGATTGGACTAAGCTACACAAACATTTCCTGGCTAACAGTCACAGTTGCCACATCTGAAGGGTCTGTCAAGATCTTTTGCGCGTTGCACCACTATGTTGCATTCACCATCCAGGAGGTGAAAGAAATCTAACATGAAACATGTTGATTGGTTGCATAAACTGCCTCTGAGCTATTCCCGGTTTTCACAACTGCTGCTTAAATGTTTATGAAAACTTCAGATTGCGTTGTTGTGGCAAAGTTCAAAGGCAAAGTTTACCACCAGTACAGACTTACATACCTACCTGGAATCCAGACAGGAATGTTCCAGAATTTATGTTGTAGCAAGTCCTTGGCAAGGTGTCATGCTGTGAGTGCTTTTGGAATGAGTACTGATGCGGGTGCTCTGGGAACACTATGTGCTTAAACTCAGAATTAAGTAACTATAGCCTGGTGGCAAAGATAATTTGAGTTTTGAGTGATATCACATGAGAAAGAGTAATAACTTTGGAGTTTATATACAAATAATTCTTGGAGTAAAAAGTGAAAGTTTGATCCCAAGGAGAGAGAAGAGGGTTAGGCAGCCACTCATTGGATATTTCCTTTAATTCATCAAGACATGTGTTTTGTATGTGCATATGGTGTGTGTATGTGTATGAGCACATTTACGTTTGTATATATGCAAGTGCACTTGTGTGCTCATACATTTGCACATGCATATGGAGGCCAGAATACGATGTCAGGTATATATCCCATTCTTTAAAAAACATTTTTATTTTTATTTATTTATTTGAGGGATAGAAAAAGGCAGACAGAAAGAGAGAGAGAGAGAGAGTGATGGAAGGAGAGAATGGGCACACCAGGGCCTCTAGCCACTGTAAACAAACTGCACCACCATATGCATCTGGTTTACATGGGTACTGGGAAGTTGAACCTGGGTCCTTAGGCTTCACAGCAAGCATATAGACTGCTAGCCATCTCTCCCACCCTACTTTTCCTTTTTACTCCCCTGTCTTTTGAGACAGTCTCTCACTAAATCCACAGCTCACCAATTTGCCTAGACACGCTAGCCAAACCCCCGCCCCCCCGGAATGCCACCACATATGCTCTTATTTTCATGCCTGCTGAGGATTCAAACTCAGGTCCTCATGCTTGCATAGCAAACGTTTCAGTAAGTAACCTCCCCAACCCTCAACAAGGTATTGCTCAAAATTTTTTATGTACTCTCAGAGAAATGATAAATAATACTGGTTAAACTTATAATCCAAACTCACATCTTTTACAACTGCATGTGTATTGGGAAGAAAAAGAGACATGGAAAAGTCATCGATTTTTCTGAAAGTTTCATGAGTTGGGTATGTCATGAAAAGCTCAGATGAATTACTTTATGAGTGTTTTATATACACCAGCTATGGTTCAACCAGAGAAGCAGAACCATGTGGCAATATCTCTAAAGAACTTTGCAATGAAGGATTGACTTGTTCAACACTGGGGTCTGGATGGACAACTCTACTCTGACATCCATTAAGTATGTCATCAAGAAAGAAAGAGAGAGTGAAACCTCAGGCACAAAGAAGTTGATGCTAGTGGATAGTCTTCAAGGAAGCCCAATTATAGGTTTTCAATGAGTTGAACCATCCATCCAAGTGATCGAGTGCATCTCTCTCACATTGAGTTCATTGGTCAAAGATTTCAAGTACACTTACCAAAGTCTTTGTTACATTAGTATTTGATTTTACAAAGGCAGTAGCAGAATATATTATATTATTATTATGGTTTAGCTTCTTTTCCTGGATAAAGATATTTTTAACTATGCCCATATTGCTATTGCTGTTTGCTTATATCAGTAATTCATTCTTTTCTATTGATTAATACTTTTCCATTAGAAATTCTAAATTATTTATTTACTTATCAAGTGCTGTACTTTGTCACTACACAGAAGCTGTTATGCATATTTGCATATAAATATTTGTGGGAATGTGTGAATTACTTTCTCTTTTAAAAATAGGTCGTATGTCTGGATCATATGTGCATCAGTCAGGGTTCTCTAGAGGAACAGAACTGATAAAATGAAGATGAATTATAAAGGCAATTCATTAGATCTTTTTGCAGGCTGGGCCATCTAACAGAGAGAGTTAGAGAACCTGGTAGCTGCTCAGTCCAAGAAATGCACAAGGCTGGGGCTGGCAAAATGGCTCATTAGTTAAAAGCACTTGCTTGCCAAGCCTAGCAACCTGGGTTTGATTCCCTGCTACCCACATACAACCAGATGCATAAAGTTGCACACGTATCTGGAGACTGTAGCAGCAGGAGGCTCTGGAGTGCCCATTCTTTCTCTCTCTCTCTCTCTGCTTGTAAATCAATCAATAAATAAAAATATTTTTTTAAAAAAAAAAGTCCACAGGGATGGTGACATTGCCTAGTAGTTAAGGTGCCTGCCTTCAAAGCCTAAGGACCCATGTTCTACTCTCTAGATCCCACGTTAGCCATATGCACAAAGGTGAGGGAAGTGCAAGGTCATACCTGCCCACTAGGTGGCACAAGCATCTGGCGTGTCATTCAGTGGCTGAGGCCCTTAAGCACCAATTCTCTCTCTCTCCCTTCTCTTCTCTCTCTCTCTCTCTCTCAAGTATAAAATTAAAAAAAAATAGAAAAAAAGTCCACAAGGCTGATGATTCAGTCGTCCCAGTCTGGCACTGCCAGTTTGGAGGATTCCTGGAGACTCACTAGTCTTCAAACCATCACTAGAAGAGCAACCTCTGGTGGAAGGACTTCTTCCCCTTGTTAATCTTTTCTTGAAATTCTCCCGCAGACCTTCCCAAGGTATTTCTCTTACTTGTTTCCTAATCTGATCAAATTGACATCAAAACTTATTGGTTATAATATGACAGTTCATGCCTACCTTTTTGAGAAATTGTCAAGCAATTTCTATAGTGTGTCTCATTTTATTTGGGTACCCATGCATATGTCAGACACTTCCAATCTTCTAAAACATTGCTTTGATCACATAGCTTTTTAATTTTCATAATTATCATAGTATACAGAAGTACATTACAACATTTAAAATTTTTATTTCCCTAATAGTTAAAAATATCTTGAATAGGGCTGGAGAGATGGCTTAGCGGTTAAGTGCTTGCCTGTGAAGCCTAAGGACCCTGGTTTGAGGCTCGATTCCCCAGGACCCACGTTAGCCAGATGCACAAGGGGGCACACATGTCTGGAGGCCCTGGCGTGCCCAATCTCTCTCTCTCTCTATCTGTCTCTTTCTCTCTGTGTCTGTCGCTGTCAAATACATAAACAAAAAAATTAAAAAAAATATCTTGAACATATTTTCACATGCTTTGTTGCCATACATATGCTTTCTTTGGAGAAGTTTCTGTTAAGTATTTTGACTCATTGCTTGTTGAGCTATTATCTTTATAGGACTGAGTTTAAAAATTCTTTATACATGCTGCATGTAAATCCTTTATCAAAAATAAGATTTGAGTGGTGGTGCATGCCTTTAATCCCAGCACTTGGGAGGCAGAGGTAGGAGGGTTGCTGTGAGTTCGAGGCTACCCTGAGATTACATAGTGAATTCGAGGTCAGTCTGAGCTAGAGTGAAACCTTACCTTGAAAAACCAAAAAAAAAAAAAAAAATGAATTTTTCAATCTACCGCATATCTCTTTATCCAGTTTTCCTGTGACCAGAAGCCAGTATTTATTAACTAACAAGATTACAAAGATAGCATGATAGATACCTCCTACCTCCTAATAAGCCTGGTCTTTTCTTTAGCCAGTACCTTTGCCTTCTACAAAATGGGTTGCCTTTCTCCTCATTCCTCCTCAGAGGACAGTTTAAAGGATGACAGGAAGTTATTTACTTCCTTGAAACATTTTCCAACAGTACATATCTCACGTGTTAAACTCTCTGTGTAGATACATCCATATTTACCAAGAGATTGAGCGATCAGAGTTGGCTGTCAAGATAATTCACTTCTTATTGATTTTGCCGTAGCCTTGCTTGTAGACAGCACACTTTCTGACTTGAGGTTCAGGTACCCCCATACGATCTGGTTCCATAATCCTTGGTATGTTAACTGAAGCGTTTTTTCTTTCTTTTTTTTGCATTTGACAGAGGTGCCATTGAAGATTTGAGAAAGACACAAAAAAGCCGTAACACCTTGCCGACCCACTGCTGATACCTCTGATTCTGATGAGAAATGCCAGTTTGTGTTCTGCCAGCACACAGTAGTTGCTAGCTCCTCTTGCCATCCTAGTCATTTGAATTATCCCCATGACAGTGTCTTTTAAAAAGAAGCAATCTTTAACAAGATGAAATCCAATTAAACAACTTGTTCTTTGACCAAGGTTTGGTTATCTTATCTAAGATAGTTGTTATTAAACCTGAAGTTATAAAGACTTCCTCCTGGGGATTTAAAGTTTATCATTTCACATTTGTGTCTTTGGTCTATTTGAGGATAATTTTCATATGTGGTGTATATATGGAACAATGTGCTTTCTTTTTCCACATACATGTATTAAACTGCTCCAGAACCATTTATTGAAAATCTGTATTTTTTTTTTGACTGAAATGCATTTATATGGTTGTCAAAACTCAGTTGTCTCTTTAACCATAATCCACAGGGTTTCATGATCAAAATCTCTCTTGACTCAAGTTCTGTTTATTGATTATGGTAGTTTTAAATAAATCTTGAAGGTTGATAGTTATTTTTATATGCTCACTTTCAAAATTGTTTTGACCTTTTAAAGTAACTTGCATTTCTCACAAACATAAACTCATCTGGATTTTAAAATTGAGATTGCATTGAATTTATAGTTTGATTTTATACGGATTGAAATCTAGGCACTATTGTTACCTGACATATGAATATCACCTCTAGTATTATATTGCTTTAAAAATTTTCACAACACTGTTTTTGTTCTTTTTAGATATATATCTTTGGGCTGATTGATTTCTGAGTATTGTGTATTTTTAGATTATTTCACAAATTATGTTTGTAAAATGGTAATTTCTGGTTTTTGTATTTATCTCTGATAAAGACTCCTTTACCAAAGAAATAAGAACAAAGGGACACTCAAGGACATTTCTTGCACTAAGGTCTCCGAGCACGCTTCCATCTAGAAATTTGGAGTGACAGGTGAATACAGAGTATCATAGCCAGGATCTGACTACCTGGAGCAGAGGCCATGTGGAGTTTTCTTCCAGGGAACAGTCACACAGTTAGTGTTAACAAAGTTTTAGAGTTGGATGTGACTGTTGATCAGAAAGATTTACAAGGTCTCACAAAACAAGACATACTTCTGTCAGAGCACTTGATTACCCACCAGAGGTTAATGGTAAGATCCTACTGCTAAAGCACCATATGCTGTTGGCATGGAATATGGAGAGACCTGGCTGAAATCTAGAAGAGAGCCAGTTCCCAGATAGTTAGTCTGTCCAGAAGTGGTAGCTCATCTAGTGCCAGGGGAATGTGGCCAACATCTGTCAGAGCAACTCAAAGTCTAAGCTACTCAGAAGTAAACAACCTGAAGTGATGCTCACACAAGTGCAATAGTGGCACACACAGCCACGGTGGGTAACCAACTGCTCTTGGATTGGCTAACAGATCTTCTCAGTGGAAACGAACCCATATCTTTAACTGGGAAATCAGTCAGAATCATATTCAGACAATGATTTTGCTTTCTAATACAAATCTCCCACTAATCTTGGGCTATAAGAGGGTCTACACCCATTACATTCTCTCTAAATTCATAATGGTTATCCCATTTAAACAGTGTTGACTTCACTCTCCATTGGAGATTCTGCTTCTATTTTTCAGATGGCAGCAGGACCTGAGAACATAAAAGATCCATTGCACTCTACCCCAGCCCCAGCTGATACCACAGAGGAACTGGGGAAATGAGAAAGAGTGCTGTGTTCTCAGTGAACCTGATGTCAGCACAAGGGTGAAGGAGATAGACACTGAGGAGACTCAATACCTAACAAACCAGAGATCCAGGGTCCCCTATGAGCCAATCTCTGAAGTAGACTTAAAATGAACCCAACATGGCTCAGTAAATGTTGTAGAAGAGGGGGCAGAAAGATTGTTGGAGCCACAAGTTGGGACATTATCACAGAGACATTGCCTCTCCCCCATAACTGCTGCCTCCAGAATGCATGACCCACAATCCCCATGGGGACGACCTGCATTCCCAACATGGAGGGATCCTTTGGCAAAGGTCAGGGATGAGGGAAAGGATGGTACTGACATGTGGTTTTACATATTAAGTAAGTCCATTACTGATAAAAATAAATTAATAAAAAAGAAAAAAAAATGGGCTGAAGTGTCGAAGTTTAGAGTCCCATTTTGCTGACTTCCACTTCCAGGAAGCCAGAAACATTGTCGGGGTTTCATGTGAAGAGTAAACATAATGCTGTCATCAAAACTGTCTGCGTGGCTCAACAAGACCACAGGAATCTTTCTGGAGCCACTAGTCAGTAAGGAAGGCCCATGAGGACAGTTGAAGAGCCTTTCTGTCTCTCATACATCTCCTGAGATCCTGAGCCTTGCAGAGGCAATTTCATACATTAGTCCCAGCATTAGGTAGCTTTAGGGGGAGGGCAAATGTGGTCCTAGTCCCTGCTTTTTGGCCATAAATAGAGGTGCTAAATGTATGCCTTGGTTATGCTGGCATCTATGGTTAGATATTTCTTATGTTTTAATCCATTTTTTGTTTGTTTGATACTTCTTCCTAGCACCTTTCAACTAAATCTTATCCATTGAAGCCTAGAATTAAGAAGACTGTTGAAAATGTTAAGAAGGTATAATTGATCCAGTTGAGTCAAGCTTGCAATTACAACCATTGTTATCCTGTCTTAATACCCTTTTCTGAATTCTGAAATCATGTAGTATAATAATGTATTAATATTTATTATAACATAGTGAGATTATCTGATAACTATTTCTTTTCTTCACAAACTATAGACACATCAAGGGTAGTGACAATATTTGCTTTATCTTTGAATTCCTGATATTTAGCCCAAAGCCTGCCTCTCCAGCAGTAAGACTTGAGTACATGTGTATTAAATTAAGCTGTTATTTGGATTTTTGAATATCTATACTAGCTTAATAATACACCCTCTTTTCAAATGCAGATGTTTCATTTTGCATAGAAAGAATAAATGCTTGCTTAATTAAATGTCTACCCTGTTACTCAAAAATAGTGAAATTTGTCCAAAATATAAATCTCCAGTTATATCCTTTGACATTAAAACTCTACATTTCTGTGGTTCTTATCTTCTATTTTGGCTTCTAATTGGTATTCACTTGATTTATAAATCCCATTGGCATTATTCTTTCTTATAAAGGTACGTTGTCTATCTAAATTAAATCTCATTCACTTGCTTTTCCTTTACATCTTAAACTCTCAAGATTCATAGGGAATTCTATGTTTTTTTTTTAAAACTTTCTGGTCTTGAGTATGTAATCTCCTCATTTGTAATCATCTCTAGGGTTTCCTCAAATTATCTTTTTTTTCTTCACTTTGCATTAACATCTTAGAAGGATATTGACCACAGGATTAGTTACTTTTTGAAATCTCCTCTTCAGTGTTTGGTTATTCTTCACTGTTATCATCAGTACTCCTTAATTTCAAACCTAAAGCATCATTGGTATATTTCATGGTCAGAATAAAATACAGAGTCACTTGCTTGTTTGTATTTCAGAAAGAGATGATTAACTCTGGCCACGTTCAACAATGATGCTAGAGATGACACTCCTACCCAGAGGAACACAGTCTTGAATTAAGAAGACTTGTACTTATAGCAACTACTGAATTTATAAATTTAAATACAAAATTCACAGTGCCCTTCAGAATGAACTGTTTTTTTCTTCCTTTTTTCCCCCTTGGAAGATAGAACATTCTTAAGCAACCCAGAGGGAAATTATCATATCAGGTCATTATTTGGAAATTGTTATGCATTGTCTTCATGCTACCTTCATATACATGCATTTGTGGATTATCAAATTCACTCATATGTGAAACTTTTTATTCCCTAGATAAATAGATGTATATAAATCCTGTGGGGGATAAAAACTAATATGCAAAATTGTCATTGAAGATATCAGGACTTTAGAACTTTTTATTTATTTCGTTTTTTAAGGTAGGGTCTCACACTTGCCCAGGCTGAGCTGGAATTCACTATGTAGTTTCAGGGTAGTCTTCGACTCACAGTAATCCTCCTACCTCTGCTTCCTGAGTGCTGGGATTAAAGACATACACCCTGCCCAGACCTCAGAACTTTTAACCCAAATCATCTAATTCACTTGCACTGTTAGATGTAAGTTAGATACATTAAAACTTTACATATTTATTCAAATGATTTCCAATGGATGGAATGAAAATATATGTACAGTTAAGCATGATCCCTTGTGGTAAGAATTCTGGCTTGCTTTGAAATCACAAGACTCCTTTGGAAGTCCAATTTGAGTTTAAACAAGTGGCAATACAGGTCTAAATATACAGTGGAAAAGAAAATCAGCTGACAAAAAAATTACTGGAGGGAGTGAGAAAAGAATGTCAGCTAATAAGTCATGCTATTGGAGAAAGAGAAAAGTTCTCCCATAATAACTTAATAGGATAATATATGAAACATTATTCATAAAATTACAAATAATAAAGAAATATTAATAAAAAAACACACAAACCATGATCACTTTCAGTTCTTTGCCCAACTGTTATCCTGGGGACAATTACAGCAGGCATACATAAGGAAATTCAGTGGGTCATCCTCATCACAATAATGGCATATTAATGTAATAATAAGACAGTAAGTAATGATGAAAAACATATCTAGTATTAAGGCATTTGTTTAGGTACATTTTGTAAATATTCCTATTGCAGTATCAATCAGTTCAGCAGGCCTTAAGTTGTATGATATTAAGCTTGACATTGTGACTTAGCTATAAAAATAGATGAACCCTCTATTTGTGGAGATTACAGACTTTTGTAACTAGACAGATAATGATAGCTATATACAGATAATAACAACCTGGTGTGGTAATATGATTCTCTCGTTGAGCAGATTCACTCATGAATCACAAAGTAATTAGTGAGCACCAACAAAATGCCAGTTCTAATGGGCTGTATAAAACTACCTACAACATTAAACAACAACAATAACAAAAGGTGAAGGTATCTGTTCTCAGGTAACTTGATGTGGAGTGCAATCACAGGACAACATTAAGTTCTTAACTTTCAGGCAGCTATTTATGTATACTAGGCATGTAAAGGTCATGCATGGTCCAGGGAGCTGGGGAGATAGTTGAGTGAGTAAAATATTTGCCTTGCAGGCATGAGGACCAGAGTTCGATCCCCAATAATTATGTAGAATGCTGGCTGTGGCAGAATGCACCTGTGATCGCAGCACTGGGGAGTCAGAAACAGGAGGATCCTCAACTCATTGGCCAGCCAGCCTCTTAATGGATAAGCTCTAGGCCAAGGAGATACTTGCTGTCAATAAAGGCGGGTAGTGCTCCTGAGGGTAATGCCTGAATTGTACTCTGGGGTTCAGACATATTTTCACATACATGCACCAAAAGTTACCTATACACTTGTATCTTCACACACATATCACATACACTAGACGTGTAAACAAAAATGTTTGTTAATTTTTATTTTATTTTATGTGCTTGACACTCAAGAAAGAGATTGCAGGGACACCAAGAGAATAAGTATTATGGTGATTGGGTAAGAAGAGATTGTATAAATCTTGGCTCTGTAAAGTAACAGCAGCAGAAAAATTCAATATGTGCTAAAGGAATTTGCTCATACAATAATGATGTTTAAGAAATCCCGTGATTTACCATCTATATGCTGCAGAACCAGGAAAGGTACTGGTTTAGCGTAGTTCAATTCAAAGGTCCTGTGAACCAGAGATACCATTGTCTAAGGAGGATGGAGTAGATGTCCTTCCTTAAGATGAGAGCAAATTGGACCTTTCTCAACCTAGGTGGGTTCACTCCTCCTTAAGCAACCTGGTGGACATAACAAACCACAGCCCAGAGCTCCTGAATTCAAGCGATCCTCCTGCCTCAGCCTCCCTAGTAGCTGGGTCTACAGGCACAGGCCACTGAGCTGGCAAATTGACCCTTTCTCTCCGCCTTTGTTCCTTTATTTTGTCAGGTCCTCAGGAGGTTCTACAACTACCGCCCACATTTCTCAGGGTCATTTTATCTACTCAGTTTACTGATTTAAATGCTAATCTCTCCTAGAGACTCCCTCTTAGACATACGTCGAAATATTATTTTATGAATGCTTTGAGCATTTCTTACCACCAACAAGATGCCTGCTACAAGCCACCCCCACAGTAATCAGAACAGGACACTTGGAAATAATAAGATAACAGAAGTCTGAGGGGCTCTCTGTGTTGTGCAAGATTGCTTTGTTCCAAACCTCACAACTGTTTATTGTTAATCTTCATTTTTATTTTTATTTAAAAAAAATTTTTTTGTTTATTTATTTGAGAGCAACAGAGAGAAGGAGGGAGAGAGAGAGAGAGAGAGAGAGAGAGAGAGAGAGAATGGGCGCGCCAGAGCTTCAAGCCTCTGCAAACGAACTCCAGGTGCATGCGCCCCCTTGTGCATCTGGCTAACGTGGGTCCTGGGGAACTGAGCCTCGAACCAGTGTCCTTAGGCTTCACAGGCAAGCGTTTAACCGCTAAGCCATCTCTCCAGCCCTAATCTTCATTTTTAAAACTATAAAAAAAAGACAAGAAAATTTTAGAACCAGATTTAAAGTAATTCATTGGAATGGGAGTTTGATGAAGTTGCAATGCAGTGGCTGGTATATGTAGGAAAACATTGAAGAGAAGAGGATCAGAAAAAAGAAGCAGATGTGAGTGTGTGTGTGTGTGACAGAGAGAGAGAGAGAGAGAGAGAGAGAGAGAGAGAGAGAGAGAGTTAGAAAGCAACATTTTGACATGCCTCTGAGACAAACAAACAGTTATGTTCAAGAAGGAGTTAGATATGAGTTTGAATGGAAGAAGGCAGACCATGTTGAAGCTAGACATTGTTATGGCAGACAAAATCCCCTAAGTTGGTCCAGAATTATACTTGAAAGTGGCAACAACAACAATAACAATGAACCTTGGAAGTTCCAAAATTTAAAGCCAAAAATAAAGAAGGATCGCTGGATTAAAAGACTCATGAACTATCAAAAATAATAAGGAAAGAAGAGTAAACTATCACGGAAGTAAAAGATTTGCCAAAACTCAGCAAATTAATATATTTTATATTTTGTATATAATATATATAGTTATATATATTATATCTTCTATAGAATATATATAATTGTATATATGTTCCAAATATTTAGATCAAAATAAATTAACCCCCCCCCCAAAATAGGGGAAATTCTGTGTGATTTTTTGACTTGACAATAAGTTTTTAAATAGAGCACCATAAAACACATCCTGAAAGAAAATAGCAAATTGGACTAAACCAGAAATAAAATCTTTCTCCAGGATAAAAGAAACTAAGGAAATTAAAGACAAATAAACATGCTAATATTAAAGAAATGCAGGGCATCTCTCCAGTGAATATATACAGATATCAAAAAAGCATATGGCATGATGTTTGACACCATTTTCATTAGAGAAATGCAGATCACCACAGCACCATACACAAATTGGACTGGCTCTCCCAACTCCTCATGGTGATGATCCAATTGCTGGGAAGATTACAGATCAATAGGAAGCTACAGTCATTCCTGGTGAAATTATAAATAGTTGTGGCTATTTTCAAGAGAGTTTTAAGAGAGTTAGACACTTTTTAGTAAAACTAAGCATTCTGTTAATATAATACTGTGCAATCTATTTCTTAATGTTTACTTAACTGATTTGAAAACTTGATAGATGCAACCCTAGATGCAAATGTTTATAGTAGCTTCATGAACAACTACCCCAAACTGGATGCAACAAAAACATTCTGTATTATGTTAGCAGGTAAAGAAACTCACATATAATAGAGACATACTCAGTGATAAGAATGCATTATAAATGAAACCATGAGAAGATACAGATGAATTTCAAATGTGCATCTCTAAGTCAAGAAGAAAGTCTGGAAATTTTAATGCAGTATCCTGGAAAAGACACAACCATAGAGGTGTTATTTGTATCACTAGTTGTCTGAACTCTGGGAAAATTAGGTGGAATAGTTGATGTACAGGGGGTATTTTAGAGCAAAGAACTATTTTGTGTGATGCTGTAATGACTACTCCATAATAGTGTTTGTCCAAACAAAGTAATTTTCAAAAAAGAATGAACCTTAATATATGCCAATTTGAAAAAGTATATATAAAAAAAGAGATCATTTTATTTCACTCTATACATTGCCAAAAAGATTTATTTTTCCATAAACTAGCGATTCCCAGCAAAAAACCTCAAGGTGTATGTGCCACTGTCCAATGGCATACAGCCACTTGGATGTATTTTTTGTTCACAATTTTGTTCTTATACTGTTAATACATTCTACTCAAAGTATGAAACGCTTAAACAAACATGTGTACAAATATGGACACAGACACACACACATGGAAATGTTTAGTCAGTGAAGTGCTTGCCTTGCAGGCATGGGGCCTTGAATTTGATTCCCCAGTATCCAAGTAAAGCCTAGATGGTGGCAAACTCCCACAAACCCAGGACTGTGAGGCAGAGATGGGGAGACTCTGGAGAATCCTGGTTAGCTAGTCTAGCCTTATTTGTGAGCTGAAGGCTCAAGGAGGGAGCCTGTGTCAAGGATAAGGTGAATGGCATCCATAGGATGCCACCTGAGACTACCCTTCAGTCCTGCGCATCCTGGTATACACAACAACACCAACACACATATAAAGTTATAACAGCTCTTTTTGCAAAGGACTTATATGTATGTATTTACTAGGGGAAAACTGAATCCCATATTGGGGAATAATTAATATAATCAGCATATGAAGCAAAAGGCAGGGGAAATGGGTTTTATTTTCTGAACTAAGATTTATAGTAATGATTTCACATCTAACAGTACATGGCTATGTAAATCCATCCAATATTTATCTACTCTATATGCTAGGCACTGGAATTGGTGGGGGACCTCCAAAAGTTCATAGTCTTATCAAAGACATATGATAGTCCCAGTAACTTCATTTTAACTTATTATGGAGTGTGTGCAACTCATGAAAATAATTTAAAATTTGACTGGCTTATATTTTATTAATTCAAAATAATTAACTGAGGTACACTGACACTTTCCAAGGATTTATAGTAAAGCACAGAAAGACCAAATTATTAATTATGGTGCATAGTGATGTGTGATAAATTATGACAGGAAAAAAACTTGCACCTGGTCAAAGGTCTCACTGAGAAAATATTTAGGGAAGCTTACATAGACTAGTAGGGTTTGGTCACATAGCAGGAAAGAGGATAAGGCAGGAAGGAAGGAAGAAGTAAAACAGCTATGAAGGCTGAAAGGAAGAGAAGGGAGAGTAGTGCATATTGGGAAACCCTGCTATACTACCTAGAAAATGACTGAAGCGGAAGGGCCTGGGGAGGAAGGAAAGAGATGGAAGGGGAGATATGGGCAGAGTCAGGCCCTGGAAACTATCAGTTCTCACCGACAGTATTACACAATCAAAATTCAAGGCACTGGTGTAATTTGGTATCGAGGAGCTAATTATTGACTCTCATCATTATGTATTAGAGTCATAGCTGATCACAAGTTCCAGAGAGAAGCATAAAGTCATCAAAAGCGGTCAGCCAGATCTGGCAAAATGAAAGTGATTATTGTAATATTTCTGGATTCAGTTCAGAGTTTGAATCTTTTACATCTGTGCCTCCAACCGATACATTTTAGAATTGGCTCTGAGAGAAAAAAAAAGTGACTGGCTTATAGAACTGCCATAGTTCAAGGACTTGTTGC
Organism: Dipus sagitta; assembly: GCA_036346955.1. Classification (NCBI taxonomy): domain Eukaryota; kingdom Metazoa; phylum Chordata; class Mammalia; order Rodentia; family Dipodidae; genus Dipus; species Dipus sagitta. The sequence continues at coordinate 17,427,191 of CM070785.1, read as the reverse complement.
TGGAGTGGAAACAAGTCAGGTTTGAAGAGTGACCTATTGCACTTGGTGTTTTGATAGCTTTTGTTACTATAAATGATACAGAAAAAACTATGCATTTCCTATGTGCAAAACTAATGTGGAAGTTAACCACTCATCCCTTCCTGTGAGGACCAGGATTTGCTTTAGCCCTATCTTTATCCAGTGTACACTGAAATATCTGGTACTTGTGCACTCACCAACTCCAAATTATAATCACTGATTTATCTTAATTGCCATTTCATACAATAGGAAAGTAAATGCAATTTCATACTAAAGACCTGGATTTTAGCATGTAAGATGAAAACAGCTCCTAAAAATATCTCTGGAGACCTTTATTTTTGTTTCCCATATGAAAGAAGTGAAATATTATTAATATTATTAATGACATTCATAGACATAGTTCGGTGTTGGGTCTTGCTGACTCAGGATTTATTTGATGATTCTGTTTTTTTGTTCAAAAATTTTCAGCACTCTACAGACAGAGCGATTTGAACCCTATTTTTTCTTTATTCTGGATCACATATCATTATCTATATCTATCATCTATCTATCTATCTATCTATCTATCTATCTATCTATCATCTATCTAACATCTTTCTGTCATGTGACTATCCGTGGGGTATGCACATGTATGTGTTGATATGGTGCCCTGGGTGCTAGCTGGTGACTCCCCATCAATTTGCATTAGGGGCCCAGATGAGACTACCAGGTGTTTCCCTGCCTGTCCCTTTATTTCTTGCAATGGTGTCTTTTAGTCATTCCAGAGATTGCTGTTCACAAGTCCCAGTGATACTCCATTCCCCATAGAACTAGAGTTCTTGATGTGAATAGCTACGCCCAGTGTTTATGTGAGTTCTAGAGATCTAAACTGGGTGGTCTCAATACCACTGAGGCCCTCATCCTTTCATGAAAATCTCACATAACAAGCCATCTCTGTAGAACTAAATATTAACTTTTAGAAGAACAATTCCCATTTACACTCAGTAGGTCTCCTAGAGTGCTCTTCCTTCTGACATCATCTCCTCTCCTTGTCTCTGCCTGGTACCTCTTGGATAGAACAGTGGTCAGGTGAGGTTCCCATAGAACCCTGCCCATTTTCATGGCCCTGTGGCTCTAATCAGTTACCCCTTGTGTTGATTGTAGCTATGCATCCAGCTGTGAATTACCACAACACTCCTTCCTGGTTCATAGATCACAATTAAGACATCTTTGGGAGATGGTCATCACATTCCTCTTTTTATTGAGCAGATCTACGTTTAGTCCCTAAGAAGTGGAGGAGGCACATTGTAGCCATGGGTTTCCTTCCTGTAATGAATGTGTCATTGTATATGTTACTCCGGGTAAGAGAATGTGAAAGAGGAAAGCAGGGTTGAAGTGTTCACTATACTTATGAACATTTTCCAAGGTGTCCTGTGAAGTCCTACCATTTAACTGTCACAGTAATTTCATACTTGAGAACTCTGCTTATATCTTGGATGTCACAAACAATTCTTGGAAGCCTAAAGTAAGTAGAAACAGCAAAATTTCCATCCAGATTGTGGTGATTTCTCAGCTTAAGGTTAATCTAATTGTCCTATTGCTTCTCATATCATACTACCGCATTCACTGTGACTATGCAAAATGACACCACTGGTGTCTACTGTTCAATAGTAGACATTTGATCCATATCTGAGAGGAAACACCTATCGTGGGTGACTTCCTTCCACTGACATGGGTGTTGGTGAAATTAGTGAATATTTTACTGGTTGTGTTGGGCCATGCTGTTCATCTCACTGTCTCCTTCCATTCCACTTTTTGTCTTATCTTGATTTTTTATGAGCTATCTGCTAACCACTCAGAAACTTTTCAAAATTTTAGTAATGGTTTGGCTCACTCTTGTACAAGTGGGCATTGCATTATCTCTTTAATAAATGCATACACACCTCTACAATGTGTAGGCATTTTGCTCACTGCTGTGAGCAGGGTAGAGGATATAAAAAAGTTACTATGTTCAAATTGGTTCTGAGACTACATAGTGAATTCCATGTCAACCTAGGCTAGACTGAGAACCTACCTAGGAAAACCAAAAAAGAAAAAAGAAAGACTGTAATATGATTGGTTCATGGACTCAGGGGGGTTGATTCAGAGAGGCTGAGCTGAGGAAGAAGCAGAAAATTCTTTCCGGGCTTGTCACATCTTGCATGTGACAGGATCAGAGGTAATTTTGAGTTCTGCGCAGATAGACAGATGGCATCTCCTTGTTCCCCTTTGGGCTTCTGTCCATGACTATCTTAAAAGTAACCACCTTACTCTTCTTTCTCCTTCATTATGGTAAAGTATAGGAATATTAACATATACAAGCAAATCTGAATCTAATGAATGCCATGCAATGCTCATAATGTGCTTCACCTAGAGAGGTGTATTTTGCTGGGAAATTATTAGATTTTTTCCAGTGCTACACTTAAAAGAGCAGTACTAAAAGCGAAATAAGTGAAAGGAAAGATGCTGTTTTAAGATGGTTTCCATGTACTGCCTCCTAAGTTGGTAAACATACCACACACACACACACACACACCTTTGGTGATTTCAAATGCAACTGGATTTTGTTGATTCCTGTCTTCTCTCCTCCTTATCTTCCCCTCTTCCCTCAAGCACAATTATTCTTATGAGTTTAGAAGAGTGACACCCTTCCCCAGTTGCCCATTTCCAGAGAGAGAGAGATGCTTATACTGAGTCCTGCAACATGTGATTCTGGATATAACTTGATGACAAAAACACAATCAGAGTGAGTGACGTCAACTCAGAGTTGCAAGAAGATAGCAGGCTGTTTCTAAGCTCTGCCTCATACATGTTGGTCTCTTCTCATTCACTTGGAACATGTGAGTGTATGGTGTGCCTGAACATCTGCATGTGTGTTCACGTGTGTGTTTGTGTGCATGTGGAGGCAAGAGGACAGCTTCTGGTGCTGTTCTTCAGGGGAGCCATCCATTTCTTTGAGACGGGGCCTCCAGTTGGCTAGACTAGCACAACAGTGATGTCCAGAGATGCTGCGTCCACCTCCTACCTTGTGCCGGGATTGTAGGAGTGTGCCACAACCCCTGTCATTGTTTTTAAAATGAGCACCAGGTATTGAACTCAGGTCCTCAAACTTGTGAATCAAGCACTTTCCCAACTGAGATATCTCACCACCCCCTTCTTATCCTTTGTATTCACTTTTCTCACCTTTTCCCAGCTCTCTATGCATCAAGGTTATACTTTTCAACCCTTAACAGGGTCCAGTGGTCTGTTACTTCCTCCCTTAAAAAATCTACTTTAAAGTTTTTTGGAAATCTTTACCCCCAAGCTATAGGAGAAACTTAAAAAGTATTGCCCTACCCAAGAGATTTGCATTTTAACAGGAATAAAATGCTTTGGACTAAGAAATGGCATTTTTTTCCAGTGCAATTTCAGGCATCAGTAAACAGATGGGACATTTATTTGGGTGGCCTTGGGGACTTTTTTGAGCCTTTCAAACCATGTGGGATTTCTCCAAACCAATCTAAAGATTATGTCTGACATTGCAAATAATGCCATTATTCCTGCCATTTTTTGACAGTAATATGTCACTAAATTTAGCAAACTTCTTCACCAGCATTATCAGTAGAGATCCCCAAGTGTCCTGGAGGAGTTTCCCAAATTGACCATTCCATCTCTCTTCACTAGTTATTCAGAAATTACCATGTTGGCTAGTTTTTGTGCAGTTGAGCAGAGAGAAACAAGATTGGGAGGGACAGGAAGAACAGGGTGAATCTAAAAACAGGTGTGATGCAGGAATGTGGAATATGGAAGGCTTTTTTTGTTTGTGATTTTTGCTCCTTGGAGCTGTATCTGATTTACAGATACCACTTGGCTCATTTGGACTATAGCACTTATGGTAGTGTATCCTTTGAATCAGATAATGGTCTCAATCTATCATTTTCCTGTTCTTTGTACCGATAATACATCTGAGTCATACTCCCTGGAGCATAGGTAATTGATAGCTCTGAAGGTATTGTTCAGAGATTCTCTACTGCCTGTCAAGCCACAGAGCATCTTAGGGCACGTGGAAAAACAAACCCCCCAGAAACTCATCAACATCAATGTGGCTGAGTAGGACAGAGGAACTTGACAGGTTGGTTGCATGATAGCAGTTACTAATGTGATCACTGTGTGGCAATGCCTTTGTGATTATGTGCCCATAATCTGCTCCACTGCACACTGGTCAGAGGCAAGATAATGAAAATTATTAAAATGGGTATATGAAACCTGGACCATTTCATCAGGTAGACATTCTTTGAAGAATCAATGACCACTACTGCTCTAAGAGAACAATCTTACTCGTGTGCTATATTCTAGACTGCACTCCTTGGCCTTTGCATCTTGGGTATACCCGTCCCTGTCAAAGTTTCTCCCCAACATGTAACAGTTTGATTTTTTGGGAAGCCATGTTTCATGCTGTATTGGGCCAAAAAGCTTTCATAAGTATCATCTTAAAAGGCAATGACAACCTTCTTTCTCAGGCAACAGTTTGTAGTCTAACTCTACCTGCCTTTCAATCTCATTTTTTTAAAAATTTTATTAGACACATGTTGGTACCATGCTTTCCCACCTCTCGCTGTCCCGTTCTGAAGAGGGAGGCCTTCCTCATTGGGGGTGCAGGTCAACCCATGGGAATTGTGGGTCATGCATTATGGGGACTCATTCTTTTTAAATCCTGTGCACGCATCTTCCACTCCACTCAAAACTGTCTACCCATTCTTTTACAATTTCTCAGAATTTTTCATGTCACTTTCCATGTGCATGCCCACACTGGCTTCAAACTCATAGTGATCCTCCTGCCTCTGCCTCCCAAGTGGTAGGACTAAAGGCGTGTGATTTTCTTGTGAGAATTGTAGACCCACGGACATGTGACACATGGGAATTGTTTGTATGTAGGAATGGCCTGGATGAAGTCCCACTCTTTAGCATGCAGCTCTTCATAGGCAGCTCCACAGGCCTTCATCACTTCCTTGCCCACTGGATCCCCTGCAGTATACTAAGTAAAGGTCTTTTCTCAAGGGGCGGGGGGGGAAAAAAAAAAGAAGTTTGGGCTGAGGAGATTTTAAAGTGTTTGAAGGTTCTTGCTTGCCAAGCCAAGTGGCCTAGGTTTGATTACCCAGGATCCACATAAAGCTAGGATTCCCAAAGTGGCTCTTGCATCTGGAGTTCATTTACACTGGCAGGAAGCTCTGCTATGTGCATACTCTCCTTGTACATCTGGCTTATGTGGGTGCTGGGGAATCATATCTGGCTCATTAAGCTTCACAGGCAAGCCACTTAACCAAAAAGCCATCTCTCCAGCCCCTCGATTTAAAAAATACATAAGAATAAAACAAAGCAGTTTTCTTGGGAACTTGCAAAGATAATATAGATCAGTGGTATTCAAGTTTTCAAGTTAGGTGATGGCTTTCCCATTCTGGAAATACCTGGAAATATCTGGAGATGTTTTTTGGAGGGATTGTTCATAACTTGGGTTTGGAAGATTATGGAGAACTTCAGAGGAAGAGACCAGACATATATGAAATCCTAAATATGTACAAAATGCTAAACATCCTACAACTATTACCTTTTTATTACACCATGCTATTTCAAGGTAGTATACCTGCTCTCTACAATTAAGCCATAAAATTTAGAAATTACATGAAATTCATTTTTCTATTGACTGTATGGACCCCATCCCATCACAAGCCACCTACAATTGAATAAATTAAAATAAATAAAAAATAAACATATTTGATGACAGAAAAATATGTAGGGTGCTTTAAACTATGAAAACATTTCTTTCTCCAGAATAACTGACTACATTGAAAACTGAGGGATTTGGCAGATTATGCATAGTGCATTGTGCACATCGATTTTAGGTTTACTTTTAGGCATTTCGCTTTTGTTCAACCTGTCGTCTGCCGTGCAAGATTCTGTGGGTACCTATGGATTCTGTTTTATAATGGAGCTTCTGGAAATGTCTCTGAAATAATGCTTGAAAAGCCGAACTTTCCTTTAACAGATAATGCTACGTCGCTACTGAGTTGGTACCACTATAAAACATACTTATATCTCTTTTATTTTTCTCTGCTAAAAGAAACCTTTTCTTGCTCTTTCTTTACCCATCAAAAATATTATCTTAATTCAGAGTTACCAATAGTTCTGTTTTGTTCCAACATACATTCAAAACTAAGTTTCTCACATATCAGTCAACTGTGTCTGCCCACACTTACTCACCAGTGATTTCCATCCTTCCAAATCCACTGGTCATCTCTCAGCTCTCATTTTTATTGTATGTTTTTCTTTTTTGTGAACAGAAGTTTACTCAGGTGCATATTCCTTGTACCACAGCTTTTCTTTTCGCTTCTTGGATTTCTGAGTTTTACTCCTGCTTCACGATAATTCTAGCTCAGTCCCATATCTGTAGTCAAGCACATCTGTCCATTACAAATTTAACTTCATCAAACTATCTGAGCCTGGGCAGTAGAACACAGCCAGCCCTTATGTCAGTAGCCCAGTTCTAGCAAGGTTTTCTTCAGTCTTTCATTCTTCTTCCATGTTCTTAAGTCAAGCCTCCAAATACAATTCCCTCACACTTAGCATTTTCGAACTCTCATCATAATATTCTGTGATACTTAGCTTACTGCTCCAGAAGGCATCTTCAGTTGTAAGCACCAAGTACATGTCCATTCCTCTAAAAAAAAAAAAATTCCAAAACAACAAAATCAGATTCATCTCAACCACAACCCACTCTCAGTACCAGTTCTATAGCAGACAGCCTCAGGTTGCCTGGATGAACTTCCAGACCAGACAGAGTTATGGGAGGAAGGGGTTTATTGAAGCAGGGGAGGATCCATAATGGAAGAAGAAGCTGGCCCGTTTTCACAGTCCAAGCAGAGAGGAAAACCACCACCAAAAAGCAAGCAACTACACTTCAGGGACTCCAGGCAAGTGCAGGTACTTTGTGTTTCTTTAGACTGGAATTCCAAATCCACCCCACACCGTAGGGCTGGACCCCGGGATCCACCCACAGGGATACCTCCTCTAGACAGGTGGCTGCTGATGTAAATAACAATCTTTAATAAAATCTTGTATATAGTGGGGGCCATCGACTCAAACTATCACAAGTGCCCTCAAAACCTGTCTTTTCATCCCCTACTTTCCTCCTTTCTTTCTCTTCTTCTTCAGCCACAATGGCATCCTTGCTGTTCCTTTAAGTAGTCCCCCCCACACCCATATCAGTGTCTTTGCTCTGAATCTTCCCTTTGCTCGGATCAGGCTTACCCTAGACATCCTCAGTGCTTAACACAATTCCACCCCTTTCAAGTCTCCATGGGATTTATTCTGATAATTAGTATGCATATTCTCTTTCTTTCATTTTATATTCCTAGATATGACACTCTTCTACATTTTCTTCTATGAAACTTAACCATTTTATAAAATACTACATAATTTTATTGTTTAGTTGATCTATTACCATTTCTGTACCTTTTATAGAATTATAAGATATAAAACAGGTATTGAATAAATATATATTTGTAAATTTAGTAAAATTCTTTGTCATATTTGCTTTTGACTTTTCTACTTCCTTCAGACAAGGGACCTCTTTAGAGTTAAAATTTCTTGTCATCCAGTTGCAGTTCACATCCTGGATTAATCTACCTCTCATGTGGTAAGAAACAGATAATTAATGGGGAGAGGCTGGAGAGATTTGACTCGATAAATCTTTCATTATTTTGTAGATTTATAGATAAGATTAATTATTCAACCATTAAGCAATAATGTTTGAAATACTTAATCTGTTATTATTGTGGGAGGTGTTTCATTGTATTAGACTCTGATGATTAATACTATTTAAATTTTATTTTTTCTTTTCTTTTCTTTTTTTTTGAAGGTGATTTGTCTTGGTTGATCTAAGAAAGCTACTTGAACAAAGCTGAGCTTGCTAAAGGCTGGTGAATTCCTATCAAGAAACAGTGAACTGTCCTGAAGTATTCAACTGATGTTAGCAATGTCATTCAGCAAGTTCTTAATTAATAAGCATTCTCTATATATTAACTTATGCGTAGATACCATGTAAATTTTAAAGTAACTTGTTGGATAACTGAAAACCATCCTCCATTTTAACACCTGTACTCCTCTGGGGATTATTCCTCATCTTTCATGTTTTATGTTGGCTTCAATCCTGTATGAAAGTACTGGAGGCATTTCTTTGTCCTTGGTATAATTAAGAGCTTCATTTTCTAATTTCAAAATACTCTATAGTTTGCCTCTTATCACCCTTAATTTAATTGCATTTTGTTTATTTTTCTGTGTCTTTTCCCCTGGAAACTAGTTTCTCACCACAATACCATGGCCTTCTCTCTCCAGTGTCTTGGGCTTGTTTTTTAATTGTAGCTTTGGCCTTTTCGATAGAATAGGTCGAATATTTGCTGTACGACTGAACAAATATTGTGTTACACCAAATTCATATGTCTAGGAAATAATGCTGTGTGGCAGTATTTAGGTCGCTTTTGTTTATGTTTTCCACTATCTCCCCTTAACACTAGTTTGCTCCTTTGGAGATGATAGCTGGACCTAGATCTGCCTGAGCTGAGGGTAATAGGCAGTGTTTATCAGAATTAATGATTTTTTGTTTTATAGTTTACTACAAATTAAGAAGGAAAGCAAAATTTAAAAACAGGAATTAGTGAATAAAATCGAGATATAAGATGATACACAGAAAGAGAGAGAGAGAAATAGGGAGAGACTGGGAGCATCTGTGATGAACATCTGACACAGGCATACAAGAGGATTGATTACTTGGTTCAGTATGAGTCAACATGAGCAAAATCATCTGATAGCTCAATGTTTCTTTCCAGAGGGCAGTTAACTTTTTGAGGTGAGTGGAATGATAGCATGCTTATACCTTCTAGGAAAGACAACATTTAAGAATCTATTATAGTCTGTAATCTGGAATTCCATCAGTCTATAAGCATTTGTTCCATGTAGACTAAATTCTATATGAGTTGTTTTTTATGAGATAAAATGATGAGTAATGTAGCCACTACAATGAAGTAAGTCTAAAGCACATTGGACAGGCAACATTGCCAAGGACAATTAAAAAATGAGAAGTGATGATCTAGGTGCTCTAAATATGTGTTACATACAGTAAATGCCTTCAAAGGTCTACACAAAAATAGGCACTGCACACTGAATTTTGATAACTCCTTTCATTCTTTCACTAAATAGCTGTTTATTGACCATAAGCTCTATGCAAGGCATTGTGTAACATACTTAGTTTGTACTCATACATTGTCTTGCCGTTGCTTATGGTGATTTGTTTGAGTATAGTGGGGGGAAAAACAAGCTTTCAATCTCCATCCTACCATTTGCAAACTTTGTGTAACTGGTTACACTTACTTAAGCTTTTTATGGTATTTTCACATTTGTAGGCTTGCTTTGAAAGCTTTTTAGCTATTAATGTGATACCTTGAGCTATGCTAATGAGGTAAGGTATATGAAATGTTGAACACCATGCTTGTTGCTGGTGACGAGGATGATGCTAATGACAATGATGACAGCAATGGTGGTCACTGAGAGAGGCACCATTGTGCAGTAACTACAAATTCTAATTTGGGCTTGGATTACTTGTTTTAAATACTAATTCTGCCATTAGCTATATGATGTTGAGGTAGTTAATTTTTCCCTACCTTATTTTAAATATCTTTAAAGTAAAAATACTATACTTCATCTGTTTTAGAATTTTTATCATGTTTGTAGTCTTCAACATAATATTCACTTAAATTATTATTTTTAAAATACTTTTTATTTACTTATTTGCAAGTAGAGACAGAAAGAGAGAGAAAGACACAGGGAGAGAGATAGATGAGATACAGACAGAAAGAATGGGCACACCAAGGCCTGCAGCCTCTGAAAATGAACTCCAGATGTGTATGCCTCTTTGCACGTGGGGCTTCATATGGGTACTGGGAAATCAAAGCTGGGTCATTGGGCATTGAAGGCAAGTGCCTTAACTGCTGAGCCATCTCTCCCTCCCCTCCTGTCAATTATTTTAAAATATGTATTGAATAAAGAAATACCAATGATGTTACTGAAGTCTATATACTTTAAGAGTAATGTATCATATGTTTTGTTATATCCCCTGAACTTACATAAGTCCATGGCACTTAATAGTCATTCCATACTTACTTGTTGAAAGATAATAATAAGTCTTATGCATCTCATTGTGACACTATGTCTTTTTGATAGAAGAATGCACAATTTACTGGCATGGCTAGAATGGCACTGTAGTTAAATATTCTACATTTATAAACACTGAGTTTAGGGGATTTTGTATGAGAAATCAGTTGAAAAATCAAAGCACTTCTCACTACAATGAATGCACTTGGATAGTTCATCTAGATCTAGTATTTCCTGGCACACACACGAGTACCTGCTCAGGTATAGAAGTTAGTGAGAATGTTTACCAAATAGTGAAAAAACAGATAACCAAATGTAAGAATACCAGATCCCTGTGTTTACTTGCTACTCACTCACTTACATTTTACAACAAGTGAGCATTAATCCCTTGAAACACAAGTGTCCTGCATTATTTATGATTAAATATCGAGAACTGAGCTGGTAGATCAAGAAGCATATGAACTTAATTGCTCTATTCCCCCAATTGATTTCATCCCTTCAAGATAGAAGGGTTGATATCTACCATTGCTATATAGCTCTCACCAACTCTATGAATCAAACTAATCCTTCTTACAGAAGGGAGAAAATATAAATCACTGTCTTCTGCTTCACAAAAGGGACCTCAGATGTGGAGAGGGATAAGCCATAGCGTGAAGTCATCTGAGCCGAGAGTTCAAGAGCTCTTTCCTGTCATTTCTCTCTCTCCATCCTATGCTGAGACTAGGTCAGGGATTTTAGAATTATCCCCCATTATGGCAGATGAGTCATCCTCACTGCACATGGGCCTAGAGAATAGAAAGATGCCTTTCTCAGTTCTCCTTCTCTTCCCAATAGCCTTCCAACCCTCCTCTCTCTCCTGACCCAAAGTTCAGAAGCTTCCTTCCCTCTCCTATGGATCCCACCAATTTCTTGTCATGTTCAGTAAAGTGCTTGGGCACAAGAAACAGTTCGTTTCCAGTCCTCTCTATCTTGAACCTCAAACATGGCAGCTCTGCTCGTCTGCTGGTCAGTTACTTAGTTTTACTTTGGGAACTTGAGACTACCCATATCGGCTGCAAAGACCATGGCTCTGACCTCTGTTGAACACTGTGTTTTAGTTTAACTGCAGAAGACAATGTGAAGATCTCATTTATAAGACAGGGGAACATGCCAATTCCTTGAGAGTACCTTGATCAGCTGAGTTGGTTGGATCTCGCCAATCTGTCCCTAATATATAGGATAGCTTTGGACACATCAAGAGAACTCAGTACTGATTTGTTGCATGTTTCAAGACTTAGAAAATTTTCTGGATTTGAGATATTTAAACACTAAATAAATTCATCAGTTACTTATACTTTGTACCTTTTGCCTTAAACAAGGCACTTAATAATAAAATAAAGATGTCATCATGGGGCTGGTGAGATGGCTTAGCAGTTAAGGAACTTGTCTGCAAAGCCACAGGATCCAAGTTGGACTCCCAGTACCCAGGTAATCCAGGTGCACAAGGTGGCACAGGCATCTGGAGTTCGTTTGCAGTGGCTAGAAGCCCTGTTGCACCCATTATCTCTCTCTCTCTCTCTTTCTATCTCTCAAATAAATAACTAAAAATAAATATTTTTAAAAGATATCATTATGACCTTGTAATGTTAGATAATTTATAATGAAATGTTAAAAATAAGAATACTCTTTGAATATCCACTGTATGATGAGTTATATCAAGTTAATATTAATTCAACTTGCTGTTTAGTGCAGATTTACATTCTTTGTCTTAGTACTATTGTTGCTGGGATCACACATTGCATTTAATTTCCTGAAACTAGTCTCATTCAATCTAGGACAGATCTTTAGACTTTCGTTTTATGACTGGAATTTTTGAAGAATAAAATTAAGTTACATAGTAGACTTTTGTTTTGTTTTGTTTTGTTTTTTGATATGGATCATCTGAAGTTTCTGAACAACCTTCAAGTTATGTATTTACTGCAAAGGATGGGAATACCATGGATTTGACAGGGTATCCTTCATAGTACACTAACTAAAAGTCATTTGAGATTGGTTTGCTTTGCTCATAATACGTTTATTTCAGAGACTCACTAAGATAGAATCCATATGGTTTCTCAACATGTTTTTCCTTTGTATGTAGAATACATTTGTGAAGATGTGCTTTGAAACTCCGAACAGTCTTTCCCCCAAACTTTCGCTTGCTGCAGTAGCATCTTTTCATGGTTTTCTAACTCTTATCAATTTTTCCTAAGCTATCGACTGACTCTAAGCAGAAATTTAAACAGATATTTTCAAGTGGGAGGTGTAGTTATGTATAATGATAAAAAGGAATCCCATCAAAGATAAGCAAATGCATACATGACAGCTGCAGAGATTAGGAAAGGAAACATGCTATCCACTGTGAGGCACATTTCTCCTCGATATCCTTCTTCCAAAGCTGCAGCACTGAACTATATGGCAACTGGGGTTAGCTAGCCTAAATTATTAAATTATTGTGGAGCTAAGTTTGTCTTTCTTGATACCACCAAGCTAATATTAGGACTCTCATAAATCACAAAGACACAATCAGTCAAAAGAGATTATTATTATGATACCTATTTGAGCTCTTTGATGGAAAATAATTTATAAAATCCAGATCAAATTCATAGGTCTTTGTTATATATATAAATACTTTATTATTTTTTAGTTCTGAGAGCCCTGCATTTTAAAAATCTCACTCGATATTAGACATCACTGGCAACGTCCATGACCTGATTTTCCAAATATGTAATATCTCCTCTCAAAGGGGACTGACACATAGAAAGTGTCTTTTCACCTCAAGTCTTCCTTACTCACACTTACTCTTTAAAAACGTTTATGATTGATGCTCAAGGCATCTATTTCACAATCTTAATTTCAATTTGCCTCACCCTTAGGTGGGACTCTCTCCTGCTGATTTTGCAAAAAGTCCAACTTTTCCTATTTGCAACTAGATTGGAAAGGGTATTGAGGCTGGCACAGAACAACTTGGTGAAGTGACCCCTACTGAGACTAATTCATCCAGCTTCCTCATCCTGTCTAAGAAAGGCTAGTGACATACAGAGACAGCAGCACCTCATCTGCATGTTGAGATTTTCAATGCTAATTATACTCGAGAGAAGACACATAGAGCTCAGGAACACCACCCAACAGAGCTGATCTGGAAAGCTTTTTGAGATCAATGGGAGATGTAGTAATTCTGCAAAATATCTTGAGAAGTAGTCATTTAGCCCCATGGATAGAACTGGTGAGATTTGCTTTTGCTGACCATCATTTATAAATGATGGAAGAGGAATGACAAATTGTCATCCTCTCACCTGGATGTATACCAGCATCCCTTATTCAAGTGTGGTTAATCCTCTTAACACCCCTTCTCTCTCTCTCTCTCTCTCTCTCTCAATGGGATTGCCAATCTCCAGTTGCAACACAATTCTTGTCTTAGCTGAAAGCATAGAAGCAGCTTCCTGGCAACATCAGACACGATCACATGCATAAGCTTGGGCAGTTTGTATCATGTTCTGCAGACAATTTACCTCAGCTTCTTGAGTGTTGAGATTACCGGTATGAGCTGCAGACTCAATATTAATGAAATTTATTTGTCTCAATTTTTCCTTGGCAATCTGAGCTTTGGATTCTCATCTTCGTTTGTTGTGATCAATAGTTCCCATGTAAGTGGACATGAAAGAACTCTGTATGTTGAAAGAAGCTAAAATGGAGGCAATGAAAAAAATTCTTCATCTATATCTCATGTGCATAACTTCCACCAGTCCTTTCTAACAAAAGAAATGCTAAAGTATTTCTGAGTTGTTCAGCCACTTTGGTGAAACAGATATATTGTAAATTTGTGCCTCTTGTTCCTGGGATTCTATTAGTATTATCTTTATAGTGAACGATTCTATATATTTTCTACCTTGGTTTAGCTAATCCCAATGGTGTATAGGAAGAGATGATGAACAGAATTAAGTTTCTTCAGTTTCTAATTTATATTCTGTGGAAAACCCAAACTGAATCAGTGAAATGATATTTCAACTCAAAAGATATTTTTATGTTAAAAAGTTATGCTTAAGGACTGGCCAATAGAAACAAAAATTAAACAGACAATTTTAACTTAGATTTTGTTCCCTCTCTCCATATAGTTAGGTTTTACTGACTTTAAATACTTTACAGTAAGAATAACATAAAGCATCTGGGAAAATATAATTGGTTTTAGATTTTCACTGTCAGATTATTATTATAATTATCTAATAGCACAATAAGTAATATAGTTGAGTTGTTTAACCTTATATTATTATTAATGTGAATTTTTTCCATAGGTAAGCATGCTTAATGCATGGTCCGCAGATGGTGTTACTTTTTTGTGGAGGTTATGAGAAAATTTAGCAGATGGTTCCTGGCTGCATGAATGCCTCTGGAGTAATGCATATTTTCAGTGGCTACATTTTGCTTGACACCTTCCTATTACTGTTCTCTTCTGTTTCCTGTCCGCATTGGTATGAGAGGGTCAAATACCACCTCTACTGCATGATGAACTGTATCCTCTGAAACAATGAACAAAGTAAATCCTCTTCTTTTGTTTCTTTCAGGACTCATAGCAGAAATATAACTAACACAGAAAATCGGTACCAGAGAAGTGGGGTCATTTATACAATTAAGCCTAACCAGGTGATGACTGAGCCCTTACAACAGGTTTATGAGGAGAATTTTGAAGAGTTTTGAGAAAAATAATCCATAGAAGGCCTAGACTGTTTTAAAGCAGAGCTTGGTGAACAATTCTTGTAGGATCTGGAAGACCAGAGTGACAGTAAAAGTGTAGACAATACAAACTGTGCTCATAGCTTTAAATGGGATCAATGTTACATTGTGGCAAAGAATTAATCTGTATTTTTATGTGTCCTGAGAACCTGTGGGATACAAAATTAAAGAAGAAAGACTAACTAAGCTGGCAGAGGTTAATTCAAGAAGTCCCCAGCATCCAGATTGTGACATGGCTATTTCTGTCTTCTTTTAGCTAGGTGAGAATTGGCTGGGGGGTGGGGAAGCAGAGTAGAAAGTTTTGAATATTTGAAATTTGGTCAGAAAAGCTAGTGTTAAGGCAGAGCTAAGGAAGGCATGGTTTCTAAAAGAAATGGGTACCGTATTAGATATAGCAAGAGTCAAGTACTTTGCATCAGCACGATGAACCCAGTGTCTAGAGTGCGCCTTTGTCATGCCCCTCACTCATCACAGGTGGAAGGTCATGATTGATGAAAGTCCTTTGGGATATTTTTATTTGAGGAGAGAGTGCATGTAGGGCACTATGTTCTCACAGGTTTGCACAGAAAATTCACTCCCCAGGATTCATTTCACTCAGAGGCCAATGTGACCATGGTCCAATGACCCAGCCACTGCTCATGCTGATGGCCGACCTTAGCATTATCCATACGATGCTGGTGCTAAAGACATATGCCATGCAAGATTTGTATTACTACATAAACTTGCCCCAGGGTTTCCAAGGAATATCTTGGAAGTTAGGCAATGTGTAACAGGATGGGAATACCTTTAGGAATCCCATGAGGAAGTGATATATGGACATGTGAAAATGAAGCTTAAGCTGCAGTGGATCATCCTGGATATTGGAGATGCCAGGAATGTGGCCCACTGAGGACAGTTACAAGTAATGAGCAGAGGGAGCTAGCACAAGAGAAAGGCCGCTTGGGGAACAATTGGCAAAACGAAAGAGGCAGGGTTGCCTAAGTCTTGCCCAAATCACACAACCACATGCCATGGCTGTTTGGCCCTGCTGTGTTTGGGTATTGCTTTTGTCTGATTCATCCTTGTTATTCCAGTTGTTCCTTTTGGAATGAGAATGATCATTCTGTGTTATTGTATAATGGATATATTTGCCTTTTAAAAAAATTTTGTTGGTGACCATAGATAAGACACTGCCTGGAGTCTCAGGGGAGACTTTGGATTTAGATTTTTGAATGCCAGAAATTTTAGGACTAGGGATTCTTATGGATGGGTCAAATACATTTTGCATTATGAGATAGTATATTAGTTATTTTTCCCACCAATGTGACAGAATACCTAATCAAATTACCTCAAAAAAGGAAAGATTTATTTTGGTTTACTCTTTGGGGGAAGTCCATTATTTTCATTATGGTGGGGGGGGTCATGTTGACAAGATCATGAGGCTGTTAGTCACATTCCATCACTGTCTGGAAGAGAGAAAAGGAGAGACAGAGAGAAGAGAGAGGAGGAGGAGGAGAAGAAAAGGAAGAGAAAGAAAAGGAGGAGGAAGAAGAAGAGCAAAAAAAAGAATGATGATGTGCTGTTCACATTCTCCTTTCATTCAGCCTAGGACCCTAGTACATGTGACACTGTAATACTCACATTCATCTTGAGTCTTCCTTGGAGATATATATATATATATATATATATATATATATATATATATATGTATGTATGTATACCCATAGGTATGTTCGATGATGATCTTACAGCAAGAAAGTTGGCAATGATGATTAACCATGACAGATAACCATGGCCTTTGAGGTCCTGGACTTGAGTGCTGTGGTTTGAACATACATAGAATACCTCATGTGTTCAATGTTTAGTCCCCAGAAATAGTAGTCCTATTTCAGGAGATTGTGAAAACTTTAGGAAATGAAAGCCTACCAAAGGAAGTAGGTAACTGGGGCATATGGTTTTTACAGTTAAATCTGGTCCTGGACTTCTTTTCTCTCTTTCTGCTTCCTGGAAAACATGAAGTGTATTGACATGTTCCCTCCACAATCATGTTCTGCCTCATGAAGGATCCCGGATCAATGAAGCCATGGGTCACAAGCTGAAATCTCTGAAGGTATGAGTTAAAATAAATCCTTCCTTCCTGTGGTGGTTTGATTCAGATGTCCCCTTTAAGCTTAGGTGTTCTGAATATTAGGTCCCCAGCTGATGGCAATTTGGAAATTAAAGCCTCCTGGAGGCAGTGTATTGTTGGGAGTGAGCTTGTGGATGTTATAGGCAGCTTCCTCTTGCCAGTATTTGGCACGCTCTCCTATTGCTGTTGTCCATCTGATGTTGTCCAGGAGGTGATGTCCATCCTCTGCTCATACCATCATGTTCCCCTGCCATCATGGAGCTTCCCCTTGAGACTGAAAGCCAAAATAAACCCACAAGCTGCCCTTGGTCAGGTGTTTTTCTGCCAGCAATGTGAACCTGACTGCAACAGTAAAGTTGATACTGAGAAGTGATGTCATTATTGCTAGAAACCTAACTTTGTGGCTTTTGGCTTTTTGGAACTGCTTTGTAGGAGGAATGTGGGTGAATATGAAATCTTGGCCTAAGATATGCCTTGCTGCACTATAAGAACAGCTTGATGGACTACTCTGGTCAGAGTTGAAAGACCTGAATTCAGTAAGAACTATGGACTGAGGTTTGGCTTATAAGGGTGAGAAAGAGCTTTGCCTGGACTGGGCTAAAAGGAGTTTGTATGAGATGCTTGCTGTTATTCCTGAGTTCTGAGAACCTGTGCAAGGTTTTTTTGTGTAGAAACAGACTGATGTGTACAGGGGGACATGGCACAGAAAGAAATCTTAGGGCTGAAACTTCTGCTTGTTCAGCTGCAAATGTATGAGAGATTACAACCATTGAGATTGGGCCAGCTGTCCTGCACTGGGACAAAAGAAAGAATGCAGAGTTTTTTGAAGGGGCCTGGATACTGAAGGAGTTCCCTGATCTTCAAAGTCTGCTTTTTCCCCCCTGAATTAACAAATTGGTACCCAACTGGGATTGTGGAGTATGAGAAATGCAGGAAAGAGAGGGTCTTTGAATTTGCAGCATGGTCTTGTGTTTTAGAAATGGCCATGGGCAGGATGAAGCAAGTTTGCTGAATTCCCTGCATGGAGACCCAATGGAGCAGTAAGGATGGACCATATGTTGCAGTGGAGACCCAGTGGGGATCCCAGGTCCACACAATGGCTGCTAAGGAGAGCTGCTGGCCCTAGATGAAGTTTTCCAGGATGGTACTAGTCTAGCTGGAGGGGTGGAATTAGAACTCCAGAAACTTGTTGCTGGTTAGAATTATTGGACTTGGAGACTAGACTAGAGTTGTTGGACTTGGAGCTACAGAGTTTGAAGTTTGCCCTGTTTAACTCTTGTATTGGTCGAATATGACATTGCTCTTCCCAATGCTATCTTTTGTAGTATGAGTGTTTATTCTATATCATTATGGGTTTTTTTGGTGATTTTTTTTATGGAGGTGAAAAGGCCTAAGTGAGGATAGGGGAAGAGATTGAGTAAAGGAAAGGTGGATAATCAAAATCTAAGAGGATATAAATAAGTCAGTCACATGGAAACCTCCTTTTTTGGACAATGGAACACTCAGGAGTCATAGACTGTTGCTAGAAAACTTTCAGTGCCAGGGATGGGTTACCTTCCAGTGAGTTGTTGGCCAGGGAGGTCCCTGATGCCCCAAAACATTACAGGCCATTGCTGAGGCCCTTGGCTTCCCACCAGGAATAGATGATAAGACCCTATTGCTGAAGACAACACATACTTGAGCTTCAAGGTCACTGAGAAATCCTGCTGGAGCTGACTGAAAACCTCCTCCATGTAGACCAGCTGACAGAAAGCTGGAAAAAGCCATGCTGCATGCAGTTCAATGGGAGAGATAGAAATCACCAGTGAAGATACTCAACAGTGGATACTGCAAGCCTTATATTTGGCCAGCCAGGCCAAATGAACCAACGGGTGCAATAATGGCAAGTCTGTCATGATGGAAACCAATTGCCCTCTAATTAGACTGCAGGCCCACTCCATGGGAGGGAATACATGCCTGATACTGAAAACCTAAAACAGGGGTAGTCATGAGCCCTAGGGGTGTAACGTCTGCTGCTCTCTGGCTAAATGTATATACTATGCTCAGCAAACTGCCCAGTAAGCACTTCTCTTAATGTTCATACCCATATATTAATGTTACTCTCATTTTTGGTTAGAGAACCTTATCTTTTCAGATGGCAGTGACTTTGGCATGACTCAAAAGGCACCATGGTGCTGAGAAGTGACAGAGGAGGGCTCAGCACTGCAGTACCTCTATCACACTTTCCATGGCTCAGGGTCCATGAGTAAGAGGTGATAGAAAGAATGTAAGAGCCGAAGGAAGAGTAGGACTCCTTACAATGTGCTTCTCCAGACACAAAATGGCCTGGATAGCCATGACCTCACAGCCTGACACTACTTACACAAAACCGTCATAATAGGAGGAAAAGATCATAACATCAAAATAAAAGAGAGTCTGATTGAGAGGTGGAGGGGATATGATGGAGAGTGGAATTTCAAAGGGGTAAGTGGGTAGAGGGAGAGAATTACCGTGGGATATAGTTTACAATCATGGAAGTTGTCAATAACAAAAAAAAAAAAAAGAAAAAAAAAAAAGAAATCTTGGACTATGTGAATGTTTGAACATCACTAGGATTGACAGAAACTATGGGAACTTTAAAGTTGGACTGAATGCCTTCAATTTTACATCATGGACGGTTATCAGTTTATGGGGCTAGGGGCAGAATGTGGTGGTTTAATTCAGGTGTCCCCAATAAATTTAGGTGCTCTGAATGCTAGGTCCCTAGCTGATAGCAATTTGGAAATTAAAGTCTGCTAGGGGCAGTATATTGTTGGGGGTGGGCTTATGGTTTGTTATAACAGCTTCCTCTTGCCAGTGATTGGCATACTTTCCTAAGATGTTGTCCACCTGATATTGCTCAGGAAGTGATGTCCACCCTCTGCTCATGCCATCATTTTCCCCTGCCATCATGGAGCTTCCCCTTGAGTCTGCAAGCCAAAATAAACCTTTTTGCCCACAAGCTGCTCTTGGTCGGGTGTTCTTCTGATGACAGCAATGCAAACCTAATTGCAACACTTCCTTAGGGTTGCTTTTTTCTGTCACAGGGTTACAAAGTGTGACTGATATACCTTCTTTCTCTTAGACTCACAAGAGTGGGAAGTTACAACTAAATATTGTTAGTCATTTTAAAATATGAAATTTCCATTTTTTCTATTTAAGTGTAGCCAAATTTCTCATTATTAAATTGATGCATTATATGCACAAAGATGATTTTTGTTGGGTGCATGCATTTTAGTTTTGTTTTTAAAACCTAAAGTGACAAAATCCAACTTTAGGTATTGCTCAAAAGGCTTCAGCCTGAGAACACTAAGCCACACCTGAGGAAATTTAATGTATTTAGTATACTGTCTTGAATTTTAATCCTGGTTGAAATTCTCTGATGTTCTTCGATAGTCACCTATAATTTTAAGGGTATATTTTAGATTCTTGATTGGCAGAGGAAATGTTTCAGAATACCTTTTGTACTCAGTGTAGTTTTTGAAGAGTCTTTTAAAATAAATTTAATGATTTTTTTTTCCCATGCCAGTCCAGGGTCTTCACCAGGCAGAGCTGATGCTTAAGTGTGTCATGAAAAGTTACGTAGAGTTTTGGAAAGAGTCATGCAATCTGAGTTCAGGTTGAATGGCCTAATTTATTTTAAATAGTTTATGCAACTTTGATCATTCATTAGTATGTATTGTAATCTCTTTCCTGCTTCCTCATGAATTTCATAGCATACAAGCATATGTATGCACACACACACATCACTTAGAATTCAAGGACAGGTAGGTTATCTTTCTACAATGTGACTATTTTTAGCATTATGAAAATTTATAAACCAAACAATGAGTTTTGAATGCTTAAAGTCTAAGAAAGCATGATATTTATCCATTGTCACATAGTTTACCAGTGAAATATATTCTTAAAGATTATGTGTAAGTGAACAACAGATTAGAAGAAAATAAAAGAAAACACATTTAAGTTGGTAAGACTGCTGTTTGGCATTGAGAAAATCCTTGGTTCCATTCATAACACCGCATAAAACTTGCTATGCTGGTATACACTTGCCATCTCAGCGTTGGGGATGTGGAGGCAGGTGGATCATAAGTTCAAGGTCATCCTTGCCCTCATAATTTGTTTGAAGCCAATTTGGGATTCATGAGATTATTTCTCCAAAACAAACACAACAAACAAAGCTACCAGATTTTGTATACACTACGTTTTTACATATTATTGACTTGACATGTAGTAGTTAGAAAATAAGAAAGTATGGTATCTTTGCCTCTATCTGTTGGTATACTTATATATTTATAAACATATACAGAAGAAGGGTGAAATTTTTACCTGTATCTGTGTGTCTGTACATTCACACATGTAAAGATGATTGTCCCATTCTATCTGAAAATGTAACCACTTTATTCTAATTGTGGAATCTAGTTACACAATCTCTTCACATTTAATTTGCTTTGAAAAATATATACTCTGTGCATTCTCAAGAAGGTAATTGCTACTCCCAAAAACATGTTCTGCTTCTTTTAAAGCCTCTGGTAAAATTTTTATCTAAGCCATCAGATTTAGCAATTTGTAACTGATCTAATCTCTCCACAAAATCCTTGCTTAGTGAAATTGCATCTAACAGTTCCTCACTATAAACCTTTCAGTTCATATAAAATTGAATGACAACCCATGTCTCTCTTATTTTTTGATATCTCTCTCTTGTTTTTATTTTAATCCATAATAAAAATAAATAAATAATAAATATACTTACTCAAAAATCACGCATCATTTCAGCATTTTCAAGTTACCACATTATGAAGTAGATAATCACTTTCAGTTAATATCATAAAAGAGAACCATAATATCAACCATCATCAGGTGGAGATTAAGCAACTACAGTGTTTTTTATCGTGTCTTCACATAGAATAGTAGAGTTAGTGAGGGTTTACAAGCAGGTGGCACTGCCTGAGAAAGGCTTTCCGTCTGTTGGCCAAGTATCTTCAGTGAACAAATACTTTTAAGTGTACAGGATATAGTAATATACTTAATAAAAATAATTTAATTTAAACAATAAATTATCTCAGTAATTAATTATTAGGCAAAGTAACACAAATATCAATTGTTATATAAAGCTATTTTATTTTATCATTTTTATTTATTTTTAAAGCAAACTCTTGCTATGCTGCCCTGGCTGACCTTGTAATATTCCTGGGTTAACTTTCCAAGTGCTGAAACTGCAGTCATGTGCCACTCTGCCTGGCTGCTAAGCCTAAGTAGTTAGTTAGTTAATTTGCTTTATAGGTCTGGCTGGCCCAATACTCAATATGTAATCTAGGTTTGTCTCAAATTGAGGCAGTCCTCTAGTCTCACTCTCCTGTGTGCTGGGATTACAGGTCTACACAATTATGATTTGCTATGATAAACTTACTTTAATAGTCAATTATATTTGAGAAAAATACCTTTGTATTTCTCATGTAACAAGTATTGGTTTGTCTAACATTGTATATGATACAGATGCTCAACTAACATACATTTAAAGTTGAAATCTTTGTTAATATTAAGATAACTCCTTTGGTGTTTTCGATTCCCATACTTGACTTCTTATAGTTTTTGGAATCATCTAGTATGTTTATAATAAAGATGTTCCATTAATACTAAGTCTAAACGCTGGATAGCACCCAGGCTACTTGCTGACATGAATTTGTTCAGGTGGTCTCACCATTTCTTGGATGTGTAGATTCTGTTACTATTTCCGGACTGCTCATAAGTCCTTGTATATGCCTAACCTACTGCATAGAAATTATGACAATTGTGAGGTTTGGATTTGAAAGCCCAGCTGATGTCTGATGTTATATACATTGATCCAATAAACTTGACTAGTTTAATGAATTAATTTTAGTGAATTTTAATAAATTAATTTAATGAATTAATTAATTTAATGAAATAGATTGCTGAAAGTATTCTCAAGGTCTGGAGCAATCACATTTAAACACTGAAAGCTGAGAGCCTACCATACAAAGAAAAGTACATGTGCCCATTTTCTGAGAGTGTGTCTCCTAGTAGTTTGCAACGAGAAATAATTTTTGGTACACATAAAGAAGTCACTAAGGGCTGGAGAGATTGCTTAGTGGTTAAGGCGCTTGTCTGTGAAGCCTAAGGACTCATGTTCAACTCTCCAGGTCCCACATAATCCAGAGGCACAGTGACTCAAGTGCACAGTGTAGCACATGTGCACAAGGGGCATATGCATCTGGGATGTGATTATAGTGGCTAGAGATCCTGGTGTGCCTCCTTCTTCCTTTATCTCTCTGTGTTGCTCTCTTTTATAAAAAAGAACAAAAAGCCGGGCGTTGGTGGAGCACGCCTTTAGTCCCAGCGCTTAGGAAGCAGAGGCAGGAGGATCGCCGTGAGTTCAAGGCCACTGTGAGACTCCATAGTGAATTCCAGGTCAGCCTGGGCTAGAGTGAGACCCTACCTCAAAAAGCCAAAAAAGTATTTGCTGAATACAAAACTAACTAATAAAGAAAAAAAAGCCAAAAAAAAAGAACAAAAAGAGGTAACTTAATTATTTTAATTAATTATTTTTCCATGGAAACGAAGTGGGAATCCTAAAAAGTATGCAATGCAGCCTGACGTCAAGATCACCAGATACAGTATGTAATTTTCTAGTCTCCAAAGCTGTCATGCCAAGAGGCAATATCATTGTATTAAAATTTGTACACCACGATACTACTTTTTTCAGCTAGGAAACAAACAAACAATAAATAAAATAAAACCTTGCAGTTCTCTGGGAACATCGAGGCTGCATAAGTGCGTAGGAGTTAGCGCAAACTTGTGGCTCTCGTGGTTGGTGCGCAGTGCCTGCATGTCCCTGTGTGAAGAGGCCAGTGCGCCACGCCGAGGCCGGAGTCAGGCGCGTCTCCTCTCGTGCTCTTTCACTTTATTCCCTTGAGATG
Source organism: Dipus sagitta (assembly GCA_036346955.1). Taxonomy (NCBI): domain Eukaryota; kingdom Metazoa; phylum Chordata; class Mammalia; order Rodentia; family Dipodidae; genus Dipus; species Dipus sagitta. The sequence continues at coordinate 17,403,164 of CM070785.1, read as the reverse complement.
GATTCTCCCCGCAACCGGAGCTGTGCTTTTTAGTCATATTGGCTGACCACTAAGCTCCAGGGATTCTTCTGTCTCTGTTCCCCCACAGGGTTGGGGTTACAGGCACGTGTATGCTCAAGTTTGTATTTGGATGCTGACGAAATGAACTCAGGGCAAATCAGACACTTTTAGGCTCTCACACTTACAAGACAAGTGTGTTCATCCACAGAGCTATTTCCCTAGGCTATTTTATTTTATTTTTCCCTAAAGGTGCATTTCTTTTAAGAGCCAGTTGAAGGCAGATTGTTTAGATTCAAAATAACATTGCCTAAGTTCAGAGACCTCGTTTGTGTCCCTGTTACTCACGTTTCCCTTTATTGACCCTTACCTTAATACAGTACCTGCTTCCTCAGGAGCACTAACACTCTGCATTGAGATTTGTAATGGGGCTGCTGTCTGACACCTCTGAAAATAAGATTAAAAAATCCCTGCATCATTCCTGTTTTCAGTGTGAGTAGCTTATTTCTACAATCTGAAGTTAAAACTGACATCTTTTTTTTTATTAAAAGGATATCTGCAGGACCCTGCCATCTTGTGTTATCCAGTATGATAATTACCACAGGATTTGATTCTCTGAACAGAGGAATTCTACCTCGGGCCTAGCTAAAGTCCTGCATGCTTTATAGCCTCATCTCTAAAGAAAAATGCATCACAAACTATAAATTCTCAATTGAATTTATGTATTTAGTTGTATACATAAACATTCAGATGGTCTGCTGTAACATCAACAATTTTGATTCTTTTCTTGTTAATGTCTTGACTTTCCTGTTGTGTACTGAAGAGCTTTTACCAAATGAATCTCTTGACATTATTGAATGCTTGGGGAAAAAAAAAATCTTCTTTAATTTTTTTTTTGTATTTTTTATGATAGAGAGCAAGAGTGAGAGGAAAAAGGATGAGAGAGGGAGAGAGAGAGAGATAGAGAGACAGACAGAATTGGTGGGCCCCCGGCCTCTAGCCACTGCAACTGAACTCCAGACACATATGATTTTGGCTTATGTGGGACCTGGAGAGCCGAACATGGGTCCTTAGGCTTTTCAGGCAAGTACCTTAACTGCTCAGCAATCTCTCCAGGCAGTTATTCTTTTTCTTCCACTTTTCCATCATGTGTTAAGGGCAATTTTCTGTTTTAAATTAGCAGAATCTATAAACTTTTTGAATTTCTCCAAAGTGATTTTGTTAAAATGCTACCATTACTGAATCATTTACAGCATTTAATTGACCCATAGCCTATAGAAACTTTTTTCATTTGACTACATTGATGTATTCAGCTAGTATTCATTTGAGGCTCAGCCCCCGTCAGGCGCAAAGGTACAGTGCGGGACACCGACGAGCAGACCGGCACCGGAAGCTGCTGCTCAGCTCTGCTGCGTCCTCCCCACCCGTGAGATTCCAGAGGAACCCACAATGGAACTGCTAGTATTATCTTTGACATGATTTCCCTTTCATATGACACTCCCTGATCATTCCTTAACATTGGTAAAATGAGCAAAGGTGACTCAATTGTCTTTGAATTCATTTTTAATGATCCATGGAGATAATCATCTAAACAGGAAAATATAGATAGCTTATGTTTCATTTGAGCAGATCTCTGCTTACAAGAGCACCACCAGTGTTAATGGTTTTTGAAACAGATTGAATCAATTAATAGTTGACTTATTTTCACCTCCCTAAAATATAATGTTTGTTTCGTTCTTTATCCTCAAACTTTGTTGTTGAATTTAATGTGTTCAGGTACAAAGAGAGACATGATACTGCTATATATAATATTTGTAACAAAAACAGAATTCCATTTTAGCCAATCATTAGCTTCATATATTGAAAGGAGTGAATAAAAAAAGAAAAATCTTAAGGTCGGCTGGATGAACTGGAATCTAGCAGACATATGAACATCGTTGTAACCCTCTACTACCCTTTATTCTTTAGTTCTGAAGATGTACATCTTTCTAAAAATGTGAAAAATATATTATACACCAAGTGCTTATGTGGGAACACACCCAGTCAGTTCTTTCAAAACCACTCTTGGAAACTTTTTCTACACTGAAGTGTTAGGCTCATTTAGCATACAGAAAATATAGCTCTATGACTATTATGTTTACTTCGACTAATAGAATATCTCCTCACTTAAAATGGTGATTACATTATTTTAAACTATTATAAAAATACAATGAGCAAAATTAGATGTAAGCAACAGTCAAGACTTTCTATGCCAATCCAAATTTAGAATGAAGAACCTTCACTTTCATACATGACTTCTATAGGGAATGGAATATTTACAAATTATACTTTGGGGGTCATTTGATCTTAACATTAACTTTGAAACGTTTGCAAACAAAACTGAAACACTATGTAATTCATCATGTTAGATAACAATTCTGTTATGGACTGAACATTATATTGTATCATTGGCTTCAGAGCATCAAGATAGCAAATGTATATATGTCACTTTTGAGGTAATGATTATAGTTATGTGCAGTAAAATATTTATTACCTTATCTAATTAATACACATTTTGGCATGTCAGGGTTTGTGGGTAATTATAGTTTTCTATTGCAGTAATAATTTGTATGATTTATGAAGCCTATGAAACAGTACTGTGAGCCAAAAAGCTGTCTGGAGTAATTACAGTTAAGCAGCTTGATCAACAGGTATGCCCAGCCAAGAGAACACAGCCCTGGGGATAAGAGGCTCAAACAAACAGAAGCAGTCTGAGGTGTTCACTTCTCAGCCTGCTTTTTCTCATCTGAAAAAAAAAAAAAAAGAAGAAATAGCCCACCCACTGTTCCCAGCTGTATTAACAAAAAATTGATTGCTTAAGTATAGGTGGTTACTTTCCAAAGGTTCATGCACAGATGGGAAGAACTTCATAAGAAGTAAGTAAAACCATCATGAACCAAAAAATTAGGCTGAACGTAGACACAAATAATTGGTTTTAGGAATGCCAGTACATTCTGTGACATTGATTTAAAGGATTCAGTGAGCTGATGCCACTCCGGTTCAGTACAGAACACTCTTCTCTTCACCCCTTCCCCTCTTGCCTTTTTACTGGCTCTGAGAATGCTTCCTTTCTGGAACAAAGATATCTGTATTAATTTTCCTACTAGGATTAGGGAATGAAGTTAGTTTCCTAAGAAACTTCAGAAATCAACTAGCATAGGAATTTAGACAGTTGGTAAAGAACCCCAACCATCATTATCCATACTTATATGATAAGTTTTAGGAAGTTGGTGGTATGTCGAAGAAAATAGTGAAGGGCTACTCTTTAGTGGGTGCTAACTTTTCCTGCTAAGTCTTTTTTGACCTCCTCATCAGTGATTTTCTTTTGTTTCCTATTAATGTCCTCAAGGTACACAATGTTTTCATTAGCATTCATCACATAAACTGAGGCATAAGATGCTATCTTATATTTAGAAGCAGCTGGTAAATTTCTATGAAATGTTCTCAGTATGTGGGAAGTGGTTAAATGATTAGTTTGATCGATCTCAAGGAGACTAATATATTTATATCCTATAGGAATAGATTGCATTTGTAATAATTAACTCCATGTAGAGCTAACTTCCTACTATTTTTTTAACTTGAAGACTAAAAGATTATGCCAGATAATACTTTAAAATTATTATTATATAAAATCATAGAATATTCTACTTTGCCATTAATGCTCAATTGTAAAATTAGTAAGTTATAATATAGTAGTTGGGAAGTTATAGTGGAAAAATGAGTTCTATAGCATCCTTGCATGGAAATTATAGAGATTTGTTCTGACACACTCTATTTAGCAACTACCTTCATTGTCCTTAAATTTAGCAATATATTTTTTTAATGGCAAGTTAAAATAAAGTTAAGAACCACATGAGATGGAACCTGAGGCTCAAGGAATCCATAACTCAAGTCACCCAAGCCATTGGTAACAAAGTGACTTATGCAGACAAACTTTCTCTCAGGTCATTGATAATGAGAAATGCCATCACTTGACTTTTAAAACACTTGTTAGGGGAAAACAAACAGTAGAACACATAAACGTAGCATGGCAAAAGCAATTAATTCATTCCAAACAGGCTAATTTTAGTAGAATGTTTCCTTTCCTTTTTTCCTCGCCCTCTCTCCTCCTTGCTTCCTTTCCTCTTTTTCCCTCTCTCCCTCTCTTTCTTTCTGAGAAAGAACACGCAGAAGCACATTTCTCTTAGTATTTAAGTCCTAGAGTGCTTTGACACCAGGCATAAGGGAGCAAGGTCAACACGCAGTTTTACAGAGAAAAAGAAAGCTGTGCTTTTAACAATTTTTAGGTACTTTTTAATTTCTTTCAATGGGGTTTTGCTGTAAAGCTTAAGATGGCCTCAATCTAGTGATCTTTCTGCTTTAATCTTCTAAATTCTGGGCTGTACACATGCACCGCTATGCCAACTGCAAGTTGAACTGTACAATCAGATAGGTAAGTAATTATGTTCAGCCTGTCACAAAGCTTTGTATGAAGACAGAATCTCAAATTATCAATTTATTTTTCTTCTTACCTTTCTTCGGATAACTGTTTCTTCTCTCACCCCACAAATACATTAACACTAATGCTTCTTTCAAATGACAAAGATTCTAAGTAGGTTGAAGCCATTCTGGGAAAACTAACAGCAAATGTAGAACGAAGTTCAAAACCCCAAGGTCAAAGAACAGACTGAAATAAAAAACATGTGATGTAATGGGAGATATTAATTTTAACCCTTATCATCACACCTTTATCATAAAGTTAGCAGCTCATTATGGGTTATGGCAAAAAATAGGATAAAGTTGGGGTTGGCATCCTCTGTGTTTTGTATGGTTGGACATAAGTACATTAGTACACATATAAGATACCATACTATTATATACATTTAACCTTCAAGAACTATTTGATATTTATATGATTTTAATCAGCTAACATTATGTACTAAACATAGCTGTATATCTTCTCAGGCGTCTGTTCTCAATTCTAGACATGACTCATGTCTTTTCATTGATTTATAACCAACAGCTTGGTTATTTTTCATTTCTTTACTACTTACTAGTTACTAATTGTTGATGTTGCTAATCAAATATTGTATTTCAGCCTCAAATTAAGTTCATACATGGTAGTTTTCTGAAGGTGTTAGTGGCTTTGCAAAATGATTTATTAGTTATAGCAATGAATATACCACATAGCCACCATTTAAATACTTATATTTTCATATTAGTTTCCAGAAACAATCACCTGTATACAGCCTCATTTACCTTGTGCAATTTCTCCTCACTGTGCATTCTTTGTTTAATCATCTGGCCATGGAATTATATGCATTTCCTCTTGCCACGGGGAGTAGCAATGCTGAGTATGAGAAGACATCCAGTGTCTATGGTTAACAGGGTTCCATAATTTTCAATAAACAGTGGTGACCAGAAGATGCTTCTGGGAATTGTATTGTCCATTCTTTCCAAAAATTATGTTCTTCAACCTCAAGAGTTAAGCCTTCTAGCTCACTTTGCTTAACTTCTTTAGTGGGAAATATAAATATATGAACAAATCTTATTGTGGCTTTTGTAATTATATTTGAGGATGCAACATCTTTTTTATTTATATTTTTTATTTAGATCTTTGTTTTTTAATTATTATTAGCAACCTGTTTTGTATGGATACATCATGTGTAGGTACCCTCTTTACCCTCATCCCTGTCCCCATTCCACTGGAGACCTTCCTTGGTGGGATATTGACATTATTTTTCACCATTGTCCACTTTCTGGCAGTGACCTTTCCTGCCTCAAAGAAGACAAGGATGATGATGAGTACCCTATACTGGATATTTGCCCAGTGTGTGTGCGGGGGCGGGGGGGGGGGGGCAATTCTGCAAGTGAAATGACAGCAGGCTGACTCTACTTAGATGTTTTTCACTTTCTACCATCTGGATAGATTTGGGTCCATGGTGATTTCTGACCTGAGTCTTTGTGAATTTCATTAGACGTATTGTTTCTATGTCCATTACCTATGTGCTCTAGCCTCAAAATTCTTCTCGACTCATATTTTCCATTTCCTGACTATGCAGGTGAAACATCTTAATTACAAGTCAGTAAGTAGAACTGATAACAGTTCTTTAATTCTGTTATACATATTATCCAATTTCTTTAGTGAAATGAATCTAGTCTTTATATATGATGAATTTACCAAATAAATAAATCAAATATGACGTATTGTGTGCTTCCTGCCAAAATCAATTTACAGGATGCCTGTGATTCAATACTGGAGGATGCCTAAACATATATAGAGACTCACAGGGTGCATGTGATTCAATACTGGAACATACCTAAACATGTATAGAGGCTCACAGGATGCCTGTGATTCAAAACTGGAGGACGCCTAAACATGTATAGAGACTCACAGGATGCCTGTGATTCAATACTGGAGGATGCCTAAACATATATAGAGACTCATAGGATGCATGTGATTCAATACTGGAACATACCTAAACATGTATAGAGGCTCACAGGATGCCTGTGATTCAATACTGGAGAACGCCTAAACATGTATAGAGACTCACAGGGTGCCTGTGATTCAATACTGGAACATACCTAAACATGTATAGAGACTCACAGGGTGCCTGTGATTCAATACTGGAGCATACCTAAACATGTATAGAGGCTCACAGGATGCCTGTGATCAATACTGGAACATACCTAAACATGTGTAGAGGCTCACAAGATGCCTGTGATTCAATACTGGAACATACCTAAACATGTATAGAGGCTCACAGGATGCCTGTGATTCAATACTGGAGGACACATAAACATGTATAGAGGCTCACAGGATGCCTGTGATCAATACCGGAGGACACATAAACATGCACAGAGACTCACAGGATCCCCATGGCTTTTACAATCTTTCTGCACCATCTTCTGTAACGTTTTTTGTTGGCAGCCTGATTTAGTGTTGTGCTCTCTGTAGCCTCTGAATTTCTTCTTTGATATATTTTAATTGATCTCTGTTTCTAGCACCATCACCCTTGAACTCCTTGCCAGGCTGGCAGTAACAGCAGAATCCATGTTGCCACTTCCTCTGCAATTTCTCCTGGGCCCTGGCAGATATGGTAGAGGTGGCACGTCTTGCCCTGGACAGTGTGCTGTTTTCTTGTCTTGCTCATGGATCCTCGTTCTTCTCCATATTCTCTGACATCTCTAAGATAAAGCAGATTCTGCAGCCAAGACCGAGAGCTGCTTATGTTTGAGGGAATATGCAAAGTTGTTTGATAACCCATTCTTCTCCAGAAAGTTGATCTTGTAGTCTCCAGGGTCTCTTGCTTATTCATGCTGTGGGTGACTGCAGTTCTCCGGTGGCTGCCATAGTGCTTACCAGCACTGTGAGGGCTAGCTTGGAGGGAGCTAGTTTCCCTTTCTGCTCATGATAGTCTGAGGTCCTGTGACATCACCCTGTGGTGTCTTCAGCAAAAGGGTCTTACCTTTCAGCTCTTGCAGGTAATCAAGGGCTTTGGAAATGGCCCACATTGTTTCAGGGACCTCAAGGGTCTCCATAGCCAACAGCTTTCTGTTGCGGGTAATCCAACTGCAGACCTGGGATTTACCCACCAGAATTCATAGTTTTAATGTTAAGCTTTGCCCCCACTTCTGTCCTGACTGTTCTCCATTCCTTTTTATTGGTGGCTATATTTCATAGAATGATATCCAGAATTAGGGTTTCTATGGAAGTTATTCATGTTGTCTTAACTTTTGTGTAATTCTCTCCCCACAATCCCTACCCCATACTCCTCACAAAAGACAGACCAACCCAGATACAGGACTCATTATATACAGAGGTAAATCCTTTAGAAATTCTTCAGATTTTTTTCCAGTGGAAACTCTTAAATCCAGAAGAGCTTAGAACAGAGTATTTCAAATACTAGAAGACCTTGGCTGACAACACAAAATACTATATTCAACAAAATTTTCCCTCATAATAGAAGATGGAAGAAAAACTTTTCAGGTTATAAACCAGCTTTACTACATGAGCACCAAGCCAGCCCTACAGAGAACACTGCACAGAATACGCCTGTGCTTGTTTGATTCAGGGGTCCTCTGTAAACTTAGGTGTTCTGAATGCTTAGCTCCCCAGCTGGTGGCAACTTGACAATTGAAGTCTCCTGGAGGCAGTGTATTGTTGCGGGTGGGCTTATGGGTATTATAGCCAGATTTCTCTTGCCAGTGTTGGTTTTATAGAATTTTTCAAACAAATTGTTCCAGTTTCTTATACACATACTTATATTATACCCCAATCATTTCATTCTTTGATATTTAGCCAAAGGAAATGGAAGTATATGTATAAAGACTTGTGCATGAATACTAACAGAAACTTTATGATGAATAGCTCAAAATATCTTAGTTTGTCACTAGAAACAATTTTAGTTGTTATGCATTATGTCCATGCAACCTAATATGATTTGGCAATAAAAAGAAATAAATGACAGTTTTACACAACTTTGAAGACTATTGAAATAATTGGAAGAGATCATTCTCAGTGAACTTACCCAATCACAGAAAAAAAATCGCCACATAGTCTCACTCATCTATAGCACCTAACCTGAATCTACCCAAGATACCTTACATACCCAGCAAGCATCTCCTGGACTAGACACTAGGATGGAAGGGGAGGGAGGGGAGGGCATCAAAGGGGCGGGAAACACAAATCTAGACCCAAACGGCAATGGTACCATAATTTTCTACTTACTAAAAGACAGACCAATCGGTTGATCCTTCACCAGGCCCTTACAGGGAACACTTGAACCACAAGACAATGGAGAGGGTAGGATCAAGACTAACCTTAATCTTCTACATCTTCCCTCCCTCCCTCTCCCTCCCCCCTACCTCTCTCTCTTCTCTCTAACTCATGTATATTAGTTATCTTTTTCCTCATTTTCTTAGTGGGCACTGACCTGTAACTCCCAGAACCAGCATGGGGCTATCATCCACAATGAGCTTTTGATCAGAGAGACATACAAGTTTTCCTAAAAGACAGACAGATTTCTGCCAGAGTACTTGATGACCCACCAAAGGTTAGTGGTAAGACCCTACTGCTGAAGACACCTTATGTGGTTGACATGCAAAATAGAATGGCATGGCTGGAAGTTGGAAGAGAGTCAGTCCCCAGACAGTCAGCGCATCTAGTGCCAGAAGGTGCTACATGGGCGACTGGGAGAAAATGACCAATATCTGTCCAAGCAATGCATGGCCTAACCTACTTAGCAGCAAATAACTTGTTGTGATGCCCACACAAGTGCAGTAGTGACACACAGCCATGGTGGGGAACCAACTGCTCTCAATTTGGCTAACTGATCCCTTCAGTGGTATGGGACCCATAGCTGGAGCTGGGGAACAAGTCAGAAACATATCCAAACATAAGCCCACTCTCCAATATCAAGCTACCATCAATTGTGGGCTACAAGAGGGCCTACACCTATTAAATTCTCCATATAAAAAAAGTAAGGGTTATCTCATTTGCCCTGGTGCTAACTTACTCTCCATTGGAGAATCGGCTTCTCTTTTTCAGATAGATGTAGATCCTAAGGAGAGAGCCACCCCATCATACCTCAAAAGGGCCCCAGCTGCAACTAAGAAAAATTGGCGAAACAAGCAAGGGTGCTGTTTTCCTGATGAACCGGATACCAGCACAAGGGGGAAGGAGATCAACACAGAGAAAAATCAACTCCTACCAAATCAGAGAGCCAGAGCCTCAGAGGCCCCCAACACCTCATCACTGAAGCAGACCAAAAATGAACCCAACATGGCTCAGAGAAATTTTGCGGAAGAGGGGGTGGAAAGAATGTCAGAGCCACATGTTGGGTCATGATATGCAGAGACATTTGTCTTACCCATAACTGTGGGCTAGCTCCACAATGCATGCATGACCCATATACCTCAACAAGGAGGGGCCAAGGGGAGGGGGTAGGTCACAGATGAGCCTAATAATGGTACCAAACTAACTGTATTTGCTGAATACAAAACTAACTAATAAAGAAAAAAAGAAAAAATAATAATTATGAAAGAAAGACAATGAAAGCTAATCTGTAATTACAGAAAGACAATAAGTTGTTGCCTAGGGGTGATGATAGAAAAAAGCAAGGGAAGATTACAAATGGGGTGGATGATCAATACATTCAATAAATGCTATTGGGGAGGGCATCTTGAATGAGTGTGTATGGTGTATGTATGTGTGTGCGCATGTGTGTGTGCACATGTGTGTAAATTATATTCTTCAAATATAGGTAATGTCAATTGTATTTCAGTAAACAGTTTTTTTAATGATCAACACGAAGACGAAAAACTCTACTATATCCTTTACTCACTAGTCAAGGCTTTGGGAAAGAGATTAGAGGATCTGGGACAGGGGAGTTCTGCCTTCCGTAATTGCAAACAGATTGGGAGGATTGCCATTTCAGTGTCTTCATCAGTACAGAGGCTGTGGTAACAGTCACACTCAGGTTCTGACACACACTCTTTAAAAGAAATTCAGATAAGCACCATGATCAACCTCTCATTTATTCATTGACCCACTCGACAAGTGTTTATTGATTGTCCAATGTGCCAGCCAGCATATGGTCATTAGGGAAAGAATTTTAACAAAAAACAGGTGCCATCTTCATGGGACTTATACTGTAAAGGGGGAAGAACAGTATTAGTTACCCAAAATAGGTATAATTACAGTTGTAACAATTCACTTAGGAAAAGTTATATACTGTTCAAAAGCCCATATGACACATAGTACATATGTGCATATACATATACATAATGTTCAGCACAAGACACTACTAACCAACTGGTATGGACAGCTTAGAAAATATCAAAATATCAGTTAAAATTAAAGGCATGGTGGTGCACGTCTTCAATCCCAGCACACAAGAGGCAGAGGTAGGAGGATCACTGAGACTTCATAGTGAATTCCACTCAGCATGGGCTAGATCAAGACCCTACCTGGAAAAACCAAAACCAAAACAAAATAAAATACCATAAAGAAAGAAATCATCAGTTTAATTTTTTTTTCTAGGTTGGGTCTCACTCAAGCTCAGGCTGACCTGGAATTCACTATGTAGTCTCAGGATGGACTTGAACTCATGGTGATCCTCCTACCTCTGCCTCCTGAGTGCTGGGATTATAGGCGTGTGCCACCACGCCCGGCATCAGTTTAATTTTTACACATTGGTGTTATATATAGTACATATTGCATACCATATAAAATTGCATATTGCTATTATTACATAACATAAATATCTCCTCAAAAATACCACATTCAATGCAGATACATAGAGAAATCTTATCATTTATGTCCAGCAGTATGGTTGGATTTGAAGATATCCTCTTTAAATTTGATTTTATGTTGTATGATTTGTTAGCTATGGGAACATGAAAGAATTTTACTATTACATTAAGCCTTAGTTATATCATTTTTAGAAAGAACATTGAAAATACAACAGAAGGGGGCATCTGACATCTTTCTCTGACCTCTGCATGTGTGTACATGGGATGCATACATCTGCACACAGATGTGCAAATAACCCCTCACACATATCATACAATCTACACATGGATACCAAAAGAGTAGGTACATAAAATACATGAAAAAGCATGAATCATTGAGAATTAACCCTAGTGATCATTATTGCTGACATGACAAAGATCAATGCTTCATTTTTCCAGGATTGAAGAACTTATCCCTGATAAGAGGGAGTTTTAACTCTACACATTGCTATCATGTTAATAAGTGAAGGGGGTTTTACATTTTAACTTGGGAAAGCCAGGGGCTTCTAAGACAGAGAAAAGAACAATAATACTATACAGATATACCTGGGGACACAAATGGAAAAATTAGAGTAGTCATATTTGATATGAAATTTTTGTTCCTGTTTCTTGTGGTTACTTGAGCATACACAAAAAATAACAAAAAGTAAAAAGCCTAAGTACCATCACTGAACCAGGCAGCAATCACGTCATGTCTGAAACGCCCTGTAGTTTTAGAACAGGTATGGGCACCACAACAGATAGTATAACGAAGTGGTGCAAATTTAGTTGGCATCATGGAAGCTAAGAGTAGTGGTGCAGATCAATATTGATTGCTCAATTTTCTTTTTATTTTGAATATAGGAAGGAGTGTTGGTTGCCTTTGTTGATTGGTTAATTTCCACATTACCCTGAATGCTCTAGAATATGTCCTTAACCTACAGGCTTATTAATAAAAGTGTAGCATCATTATCAGGGTGGAAAAAAACAAATTTACCTAAACTATGATGCATTATGTCTTTTTATAGTACAGGGTTGTCTTTTTTCTAATATTGACAATATTTCATATGTCTTTTGTTCATTCGCCTATTGATTCATTCTCTGAATATCGTGAGTGCCTGTTCTGCACCAGGCTCTTTTCTTTCTTTCCCTTTGTTCCTTCCTTCCTTCCTTTCTTTTTTTTGTTTGTTTTTTGAAATAGGGTTTCACTGTAACCCAGGCTGACCTGGAATTCACTATGTAGTCTCAGGGTGGCCTTGAACATACTATAATCCTCCTACCTCTGCCTCCTGAGTGCTGGGATTAAAGGCATGTGCCACCATGCCCGGAAAGGCCCTTTTCTATTGGCTGGGCTCCTTGGGTCTTATCTCGCAGCAGATCTCTAAATGACTCTCAGACAAGTCTAAGTTTTTAATATGTACTTTGGAGACTGATCATCATTCAACATCAATTTTATGTAAAAGCAATATTCAGTTCCTTACGTTTCTTCAGACACTCTGTTCAGAGGCCAGAATTAACTGGACAATATTGTCTCTAGCTTCACAGAAATAATTTAATAAGAAAAAGCCATATTGGACAAGCAATTCCAAGTGTGATGAATGTTCCACGGCTCTCAGTACAAGATGTCAGGAGAGCATTTAATGATGCCCTAGCCCTGATCCCTGAGGTCAGGGACATGTTCACTGATGAGTCAAATTTTCCAAGGAAGAGACCAATATTTGACTGTTGCTCTCTACCATAACTGACTCATGTGTAATACTTGACAATGATACCTCCCTTCATTTTGCTGCCTATCACATATGTGAATACTTCTTTTGTAGGCAAGGTATCCTAGGTTACTTTCCAGGCTGAGAATGACAAAATGTCTGTCCTCATACTCATCAAAACACACTGCTTATTTACATATAAATTGCTTCTTGTTTTTAAATTATCATTGATTATACATATGACATAATGGATATTCAAAAGGCACAGTGAAGAAGTTGGGATCCCCATTCAATTAAAATTGTTCTTCCATGGCTGGAGAGATGGCTTAGTGTTTAAGGTGCATGCTTGCAAAACCTAAGGACCCATGTTCGACTCCCCAGGTCCTATGTATGCACAAGATGACGCATTAATCTGGAGTTCATTTGCAGTGACAGGAGGCCCTGGTGCATGCAATGCATTCTGTCTCCCTCCCCCCTCCCCCACTGCTCTCTCTCTTGCAAATAAATAAGTAAAATATAGAAAAACTGTTCTTCCAAACAACCTCGAATATATCTTTGTAATTGTGCACACATGTTGTACAGATCGACAAACATTTAACATATGTGTTTTTGGAGTTCTTTGTGCACAAGGAGATCTGCTATGATTTTTTGTGTGTGGTGTGGTCCCCAAGGTTCATGTATTCGGAGCCTAGTCATTGTGTGGGGATGTGAAGAGGTGATGGGGCCTTTAAGAGATGGAGTCTAGTCTTTGGGGTCACTGCTTATGGAGTAACTAATGTACGCCTGGGAACCTTGGCTACTTCTTTGAAGATGGCTATTATATTAAGAAAAAAAGCAAGCCACTGCCTTCTTGGTGTTTTATTGGTCACTTTCACACAAGACCTCACCATTAAGCTCTCTGTTATGATATGATGCAGCCAAGGGCCTGCTTACCAGAGAAGGTACAAAATTATCTGGACTTGCATCCTCTAAAACTTAGCTCAACAAACCTCTTTACTTTACAAGTTAACCAGCATCAGGTATTTCTATATCATGGCAGAAAATGGATTAATACAGCATCCAACTAATTTCATCAAGTGATAGTTATAACTTATAGTTACTTAATTAAGATTATCATCTTTATGTTTATGACAGTTTATTGTGTGTGTATAATTACAACACTTGACAGTCAAGCAAAAATGGTGCTTGTTTTAAAAATAGTTTAGAGCTAAACCCAGGCCCATCTTTGTAAGTTTTCTATTTATTAACTTATATAGCCTTCACTGAAATATTATAAATGGTTACTCATTTGTATTATGAGAACCAGAATTCTGATTGGCTAAAAAAACTAACTCAGGTCCCAGAAGTAGCAGGAAATCCAGGAGCTAAGATTCAACCCTATTTAGTCTGGTGCCATAGTCCATTCTTTTTTTTCCCCCACTCTCAAAGTCCTTTGTTGTACAATATCATCTGTTTCCAAGGGGGGGGGGGCAAAAGGAATAACAGAGTCCATTATTTTAAGTGATGGGATAAATGGCGACTGTAAGGCTTTGCTTGACAAAAGGCAGGGATCACAAGCTATAGTGAAGTTCAAGTTCTACTCCTAAGCAGGTAATGACATCTCCTTTAAACATGATCTAGTAATGCCTCAGGAGTATTTTCGGATGGGACCCAGTGGATTCACACTGATGGCTTAGATTTTTTAAATAATAATGCATTTTGTTTAGAAGAGGGATTAAGGTATTTGCCAAAATGATTTGTGTTGACAAAATGGCTTAGTACATCTGGCAGATTTATTCTGGAGAGTGGAATAAATTAAGGTGTCTAGTAAAAGATGGGCTACAGCCACTGAAACAATTTCAAGTATTTAAGAAACTCTATTTTTATTCTCTTTGCAAAATGTGCTTAGTTGAACTGCCAGTCCCTGTTACATTTCCATTTCTAAGCAATTAATTAAAATCCCAAATCAGTTTTTTTTTTTCTTGATCATGCCAGCAGGAGTCGGTTACCATGGAAATAGGAAGATCAGTGGTATTTGGAAGAGAGAGAGAAAATGGCTGGCCTTGGTCTTTTATTGCAGAAACATAAGTGATGGTCTAGAGTAGCTTGCTGGCTAGGCAAGAGCCAGCTCTGCCCCCAACTGCAAGTGTGACAGCAACAACTGGAAATTACTGACAGTCCCCGGGATTACATTTCGCCCCCCAGGGATATCATTTGGCCAGTTGAAAAAGTCATTAACTAAGCTTTTTCATGTCTTCTATCTATAGGTTAAACCCCTAAATGTAATTGATTACAGAGTGTTCTGTTGTGGCTAAGCGGGATTTCAAATCAATAATTGATTATATTTTGCAAAGACCCATCAAAAACCATTTATGATTTTTTTTCTTATGTCGAGCCAGTGTGCTTTAGCTATAAAGCTCATTTCCAGACAATAGTGCAAACCAAGAATGACTGTGATTGAAAACATCCTTCTTAGACTTTGGAAAATAGAAGCTTATGGAATATCATCTTTGGGATTTAATTAAAACATAATTGAGTAGTGATACCCCGCAGGCAATCCCTTAAGAAGGAATTCACAATATACATATAGTAATATGCCTATATTTAAACAAATTAGATTTGTGCTAAACAGACTAAACCTTGTGAAAGATACAATTTTTAAAAAACATTTTAATTGTATTTTGTGTGTGTGTGTATATCCGTATATGCCACTTCATGTAGAGGATAGAGGACAACCTGGACTTTCATCCTTACCAATATAATCTGTCCTTTAAAAAAATCAGAGTCTCTTATTGGCCTGGAGCTCACTAATTGGGCTGCAGTCACTAGCCAGGGAGCTACAGGAATCCTCTTGTCTCTGCCTCCCCAGCTCTGGGACTGCAGGTGTGTGCCAACATGCTGGCACTTTCTATGTGGGTCTCAGGAATTGAACTCAGATCCTCATGCCTGAAAGGCAAGAACTTTACTGACTGAACCATCTCCCGAGCTCCTATAGATAAGATTGTAGTGATCCAGGTGGTAATGGTCATCTAATATTTATTTAGGGTTATAAGTGAGAAAGTATTCCTAACATTTAAATGTATAAAGTCAGTGTTGCTTAACTCTATGAGGAAGATCCTGATCTTTATTTGGAATGGGTGTGTGCAGAGGTTCTTGGCTCTCATGTGGTCTTTACGCTGCTGCTGGTGACACCAGCGATGCACCATCCTGCAGTTACATATATGCTGTGCAGAAATTTGGTGGATTAGCTGACACCTCTCAGAAAACCAGTGTTTAAAAATTTAGGTATTGAAATGAAAGTGAAGGAAATCAGGATTTTCTCTATTGCTGTAGCATGAAACCCTGTATGTAATCTAGTCTAAACACACCCAAGAGAAGACTCAGTCTGTACATCTTGATAAATATTTGATAATAATTAATAAATTAGTTTTGTTCAGTAAAGTTTTTTCTGCCTAAAGGAAATTGATACATGTCACAATTGTACCATTTTGTCTGTTAAATACTGTTAAGCTTTCCTAATAATAAATCAATCAAGACAGATCTCTGATAGTCTGTATATGTTTTGTAATATATTTTATTTACTTATTTATTTGAGAGAGAGAGAGAGAGAATGGGCATGCCAGGGCCTCCAGCTGCTGCAAACAAACTCCAGACACATGTGCCCCCTTGTGCATCTGGCTTATGTGGGTCCTGGAGAATTGAACCAGGGTCATTTGACTTTGCAGGCAAACGCCTTAGCGGCTAAGCCATCTCCCTAGCCCCTATATATGTTTTTATGATAATTGCTTAATATTGGTAGAGGCTTCTTTTCATTTTCTTACTTTTCCCTTCCATTCCCTCCCTCCTCCTCTCCTTTCTTCCCACTCCTTTTCAATTTTCTATCCTACTCTCTTTCTCTCTTTTTCCCTTCCTTCCTTCCTTCCTTCCTTCCTTCCTTCCTTCCTTCCTTCCTTCCTTCCTTTCTTTCTTTCTTTCTTTCTTTCTTTCTTTCTTTCTTTCTTTCTTTCTTTCCATCTTTCCTTCTCCACCCCCACCTTTGGAAGTATAAGAAAGGCATATAAAATGAAGAGTTCCCAGCCAGGTAAGGTACCATACAAATCCCAAGTATCTAGAATCCAGGTGTCCTAGCTATACATAGAACACCATCAAGTTTTAGCTTTATGCAGCATGGTATCTTTCCAGCTGGTTTCTAGCTAGAAAACTGAATCATGAGATAAAACATTTATAAACAGTAGAAGATGAGAGTTGATAGTAACTGTGTTGTTTAACATCATTCCTGGCATTCTCTACATAGCAATCAGGAAACCTGAATCAATATGATCTAGATTTCCTAGCCTGTAAGAAGAAATCCTGGTTTATTTTTGTGTATTTTCAACACTATGCGTTTACCAAGTACATACCAAATTAATGCACCTTCACTGTTTAGTATGGAAAAAAATCTAAAAAGCTACTGATTTCAAATGCACTTTGAAGTACATCCAAAAGTAGATAATAACCTCCTTTCAATGCCTTGAAGATACCCTTATTGATGCATTGATCTTGCAGTGAAGGCCCCATAAGCTATAGACAATGATAAACTGAGCATACAGAGCAGTATCTGCCTGCCATTTGATGAGTATCTACAAAGAATGTTCCATGTCCCACACATACCATTAGGTAATGGGAAATTCAGGGATTGGTAGGATAGTTTTCAGACATAAGGCTTCTGATACCTGGTTAACTGAGCTTAAATAATTATGCACCTGCTGTTGTGACAACTAATCTCAGCAGACAGGTGCTCAGTGAGCTGGGGTTGCCAGCATGCCCTCATTTGTCCCTTCTCTTTAATGTGCATTGTGAGTTGCATTTTGAACAGTGAAATGCAGCAGATAGAAGAAATGTATCAGTTTGTCTTAAAAATAAGTCAGCTTCCACCTGGGATTCTGAGGATGTTTTGTAGGAAATTTCAAGAGCCCTGTGACATATTCACTCTCAAATAGCTGCGCCTATACTAGCAAAATTAAGAGTATAGAGAGAGATGATAGAGGGGGAAGTAGCAGAGAGAGAAACACACACGTGCCATATGTATGGATGTATGTATATATGTATATATGGATAGATAGATAGATAGATAGATAGATACATGGAATGAGAAAGGCCAGTATAATACCCATGATTCTGGATAAAGCAGTAGATATATGAGTGACCCCCCAGCTGCCATACTTTTCCCACTGGGCCTTCAGATGAATCCAGCCCCAGCTGCTATATCATTTCAAGCACAGCAAGCACCTGTCATTTTGAGCCAGGCTAGTCCACCAACCAGCATAAAAGAAGAAGAAATTAGGTTAACCTGCCAAGTTCTGAGTGCTTGCTATACGGCAATAGTTGGAAACAAGTGCCTCTCACTAACCACTGAGCACTCTCTCCAGCCCTTCTATATAGTGATAATTGGAACATTTACATTCTATATGATCTTAGATGAGTTAATTTCCTTTTGGTTCAATTACCCAACTGACACAATGGGATAATCACTATAATTTTTCTTACTGGTTGTTGTGTTTGACCCTCATTAACTTTTATCCTTTCATAAACGTGCATTATTTAATATTATAGCCACAAACACCTGTGACTTCCAAACTGAAATATCGTTTGTCCAAATTGAGGGTGCTTTAAGTATAAACTAATAATAAGTTTAAATGCTGTGTAAAAATGTTTCTCATTAAGAGTTAATGCTTTTCTTTATGTGCTAAAATTATGGTATTTTAAACATACTATGATAAATAAAATATTTCATTTCATTTACCCTTTCTAAATTTTCTTATTAAGAAACTTTAAAAGTATAAAATACAAATTGTGCTTGTAGTTCCCAACATATTTATTAAACAATGTTTCAAGGGCAAGACTTTGTTCACACTGTAACACAATGCCTTTCACAGTGTCAGACAGAAGAGTGGAACAAACACTAAATAAAGAGTGATGCTTATTGTGCCAATTGCTTGCTTTCCTATTACCATAACAAAATGACAGAGAAAATAACTTTAAAAGAGAGAAGGCTTATTTCGGCCCATGGTCTCAGAAGCTTCTGTCTGTACTTAGCTAGTTCCACTGTGATGGGTCGTGGATAAATCAGAACATCATGGCAACAGGAGCAAATTACAGAGGAGGTGGATGAGCTCACCATGTCTGGAAAGCAGTGAGGGCAGAGTGAGTCTGCCCCAGTGCACACCTTCCCGCTGCTTTGTTCCACTGAGGGCCCATGCTTATGGGATGTGGACGCCCACACTGAGGACGGTGAAACCACAGTAGCCTTCCCCACATGCTGAAATCATGCCTGCAATTCCCCTAACAGACACTCCTAGAAGTGTGCTCTAATAATCTCCTAGTGTCCTCAGTCCAGTCAAATGGACAATCAAGATTAGCCAACACACCAGACTATAACCAAAATAGATCTTTCCCATATTTCTAACATTTCTTGAGAATCCATATATATTGCAACTACTCAAATGCAATTCATGAGTTTTTGATGACACAAGTCTATTGGCTCACCTTCATATACATATAGAAAGCCTGAAAATATGGGTAAAAAATTTAGGGTTACTCAATGGCCCTTTTGCTATAGTGTGTTAAGATAATTTCTATCTTCATGTATTAGGTATAATGGGAAGTTTTCAGGAATTCCACAAAATCTGGGTGCATTAGGTTAGATTTAGGAAAATTCCTGAATAAAGACATTGCATTTGCATTCTTTTGCAAGGCCTTTGATGTAACAAATAGGATTAGGTGAGGTAAAACTGTGAATGGATTTCAAGTGGTTAGCAGTATGTAGTCCATACACTTTCCTGGAAAGCCTTTAGCACAGTAATTGCCAAGCCTCAAGTGAGGCAGCCTGTCATTTGTATTGAAAAATAGAATGCTGGATTATAATTATGAGTATAGTGGCACACACCTTTAATCCCAGCACTTGGGAGGCAGAGGTAGGAGGATCACCATGAGTTCAAGGCCACCCTGAGACTACATAGTACATTCTAGGTCAGGCTGGGCTAGAGTGAGACCCTACCTCACAAAGAAAAAGAAATTGTGAAATGAAATTATTATTGACTTCTTTACATAGACCCTATGTCCTTTGTAAGTGATATATAACTTTTGCATTCCATTCACAGTATCCAATTAGTAGAGGGCAGTATTTTGGGAGAAACAATACTGAATCAGAGAGCAGGATTATTAGAATAACTAATCTATCAAGATCTAGGAAGTTGTAAATTAAAACAGCTTCTGAAATTTTAGGGACTAGAATAAAATAAAATCTCCGTATTCAGCCATTGCCTAAGCATTTTTGTCAAATCTTCTTTCTAGATCAATTTTATCATCACACTGAAAGGGTCATCAAAAGTCTTATGTGGAAACTTCTTTAGAGATTGTTTAGTGAAGAATAAGAAATCATCACTAATACATGAAATTTGAAACATATTGGGAAATAAAACAACCTCGGTTGCAATTTATTGCTGGATTATAATTATGGGCAAGGATGCAGTACAGTGACTTGGTGAGTAGACGTGAAGCAGTCCCCTTAAAAATGAGGTACATTCATGATCCCACAATGTCATTCATAACCTACACATTATTGGCCCATCAACATGGAATATGGAGGGAGACTTAAAAAAAATCAAATCAAACTGTAAAAGGGAAAGAAAAAAGGAGGCTTCAAAGTAAAGACATGAAAGTTCAGTGGGTGGGGTCAAGAGGAATTAATGGGAGGGGATTATGATCAAAATATATTATGTGCATGTATGAAAATTGTCAATAAAAATGTATAAAGATAAAGTGCAAAGGGCTCATTGCCATGTGTGTTTCTGGGCTGGCTCTTCAGTTATTCTAGATAATAAATCTCTTAGAGGGGAATACAGCTGGATGGAAATGGAGTTAACCCAGTAAATATGACCTCCTGAGTCACTTTCTGTATCAGAGGAAGAAGTTTGTGTAGAAGCCAAAAGATGTGTTTCACTCTCAGGGCACCCATCCTGAATAATGTAGGTGGGTCCCAGAAAAATATCAAGAAATAATTGGTAGCATGCAGGACCTTGGGGCTAACAACTTAGTTAGTTGAACCATATAAATACAATGTCCAATTTTATGCAGAGCAAGCAGAGACAGTACTACTGCTCTCACTGCTAGCCTGACATCCAGCCCCAGGGAGATAGCAATGGACATTGTCATTAATCAAAACCCATGAAAGCAGAAACCCAGAGGCTACAGACAACCCCACACTAACTCAGACTGCTAACAGGCCTGCTTTGGCTCAGGGAATGATTGCTGCAGAGGGGCTAGAAAGATTGTAAGAGCCCCAAAGTGGGTAGGAGTTCCCTGAGGCATATCTCTCTCCATCCTACAGAGACCTAATGAGGCCTTCATGACCTGACAATGAATACCAGTAACCTCATTGAGGAGGGCCCTCAGGGAAAGAGTAGTGAGGCAAGGGGATTAAAGGGTATACTGTTTTATTAAGAGAAAAAAAAATGACCATTTTAAAATATAAAAGTATTTCAATACAAGTAATTATATCTGGATTAATCTATCAGTTGAATATTACTCCACAGACATTTGGGTTTGGATATCAAAAGTTGGAACATTAAAAAAAATGTTGAACTTGTCTATCCTCCATTTTGCTGCCTGTTGGTATTGCTTACAGCCTCAAACACAGAAGTTTCTTTATGCAAAGGTGATTAGCGGTGCACATGTGGCAAAGTTACCAAGAATCCACATCTATCTACTGTGTGCTCAGCCCTCACCATGACATCTAAAGCACACCCTTCAAGGCTCAAGGAACCGCTAAGAAGTGGGAGCAGAAAGAATGTAAAACACAGAAAAACGAGGCTGAGGGCACTCTCTTCTGCACACAAGGCTGCCCTCGTGGACTCCCACCACATGGTGTTTCGTGTATGTGACTGACCATCAACATCTCATAGATGCCGGGGGAATCCATGATACCCCAGACTTTGCAGAGTAAACAGTGGAAACTGAAGGTGCTATGGAGAAAGGAAGTCATCTCCTTTAGGAGGCAGCCACTAGTGGTTGACTGACCCTAACTCTTGGCCAGCCCCATTCCCTGGGCTGGAGTACCAGACCAAATAAAATGGAGAACGTGAGCTGAGCCCCAGCATTCTTCACCCTTGCGCTGTGAACTGCGCTGCAATGTGACCGGCTGCTCCTGCTGCTGTCACCTTATCTCCGTCTATTCCATGGTGAATTGTTTTCCCCCTAACTATAAGCTGAAATAAACAGGTTCCCCTTAAAAGCAAATTAAACAAAACAAAATAGAGCACAACTTGGGGGAGGAAAAGCTAAGAAATGGTTGAGCAAAACATGACAACTCCACCGGAGTATATGGTAAATATTCAAATCACTCAATTTTATATTTTAAACTATGGTTCAAACCATGGTTTATTATTCATGAACCACAAATTCTTCCCTATGGTAAAGATTAATGGTGTTTTATCATGGAAAAGTGGCTATATCTCTTTTATAGAGAACTAAATTTCTATTTGAAAAGACTACATTTTAATAATGTTTTAATTTTAATTTTTATTTATGAGAGAGAGAGAGGGGGGGGGCATGCCAGGGCATCCAGCCACTGGAAATGAACTCCAGATGCATGTGTCACCTTGTGCATCTGGCTTATGTGGGTCCTGGGATTTGAACCTGGGTCCTTTGGCTTTGCAGGCAAGTGCCTTAACTGCTAAGCCATCTCTCTAGCCTAAAGCTTGCATTTTAATATCCTATTTAAATTTGGATATTTACCAATGAGGAAGGAGAGCAAGGATGTTTTCTGTTCCTGACATTGGGTTTAGCAGGGCAGGAATAATGTTATCTATTAATGAGCAGAGATGTTAGCTGAAGAGGTCTGGCTATGTTCCAGTTTGGTTAATTAAATCCTACCTGCTTAAATTCTGTCTTTATTTTCAAATGAATATTCAGTTAGTTCTTGTTTGAAAAGTTGCTCTATATTATGAGTTTGGGGCCAGTTGCATATTTGTAAGTAAAGAGTTCGAGTTTTTTTTTTTTTTTGAGGTCACAGTGTCCCAGTTGGTGTCCACTTGTATATTCTTTTGTGTTGCATGCAATATGCTTCTCTTATGGATATACCAATAAAACTGTATTTTCCCAATTATGTAAAAATATTTCTTTCTTTCTTATAATGTTGACAAATTATATACCACAAATGAAGTAAACCAAACTTGATCTGACACATTATATATGTTGCTTTTCTATACAAAACATTTGATGGGTAATATCTAAAGTATTAAACTGATCATGCAGCAAATTGAGGAAGGACCAAATCTGAATTAAATAATCTCCAGTTAAGAATTAATTTGTGAGGCTCTATTTCATGGATTACATTATACAAGATGGTAAATAAATACATTAAAGTATGTATAAGAGATATGGGTTGTTTTCATAAATCTTTATTAAGAAATAAGACATCTTCATATATTTAAGTGGTTGTATTAGTTACATTTTGTCCTATCTGTGATCAAATATCTATCAGGAAGCTATTAAAGGTAGTAACAATTCAGTTTGGTTTATGGTTTAAGAGAGTCCTTAAGGAGTCCTTCATGGTAGGATGCATGACAGTGTGTATGGGACATGTATGGTGGTTTTATTAAACAACTAATTAGAGGACACCTGATCTAATGAGTAACTATAAAATTACATATTAAGAATAAATCATAAATATGGGATTAGAAATAATTTAGCTGCAAACAATTTTCATTAAAGTTTAGTTGTGATATTTATTTAACTAATGAATACATTTTCTTCAACCTTGTGTACTTCAAGTCAGAAAGGACAGTGAAATTTAAAAAGAAAATAAAGATAAATTCATCTTACCATTCAGATTTAGCCATTTTTGTCTTCATTGTGACATACAATTTTTTGTTTATCCCCATATGTATATAAAGTCATGGCCACAAACATTTGTATATTAATTATGTTCAAGCACAAGACAATATAATGAAATCAGTTTTGCAAACTCTTCCCTATTTATAAATAAACATCATGTTGATAAGTGCTTATAAATGACAAGATCCTTAAATACTTAATGTGCTCATTCCTTCCTAACAAAAAAATTAAATACAAGAAATATGCAAATAAAAATATATATCTAACTTGGAAGTGTGCAAAGGAAAATAAATAGTATGTCATAATGTAATAAGCCACACATCGGTGGATCCTTAGTTTGAGTGCTGTATTTGTTACTTTCATCCTAGATATGAACAAATGCACATCAAGAAGCAATTAAAAGGAAGAAGACTTCATTTTGGCTCATGATTTGCAAAGATGTGTCCTTTAAGTTTGCAAAGCATAGAGTGAAAATGTGAGTTGACTGGTCACAGTGTGTTCCCAGGAGTAGAGTGGGAATGTGAGTTGTCTGGTCACAGTGTGTTCCCAGGAGTAGAGTGGGAATGTGAGTTGACTGGTCACAGTGTGTTCCCAGGAGTAGAGTGAGAATGTGAGTTGTCTGGTCACAGTGTCTTCCCAGGAGTAGAGTGGGAATGTGAGTTGTCTGGTCACAGTGTGTTCCCAGGAGTAGAGTGAGAATGTGAGTTGACTGGTCACATTGTGTTCGCAGGAGTAGAGTGAGAATGTGAGTTGTCTGGTCACAGTGTGTTCTCAGGAGTAGAGTGAGAATGTGAGTTGACTGGTCACAGTGTGTTCGCAGGAGTAGAGTGAGAATGTGAGTTGACTGGTCACAGTGTCTTCCCAGGAGTAGAGTGGGAATGTGAGTTGTCTGGTCACAGTGTGTTCGCAGGAGTAGAGTGAGAATGTGAGTTGTCTGGTCACAGTGTGTTCGCAGGAGTAGAGTGGGAATGTGAGTTGACTGGTCACAGTGTGTTCGCAGGAGTAGAGTGAGAATGTGAGTTGACTGGTCACAGTGTCTTCCCAGGAGTAGAGTGGGAATGTGAGTTGTCTGGTCACAGTGTGTTCCCAGGAGTAGAGTGGGAATGTGAGTTGACTGGTCACAGTGTGTTCCCAGGAGTAGAGTGGGAATGTGAGTTGACTGGTCACAGTGTGTTCCCAGGAGTAGAGTGGGAATGTGAGTTGACTGGTCACAGTGTGTTCCCAGGAGTAGAGTGGGAATGTGAGTTGACTGGTCACAGTGTGTTCCCAGGAGTAGAGTGAGAATGTGAGTTGACTGGTCACAGTGTGTTCCCAGGAGTAGAGTGGGAATGTGAGTTGACTGGTCACAGTGTCTTCCCAGGAGTAGAGTGAGAATGTGAGTTGTCTGGTCACAGTGTGTTCCCAGGAGTAGAGTGAGAATGTGAGTTGTCTGGTCACAGTGTGTTCCCAGGAGTAGAGTGGGAATGTGAGTTGTCTGGTCACAGTGTGTTCCCAGGAGTAGAGTGGGAATGTGAGTTGACTGGTCACAGTGTCTTCCCAGGAGTAGAGTGAGAATGTGAGTTGACTGGTCACAGTGTGTTCCCAGGAGTAGAGTGGGAATGTGAGTTGTCTGGTCACAGTGTGTTCGCAGGAGTAGAGTGAGAATGTGAGTTGTCTGGTCACAGTGTGTTCGCAGGAGTAGAGTGAGAATGTGAGTTGACTGGTCACAGTGTGTTCGCAGGAGTAGAGTGAGAATGTGAGTTGACTGGTCACAGTGTGTTCGCAGGAGTAGAGTGAGAATGTGAGTTGACTGGTCACAGTGTGTTCGCAGGAGTAGAGTGAGAATGTGAGTTGACTGGTCACAGTGTGTTCGCAGGAGTAGAGTGAGAATGTGAGTTGACTGGTCACAGTGTGTTCGCAGGAGTAGAGTGAGAATGTGAGTTGACTGGTCACAGTGTGTTCGCAGGAGTAGAGTGAGAATGTGAGTTGTCTGGTCACAGTGTGTTCGCAGGAGTAGAGTGAGAATGTGAGTTGACTGGTCACAGTGTGTTCCAGGAGTAGAGTGAGAATGTGAGTTGACTGGTCACAGTGTGTTCCAGGAGTAGAGTGAGAATGTGAGTTGACTGGTCACAGTGTGTTCCAGGAGTAGAGTGAGAATGTGAGTTGACTGGTCACAGTGTGTTCGCAGGAGTAGAGTGAGAATGTGAGTTGTCTGGTCACAGTGTGTTCGCAGGAGTAGAGTGAGAATGTGAGTTGACTGGTCACAGTGTGTTCGCAGGAGTAGAGTGAGAATGTGAGTTGACTGGTCACAGTGTGTTCGCAGGAGTAGAGTGAGAATGTGAGTTGTCTGGTCACAGTGTGTTCGCAGGAGTAGAGTGAGAATGTGAGTTGTCTGGTCACAGTGTGTTCCCAGGAGTAGAGTGAGAATGTGAGTTGTCTGGTCACAGTGTGTTCGCAGGAGTAGAGTGGGAATGTGAGTTGACTGGTCACAGTGTGTTCCCAGGAGTAGAGTGAGGAATGTGAGTTGATGGTCACAGTGTGTTCCAGGAGTAGAGTGGGAATGTGAGTTGACTGGTCACAGTGTTTCCCAGGAGTAAGTGAGAATGTGAGTTGTCTTGTCACAGTGTGTTCGCAGGAGTAGAGTGAAATGTGAGTTGACTGTCACAGTGTCTTCCAGGAGTAGAGTGAGAATGTGATTGACTGGTCACAGTGTGTTCCCAGAGTAGAGTGGGAATGTGATTGACTGGTCACAGTGTGGTTCCCAGGAGTAGAGTGAGAATGTGAGTTGTCTGGTCCACAGTGTGTTCCCAGAGTAGAGTGAGAATGTGAGTTGACTGGTCCACAGTGTGTTCGCAAGGAGTAGAGTGAGATGTGAGTTGACTGGTCCAGTGTGTTCGCAGGAGTAGCGTGAGAATGTGAGTTGAACTGGTCACAGTGTGTTCCCAGGAGTAGAGTGGGAATGTGAGTTGACTGTCACAGTGTCTTCCAGGAGTAGAGTGAGAATGTTGAGTTGACTGGTCACAGTGTTTCCCCAAGACCCACGTTAGCCAGATGCACAAGGGGGTACACGCATCTGGAGTTCATTTGCAGTGGTTAGAAGCCCTGGTGCGCCCACTCTCCTCTCTCTCTCCCTGCCTCTTTCTCTCTCTGTCTGTTGCTCTCAAATAAATAAATAAAAATAGAAAACAAAAAAAAATTAAAATAAAAAGAATTATATAGAAATGAATGCGGAAATTTACAGGGTTTTGAATCCCAGGTAAATGATGTTGCGAGTTTATCCTCAGTGTGACTAGAAGTCATAAAATGGATGAGGCGCTTTTAGCTAGGTGCTATGGTACACACCTTAACCCCTACTCTCCAGAGGATTAGTCAGGGGATCATGAGTTCAGAGCTAATCTACGTTTCACACATCATGAGCTACATAGACGCTGTCTCAAAAGACAGAGAGAGAGAGAGAGATTTTCATCTCTTTTAAAAATTATCTCTCGGGAGATAATTTTTAAAAAGTATCACTCAGGAGGCAGAGTGGAATGTGAGTTGACTGGTCACAGTGTCATCCCAGGAGTAGAGTGGAATGTGAGTTGTCTTGTCACAGTGTGTTCCCAGGAGTAAGTGGGAATGTGAGTTGACTGTCCACAGTGTGTTCCCAGGAGTATAGTGAGAATGTGAGTTGTCTGTCACAGTGTGTTCCCAGGAGTAAGTGGGAATGTGAGTTGTCTGTCACAGTGTGTTCCCAGAGTAGAGTGAGAATGTTGAGTTGACTGGTCACAGTGAGTTCGCAGGAGTAGAGTGGGAATGTGAGTTGAACTGGTCACAGTGTGGTTCCCAGGAGTAGAGTGGGAATTGAGTTGACTGGTCACAGTGTCATCCCAGGAGTAGAGTGGAATGTGAGTTGTCTGTCACAGTGTGTTCCCAGGAGTAGAGTGGAATGTGAGTTGTTGGTCACAGTGTGTTCGCAGGAGTAGAGTGAAATGTGAGTTGACTGTCACAGTGTCTTCCCAGGAGTAGAGTGGGAATGTGAGTTCATATATATAATTTTTTCTTTATCAATTTATTTGTTGATGGACACCTAGTCTGGTCCTATTTCATAGAAATTAATAGTGCAGCAAGAAACATAGGTAGACAACTTTCTCTGTGGTAAGACTTAGGCTTTTTTTTTTTTGATATATAATCATGATGGTTAATTAACCTTGATTTTCAACTTGAAGAAATTTAGAATCACCATGGAATGACACCTTTGGGTGTGTCTATGAGGGTGTTTCCAGAAAAGTTTACCACAAAAGGAAGGCATACCCTGAATGTGTATAAGATCATTTCATGGGCTGGGGGTTCAAGACAGTAAAAATGTGAAAGGGAGTGGAGCAGCAGCATTCATCTCTGTTTCCTGACTATGAGAACAGTGAGACCCACTGTTTCCCACTCCTCCCTCCATGCCCTTTCCACCATAATGCAAATTATCCCTTCATTAAATACCATTGTCAGGTGTTTCGTCACAGCCATGAAAATAGTAATAAGTGACTCAAATAAATGTTTCTTTACTTACATTGTAGAAAAAGTATACTTGTCTCTGTGTATAGAATTTTCCCAGGAGTAGAGTGGAATGTGAGTTGACTGTCACAGTGTGTTCCAGGAGTAGAGTGGGAATGTGATTGACTGGTCACAGTGTCTTCCAGGAGTAGAGTGGGAATGTGAGTTGTCTGGTCCACAGTGTGTTCGCAGGTGTAGAGTGAGAATGTGAGTTGACTGGTCACAGTGTCTTCCAGGAGTAGAGTGAGAAAGTGAGTTGAACTGGTCACAGTGTGTTCCCAGAGTAGAGTGGGAATGTGAGTTGACTGTTCACAGTGTGTTCGCAAGGAGTAGAGTGAGAAAGTGAGTTGACTGGTCACATGTGTTCCCAGGAGTATAGTGAGAATGTGAGTTGTCCTGGTCACAGTGTGTTCCAGGAGTAGAGTGGGAATGTGAGTTGTTGGTCACAGTGTGTTCTCAGGAGTAGAGTGAGAATGTGAGTTGTTGGTCACAGTGTGTTCTCAGGAGTAGAGTGAGAAAGTGAGTTGAACTGGTCACAGTGTGTTGCAGGAGTAGTTGGCTCATCATGTAGAAATATGCTGTCCTTCTTTCTGAAAACGAGGAAAAACAGACTTGTAGAATTCTTTTTTTGTAGTCATTTTCTTTTTTTTTTTAATGTATAATTTATTGACAACTTCTATCCTTACAGACAATAAACCACGATAATTCCTTCCCCACCCACTTTCCCCTTCATGACTCCAGTCTCCATCATATCCTCTCCCTCTCTCCATTAGTCTCTCTTTTATTTTGATGTCATTGTCTTTTTCTTCTACTATTACCGTCTTGTGAAGGCATTGCTAAGCACTGCAAGGTCATGGATATCGAGGCCAATTTCTGACTCAACAGTTGCATTGCAAGGAGTCATGCCCTTCCTTTGTCTCTTACATTCTATCTGCCACCTCTTTGACAATGGACCCTGAGCCTTGGAGGGTGTAATAGAGATGTTTCAGTGCTGGACACTCCTTTGTCACTTCTCAGCACTATGTTGCCATCACTACCATCTGAAAAGAAGCTTTTCTAACCAAAAGTGAGATTAGCCTTAATGTATGGGTATGAAAATTAAGTGTAGTGCTTACTGGGTAGTTTGGTGAGCATAATACATGCACTTAACCAGACAAGAGCAGGCTAATTTATATACCTAAGACTCATGACCTCCCCTGCCATAGGATTTTGATAAAGTTTTCAGTACCAGCCATGTATTCCCTCCCTTAGAGCAGACCTCCAATCCAATTAGAGAGCAGTTGGCTTCCCCTAGAGCAGACATGCCACTATTGCAACGATTCAGTCATTTGGCCTGTCTGGCAAAACTTGAGGCTTCCAGTGTCCATTATTTTCACTACTGATAACATCTGTCTCCCAAAGGGCTGCATGCAGTGCAGCTTTTTCTAGCTTTCAGTCAGATGGTCTACAGGGAGAAGGTTTTCAGCTCTGCCCCAGCTTGATTTATCTGTGATCTTGCCACCCAGGCATGTGAAGTCTTCAGCAATAGGACCTTACCATCTGTTCCTTGTGGGAACCAAGGGCCTTGACAATTGTCTGTAATGTTTTGGAGGCAACAGGGACCTCTCTGGCCACCTACTCACAGGAATATATCCCATCTCTGGCACTGAAATTTTTCTAGTAACAATCTATGACTTCTGGATGTGCCATTATCCAAAAGCTATGCTTTTATATATCTTACTTAGAATATAGTGAATTTTGATTGACCCTCCCTCCTACCCTTTTTTACTCAATCTCTTCCCCTGGCCTCTCTTAGGCCATTCCACTCCCTGTAATATATTCTTCTACTTACATATATATAATACCATCCCATTAAGACCTTCACTCTCCTCCTTCCCTTATAGCCTTTTTCTAGCTTATTGCCCTCAGCTACCAGTATTTGGTTCCAGCTCACACACAAGTCTACACATTTGTAGCTGGGATTCACATAGGAGAGAGAACATGTGACATTTGGCTTTATGGGCCTGGGTTACCTCACTTAGTATAATCCTTTCCAGATCCATCTATTTCCCTGCAAATTTCATTTTTTTTTTTTTTACTGCTTAATAGAACTCCATTGTGTTAATGTACCACATCTTTATAATCCATTCATCTGCTGAGGGAAATCTTGGCTGGTTCCATTTCCTAGCTATTGTGAATAGAGCAGCAGTAAACACTGTTGTAGAAGTATGTCTAAGGTAGTGAGATGAGTCATTAAGATATATGCCTAGGAGTGGGATAGCTGGATAATATGGTAAATCTATTTTTAGCTGTCCCAGGAAATTCCACACTGATTTTCACAATGGTTGTACCAGACTACAGTCCCACCAACAGGGTAGAAGTTTCCCCTTTTTCCACATCCCCATCAACATCATTTGTTCTCTTGATGATAGCCTTTCTAGCAGGAGTGAGATGGAATTTCAAAGTAGTTTTAATTTGCATTTCCCTGATGGCTAAGGTTGTAGAACACTTTTTTAGATGTTTATATGCCATCTGTATTTATTCTCTTGAGAACTCTCTACTTAGTTCCATAGCCCATTTTTAAGTGGATTGTTTGATTTCTTATTGTTTTCTTTTTTGAGTTCTTTGTGTATTTTGGATATTAATCCTCTTTCATATGTATAGCTGGCAAAGGTTTTCTTCCATTCTGTAGGTTGCCTCTTTGCTCTATTCACAATGTCCTTTGCCGTATAAAAGGTTTGTAATTTCATGAGATGCCAGAGGTTGATTAGTGGTTTTATTTCCTTAGCAATTGGGGTTATATTCAGAAAGTCATTGCCTATGCCAGTATACTGAAGGATTTCCTCTACTTTTTTATACTGTTTGGATCTCTCTACTTGTTATAGGTCTATTTAAAAGTTTTATCTCATCTTGATTTAAATTTGGTAGGTCATATGAATTAAGGAAATCATCCATTTCTTTCAGATTTTTAAACTTCATGCATATATATTCTTAAAATATGTCCTTATGATTTTCTGAATTTCTTTGGTATCTGTTATAATGGTGCTTTTTTCATCTCTAATTTTTTAAATTTTTGTCTCTTCTCTCTTTCTTTGGGTTAGATTTGCTAAGAATTTATCAATCTTGTTTATCCTTTCAAAGAACCTACTTTTCACTTCATTGATTCTTTGGATTGCTTTTTTGGTTTCAATTTTGTTAATTTATGCCCTAATCTTTATTATTTCTTTCCATCTATTGATTTTTGATTTGCCTTGTTCTTCTTTTTCCAAGGCCTTAAGGTGAAGCATTAAGTTGTTTACTTGTGAACTCCCTAATTTATTAATATAGGCACCTTGAGCTACAAATTTTCCACTTAGGACTGCCTTCATTGTGTCCCAAAGATTTTGGTGTGTTGTATTCTCATCATCATTTGATTGTATGAATTTATTTGATTTTATTTTTGATTTCTTCAATGACACATTCATCATTCAATAGTGTACTGTTTAGTCTCCAAGAATTTGTGTATGCTCTGTAGTTTTTCTTATTGCTAATTTGTAGTTCAATCTCATTGTGGTCAGATAGAGTACAAGGGATTATTTCAATTTTTCTGTATTTGTTAAGATTTTATTTGTGTCCTAGTATATGGTCTAGTTTGGAGAACATTCTGTGTGCTGCTGAGAAAGTTGTACATTCTTTTTAAAAAAATATTTTATTTTATTTATTTATTTGACAGAGAAAGAGGAGAGAGAGAGAGAGAGAGAGAGAGAGAGAGAGAGGACATGCTAGGGCTCTCAGCCACTGCAAATGAACCCCAGATGCATGCACCCCATTGTGCATCTGGCTTGTCTATTTTTTATTGAGAGATGAGTTTCCTAGAGGCAACAAACAGCTGGATCCTGCCTTTTAATTCTTTCTGCAAGCCTGTGTCTTTTTTGGGGTATTGAGGCCATTGGCATTAAGATTTGTTATTGAAAGGTATGTGCATATTCTTGCCATTCTTTGTTTTGTAGTGCTTCCTGATTTCCCTTTATTCTCTTGTTTTAATTGTTATTTGAGTATATCTTATTTTTTCCTGTTTCCTCATGTGTGTGCTTTGCTTTCTCTTCAGCATGAAAGATTCCTTAAGGGATTTTATATAGAGCTGGCTTAGTTGTCATAAATTCCTTTAGCCTATTTTTGTCATAGAATGTCCTTATTTCTCCTTTAATTTGGGTAGATAGCTTTGCAGGATAAAGTAATCTTGGTTGATAGTTTTTATCTTTAAGAACTTGGAATATATCATTCCAAGCCCTTCTGGCTTTTAAAATTTGTGTTGAGTAATCTGCTGTGATCCTGATGGCCTTGCCTTTATAGGTGACTTCCTTTTTTCTTTCTAACTACTTTCAATATTTCTAATTCTCTCCACTGCTCTTAGACTTGGAAATCCAACTTTATATACCTTCACAGTAGGAGTTTAAGTTACCAAGTGTAGCTTTTGTATGCCAATCCAACCGCAGAACTAATCCTAGGTGTTGAGTTTGCCTGCTATTCAAATATTCTAGTGGGTTGGGTAGAGCAATTTATTGGCAAAATTCTAAAATTCAACTGAGCAATATACACATTCAATAAAAACCAGCACAGAGTATGCAAATATGGTGACTGAAACAAACAGTTATCTGTTTATAAGGTTATCCTTATAAAGCCAAAATCCCTAAGTATGTATGCTGCCCTAGACCCTTATTCCTGTCAGCTGGGAGGTTGCAAATTCTGTTCTGAATCTGGTTCCAGGTCAGCCTGGGCCTGAATCATACCTTGTCACCAATAATGACAGAAAAAAAAGGACAAAGGCCCTATGAATGTGAAAGCATCAAAGGCAATAAGGCTCAACCCCCCAAAACAGCTTACTTGAAAATGGTACAGCCAACCATGTATATGTAACCCATCACCTGTCTTGACATGGAACGAGAGATTAGCACTTCTAGTGCAGGCCTATATACTTGATATTTGTCAGTCAGCCTCAATACCTTTTGGGGTGGCTTCCAGTCTCACCAATGCTGAGTGCCCACCTCTATCCCTCCATGTTGTGCTCTAGAATTCTCTTTTGATCCTACAGAGTTTGTAACACATTAGACACTCATACCGAGTTTTCTTTCTGGCTCTCTTGCCTTACTCTTATCGGTTTACCTTTATGAGTTTTAACCAGTTCCTAGAATTTAGATGTGCCAGGTGCTTTTGTGTCTTCTCCTGGTCATGTGCTGACTCTGTTTGGTAGAACGTGGCATTATCCCTCTTACAATGTTTGCTCAAATTCCATGCGGAAATTCCAGCTCCTGATACTTAGTAGTGAGCTAGCCTCCCACACCCCATGACATTCTCCACAGTCATCCCTAGTATTTTCTATAGCACATGTGGAAACTGATCTGTTTAGGTATTCTATTTTGTGCTTAAGAGTTTGATATTCCTTGTAACATATCAACTTTAACCAAGCTTAAAATCTTGTAAATAAGTTTCATTCTGAGGAAATTTCCACTGATTTTATATTTTTGCATTTGTTTATTATTTATATATTTTATTTATTTATTTGAAAGAGTGAGACAGAGAGAGAGAAAGAGAGAGAGAGGCAGAGAATTAAGTAGGTAGGTAGATAGATAGATAGATAGATAGATAGGCTCTACAGGCAAGCACCTTAAACACTAAGCCATTTTTCCAACCCCTTATTTTATGTCATATATAAAATTAGCCAGTGGCCTATTTTAATTTTAGTTTTTAAAAATTTTTAAAAATTATTTATTTGAAAGAGAGAGAGAGAGAGAGAGAGAGAGAGAGAGAGAGAGGACACGTCAGGGCCTCTAGCCACTGGAAACTAACTCCAGACACATGTCCTACCTTGTACATCTGGCTATGTGGGTCCCAGGGGGTTGAACTTGGCTCCTTTGGCTTTGTAGGCAAGTGTCTTAACCACTAAGCCCGGCTTATCTTATTTTTACTCATGTGAATTTATCGTCTTTTACCTTTACTAATACTTCTTTATTTTGGTTATCTTATTGTTCTTATTCTAGATTTTGAGTTTGAACATTAGTTAGGGTTTTTTTTTTCTTATGAGTGTAAGGTTAATTTTTTTTTATACTAACCTATGCTTTTTCATTGCTTAATGGCTCTAATTGTTTTATATATCTTTAATACAAGATAGACTGGATATTCCAACTAGAAATATAAACTATTACATTAAAACCAGTGAGGCAAGGCATATTTGTTTTATAAATATTTACAAATAATGGACTTTTAAAGTATTGATTTTTCTGGGAAATTAAATGTTGATATTATTTTTGAACATTCAACATATTTTTATTTATGTATGTATTTATTTATATTTTATTTTTATTCATTTATTTAAGAGAGGGGAAGAGACAGAGAGAAAGAGAGAGAGAGAGAATGGGCATGCCAGGGTTTCCAGACACTGCAAAGTAGCTCTCAATGCATGCACCACCTTGTGTGTCTGGCTTACGTGGTACTGGGGAATCAAACCGAGGCTCTTTCGCTTTGTAGGCAAGCACCTTTACTACTAAGCCATCTCTCCAGCCCTCACCATATTTTTAATGTGCACATCTGAATAAGTGAGGGATCAGATTTTGTTTAGGATTAGATGTGTAAACATAAACCTCTCTTTCAGAACTCTCCCAAGCAGTTGTCTCTTTTCTTAAATCTATAGTCATTATTTGTGCTTATCCTTTTTCATTCATATACACTTAATACCCAGGACTCTAAATGAAAGAAATAGAACAACAGTTACATACTTAAATCAACCAGTGTATAAATAACCAAATTATATGTAATATCAAAGACTTTAAAGAACTTTATATTATGCTTTAGAAAATAGTGTTCCTGGGAGAAAAATCCATTTTTTTACTTTATTTGGACATTGAAAACTGTCTTTAAATTTATTCCAAAGCCATATACACGGGAAAATAAAGGAGTGTGCTTGTTCAATCTTAAAGTTGGGGACTGTATTTAGGAATCTGAAATGTTCTACTGACCTCATAATTGAAGTTGACCTTGACTTGAAGTATACCAATAAGCTTATTTGAAATTGGAAACAAACAAACCATGATGGATAACGTTACTGTTGTGCTACTTTGATTTTCTAACAGAAACCTAAAATTTGAATTCAAAAGAATAACCATGTAACAATAACTTCAATCTTTCCCTTAACACATGATAATAAAACCAAAACAACACCTCAAACCAACCCAATTTTCCCATCATGCTCTACTCATCTATTCTGAATAAAGCATGTGAATTGGAATCGATTTATACTTAGTAAAGCCATGTAACTATTTCTAGATTCTTCCTCTAGAAGGTGCGTATGTTTAAGCATATATTTATACTTTCATCTCTGCCAAAGATCCATCAGATTTGATGGAACAGACTAAATATTTCACAACCATAACAAAAAAAAAATCTTCCATGGAGGTACAGAAAATTTTGAACTAAGGTTTTGTTTGAAAGATAACTAACTACAAGAGCACCAAAGTTATACTTCTAGATTTGATGTAGATACAATATTCCTTGTATATACTTAAATATGGTACATTTGGAATAGAACAGTTGATGATGAACTAGGATAAATAGTTACGCTGTTTAAGGAGCAAAGAAAAGAGTACAATGTACTCTACTGTTACATTACTGGTACAAGGCAGCGTCTGAGAGTAGGCAAATGTAATAAAACTACAAGGCAAGCAATGCTGTCGGCTCATGGTAAGCTTAGCTCCTAGGCAACTGTTCCATATTATGATGAAACCATCTGCTACAAGTTCAAATAAAGCCAATGTGGGTATCTTTCGAAGGCATGCATCATCTTGCCAGGTCTTAAGAGTTCTAGTCAGTCCCTTCTTCCTCTCATCAATAGGTCTATTGATGTAGCAATACATTCACTGGCACCATAAACTTACACGAATCGAGGCTATAGATCATTCTAGCTACATCTTCATTAGTGTTTTGCCTTTCCTTGCCTGTATTTTCTTCATGTTTCTTGTGTCTACTTTATATAGTGGTCAGATAACCAACATCCGCACCTTCGAGTACTGCTTTGTGACTGTCAGCACCATGTGGATGAGACAAGGGCCCTTAGCACTCTTACAGCAGTTTGTATACTGTCATCCAAGTGTTACCAAGATTAGTTCAACCACAGTTCACATATTCCTGCCTTTAATATAATGAGATGTTATAGTTACCATATTACTTTCCAACATGGAGAAGCTAGGTTTTCCACTTACATGCAGGTCCTGAAATCATTTCTTTGCACTTTATCCCAACAAAAGTGCTTTGTCTTTTTTTATTAAACACTATGATTGTATTTAGCTAATTTAATAACTATTTAATGTCTTAGTAACTTAGTCTGCAACAATGCTGGCTAGGGTTTACACTGCCAGAAGGTAGAGATTATTTTAATTGCCTTTATAAAAAGATTGAGGCAATGCTATATCATGTTAGGTGTTTCAT
Source organism: Dipus sagitta (assembly GCA_036346955.1). Classification (NCBI taxonomy): domain Eukaryota; kingdom Metazoa; phylum Chordata; class Mammalia; order Rodentia; family Dipodidae; genus Dipus; species Dipus sagitta. Next base: position 17,366,373 of record CM070785.1, on the reverse strand, counting down.
AAAGACAATTTATGATTACACACCCTTCACATCAGATATGGATGGTTTAGGTGCTCTAAGACAATACCTAAGCACTATTGTACATGCAAATATGGAGAAGAGGGAAACTACTATCTTTAATCTCAGAGTATACCAATTAGTATTTTTGATCTATGGTATTTATACACACCTATGTTGAGATGTTATCTTGAGAGTAATAAGATGTGTATAGTAACTTGGAAAATGTTTATGATATAATAAAGGTAGCCACTCTTTATTGATTGTTTACTAAGCTACAGAAACTTCATGTAAGTCATTTAAGTTCTAAAATAGAAAGGATGCATTTCGTTGCCCATGATTACAGATGAGGAAGTGCCAGCCCATATGGCTTATGGGACTTCTTGACTCCTGTGGAACTAATTCATGGTATTGACATTTGAAACCAGAACATGTTGTTTTTCAAGTTAAAGAGTTTATAACCTCTGCACCCAATATTAACACATACAAATAGAAATGCAAAATTTTCATATAAAATGAGACATGATTTAGGAAATAAGGCTTAACTTAGAAAGTCAAGACTTGATGTCGCAGCGAATGGAATTGTCAAGGATCTCCTCTGCTTTAAAGTTTTTATTAATTGTTTTTTACAAGAGATGGCATTTGACAAAAAGTTGGGAAAGTTAAACAAAAAGGACAAGTTCAGAATGAAGTCACTTACTGCATTTACATGAAAGAACTTGGATTAATTAGATGAACTTTGTATAAGTTTTTTTTCCCCGTAGGGGAAACATAGAAAAACCCGCATAGGACTAAGTAGGCATAGTTGTTAAAGGAAGCAAACTTCTGATGACAACCTGAAAAAGGAACTGATAGGAAATGAGATGAGTCTCTAAAGAGGGTATTATTATGCTTTTAATAATGAAGGCATTAGCACGACAATTGTTAGAATTTTATCTGCTCTATCATTAGGTAAGGATCTAGATAGTGCACAGTAATTAAAGATTGACTTTGATTTAGATAATCCATTTTAATTGCATTTTTAATTGTAGTAAAAATTTTATGAAGTACCATCTGAAAATGCTGATGAGGAAAGATTAACTAATCAAGATCATGCCATTACAGTTGAATTACTAGAAAGGAACCATCAGTGGTAAGTGTAAAATACATCTCTCCACTCACACACAAGTCCCTGTAATCTCATCTCACCTTCTGGGAACAATGCATAACAAATTAAAGCTGGTTCATGAAATGTCATACAATCTGGCAGCAAGATTCTAATTGATGAAGAAACGGCTATTTTAATGACGCTTTAACAGCCACAGAAAATTTCAATTACTGGGAACTATGACAAAACTACCTTAAGGGGACAAAATAATTTATAGCAGTTTTCTGTGTTCTACTAGGAGTTCTCAGTGGACATTTCCTGACCTATTTGCACTCTTTTCTACATAGTTTGGTTAAATGGAGGGGGATTTGTTCCATGCATATTAAAAAAATGTTTAAAATTCAGAAAATAACCAGGAAGCATGGTAGCTCATACTGAAAATTCCAGCACTTGGTAGATAGGCAAAGAGAGGAGACTAGCTCAGAGTTTGAGGACAGCTTTGGCTACTAACAGTATATTGCCTCGAAACCCAGCATACTCAATAAATAATATTCAGGAATGTAACTTACCACGTTTACCTCACATGTATTACCACTTACCTCTTGAAAGATTTTGCCTACAGCACAGGAATTCAGGGATCAGGTTTAGCCTTGAAATGAATTTTAATGCACAAAGTTTGGTCATATTGGAGTCCTTCCCAACCATATGTTTCCTCAGCTTGCAGTCTCTTCTGTAGCAGTTATCACAGTCTATTCTTAATATATATATATTTTTGGTATCCCCCACTAGACATTGGGATTCAGCATGTGTTTGTACATACTTCGCTATTATTTCCTTCTACTTTGGCTTATTTTATGGATGCTGTAATACATATTACCTTCAGAACTTAAACTCCACAAGATGTAGGCACACATATGTATGCATTTCACAAAATCAATACATACAAACATTTGATAAGTTTACATATATTACATATGTACACATACACACACACTTATATGATAATTCACTTTGGTATTTTGTACATTTTAGGATATATCTAGAATCTGTATTTGTAACTAATCTAATGATAAATATATTGATTATATTTTAGGTCTTATGTCATAATTTAATTCCTCCATAATAATGAAAATATTAACAACTTGGCAAAACAAGAATTGTTATCAAGTAAGTTTTTTACGTTGGTAGAAAGAAAATTAAAAGACACAGAAAACATATTTCAACAACAAAAATTATTATTCAGACTGATAAGCATTATTGGATTATCTTAAACAATATACATTTGTGATATTGCTCAGTTTAAAATTAGTTTGTGTTCATTTGATATTTTCTCTCAAAATAGATTCTTATAATTGGGGCAAACCATAAATTCTCCTAGAAAAAATTCTCCTAGAAAATTTTGAATACAGAACATATAATCAAAAAATCTATTTTCTGTATACTTCTTTTTTACTTCCCTTTCTCTTCTTCCTTCCTTCCTTCCTTCCTTCCTTCCTTCCTTCCTTTCTCTCTTTCTTTCTTTCTTTCTTTCTTTCTTCCTTTTTTTCTTTCTTCTTTTCTATTTGATGTAGCTCAACATATCTTCTTAGAGGCTAGAGCTGGAGGGATGGCTTATCAGTTATTTTCCTGCAAAGCCAAAGGACCCAGGTTCACTTCCCCAGGACCCACATTAGCCAGATGCACAAGGGGCACATACATCTGGAGTTTGTTTGCAGTGGCTGGAGGATCTGTTGCTGCCCATTCTCTCCCTCCTTCCCTCGTTCTTTGTTAAATAAATTAAGAAAAATAAATATATAAATAAAATAAAATAAAATAAACAAAAACATATAGGCTATTGAAAAAAACACATGCTGCCAGATTTTCTTATTAAAGACTACAGTCATTTATAGTTATATCACTTATTTATAAATTTAAAAAATTTTACTTATTTATTTATTTGAGAGAAAGAGAGAGAGAGAGAGAGAGAGAGAGAATGAGAGAGAGAATGAGAGAGAGAATGGGCACTCCAGGGCTCCAGCCACTGCAAATGAATTCCAGATGCATGCACCCCCTTGTGCTTCTGGCTTATGTGGGTCCTGGAGAATCGAACCAGGATCCTTTGGCTTTGCAGGCAAACATCTTAACTGCTAAGCCATCTCTCCAGCCCAAATTTTATTTCTTATCCATATGCTGTTGAGATCTGTATTTTCTATTTTTTTTTCTAAACAATTTGATGTACGTGGTAGTTATGTGTTCTGAATGCTAGGTCCCTAGCTGGTAAATTTGAACTGAATCCTCCTGGAGGTGATGTACTGTTGGGGGCAGGCATTCAGGTGTTACAACCAGCTTCCCCTTGCCAGTGTTTGACACACTCTCCTACTGCTTTTGCCCACCTGATGTTGGCCAGCAATTGATGTCCATCCTCTGTTCATGCCATTGTTTTCCTCTGCCATCATGGAGCTTCCTGTAGAGTCTGTAAGCCAAAATAAACCCTTTCCTCCCACAAGTTGCTTTCGGCTGTGTGTTTTCTGACAGCAAGGAGGAGCTGAATGCAACAGTGTGTCATATTCTTTACATTGGTTTCAATATATGTGATTATTGTAGTGAATTTGAGCACCATCTTTTGTACATCTAGATTTACACACTTAGTTCTTATGCTCTAGAGTTTATTAGTCACTCTTTCAAAGGATAGAACCAGACCATTCATATTAAAAATATTTTTTTTGTAAAATGTATCTGTAATTCTATGCATATAATTTTTTTTATTGACATGTACTGAATTGGCACATTTAGCTTTGTCTAGATGAAGAAAATGTTTTTGTTTCCAATCATCTAATTTCTTTATTTCTTACAATGTTTATCCTGGGTTAAATAAGTGTTTAAACAAAGCAAAGGTAAAATGAGTTCTCAGTTCAGGAGGATGAAGCTGCAGTCATGACGAGGGTGGCAGCATTGACAGAGAGTGCCCAGGGCGGCAGGGAGTCAGGGATGGAGGTTTCCTTTGCCAAAGATTTTCCCTGACAATTAAATAAAAGTAAACTGTATTGCTCCAGAGCTTAGTTACTATATGAGAAATTGGAGTTCTGGCTTCAGGTATTTCTTCATTTCAAGGCGTGACTGCTTCATGAGTACCTGTCAGATGAAAAGAACCAGCTTCTTCAGTCAGGTTTTATTTACTGTCATTATTAATGATTCAAAGGATCAAATAAACACAGAGCCAGTTAAGCCCGATGGCTAACACCTGGGAAAACAAAAGAACACAAAGCTTTCCGTACTCTTGCTTTACTTCTAAGTAACAGCTCAATTTAAAATCATTCATTAAAACGCTATTACTTTAATGTTGCCTTTTTTTAAGGACAAAGAACACTTTAAATAAATGCTGCTTTGCTTTTAAAACTATAGTCTTTTTATTTATAATCTTCCTCTAGGGAAAGATCTCAAAGCATCTTAGCATCATATAGGGGATGATGATATATTGCTTATTAGGGAAACATCTCAACTTCATTGAAATTCATCCTGTGTCCAGCTCTTAAATTGCCTCAAGGTTCCTTTGAACTTTCAAGTCCCACCGGGAAACTTGTGAGAAAACCTCAACAACACAGACATAAACCAGCATGACAAAGGACCCATGGGTTTATAAAAGACATGACTTTATGTCCATGATTTTGTGCAGGATGAAGACACTCCCCAGAACTGCACAACTTTCCAATAATTGAGAAAATGTAGATGGTAATTCTATCCTCCATGAGAAGTGGGCTCATGAATATACAATGCATGACAGAAGAACTGACCATGCTTAGGTGCTGTGGTCCATTGTCACTGTGCATGTGTGTTTTAATAGTGCACAACAATGGGATTCATAGCCAACAGACAATGCAACTTCTCAGGACCAGAGTAGAGGAAAACAATGAAAGCATTTGCTGCTGCAGACTAGATTCCAAACACAGGATACAGTAGTTTGAAATGTGCAAGAGGACATAATGTCAAGAACATTAACGTGAAATCAAGACCAAGGGCAAAGGCACAAACACAGGGATACGGGGCCTGCAGAAGTCCCATCTTGTCAATAGGAATCCATGGGAGGCAGAGACAAGAGTCCATGATGGACACCAAAGAGGTAAGAAATGATGCAAGAAGAAGCCCAAATTCCAAGTAAACTTAAACAAGGATATTAGAGCAGCGGGATACTCAAGTCACCTTTTTGGGAATAGACTCCAGCAGAATTAGTGGAGTACCAATATTTACATAATGATTGGCATGAGTTAGAAATGGATACTGAGCCACTAAAATTTGGAGGTTGTTGGTAACAGTCATTATCTGGACTAGCATCTAAAAGACATCATTAAAAACTTGATGCTGGAAATAAAGGACTTATGAGCGTTGAGTACTTAACTAGAATGTAGATAGATGATGCTAGACAGATAGATAGATGATAGACAGACAGACATACAGATAGATAGGTGATAGATAAACTCCTCTATGTCTGAGGGAACATAGCAAAAAAAAAAAAAAAAAAAAAGAAAGAAAGAAAGAAAGAAAGAAAGGGGGAACTGGAAGAAAGATGAGGACGAGAGCTGTAATAATCTGTCATTTGGTCATGACAAGGCCATTGTACTCATGAACTCACACAGCAGCTTGTGGTTGACTGCAAAAGACTTGCACATGATGGTGGTAGTCAACATTCTGCTATGAGTAAGAGGGGCTTATGAGTCCATTCCTATCTGAGAGAAGCTAACAATAAGTAATTTTTGTTGAAGGAGGGGACACCATTCTCTTCTGTGGCATAGTCATTGATAAGTGATTAGAAGAAGAAGGGGCATAGTGGGACTTGGGAAATAAGGGAGGGTAATGCGGGGTGCATATAATATGGTTAAAATGGCACATATACATATATGATACATACATATGCATATATATAATTTACATAAAGTGCCATATATACATACATATATATGTATATATGCACACACCCCTCCATATATATATATATATATATATATATATGAAAATGTGAAAAAATTAAAAAAATTGTAAATAAATAATCTTGATGTATTTAAAAGCATGAGAAATAGGTTTGTGGCACAACTTTGAATAGCCTTTAAGATACAATGCTCTATCGTTGAAAGTGCCAGAAAGCTGAAAATAGACTAATAGAGAAATTTACAAAATGATAAGCTTTATATCAACCTCTGAAAACCATCAGCTAAAGAATGATCACATACATAACTAGAGAATTCAACAAAGGGACTTACCCATTCTCTTAAGCTCCTTTGATTTATGCTGATTTGAATTATACAGATCAGATTCCTTTTATTAAATTTGGAAATCTTCTTTAGACTAGCAAGTCAGGCTTGGAATCCATGGTCTCCTTGTCACCAACATATGTAAGTGCACGAACTCTAAATATATGAACATATGTGATCTAGCATGTAATCATTCATGCCTGTAGGTGCAATTTGATATGTAACAAGATTTCTACAAAAATGAAAAAAATCTTTATTTTTATTAAATGGTTTGCACATGTTAATTTTTCATATTAATGAGAGTCACTGATATCTATCTCTATGTGTGAACACATATGAAGATATTTTTGCTTTGATTATGTCTGTTCCCCTTCTATTCTTGCCTGCCTTCATCCCCAAATTCCTTCCCCTGTTCACCATCCCCCACACTTCTTAGTGATATTGCTCTGTTTCCAGGCCACTTTATTTTTATTTTCCAAATATGACAAAGGACAAATATTATTGTCTTTCTGTGTTTTGCTTATTTCACCTGGCATAATGTCCTGCAGACCCATACATTTTCATGAACATAGGTGGATTTCATTCTTTACGCATGCTATTGTTCTTAGGCTTTCTTAAAACATTTTATTTTAATTTTAAGAATGTATGCAGTAAAAGTGACTCAAGTGCCATGTGTACAGTAGTTTGTAGCACTTTTCTTTATTTTAAAGTGATATATGTGGGGCTAGAGAGATGGCTTAGCAGTTAAGGTATTTGCCTACAAAGCCTAGGGACCCAGATTAGGTTCCCCAGTACTCATGTAAGGCAGAAAAACATGTTGGCACATGCATCTGGAGTTTGTTTGCACTGGCTAGAGGCCCTGGAGTACCCATCTGTCTCTCTCTCTCTCTTGTAAGTAAATAAAAATAAAAACCAAAAAAAGTTTTAAAAATAAAGTGGTATGTATCCATTTGTAGGAGAATGGATGGAACTACAGAACTTCATGTTAAGAACAATTATTGACACACTGAATGCCAAGTGTTACATATCTATGCTATATGTGAAAAGGTTCACAAACAAGATATCCTGAAGGCAGATTGCAATTACTAAAACACGGGGTGTAGTAAGGGTGTTAGGGGGATGGATGCAGAGGACTGATGGGTGCATGAGTAGAAAGATAGTTTTTCTTTTGGCACATGTGCTCATATGTGTATGAGTGCAGGAGATGTTTACGTGTGTGCATGTGCATTTGTAGAGGACTGGGGTTGAAATAGGGGTTCTTCTTAAGTGGCTTTCCAACTTTGTTTTGATACTGAGTACTCAGTGAACACAGAGCTGACTGATCTGGCTAGAATAACCAGCCAGCAAGCCCCGGGCTCCTCCTGTCTGCTCCTCTGCACACAGTTTACAAGCACACACCACCATGCGTAGCTTTCATGTGGATGCTGGAGGGTCTTAGTGTCCTCATGCTTCTGGTGAGCTCTTTACCGACTGAGCCATCTTATGTGTCACAGAAGGCTTTATGAAGATACTATAATGATTATGTCTGTACTGACGATACTCAAAAAAGCAGGCAATTTATTGATAACACATAGTAAGCTTCAGGTGGGATAAACCTAGTTCTAATTCTGAGACTAGTTTTCAGGTCTCTGTATCACTGTCTCTGTACTGAAGTCAGTATTAGAGATGTGCTACTTCCTGTCTGATGTTATTGCAGTGCTGGCTAAGGGCGAAACAAACATGTTAGATAAGATTACCACTGTGCATCACAGGAAAGTACTCTCTACTGTGATGCTTCACTAATGAAGCTAAGAGAGCTTGTTTTTTTCCATCAATATATTGTGACTCCCTCCACACAATGGCACAAAACTTTCCTTGTACGTGTGCCTGAGTTACATATCAGATATAAATGCTATCTGTTGCATGAGTCATTGTCAGAGTCCTACCATCAGAATCTGTCCGTCTTGGAAGCTCTTGTCCACTCTAATCTGTAATTGATTATTTCTTGTGGAATTTTTTTTAAAATGGTGTGAAATTATTTTTGAATGCAGTGAAATAGTCTTCTTTCAAATTTCCATAATTGACAGCAGCATATTCTATATTTAGAGTAGCGTATTTAAGAATGCATAACGACACTTTACTCCAGCTGATCTTTAAAAATAATTGCCAAGGTTTTGAGGGAAGGTGAAAGTAGAAGGAGGAGTCAGGAAAGTCAGACGAGAAAGAACTCCTGCACGGCCTGGTGAGTCCTACAGAAGGTTCTGATTTGCATTGAGAGTGATGCGAAGCTACCGAGCTGTCTTAAACACAGAAGCTAGTTTGACTTCTACTTAATAAGAACATTTTGGCTACTCTTCTGAAAATAAACTGTAAGAGTAACGCTGGAGGGCAGAGGGAGACTCCTTAGCCCACTCACTGCACATACCTGAGCAAGAGATGAAGGTAGTTTGAACCAGACTCGCTTGTGGTGGTAGTGAAGGTGATCTCAATTGTGTTGCTCTATGAAAGCTAGGCTTGCCATGAATTTCTGATGGATTGGATCAAAAATGGAAGACAGTGTCATCAATCATGACTCCAAAGTATTAGACCAGAGGGAGGAGATCTGGGCATCTGCAAGTAGCTGGAAGAGGGACGGTTATTTTGTTCAGTGGCACAGCTATCAGTAAGCTGCCAACACTCTAGTAAATAACCCCTCACGCATGATCATGTCAGAAACCCCCATTCAATTTAGTGGGTTACAATAAAAAGATGAGAATATGAGGGGGTCTACTTGGGAAGGAGATGGTCAATGGGAATGATAGAGTATAAGAGAGGGCAATGGGCAAATATGATAAAACATACTATATGCATGTGTGACACCATTAAAAGGAAAAATTTAAATAGCGTTACCACACAAAGAGAGTATGAGATGATATTTGACATATAACAATGAAGTTAAACATCAAGAGAATTCTAATTTTGAGTTTAGGTTGGAAGCCGGGGCTGGAAATTTAATTTTGAGAGTTGTTATTGCATAGAAGCTACTTAAAATGATGAATTAGGCCAGAGAAATGCCTTAGTGGTTAAGATTTTTGCCTGTGAAGCCAAAGCACCCAGGTTCAATTCCCCCAGAACCCACATAAGCCAGATGTACAAGATGGCACATGCACCTTGAGTTCATTTGCAGTGGCTAGAGGCCCTAGAGTACCCATTCTCTCTCTCTCTCTGCCTCTTTCTCTGTCTCAAATAAATAAATAAATAGATAATTTTTTTAAAAAAACATGAATTTATACAAGAAATGTATAAACATACTACAGATAGAAAATAAAAAGAGTTAAGGACTGAGTACTGGGTAATTTCCAATTTTAAATTTAGGGAGATTAAAAAAAAAAACCTTTGACAACTGTTGAGTAGAGATTTGGGAAAGCAATGTGGTAGCAACAAGTTTATGTGTGATTTTTCTAAACTAGGAAGTTTGAAAACAAAGTAAACATGAAGAATTGTTAAAAGGATATAGTTGTTGAAAAATGGAGCATCTCAAGGAGTGCTTTTAAGCCTCTCTGGTCAAAAAGAGAAACCACCATGTCCACTGTTCTACTTAGAGCAGCAATTCTGTAAGTGTGATGGCATTGAAAAGCAGCTTGGATTGGATAGGAAATCAGTGACTGCAGTCTGCACTGCTGTCCACCACAAGAGGTGTGGGGCCTTCTACTCAAAACGGTGATGGAACTACATAACCCATGCCTTTCTTACGTGAATAACATTGAAGATAATTCTCTTCATGAATCTTACCAAATTTATGAACACTCCACAGAAGAATAGTAAAAGTAAATTTGTACACAAACAACTGCTTCATTTCTACCTCACAGAGTATTTGCAAGACTTATGCTGTGAATCTCAAGTTTATAACAAGTGGATTATAATTGGTGTACCGACGTCACTATTTCAGGAGGGGTGAGGCATTTCTTTGGGTTGGGAGCCTATCTAACCCAGCTGTGTGGATGTGTGTGATCCTCTGGTTGAGCTTAGTATCCATCTGCTAATAAAGAGACACTCAGCAGTCATCCTGGATGCCTGTGCCAATGGAACATTTTGCTAAAAAAAAAAAAAACAAAAAAAAAAAACAATTAAGTCAAATTTTAGTTGTGAATTGTTAAAGTAGCTCAAGGCAGTGTCACTTACATGGCTTCAAATAATGTCTCCGGTGTTGCAGAAACGACGATTTCCTCTCCACACTAAACGCAGAAGGGTTGGGTTTATTTTTTTTCTCCTTCTCTTCCCTGAGCAAATCCCCATAACAAATAAAGTTACACTTCAAGACCGGATTACTCAGGCTGTTGGCTTTGCATGCCAATGTTTACTTTAAGTAAAAATGATACTTCTGAGAATTCAAATAATATGTTTAAGTATTTCCAGGCTATAGTTCTGCTTGCATTTGTCTTGGCACTCATTCACGAGGAATATGTCAGCTTTTAGGATGACTCTTCAGCCACAAGTGGATGTCTTCATCCAGTGCGTCGCCGTGATCAGCAGGCTTCTGTGGATTCCGTGATGACTGCCATTGGCTGGAAACTTGCCATTCTGTGCTGTTTACTGGTATTAGTGACATCTCCTCTAGAAATATAGTCTTATTTTGTGTAGATGAAAACAAAAAGAGGATGAATGAGAGAGAAAAAGGGAGAGAATAGAGAGAGAGGGAAAGAGACAGAGGAAGAAGATTTAAAAGCACACAAAAATAAGATTGGTGATACACCATTTATGATAATAGAAAACAACATTAATCAGGCTCTCTCAAGAGTCTCTATCCTTGCCCCTTTCTCACTTTCAGGTAGTTGAAATTTTACAAATATTATATCATGGCATTTTGCAAATCATATAGTAAATAATACCATCAAGAGATTATACTGTTTATTTTAATAACACATTTTCATTTTTTGCTTTGTTAGATCTTTCTCTAAGCATACAAAAACACACATATGTACATATACATATGTACACACATGTATAATCTTCAGATTATATGTTCTCTAGAGCCTATCATTGGATGACAGTAGCAGTTCTTATTTATTTTGGATAACTACTCTGTTCTTTAACTATGTGATTATTTTTAACCAGAGAAAACACATTATAGCCTATACATCTATAAGCTAAGGAAATACAACTTTAATAAGAGACAATAGGAACAGATGGGAGACCTTTCAATTCCCTGTAAATTAATAATTTATTATAAGAAAACCTATCTCAAGCACTGTGGTCAAATTTGGACGCCTATGTATTTTAGGAGAGCCATAGAATCTTTACTAATTCTTCTCATAATTTCGGAAACAATAGCATTAGAATTCAATGTGGCAGCATGCTTGGATTCAGTGATGCATGGTATACTTATTACCTGGCAAGAGTTGCAAGCATAAAACTTGTGTGAAAAATTACTTTCAATATTACACAAAGAATGAAAAATGTGGCTGAAGAGATGGCTTAGCAGTTAAGGCACTTGCTTGTAAAGCTTAACAATCTGAGTTCAATTGCCTGGTACCAATATAAAATGAGATGCACAAAGTGGCACATGTATCTGGAGTTCAGTTGTGGTGACTAGAGGCCCTGGAGTGCTCATTCTATCCCCCCCCCCCATCTCTTTGTCTCAGGTATCAAATAAAATAAAATAAAATAAAATAAAATAAAATAAAATAAAATAAAATAATATGAAATGTTAAGGGGGGGCTTCATTCAGATAAGATTGTTATTTATTGTTTCTTGAATTACAACTAACATTAAAAATTTATTTATTTCAGAGAGAGAGAGAGAGAGGCAAATAGAGAGAATGAGCACACCAGGGCCTCCAGCCACTGCAAACAAACTCCAGTCACACGCACCACCTTGTGCAGCTAGCTTAGGTGGGTACTGGGGAATCAAACCTTTAACCAGGGTCCTTAGGCTTGGCAGGCAAACACTTAACCACTAAGCCATCTCTCTAGCCCATGATTAACACTTTTAATTAATGTGTATCAATTATCTTTTACGATCCTCCAAAATATTTTCCTAGAGGCCAGGGAGTTGCTTGTGAGCATGCATACATACATGGTATGCATAGTGTGGTGTGTGGTGTAATGTGTGTGTGCAAATGTATTTGCCCATGCCTTGGCCAGAGGAGAACACTGGGTGCTATACTCTATCATTGATCTGTATTTCCTTGACACAGTCTCTCCTTCAACTTAGAGCTATTTTTGCTTCTCTTTTACTTTTTCACTTGCATGTACTCTATAAATTCCAAAAAAGTTTACAACTTTTTTCGGCTAAGTTCAATTACATTTTCAATAACTGCATATTTAAGAAAAAGTGTTGCTTTCTAATTACTTAACTATGAATTCAAAACATTAAGGTATTATTTGAATTCTATATTTGGCAAAGCTTAAAACTAATGGTTGCTCATATATACAAAAATATGTAATTTCTTTTCGTTTTTATTTAAACAACATTTTTAAATTGGATATGGACATATAGTGTATGTAAACAGCACATATTAGTACCATCCTTTCCTTCCTCCCTGCCCCTTTTCTGAAGAGGCCTTCCTCATTGGGGATGCAGGTCAACCTCATGGGGATTGTTGTCATGCATTATGTGGTGGTGGCAATGTCTTTGTGCAAAATGTCCCAACTAGTGGCTCTAACAATCTTTCCATCCCCTCTTCTGCAAAATTCCCTGAGCCATGCTGGGAGCATTTTAAGTCTACTTCAGTGATAGGCACTTAGGAGTCTCTGGATCTCCAGTTTGGTAGGTATTGAGTGTTCTCAGTATCTATCTCCATCACTCTTGTGCTGATATCAGAGTCACTAAGAAAGTAGTACTCTTGCCCAAGTCCCCAACTCCTGTGTGGTTTCAGCTGGGGTCCAGGTGGAGTGCACTCGGTCATTTATCCCCTCAGGTCCCACTTTGATCTGAAAAAGAGAAGAAGATTCTCCAACAGAGAATGAAGTCAGCACTGGTTAAATGGGATAACCATTATTAATTTTGAGAGAATTAAAAGGGTTTAGACACCATTATAGTCTAATGTTAGTGGGAGCTTGACAATGGAAAGCAGAATCCTTATCTGGATATGATTCTGACTTGTTTCCCAGTTTCAGATATGGATTTTTTCCACTGAGCAGATCTGTTAGCCAATCCAAGAGCAGTTTGTTACCCACCATGGCTGTGTGCCACTATTGCACTTGTGTGAGCATCACGCCAGGTTGTTTGCTTCTGAGTCACTTAGACTTTGAGTTGCTTGGATAGATGTTGGACTCTGTCCCCCAGTAGCTCATGTAATGACTTCCAGCACTAGATGGGCTAATTGTCTGGGGACTGGCTCTTCTCTAGATTCCAACTTGACCTCTCCATGGTCTGTGCCAACAGCATATGGTAACTTCAGCAGTGGGGTTTTACCATTAAGCACTGGTGGGTAATCAAGTGCTCTGACAGAAGTCTGTCTTGTTTGTTTTGGGAGATCTACTAGGTCTCTCTGATCAACAGCTCATTGTGAATGTACACCACATCCTGGTACAGGGAATTACAGGGCAGCACCAAGGGAAAAGAAAAAATAAAAAGACAGAGAAGAAAGAGGAACAGAGAAATTTGAGGTTAACTTTCATCGCACCCTCTCGAGGGACCTTTGATTCAGGTGCTCCCCCTAAGGTCCTCATAAGGGTTCCACCTTTTAGTCTGATTTTCAGGATATAGAATTCTATGGTACCAGTTCAATTTGCATTCAGTTTTGTGTCCCCACCCTTTCCCTTCCCACAAGCCCTACCCTCCCTGTTGTCCAAGCCTCAAGATAGTATTCAGTTATGTCAGCAACTTGGGCTGATCCAGGTTAGGAACTGCAGATGAGTGAGATCATGTGACAGTTGTCTTTCTGTGATTTTGTGAGTTCACTTAGAATGATCTTTTCCAAGTGTGACCATTTTTCTACAAATGTCATTTTGTCATTTTTTCTTACTGCTGAGTAGAATTCCATCATGTAGACATACCACATCTTGGTTATCCATTCATCCTGTGATGGGCACTTGGGTTGATTCCAGTTCTTAGCTATTATGAATTGTGTAGCTATAAACATGGTTGAGAAAATATCTGTGAACTGAGGTGTGGAGCTTTTAGGGTAAATGCCCAGTAATGGAATAACAGGGTCTGTTGTTAACTCTATATTCGTACTTTTTAGGAGTCTCCATATTAATTTCCACAGTGGTTGTACCAGCTTACATTTCCACCAACAGTGAATGAGTGTTCCTCTTTCCCCACAACCTTGCCAACATTTGTCTTCATTTGATGTTTTTCAAATACTTACTCTCCTTACTGGGGTAAGGTGGAATCTTGGAATTGTTTTAATTTGCATTTCCCTAATGGCTAGGGATGTTGAACATTTTCTTAAGTGTGTGTTAATCCTATGTAATTCTTTTCTGAGAATTCCCTATTTAGTTCTCTGTCCCACTTTTGGAGTGGGTTGTTTAATTTTTTATTGTTTTGTTGTTTGAGCTCTTTGTAGATTCTAGATATTAAGCTTCTTTCAGTGGCATAACTGGTAAAGCTTTTCTCCCATTCTGTGGGTAATCTATTGGCTCTGCTTATGGTATGTTTGTCTGTGCAAAAGCTTTTTTGCTTCATGAGATCCCACAGATTGAGTGCTTGTTTAATTTCCTGGGCTACTAGGGTTTTGCTCAGGAAGTCTTTTCCCAGTCCTAAATCATGAAAAGTGCCTCCTATTTTTTTTCTTCCACAAGCTGAAGAGTGTCACGTCTTATATTAAGGTCTTTAATCCATTTGGACTTGATTTTTGTGTATGGTGGAATGAGTGGGTCTAATTTCATTTTTCTACATACGGTCATCCAATTTATCCATCATCATTTGTTGAAGATGCTATCATTTCTTCAGTCTACATTATTGGTACCTTTGTCAAAGATCAAGTAGCTGTAGTTACTTGCCCTAAGGTCTCGGTCTTCAATTCTGTTCCATTGGTCTATATTTCTGTTTTTACTCTAGTACCATGCTATTTTTGTCACTATGGCTTTGTAATATAGCTTTAGATCAGGTATGGTGATACCACCAGAGGGGTTTTCTATTTTCTGAGTATATGTTTGGATATCTGAGACCTGCCATTCCATGTGAATTTTGAGATCAAATTTTCAATCTCTGTGAAGAATGATGCTTATATTTTTGTTGGTATTGCATTAAATCTGTACGTTGCTTTTGGTAGAATTGCCATTTTCACAATATTAATTCTACCTATCCAGGAGCATGGAAGATCTTTCCATCTTCTCAAGTCCTCCTCTATTTCTTTATTGAGTGTTTTTATGTTTTCATTATGTAGGTCTTTCACATCCTTGGTAAGTGTTCCAATGTATTTAATTTTGTTGTTGTTGTTGCTATTGAAAATGGGGCAGCCACACTGACTTCTTTCTCTGTATATTTGTCCTTTGCATAAAGAAGAGCTACTGATTTTTGTGCTTTGACTTTGTATCCTGCCACTTTGCTAAAGGACTTTATCACCTTTAGACATTTTGAGATGGAGATTTTTGGGTCACTTATATATGGGATCATGCCATCTGCAAATGGGGCTAACTTAACTTTTTCCTTTCCAATTTGAATCCCTTTTATTTCTTTCTCCAATCTTATTGCTTTTACTAGTACTTCTAGTACTATGTTGAAGAGCAGTGGGCACCCCTGTCTTGTTCCTGATCTCTGTGAGAAGTCCTTGAGTTTTTCCCCATTAACTATTATCTGGGCTTTAGGAGCTTTATATATAGCCTTTATTGTGTTGAGATGGGGTTCCTTGTGTGGACAGTGTGTGGGTGGATGAGGTGGTCTGGAGTGGGTAGGCCAGACCCTTGTTTCTGGGCTCCTCCCACCTCCCTGATGTGGGCTCCCTGTGCTGGTCTGTATGCTGGAGTGTGCAGCATGAAGTAGTCTAGATCCCTGCTCCCTAGCTCCTCCCAGTTGCCTGGTCCTGGTAGGTCCCATTGTGCCTTGCTTGTGGAGTTCTGGTGTCTGTGTTAGCTGTGGAATCAGGCCTTTTGCTCTGGTATCCTGACTGGACACATCCCTGTTCACCTGTGTCAGAGGGTGAAGGGAGCAAAGGACAGAAATTTGCTTCCTCCTCAATAAAATAAAAAGTCTTCCTAAAATGGGTAGACAACAATGCATAAAAGCAAATGAAAGTCAGAAAACTGAGAGATCACCACCAAGGATGCTTAGCCCTACAATGCAAGCCTCCAATGAAATCATAGAGAAATCAATAGAAATTCGTTCGCAAATTGAAAACACAACAACCAATGAGACCCTGATAAAAAACATTGCTGAACTAGAAGCAAACTATCAAAGATCCAACAATTGCATTAATGAAATTGAACAGAATCATCTCCTAAAATGTTCATCTTTTGACAGTAGGCTTAACTTGATTGAAGAAAACATTAGAACCCTCCAAAGAGATATGAATAAATTGAAGGTAAGTAAAAATGGAAGATCTCAACATCTGGTTGATTAAGCTTAAAGAAGACTTGATCAAATGCAAGAATGAATTATAAGAAGCATCAAGAAAATCAGAACTTGGGCTGGAGAAATGGCTTAATGGTTAAGAAACTTCCCTGCAAAGCCAAAGGACCCAGGTTTGATTCCCCAGGACCTTTGTAAGCCAGAGGCACAAGAGGGCGCATACAACTGGAGTTTTTTTGCAGCAGCTGGAGGCCTGGCATGCCCACTCTCTCTCTCTCTCTCTCTCCCTGCCTCTCAAATAAATAAAGAAAAATAGAAAGTATTTTGAAAAAATCAGAACTCCAGTTGAAATTGTACCTCAAACAAAGAGATGGACACGATGCAAAATAACAAAATAGAAAACAAAAGTTAAATAGAAATTATAAAAAACCTCTCTAGAACACCTCACCAGTAAAGACAGACTCTGCATGCTGCCAGATACAAATTTTTGAAAATTCCAAAGTTTACTGAACAACTTGAGCTTTATTATTGACCACAAATGGCATTAGAGTTTTCATGAAGTAACTGGCTAAATTAATAGGTTATGGTATTTTTTTGAGAAAATTATTACTTAATATCATAGCAGTAAAAATATCTTTCCTTGAAAAATTCAGTAGTTTTGCTTACCACTCAAACAACCACAAAACCTTTTCTTACCATTCCTATCCTGTCACAATTGAGCAAAAACACATTATGCATAATTCCCATTTTGTCAAACACATTATTAAATGATTGTTGTTGATGCTTCGTTTTTGAGGCAGACTCTCATATGTGGACCTGGATGGCTTTCAACTCATTCCCTGTTTTTAGCCTCCTGACTTGCTGGGATCATAGGCTTCTATCACCATGCTTGATATAAAACCCTGTAATTCTCATTCAATTTTTGACAAAACTAATAATTTTTCTGCTCTATCTGGAGCAATTTTACTTGATTTTCATGTCCTCTTCTACATTTTAGCCCAGGTGAAAACAGATACTCACTCTTGCTTTTACAATTAGGGCACATATCAAAAGAATAAGAATTATACTATATATTACCAATGTAAACTACATACATGTATGAAAATATCAATATAAGCTGGGCATGGTGGCACATGCCTTTAATCCCAGCACTCAGGACGCAGAGTAGGAGGTTCACCACGTGTTCGAGGCCACACTGAGGCTACATAGTGAATTCCAGGTCAGCCTGAGCTAGAGTGAGACCCTACCTCGAAAAATCAAAAAAAAAAAAAAAAAAAAAAAAGAGAGAAAAGAGAAAAGAAAATATCAATGTAATTCATTATTGTGTATAATTTATGTGTTATACAATTAATATGCATGTGAATAATTGATATGTAACTAATATGATTTCACATTTCACAATGTGGCTAACCACACCAACACAAATAAAGTGTGTTTTGACCTAAATACCTTTGCAAGGGTCTTAGAAAATCTCAGGCTTCAGAAAACCATAATTTTGTAATCACCAGCTAATAGGTTGGCTTGAGGCAACATTCCTGACATATCATAAATATAAATGTTATTTCTGAAAATTTTTACTCTCATACAGCTTAAAATTTCTGCTTAAAATTATGTAATTCAGCATTGAAAAATAAATAAATGTGGGCTTGTTCCTTTTAACAAGGGAAAGGATTCTCAATCAAGTAAATACTTTTCAGGATATAAAGCTATCATATATTTGTAAACAAAACTATTTACATAATGAAGTTATAAATGAAGCTCTTTGTATGGGACTTACCTGGTCTTAGGTAGTAAGTAAAAGTAAAGTTGGCCAAGTTTGAACTGACTAAAAGAAACACAGTGCACCGGGTGTGGTAGTGCACACCTGCATGCCTTTAATCCCAGCACTTGGGAGGCAGAGGGAGAAGCAGAGGCAAAGGTAGGAGGTCTGCCATGAGTTCGAGGCCATCCTGAGACTACAGAGTGATTTCCAGGTCAGCCTGAGCTAGAGTGAGACCCTACCATGAAAAAGAAAAAAAGAAAAAAGAAAAGAAAAGAAAAATGCAGTGCAACAGTGCCTGTCAGAATGATAAGGCCCTGAGATAAAGCATTAAGGTATTAACTGGTAATCTTGTGAAGAGTATGAGCAGAGTCCTTAAAAGGTTACTATGACTTTGGCATTGGTCACAGCTATATTACAATGAGGAACCTTAAGGGAATGAAAAAAATATAGAATGGAAGAGGAAGATAAGGAAATAGGATAGGTAATTATGCAAAGGTCCTAAGTGTGGGTCATGTGATTTCCAGAAGGCCAGAAGTCAAAGTGTATAATCAAAATGGCCAAAATAATAGTCAACCCTAAATGCACTGTCACTTTTCAAACTGACATCAAAGAAAATTTAAAAGGCTGATAATGGTTCTCCAAAGATAACTAGAAAGATAGCCCTAGATCATATTATGGGCAGCTAGATAGCAGTGTTAATTAAAACTGTTTACAATCTAGGAATACTAATGCCACCAAGTAACAACACTAAAATAAGTAGAAAGAAAGATATCAAGAGAATATAAAATTGGACAAACTTTGAGTCACTTGTATTATAAGTGACTGAAAAACACAATTTAAAGTACTTGGAACTATATTTCTTAATCATCCTTTACTTCCTCCAATAAATGTGTTGATTTTCTAACATATGTCAATTCACTTGATGTCAATTCACTTTGATGATTGTTTAATATCTGTCAGGCTCTATGCTATAACTATGCAGGGCATTGGAAGTTAATTTGATTCATGAAATATTAGCAATAAATGTGGACCTGAAACCTGTATTTTTCTGTCTGAAGTTCTGACATGATGAACTGAAGGAACTGTTGTGCTTTGTCAACTATGTGGCTATTCATGGTTCAAGCCACCTGTGTCTAGGCAAGCATGTTTGGGGCAGTTGGTCTTTAATCCCTTGGGAGAAATTCAAGCGATGTAATACCTGCTGCATGGTGTAGCCACTTCCCCTTTGGAGCACTTTGTAGAGGATGATATGGATTTTTCAAAGTGTGTATAACTGGTGGTTTAAAAATGGATTGTCTTTGAGCATGGGTTTGTCCTTTTCAATATTTATAAAATGCAGTACAGAAAAATCAATTTATAAGGTTTTATATGATTGAAACAATCATTAATTTTTTGATTGCTAGAAAGTTTAAAGTGTAATTCTCTGTGAGGTTAAGGTTATATATATTTTGGGGGGATCTTTTCATGGGATTTTTAATAACTCTTAATAGTAAAATTTTAATACTCAATTTAGTTTATGAATCAAATTACATTATTTGACCTTTTTCTGTTATAATCATATTATAAATGAAGGTTTTAATTCCCTCCTATGATAAAATGTGTGTGTTGATTTCATGTCATGATAAAATAATTTATGTATCTGTTTTCTTAAACTCCATTAAACTAATCTGAATTAAATTTGGAGAACATAGCAGACGGGCTGATTAAGAACACTTCCTATGAAAGTATGAGACCTACAGGAGGCCTGAAACATCACTGGGATTCAATTCCCACGACCCGCATAAAGAGCCGGGGGTGGCCTCCTGCGTCTGTAACCTCAGTGCCATGGGGAGCAGAGACCTGAAAATGCACGCAGCACGTGATACACACACAACCTTAGGGGTCTCCCTCAAAACCGTCTCTTTTACATTTTGTATGTATGTAACTGTGAATGGTGTGTATGTGGGTGAACGAAAGTGCAGATTCATGTACCCTTGTTGTGTGTGGAGGTGGAGGACCTAGGTTGATAGCAGTTGTCTTTTTCCACAGTATCCCCCTTATTTATTGAAGCACAGTTCTCAAGGCACAGATCACATATTTGGCTAGTGTAAGTAGCCAGCCTTCCCAGGGATCCCATGTGTTTGCTGGGATTGCAGGCAGGCCACCACGCCTACATCTATATCTATATGGGTGCTGGGCATCCCATCTTAGGTCTTCATGTGGTGAGGCAAGCACCTCACCCACTGATCCATCTCTCCAGTCCCAAACTTCATATTTTTGATGTTGGGTGCAATTCCATAAATAAATATGTGGAAAGTGTTCACATGTACTCATAAATCCCCCCAAATTCACGAATTTATCTATTATGATATGTCTGTTATTTGTGTTATATCTGCTTATAAAATGGATGCTTGAAATAGTTTTCAAAACAAAGTAATTTTATAAGGAAATGCATGGAAAATGTTATTTCCATGTGACACTGAAATAGGCCAGGCATGAGTTTCTACAGATCATATCATTTATTAACAAAATTAAAGTACCTATCAAAATTATAATAAAATGTATACTAGAAAGGTAGTATTACTCTGAATATTATTTTAAAGACCCAACAGTGTATACAGTTATGATTAAAATGTGATGTTTTTCTTTAATTCTTGCATTACCATAGGAATTGGGTAATTGAGAAAGCATAATATGGCAAAGACAAGAATATTAATAGTAGCTTTCCTAATTACCAGTTTTCATAGCTTCTTCTTATTCATTCTCAAGTTTCAAGATCCTACCGTTAAACAAATACGTTCAGCACGTCTGCTGTTATAAGCTCTATTTTGAGGGATGAGCAGGACAAGAATGTAGATAAGTGCATGATACAAGAAGCTGTTTAGGGTTTAGATAGTGTGAGGATGAGCACGGAGTTTATCAAGTCTGTTAGGTTAAGATGCCGCAGTTCCTTCATCTACGTGGGATTAAAAGGAATTTCTGAAGGGGAAAGAGGAAGTGAAAGAAACGGTGTTTCAAACTGAGGCTGTGATGTGTGGCTAACTTTTTCTTCACTCTGTAACATTCACAAATTACCCTTCACTGCCCTCTTGGATTAAATAAAGCTGGTTCCCATAGAAACAGACTGTCTCTGATTTCACACTCTGTAGCACATAAATAACTCAACTTTCTGGCAGCAAGGGTGATAACTCGCTAGAGCTCATGGACAAGCTGGAGGCTGCGGAAGCTCACCTGGACTGGGAAAAACTACCGGCCTCTAGCACGGGGTACTTAGTGCTCGTAGAGATTCCCTTTGAGTCAAAAATAGTGTGAGAACCTATCAAACAACTTTACATAGCCAATTGAGTTATCATAGGCGAGGATGAAAAAAATTCAATTTATAGGGCTAAAATTTCTCGATCAGCATGCTGGCCATCATATTTCTTGAGACAGGACTATTACAGCGTTGGGAATGTTGCTCCTGGAGGTGGCTCTGGATCCCAAACCCAGGATCACTGGGATCCTGTATAAACTTGGATCCTGCTCTAGGGGAATATGGTCCTTATAAATCTGTTATAAGGATTAAGTGAGCCAGTTTAGGCCAAACGACTTAAGAGACTGGTAGTTTCATATTTAAAGGACTCAACAATTACAAGTCATTATTAAGAACATCTCCAGGGGCTGGAGACATGGCTCAGGTAGTAAAATTCATGCATGCAGCAAGACCTGTGTCTGAATCTACCTCTGGCCTTCCCTTACAAACATGTGCACGTGCACTCAAATACTTGAGAACCCATATACACATGAACATGCATACGCACATGCACACTACAGCCCCCCAATTAAAAGAACAAACCCAGAATCCTTTTAAATCATAGCATGACATGTGTTATCTGGCTAATTGTAGAAAGAAGACATACTGCTATTAATACTGAAGATGACTTACATGTATTGAATATTCTTCATCATTTCATGTACACATTTTTATGTATACATAAATAATATTTATTACATAAGGTAGAATTCAAAACTTTCTCACTCAAGTGTAATTTCTGTTATATTCAGTATTTCATTATCTTTAATATTATTTACTAATAAGACATCCACCTCCCAGAATTGTGTCATGTTATTTGCAATATTAAATCTGCTGCTCTTACAACTCATAACCTACAACTGCTTGGTAAATACCATCAATTCCACTAAGATGGGCCCTTGGTGGAGTAGGACAGGGAGGAGGGATATGATGCTACTAACTTATGATGTGTCCATACAAACTTTGTACTCAATGAAAAAATTGTAGCTGTGTTTATCTCTCTGTCTCTGTCTCTGTGTGTGTGTGTGTATTCTCGTTTAGTTCTAATAACATACCTCTTCAGTTTTGGAAGAAAGTCTTATTATTTTAGTGACTATAGCTTTGGGGTACTTATTAACATTTTTATTGATTATAGTTTATATGATTCATAAACAAATATGTATAAATTGTACACATAAAACCAAATTTTCATAATGAAGAAAAAAACTATCGGAATTTTCAATTTGGTATCAATGTGCAGTTATTTGTAAAAGAAAGTATGTGTTGCCATCCAGAAATAATATATATTTTGTGCCTCTAAATAAATATGTTGGTATCATTTATTCAGTGTTTTTTTTTTGCCCACATACATAATTAATTTATTTATACTTTGAGACAGGGTGTTGTGCTGTAGCCCAGGATGATTCTCTTGCTCCTCTCCCTCTTCCATGCTGGAATTACATAACTTTTACAACTACGCAATACCATATGCAAGAGAGAAACAAAATGTGGAGACTGTAGTAGAAAGTGTCACCAACGTAACTTTCCTATGATACCAGCATTGTTCTTCAAGAGTGTCACTGTATACAGATGACCCAGACATAGACAAAGCCTCATCTCACAAAACTTGATAGAATAATTTTATATTTTCTATAGAACCAAGAAGATGTCACAAAAATTGAAGCAGCCATTTCTTCAGTGATAAAATTGCTTTGGATAATGTCACAAAAGCATATTCACATTTTCCTAGTGATTCTTGGGAATGAAAACTGGTCTCCCTAACAGACTTAAAAAGAGACTTACTTATTCAAAGTGGGCATATGATTAATTTGCCTTTCCACATATTCCTAATGGGAATGGTTCAGCTTTGGAGTGCTATTGGCAAAACACCACATCTCAGACCAGATTCTGAACTCTGTAAACCAAAGGTTGGGTCTTCCCCGGAAGCTGCTGTGTGTCCATCCTTAAGGGCTTTTTTTCATGTAACAGCGACTCAACCAACACTTATTGAATAAAAATAAGAAAATGAGTTAATTTGAAGAAGCAATCCTCAAAATTGCCTCAGGCCTGATGCCTGTGTTGAGGGAGGTAGAAGC
The DNA here is from genome assembly GCA_036346955.1 of Dipus sagitta. Classification (NCBI taxonomy): domain Eukaryota; kingdom Metazoa; phylum Chordata; class Mammalia; order Rodentia; family Dipodidae; genus Dipus; species Dipus sagitta. The sequence continues at coordinate 17,342,546 of CM070785.1, read as the reverse complement.
TATGCTACTCGCAGTTGAGAAGTTGTTTTTCCTGTCTTCTATTTCAACCGAGCTCAATTTATCCCTATATTTGTGACTCCTACTAGTGGGCAAACCATAGGAACACAATCACAACATATGTTGTAACTAACAAAGTTCCAGAAATGGCCCAGTGTTGTTAGATTTTTTTTTAAGAAACCAAGAACTTGAGTTCCTTCTCAATAAGAATTTTCCTCTCTCCATTCCTTCCTCCCTTTTGTCCATTTTGTTTTGTTTTGCTTCGTTTGAAGACAGTTTCACTTAATGTTCCCAGGCTAGCCTTATTCTCATGAGCCTCCTGCATCAAACTCTGGATGCTGGGTTGACAAGCTAGAGCCAGGGTGGACTACTACAGAACTTTCTCACTAAATGCCTGGAATGCAGGAAAGCATTTACTGAGTAGATACAGTACAACTCCCCCAGCCCTGAATAAGCAGAGGAAGCCACTCAGTAAAGCCTTCCCTCCCCTTTCCTTCTGAGTCTGTCTCATGTGACGCCCCCACTTCCTTAAGATATTTCAGCTAGCGGAATTAATTAAAAAGCCATGGGATTGAATTGATGGATCAGTGGTTAATGGTTCTTGCCTGCAAATCTTGCCTGCCAGAGTTCAGATCCCCAGTACCCATGCAAAGCCAGATGCACAAAGTGGTGCATGGGCCTGGAGTTTGTTTGCAGCAGCAAGAGGCACTGGCATGTCTATTCTCCCTCTTTGTCTGCTTGCAAATGAGTAAAAAGCATGTTTTAAAAAGCCAGATACAGTGGCATATTCTTATAATGTCAACATTCGGGGGGCTGAGGCAAGGCGTTCAAAAATCAAGACCAGTCTGGGATGCATAGTGAAACACTCGACCAAAACAAACAAGGGGCTCGGGAGATGACTTAGTGGTTAAAGGCAGTTGCTTGCTGAGCTTGCTGGCCCAGTATGCACATAAAGCCAGATGCACAAAGTGACACATGCATCTAGAATTCATTTGCAGAACACCATGGAATGCTCATTCCTTCCTTCTCTCCTTTCTCTCTATCAAATAAATAAATTAATAAAAAGCAAGAAAATAAACATCAAATATATATATATATGCATTTATATATATGTAAATGCATATATATACATATATATGTATATATGTATATATATGCATTTATATATATATACACATATATGTATATATATATATATATATATATATATATATATATATATATTTGAAATCAATGGAATCATCTCAAAACACATTGGCCTTCATAACGTCTTTCTATATTGCAGAAGAATAAGTTATTTTCATTAGTAGAGGGTTGATTTATTACTGAAGCCATACATGCTTGCATCACTCTAAATAAAACCCCCTCGCCTCTTCCTTCATGTGTGTGTGTGTGTGTGTGTGTGTGTGTGTGTGTGCAAGCCCAGTTTCATGCTGTCCTTTGTACTGCTTAGCTTTGATGAGGCTGAGTTGAGTAACCAGAGAGATACTGTCCAATGCTGCAGACAACATTATAGAAAAACAAGAATGAGTGATTTTATACTTGAAGTATTTCAGCTTTCCAGTCCAAACTAAATTATGTCTGGACATTATTTCTTAGCTTGTGATTTAAACTACCTTTGCTTAATACTGATATTAATGAACTCAAAGAAAATGAATAATTAACTCAATGGTTAAGACAATGCTGCCTCATACTTTGCCACTTATTTTCTTTCTTTCAAAAGCAGTTGCTACCATTTCATTTTATTTTTCAATGATATATTTAATAATATATTTTTGAACAGAGCTAAAATGAACTAACCTTTCTGAATTAATAAAAGCAGAGCAATTTATAATAATGCTTCCATGAAAATATATATTATGCCTATGTAGGCTATTTTGGCATTACCAAATTTGCTAAGAAATTTCTTCCATAAATTAAATTCATTATCAAAGATACTTAGTGAACCAGCCTTTAAAATTCCCATTAAATGTTTCTGAACAACTTTAATTAAAATCTTCTGATTCCTAGTGTGTTTCTCTTTCAATTTATGGAGAAAATACTTTAGACTAAACCCTCAGGATTACAAGCCTATAACACCATTTATAATCACAGGGCTTGAGATATCTGTCACAGTTTTAAAGTCATCTCATCTTTAATACAATGTTTTAAGCTGACAAAAATGGAAATGGTTCCAACAAGGAAAATAATATTTCATAGAAACAGTGACTTATTCTTCTCTCCAATAGTGTTAATCAGATTTCATTTATTTTTATAGCACACCAGGCATTAGCATTGCCCTCTAGACACAGCCCTCTTTCTCTTTGTCCTTGGATAAGTTATCTGCTGGATGAGGGTAACTTTCTTCCTTAAGATAAATGTTTCCTGATAAAACAATATTATTAACCTGTAGCAATTGCAATGTGAAATAAATGTAGTTGTCAAATCAACTTTGAAGAGGGAAAGGACTGTGATAGATTAAAAAACAAAACAAAACTGTCGCTTTGTTCTCTGCTTTTCTTGGGTGTGTTTATCTTCCTATCATGTGTGACTGAGTGGCAGAGACGCCGCTGCACCTTGGAGTCAATGACAGAGTGGTACTGGCATCGCCCATGGGCTCAGGTGCCTGCTCCTGATCACAGCTCACGCTAAGTCGTCCTGGTCACTTCACTTCATTAAAACCAAGGGAATTCAACTCAATTAATAGTTTCTTCCCTGATCACTTCCCTTCATTACAACCGAGGGAATTTGACTCAATTAGCTTCTTCCCTGACATGATCAAAGTGTGAAGTCTTTTTGCAATCCTGGTCATCTTTTGCAATTGAATAGCCTTTCCAGAGAGACCACACAGGGTCATGTCTAAAAGTTTTTAAGTGAAGGAATGCCCGTCCTTTGCCTTTTTAGTGATATATAAATTACTCATCCCACTACATTACAGTGGCGCATCACTGCTGAGCCAATTTCATGCCATGGACTATAATAACTCCTTAAGTGAGAGGAATTCTTGCCTTGATTTCAAAAATGAATAAAGTATGTGTAAGGAGTTTGAGTAGTTCCCCCTTTTCACACAGCTAACAAATTGTGTTTAAGTCTGCGTATTTAACTTGTTTCTATTTGCTTGTCTTTGTGTCTCTCTTTAATGCCTGGGAAGTCTCAAAGAGTATGAGACTTACTTGATTTTGTTCTCCTCTGGCTTGCTGCACCATGACGAGTACAAACAGGGTGTACAGTATGTAGGTTAAATGAGGGTCAGAGAAAGCAGCAGAGGCAATGGATAGTGGCCACTTTTCGCCTGGGGTGATGTTACTGAACTTTCTGACAGTGTAGCAAGATCTCCCATAAAATAGTGCAACCATTGGGTGTGGGGTGTGGGATTAGGATTTAGATCATGAGGGAATGATGATCTATGTGGATGAGAGAGCTATTTATGTCATTCATAGCATACCAGAAGACTGGTAAATAGCTAGCTAATATTTTTCTCATGTCACACTTCTATAAGTATTCTTACTGTACTTGATTCAAGGAAGAAAAAGGAGCTGGGCATGGTGGCGCACGCCTTTAATCCCAGCACTCAGGAGGCAGAGGTAGGAGGATTGCCATGAGTTCAAGGCTACCCTGAGAATACAGAGTAAATTCCAGTCAGCCTGGTCTAGAGTGAGACCTTACCTAGAAAATCCAAAAAAAAAAGAAAGAAAGAAAGAAAGAAAAAGGGTGGTGCTTAAAGAAGAGTAAGAGCCAAGTTTGTGCAAGCATAGTGATCCGGTAATACATTACATAACTTGAAAACATGTAGTAATAATTTGGAGTTCTTCTTACTTAATTTGATACTATATAGATTATCACTGCAAAAACAGCAGCATTTCGGGGACTATTGTGCTCTTGGGCTATTTTATTAATAAATGGAATAACAACAACTCTATACTTCTCAGAAATGACTCTAATATACTATTAAAAATACTTGCTCCGCAAATAGAGAACTTGAAGACTAAAAGCAAATGTAGGTTAAAGACTAAACATATTGTTTAGTCAAGTACAGTGACTTGGGCAAAGGCTGATGTTTCCAGAAGAGGAGGGAAATGGAACCTTCGTGTTTCCTTTTCCTTAGGGTTTGCTGTGTGAATACTTTCTACACAATAGATTTGTTATTCAGCATGATATTAATGAGAGGCTTGAACTCTGTTTAGGCATAGATCTTTAAACACGTGATCCTGTGTTGTCTATCATGTTTCTAGCATATTGAATACACTTCTTTCTTGCTTCCTGTTTTTTTTTCACTTCATCTTGAGATGAACTTAATTCATTTTACGATTCTTAGTCTAAAGAGAAATTGTCACATGACAAATGAGAAAAATCTCACCCAAATTATGGCTATGAAACATATATCAAATGACAAGAAAATTGGTTGAAAATGATGGCTTTCAACAAAATTGGTTGAAAATTTGACTTAGAGTAACATGTTGTCCGGAAATGACTGTAGCTATAAAACTGCACATCAACCAGCAGGATTATCTGACAGTTCTTTCTTCATTTTCTTTTTTCTTTTGCTTTAATTAATGAATATTTGGCACAGAGTCTTCTTCTGATGAAATCATTTTAATTTGTCCCTGAGACAACTTTGAATAGAGTCCAATGTTCTCCTAAAATAAACCATAGGAAGAAGGAGCATGTAAGGACACAAGCACACAGCTAGCTTTTGCCCTCGTGAAATATAAAACACTCACACTTCCTTTGAAAACATTCCATGTACCCAGGGATGGCCAGACTCAAGTTAATCTGTGGAACTGCATGGTTCATCCGGGATTGATTTTTTTTTTAAATTTCTGAATTAATAATAGGAGGCTGACTTAGTTGGAGTGGCTGTTGGTGACTTGTACTTGGTTTTATTTTTAATATTATTTATTTATTAGAGAAACAGCATGACATCAAGAGAGAGAGAGAGAGAATGAGTCAGATAGAAAATGGGCATGCCAGGGCCTCTAGCCACTGTGAACTAAGTCCAGATGCATGTACCACTTTGTGCATCGGGCTTATGTGGGGCTATTGGGGCCTCATGCTTCACAGGCAAGTGCCTTAACCATTAATCCATCTCTTCAGCCCTGATTTATTTTTTTAAGTGCTATACAAATTTAGTGCCTTCTTCATTCACCCTTCCTCTTGCTTACTGTGTTTTCAGTTAATATTAGCAATCTTTCACAAATGTAAAAGTCATCATAGCTCCATTTATATTTTCATTCATTTCATTGGCTGTTCTACAGTTTATTATCCTCCTCAACAATCCCTTGTCTTTACCAGGTGAAAAGCATAATAGGAACACACTATAGGACAAGTCTCTTCTTTAAAAAATATTTTATTTATTTATTTGAAAGAGTAAGACAGACAGAGCATAGACATGCCAGGGCTTTGTGCCACTGCACACAAAATCTAGACGCCTGTGTGACTCTGTGCATCTGGCTTTACATGGGTGCTAGGGAATCAAACCCAGGCCATCAGGCTTTATAAGCAAGTGTCTTTTACTGCTGAGCCATCTCTCCAGCACAAGTCTCTCTGTGTATATTGGTATACAAGAGCATATTGGCCAACTTCTCTAACAAAGGTTTTCCTTCTGAGCCGCACTAAAGAAGAGACATGCAGGAGGGTTTCTCATTCCTGCTGCCCTTCCAAGTTTTTATCCTGGTCCTAACCAAGGCAGATATGGACTTCCTCTAGGAGCTAGTTACCAGTCTGTTCTCTCATTCAGACCACGAAGGAAAGAAATGCTATATTAGGGGTCCAGGGAGACGGCTCATTTGACAAAGTGCTTGGGGACCCGACTTTGGATCTTCAGCAACCCCATGAAAGCTGAGTCTAGTGGGACACACTTATAATCCCAGCTCCTGTGTGGCAGAGACCAGATGCCTGGGGCTTGCTGGCTAACTAGCCTAGCTGAACCAATGAGCTCTAGGTTCACTGAGAGATCCTATCTCCAAAAGCAAATCAAAGAGTGATTAAAGACAATACTTGACATCTATCTCTGGTCTTCATATGTCTGTGCACACAAGTGCAAACACACCTGCACACATACATGCACCCCCATATTCAAACATGCATACAGACATGCAGATGTAAAAAATAAGAAATGAGATAGTAAAAAAAAATGAGTAATATTTCTCCATGTAGGTCTGGACAATGATTTATATACATAACTTCCTCCTTTCTCTTTTCAATATTTATTTTGGTTTGTTTTTCGAGGTAGGGTCTTACTCTGGCTCAGGGTGACCTGGAATTCAGTATGTAGTCTCAGGTTGGCCTCAAACTCATGGCAATCCTACCACCTCTGACTCCCAAATGCTGGGATTAAAGGCATGCACCACCAAGCCTGCCTTTTATACAAATATTTTAATTTTGAAAAAACCTGAGGTCTTTCTACCCATGCATTGTCAGTCAGAGATAGAAAGCCTATAGTTTCAGTGAATATTCTCTAGGACTTTTCTTGTGTCCCATTAACTGTGATATGTTTCTACCATTTATGTTCTTAGGTGAGAGGGAAGATTGCATGTTTCCATAGTGATTAAATAAGACTCACTGCCACACCCCATGCATATGAACTAAGCTAGAAAATATGTTTCCTTTTAATTTATCCATAGTCAGAATTCACTGGAAATATGCTTGCCTTTTAACTAAATGAACTGGGTTATTCCATGTCATCCCCTCTCCTTTCATCCCTCCTTCTCCTCCTACCCCTCTTTCTTATCCTTTCCTCTATTTCAAAAATGGCAAGCAGATAAAAATTAATAACTGCAGAACATTTTTTCACATTACTTAAGTGTTGGTATAAATTTTCTGGGAAGATTATCTAAATTGCCCAATTCCTCTGCTATAAAAATCATGCAGAAAATTTCAGAGATTTGTTTGTCACAACTGCTATTGGTAGATCTTATTATGTGCAGACACTGATGAGGCTTCCATATCAAGCCAAGGGCTTTTTCTTTAGGTCAAATCATCACAAAAACCCAAAGTATTGATTGTGGTATTTGTTGTTCACAGTTGTCATTATGAACTTGGCTTCTTCTTACTAACCTTACAAATAACAAAATGTACTGGTGGTCAAAGGTGGTCAAAAACAAATGAAATCAGCTGTTTTGAACCCCAGGCAGGATTGAATTGGTTTACTGTTTCTGAATAAGATGGAATTTAGTGTCGTTTCATGCAATGAAGCCAATGTACATTGCATGCTTCAGGGTCTGTCACCCAAATTCCCAGTCTGGCACCTCATGACCACTAAGGTGTGTGTACTGAAGTTCAGGATGGGAATTTACTACAAAGAGTGTTTGCTATGTCCTGCATACATGTCTTACCAGTCCGTCTTAAATTCAGGTGCTTGGGAGGAGTAAAGTGGGAACAAAAGAGATCTGGCTACAATTAAGCTACACAATACAAATGGGCAATTGTTGGATTTCTTTGAGTGGTGGACATAAGTATCTACTTCAAATGATTAAAGGTTTCTCTCCAAAATAAAAACAAAATGCTGGTACTGTGCTACTTCCCAAGGTATCTTTGTCTGTCCTGCAATGTGAATTGACTCAATTTAACAGGGCATATGCTTTGGCAGATTATGTGAAAGCAATGCCAACCCAGCCATTGCCCCCAGAAAAAGTGCTCATTATTAATACCACCAGGCAGTAGACACACTGTCACCAACAGAGTCATTACAATGTCCCAGACAGAGTATCCTGATAACTGTTTTATTCCGGTGGAGCCACTCTGTACCACTTCATGACTGAGTATCTCCCTCGAGTTTAGAAAAGACCGGAGTTCATGTTACCACTGTAAACTCAATACCGGGACAGATCACCTCACACCAACAGTATGAAATGCTAATGAGAGCGCTTTGCACTTTATAAAGAATGTTCCAGGAAAGATTTTCAGAGTGGTTCGTAAATGAGGACTATCTTTTTGGAGGGTAAACAAAGGCACAGCGGGGTTTGATAATGGTGTCACTTTGTCAACAGAACAGAACAGGTAGACAAAAAAATAAAAGCTTTAGAGGGTAGGATGACAAAGAGGTGTTATCTTTGCAAAGGCATCATTGAAAATAATGAAATACTTGTGAAAACAGTTCTAATTTTGCAGAGAAAGCATTTTCTCTAAAATGATAAGGTAATTCATTCGTTAAAGAAAAAAAATGATTTTTCACATGCCAAACAGTGAATCTTTGGGTGATACAAGAATTTACTATTCAGTTCCTATCAAGTCCTACTCAGGTTGGGAATGGGATAGTGGAAATATTAATGTTTTGCAGGAGAGGGTACTCTCCATTGTTCTGCCTTTTCTCAAATAGGAGCTCTTCAGCTTGAGAATTTGCCTGTCATGTCAGTAAAATGGTAGTTATATAAGCAACTGTAGTTTACAATGAATTGTGTAGGATAACTCCCGAGGACTTATTTTTGTTCAGTAAACATAAAATTTATGCACCATGAAGCAAAACAGTTTAATGGAAATATTTAGGTGTTAGTAGCAGTGAAAATAAAATGGCTTAGGAATACTATCCTCTTGCTTCTGTTTCCTGGGGCTTATAAACAGAGAAGCTATTTCTTGTAGAGACACAGAATGGTCAAAGTGCTAAAAGTGACTATCGACTACTTAGACCTATCTGGGACATAGATGTAGGCCCCTTCACTGTGCAGGAAACATCCTGTATGAGGGGAAGAAAGAAGAAAAGAGCCAGAGTGTGTGAAGGAGTACCATGGGATTCTCCTATGAACATGACATGACCTTGGCACTTATGAGCTCATAGCAGCTATAGTTACCTGCACATGACCTACACAGGATAGGGCCACTCAACATTCCATGAGAGATGGGGAAGGGACACATGAGACACCCCTACCCCTTCCTGAGCAGGTAATGGAAGTTAATGATTGCTGAGGGGGGAGAGAATCATTCTCTTTAGTGGTGTATCCTCCCCTGTGAAGGGGTAGCAAGAAAGGTGCATCAGAAAGAGTGGGTGGGCCATAAGGGAAATTTATTTGTTCAAAATATGACATATATGTATGAACTGGTTGAAGAACAATAAAATCATTACAAAATTACTACTGACAACAGAAGTCATTCAGCTTGGTATGTATGTATATTAGAAGAGAAAGACTTGGCAGATTTTTTTTGTATGTGTGTATATGCATTTGTGGTATGCATGTGTTGTGTGTTCTTGCCTATGTGTGAATAGTGTGCATGTGTATGTTTGCTAATGTGTAAGTATGTGTAATGTCCATGGGTATGTGTATTCAAGTGTATGCATGTGTATGTGTGTGCATGTTTCTGTATATGTGGTTATATGTGTATGTATACAGGTACAGACACGTTTGTGTATATGAGTGTGGAGTCCAGAGTTTCGGTGTCAGCTTTAGGAATGAGGTTCTCCTTTTTTAAGACATTGTTTCTCATTGTCCTGGAGCAAATGAATAGGCTAGACTGATGGGCCAGCTAGGCCCAGGGGCCGCATATCTCCACCTGCCCAGTGGTGGGATTATGTGTCCATGCGCTTATGTTCTGTGTGTACTAGGCTTTCGAAACAGACCCTCATGCTTGAGAGGCAGGCACTTTATGAACTGGAGTGTCTCCCCAGACCCAGCTGTGTAGACCTTTAAGAAACTTTTTGAACAGTAAAGAATCGGTTATGATGTCCTCAAAAAGAAATGATGAATTCTGCGCTGGAGGGATGGCATTTGCCTGCAAAGTCAAAGGACCCAGGTTCAATTCCCCAGGACCCACGTTAGCCAGATTCACAAGGGGGCGCATGCATCTGGAGTTCTTTTGCAGTGCTTGGAGGCCCTGGCATGTCCATTCTTTCTCTCTTTCTCTCCCTATTTCTCTGACAAATAAATAAATAAATAAGAAAAATAAAAAGAAATGATGAATTCCACTGAAAGCTAAGTAAATCACTGTCTATGACAACCAACTTGTCATTGTTGGTTGATGACACTAATTTCTATTGTTTATTTACAGTTACATTGCTATATATACATACATGTAGATAGATATATGCCATATGTATCTATATACATGCATATATGCATATGCCATATATATCTGTACATGTAACTGTGTAATATAAATGCAAATATATAATATATAGCTACATATAATAAATACATTTAAATATATATGGCAATGTAACTGTATATACATATAATATATATATATGTATACATATATATGTGTGTGTGTGTGTGTGTGTGTGTGTGCGTAATGTGACAAAACCTTTTCTGTTTAGTACCCATACTTAATTCTGAGCTTTACTCATTTTAATTTTTGGGGGGTTACTCATTATAAGTTACATATTTTTATTTTACCATAACTTGGCCATTGCTTGTTTAGGACAGCAATAATCCTGGAAATAAGAATAAAGAATTCAAATAGTCCTTGTCTATTCAATGCCTTTTCCCAAAAAGGAGCTTGGGTTGTAAAAGTGATCAGAAATCTTGTCAAGGCTCCTCTTGCTACACAGACAGGGATTCAGATGATTCTCTGTGTCTTGCCAGAGGGTGTGCAAAGGAAAATGTTCCTTTAAGTGAAACATACTCCTAGTTTTCCAAAATTCTGTATGTCATATGAATGTTTGTGGCTGGAAAGTTATTGGATTTTTAAGATAATGAAGTCATTACATTTTCCACCTGTGAAGAGGAAACGAAAAATGACAGCAAATGCTATCATATATATATGTATATATGTGTGTGTATGTTGTGTGTGTGTGTAATATATATAATATACATAAGATATATAATTTATATTTATATATAACATATAATATATATTTTATGCTATATATTATATATAATTTATATATAATATATAATATTAATGTATTATATCCTGTGATATATAGATATATAATATGTAATATATATTTTCATCAAGAAATAATAAAGAGGGAAAGAAAAAAGAACAATAATTTGAACAATTTATTATGGTACTATATACACTATTGTCAATAAAAGAAACTTACCTAAAAATCAATGAATAGTGATTCTTTACTTACACTATACTTCAGATGGATAAGTAGGACCCACATTAGATATTTTTGACTAAGAGTGTTACAGTCCCTTTAGGGTGGATGAGTAAATTAGGCTTTTACAATGAGCTTGATGTTTTTGCATCTTCTTATTCACCTTTTAAAATGCTTATGACAACAGTTTCTTTCGTTGAAATGTTTTGGGCATCATAGTACATAAAATGAGGATATAAAAATTTGCACTTTTAACTCTAAAAGAATAGATAATGTCACTAAATAGCAGTTACTCTACTGACATTTTGTGAAATATATTGAAAATATTAATGCAATTCGGTGTTGACCATCAGGCTTAAGCATAATTGAGGTAACTGTCAGGAACAGAAGAGATCTTCAATTAAAGTTATGGTCGGATGTGCACAGCTTTAGATATAAGAATTATTATTAATATCTGATATTTGGGCCAGAATCAAAAGTGAAGACAGGTTAAATAATACTTCTAGTAGAAAATCTGGGTTTGCCCATTTTGCTAAATTATCAAGCTATTTTCCTTTGTATGTTTCTTTTATCAGAAATTCTATAAAATATCTTTTAATTTTTAGCTATTCCACTGAAACTTATTTAAGGTGACTGGAAACTGCAGCAGTGTAAGGCAAGGAACCTTAATCTGGCTACTGGATATTGCAGGCTGAGGGAAGGATAAGGACATAAAAACAAAGGTTAGGGATGCATTTTTCTAAGACTATTGCAGTACTTCTGGAGAAGACTCTTAGGTTACATTGCAATATTACTTAAAAAACAATTATCTAAGTCCAAGCTCCAGAATCTCAGCAGTAATAAGTGAATGGTATGAGATGGTAGACTATTTGTCAACTATAAAGACAGAAAACACAAAAAAATATCCTCTACATCCATTCACCTGTTTGATGCTTAGGTTTGGCCACAGTTAAAACACATAAATATCACTGAAGATTTGGTGTGAATGTCTCTCTCTCCCTCTCTCTCTCTGTCTCTCTCTCTCGCTCTCTCTGTATGTGTGTGTCTGTGTGTTGTGTGGTGTGTCGTATACACATTTAAGTGCCCACATGCTCAGCTGGGGATGGTGATGTAGACTCCTATGGTGGTCAGAACTTAATGTAGGGTTTCCCACTCCATTGCTCTTGTTTGAGCTGTAGTCCTTTAATGCTTTTGGAGCTTGCTGCTTTTTGAGTCTTGGAAATTCCCTGGTCTCTTTGACCCCTTGCAGGACTGAAGTTCATAGACATGAGTGACCATGACCAGATGTTTATGTTGGTTCTGGAGACTGTCTCAGGTGGTCTCAGAGCCCTCCAGGTCCCCACGCCTGCTCAGTAAGTGCTCTTAACTGCTGAGCCATCTTCCAGTCTGCAGATGAGTTATAATTTACTTACTTAATACTTTTCATCATTTTCCTTACCTACTTAGTATAAAATACCTACCACTGGCAGACATATTCAGGTTAAAATGGAAATTAGAGAAGAAGGTGAGGCTTCTGGTAGGAGGCTGTACGCTGGTGAGCAGAAGCAGGAGTTTCAGGCCCTGTCATCCTTCGAGGGTCATGAAGGCATCGTCCTAAAGGAGCTGCAGAGACAGCCGCATCTGGTCATCCTCCAGAGAGGTCAGTTGGCTCCATCACCATGCACCTGGCCATTATCTGAAAAAGAAAATAAATATGATGCCACAAGGCCAGAAGTGTGAGCAAGCCCTTACGGCCCCAGAGAGGCCCAGGACGTGGGGGATGAGAAGGTGCCTGAAGCTATAGAGGTGGGTGCCAGCGCTGCCGCCTCTTCTGCTCTGATCCCAGGCACGTCATAGGAAGTGTCTGCTCGGGGAGCCTGCTCTCCCTCCACGCGGCTCTCCCTCCACGCGGCTCTCCCTCCACATGGCTCTCCCTCCACGCCCACCCCAGCCACTCTGCCAGGCAGATCCGGTTTCAGTGGCCTTGCCAGGAAGTATCCACGCACCCCCCATGCCCGCCCATACTCCCAGTTCCTGCTCTGTCCCCTGGTGCGGAAGGTGGTTGAGGCGGTGAACTTTCTGAGTATCAAGTATACAACCAAGGAGCCTATCACCAAGGTGGAAATTGTGAAGCAAGCCATCAAAGATTACAAGTACTACTTCCCCATGATCTTCAAGAATGTGTGTGAGTGCATAGAAGTGGGTTTGGGCATTGAAGTGAAGGAAGTTGGTGCTACCAACCGTGTCTAAGAGCTTGTTAAAATCCTAGACCTCACCTATGATGGGAGGTTGCGCAATGGCCAGGGCATACCCAAGACCTGCATTCTGATGGTCGTCTTGGGTGTGATCTTCACAGAGGGCAACCGAGCTCCTGAAGAGAAGATCTGGGAGGTGCTCTGTAGGATGGATATTTATCCTGACAAGCATGAGTTCATAGGTGCTAATCCCAGGAAGCTGGTCACAGAAGAGTTTGTGCAAGAAAGGTGCCTGAATTACGGGCAGGTACGGTTCAGTGATCCTCCACGCTTTGAGTTGTTGTGGTGCCCAAGGGCCCAGGCTGAAACCAGCAAGATGAAAGTCCCGGAGTTTTACTCCAAGATAAGTGGGAGCAGCCCCACTGACTGCATAGACTCATATAGGGAATCTCTGAGGTATGAGGAGGAGAGAGCCCAGAGGGCAGTTGCCATTGCTGCTGCTGCTCCCACTACCAGCGTTGGCTCCGTTGACAAATGTGGCACTGAGTAATGTCGCAGACAGGTCCTTCATTCTGGGAAGATAATAGTCAAGGTTCTAAATAGGGAAGATATTTTGGGTTCTCATACTTCCTTTCCAGCTTTTAAATGTTTTCTTTACAAGGTTGAATACCTTCTGAATCTGGATTGATTGGTTATGTATATTCCATATATATATATATTTTTTTTCTTCTGTTGGTCATCATTAAGAATAAGAGTTCTACTATGGTAAAGAACATACTGAGAAACCACCGTTTTGAATTTAGAACAAAGAAAACATGGTGTTGGAAGAATTTTTCTTTAAAATGTGAGAGCCGAGTTAGAAAGAAGATAGGATCAATAAATGTAGGAAAAAATTAGAAGATGGTTAATACTAGGGTCCCTGCATCTTTAGTCTGTTTTTGTAAAACCAAAAATATGTACCTCACTTACTTTTGCTTCTTGTTTTCAAAAATGAATGAGAAATAAAACTTAACAAACAAGAATACTGGTTCACATTTTTCAGTGAAAAAAAGGGAAATTAGTTTCCTTGAGTTCCCCATATTTTGGTAGTGTATAACAAAACATGTTAGTATTGAAAAGTCCTGCACTTGGATTCACATTCGCCACCACATCCTCTTAACATCTAAAAATTGCTCAAGTCTTTCCAAATAGGAACCAAACCTGATTTCTTAGAACATGTTTTTCCCCCTACTTACAGTTGAAGCCACCCACTTGCTTTTAGGTTTCTTTTTTTATGGCTAAAATGCAATATTCTGCAGAAGGTTAACTTGCCTTCCCTTGCTACTAATGTTCCACCACTCCCATTACAAAATGGCTTTGATGTGCTCACCAACAAGAGAGCTCTAGGCTAAGAAAGAAGAACTCTGAGTACGTGGGTATGACATTAGTTTGCACTTTGAATAATCATTTCAGGATACTTACACAGGATGTCAGCATCTTTGCTTCAAAAGAGGGGGAAACCCCCTGAAGTCAATCAACTCATTGTTTAACACAATTTTAAAAAACATAGATTTGAATGTATTTTTTAACAAGTTTATTTTTGCTGTGTATTGATACAGAAGCAAATCACTTTGACTATGTGCATATAAATTATCCATAAACTGTAATAGATACAGAGTTTAACAATGCACCCCTGTGAAAAGCAGTGACCTCTGCCAAATGTTTGGATATTTATAGCATTAGAGAGGCACCTGATGGATCATGCAGTCAGCATCCTCAAGTTGTAACTTCATGCAAAACAGTAGGGCAGTGTCACAACCAGTGAAGAAACAGAGCATTTCCCCTACCCTAAGGATCCTTGATATTGGTCTTTTTTTTTAATCTGCAGCTATACCTACTTTCTGCCTCTCTTCGCACCTTAATCCTTGGCAACCTCTAATCTGTCTACATTTTTATGGTTTTCTCATTTTAGAAATGTTATAGTCAGAGAATCATAAAACTGACACTGGCCATGTTTTTGTTTATCATAATTATTTAGAGATTTGTCCAGGTTTTTAAATGCACTGATTGCTTATTCCTTTATACTGCTGAGAAATGTTCCGTGGCAAATTGGATCAACATGTTTACAAACTTTTACAACACATTTACACACTGAGGAGTACTCAATTTTTTTTTCTGGTTTAGACTTAAAAAAAAAAAGTGCCATGGGAATTTATGTATAAGTGTTTTGTTTCTATCTACCTGACTACTCCTTCAAGGATATATGTGGTGGGCTGTACGGAAATTGTATGCTTAGTTACTTGAGAAAAAGCCAAATATAAGTATTAGGAAAATGTAACCTAAAACTGCAATGTCATCACTACTGGCCTTCATAATGGCCAAAATCATAATGATCCCAATTCTGATGGTGTTATAAGTTAAACACATTTCATTTATGTGTCATGAGGACATTTTTTTTTTTAAGCACGTTACACCTATTTAGTTTGATACCACTCTGAAGCCTCTTGGTCAGTCTGAATTGGAACAAAGTTGCATATCTCCTCAGTTAAGAAAACTAAACTGTAGTCATTTTTTACTATTGATTGAGTCCACATTTGTGAACTTGCACTCTCACTAAAATTCACCTGTCGCCCCAAAGTCATGGTACTTACGTGTTTATCTAAGAGCATGTATCAAGCAGCAAACTATGGAGTCAACTTGAGTAAAACTTCCCTGGTGAGGGTGAGCAGATGACATTTGGCCTTGTTCTTTTTCATTCTCAAACTGTAAACAAACATTCTTTGGTTGGCTCATTTTTCTGTTACATTTTTTTTCATTTTGTGCTTTTCCCTGCTGATTAAATATTTCCAAAGCATAATGATATTATGCTGTCAAAAGTGTTAAGCCTAGAGACTATCATGTATCTTTTGAAGAAACGTGTGTTAGATGAGCTTTGCTCCAACATCAATTGTAATGCTTTTGGACACAAAAATCAGTGTTAATTAATCAATAATATACATTAAGGAAGCATCATTAAACAGGAATACACCTAAAACAGTCTTCTGTTGGTTGGCTAATAGAAATGCAATTAGTGTCTTCTAAGAAACTACCCTGTATTTCCCCTGAAAGCAATGGATTAGTCTTCACTAATCCAGAGTTCACAGTTACTTCACAGACCATAATTAAATCTAAACAAGAACTGATTGTATTTTACTGCATGAAGAAATCACAGGTAAGTAATAATGATAATAAAAGACATTTCAACAATTGCAAAACATGTCATCTCCCTCAAAATATTCTCCAGTTATACATCAGGTTTCTTTTCTCTAGCATGTAGAGTTAGACTGAACTATATTCTAGTTTGGGAGAAAAAGCCCGATCTTATTTTCATTCCATCTTCCACATAGAATCCTTAGTCAGGGATTTTTCTGTACCATGTTGTATTCTGCAAACATTGGGTAAATACAGATGTGCTTGCATGCTATATACTCAGATAAAATCAACAAGGAGCAGACCCACGAAGAGTCATGAATTTGAATTTTATTTACAAGTGTAAAATTATTTACATTTAATTTTTTTTGAGTTTAGTAATTTACATGGGTAATCAAAACAATTAAAAAATTTATATAATGCAGATCAGACAACTGAGTCTTATAGGCCTTAAATCACTTGACTACTCAGGCTATTATTATTGCTAAGACTCAATTCAATTCAGGCTTTTTAAGAATGGAAAAGTCATTTTTTTCCCACTGTATCTTCATAATATAAGTCATAACCTGCATATTAACTTTTCTTCTTCTAGAAAATAAAGATGCTCATGGAGGAGCTGCCTGAGGTACATTTAGCTTTACAACCATGTTTGATGGAAATTTGTCTGTCAGCCCAGATTTTGTGGTCAACTTTTATTTAGAACATTTTATCTCCACTCTCTTCCTTCTTTATTTCCTTTCTTCTACCCTATTCCCTTCTTTCCTACCTCCCTTTTTTCTTCTCTCAGAACCTAATAGCTGAGCACTTCACATGCCCAGCACTCTGCTGAGTGGTAGAAATACACTTGCTACCAAGACATGCGCTATGTAGGCTCAGGGGTGGAAATACCTGCCGTGGAGCAGCGGAACAGTGTATCGGGATGGAAGGACAGGCTTTGAGAAGACGAGAGGTGAAATAAAGCAATGACAATTCACTAAATGCCTATGAAATTCAGAGAGAAAAGAGAGAAAAGATCTCAGGATGTAGTTTACACGCTGGTCATTCAGCTCTGTCCCATGGCCACAGAGGTCCTATGAGCCGTGACAGGGATTTTAACACACTCTAAGGCAGTGGCACATCATTAGAGAGTTTCTAAGATGAAGAGTGACAACATAGAATTCTTGTTAATTTGGATAACTGGGGAAAATGGATTACAGGAGGCTAACACTAGAAGCAAGGAGAAAATTAGACAACTATTTACATAATTCTATATAAATATTTGAATTCAATGACAGATTACAGAAGTATATAGGAGGTAGTCTTTCTATGATTTTATAATCTAGGCCATGTCCAGAACAATCAGTAAGAATTCGCTTCCTCCTTTCTCTTGACTCTGCCAACTTCCAAAGGTGCAGATGATTGCTCTGGACCAGGACAAGAAGGATGGTGGAGGAATGTAGGACATTTTGGAAGGGTGGAGATGAGTACAGAAAGAAATCAGTTCCCTACCCACTCACCAGGTATTTAAGCACTCATAAGGGAGAGTAGGGCTGTGGAGCTAGCTGGATATTTTGGCCTTAATATCAGGAAAGACTTAACCAGTCAGAATAGGCCTCTAGACCTTTCCCTAAAATTGCTGATGAATAAAGGAAACACAGGGTTTATGAAAATTTCTTCTCAGCCTTCAGTTAATAGTTAATCTGGCTATGTTATTAGCCATATGGATCTCAGAGAAGTGTTATTTAAAACATTTAAGCTTTAGTATGCTTTATAAAACATAAGATTGAGTTTGGAATGATTTTTAGCTGAGTAAAATATCTAGCCAAGTGTAGTATCAAGGCCAAAACCACACCCCCAAAATAAGCACTTGATTTTTTTTTTACCCTGGGCAAAATATAATGATCTATTTTCAAATAATGGATATGTATGCAAGTATATAGGGAGAAATTGAGTTTTATAAGCATATATTAAAGGCTCAAAGGGCTTATAAACATCAAATGATTTTTCAAAATAACAACACAGTGATTGAAGTGTAAATGAATCATGAAATATATGGATTAAATATGCCTGGATTTATTATGCATAATTAAAGCTTTAAGAACTGCTCTGGGCAAAGTATGACTGAGGTTTTTCTATGGAACCCCAAACACCTAAAAAACATGGAAACATTGTACCAAACATTTGAGATTTATATAGATCACATTTCCTATTTTATTTTAGAAATCATTAAGCCTTTTTTTTAGAAAAGGTTAAAATATAATCTTTAGAGAGTAATTACTTTTTCCTTTAAAAATAATATAAAAGTGGATCTATTATAGGATAAAAATATTAAAATTAAAAGTATTTAAAAAGAATTGAAGGAACTTGGATTGGTAGTATATGCTTATCATCCCAGCATTCTCCCAGCAATCTGGAGGTAGAGGCAGAAAGATCAGAAGTTCAAGGTCATCCTCTGCTACGTAGTGAGTCTGAGGCTAGCCTGAGCTACATGAGACTGTGTCTGTGTGTGTGTGTGTTTGTGTGTGAGAGAGAGAGAGAGAGAGAGGGAGAAGGAGAGAGAGAGAGAGAGAGAGGGAGGAGAGGGAGAAGGAGAGAGAGGTAAAAGAAGATGAAGGGCTTGTGATGTGGCTTAGTAGTAGTGCTTGCCTACCATGTGCAAGGTTCAAAGTTCAACAAGATTCAATCCCCAGCACTAAAATTAAAATTTAAAAAAATGAGAAGAATTTGATCTGCTTTCTGTGAGTTAGGTATAAAATAATGAAGGGACAGATTCCATGTGATTACTGTGAAATGAAAATTTTAAAAAGGGCAGTAGAACCTGTATTAAACAAAACCAAATTTAGGGGTTTTAACAGAATATAAACTAAATAAATCTTATAATATGTTGGTATAATCACTTTCATTATAATCTTATAATCTTGGACTAAATAAGTCCCTAAGGCTTCCAGTCAATGGGCCATGTTAGTCATATCATGCTTCAGCATTGTTTACGTCATATACCTTATTTTCTCCTATGGAGAATGGTTTTCAGTCATGTATGTGTTATACAAAGCTCTTAATGTAAGGAAACATAAGCAAACACTATGGAAAAAAAAGCATTTTAAGGATTTAAAAGTAACCAGGAGAAACAATCTATTTGACTAGGTAACAATCTGATTCACAACAAAGAATTTGAGTTGTCAAACTTGAATGATAGTCAGACGAAAGTAATTTTTTTTTTTTTTTATGGTAGGGTCTCACTCTAGCCCAGGCTGACCTGGAATTCGCTATGTAGTTTCAGGGTGGCCTCACACTCATGGCAATCCCGCTACCTACCTCTGCCTCCTAAGTGCTGGAAATAAGGCATGCACCATTATGCTCTGATCGGGCAATAGTAATTTTGTGTGAATGAAGATCTTCAAGTCAGTGACTGGGGCTGTGGTGAATATGGTTCAACATCACATAGAAATAAGCTCTGTCTGTGGGCATGCATTTGAGACTTTTGCCTATATGGCTTCCAAGGAAAATTTAGATCCACAAACAATCTTTATTAATACCTATCATCTATCTATCTATCTATCTATCTATCTATCTATCTATCTATCTATCTATCAGTCAATTATCTGTCAGGATTTTGAGACAGGGTCTCCCTTTATAGAACAGGTTTGCCTTGAACTTGTGGGCCATTCTTCTGCCTCTTCCTCCCCAGTTCTTCTGGCTGGTCAATACACATCACCATACCAGCCTTAATCTTACATGTTTAAATCAAAAGTTGTAACAGCATTTGAGATCCTAACTGTGAAAATGACAAGATGTTTCATAACTGGCCCCTGAATTAATTTGAGTAAAAGTAAACAACTGCAAAAAACCTTCTCTTTTTACTTACGCAATCTTACAGGTAGACACAAAGCTTGTCCTTGAATTTTGAAGTATACATTAAGTAATCAATAAATTTTCAGCATTACTGCCGGGACTTCTTAAGTCACTATGGAGATATTCTTTTCACTCTTTATTACCCAAGCTTGCCATAACATTTCAAACTTAAAACATTTCTGTAAAAGAAGCATTTGCATGGCCAAAAAATCTTATTTAGTGTAGACATTAATCACAAGTGATGTCATCCTAAACCTTGAGCCAGTTATTATATTGAAAATCTTTTTTGTTGAATTTTTTTCTAAATGGAGTTACTTGCTCTTGAACCATTCACATGTTTTTAGGAACAACTCTTTACTCTTGCCAAGTGGTTGTCATGACCCCACTATCTGCAGGTAGACTAAATATGGAAGATGCTCAAAGAAGTGGCCAAGGTGATGGAAAAAAGAGACATGTATTGATTATCCATTTGAGATGTTATTTTTTTTTTCATTTTGTCTAGATAAGAATATTAAGAGGGAGGAATCTGCACTTTCAAAACAACTGAACTTGAGAGGTTTTAGATAAATTGCATGAGGTCTCACATGGGACCATAGTGTGTATCCTGTTTGTCACATTGTAATGTAAAGACAATAAACTCTTGTGGTGTGGTGTGTGGTGTGTGAGTGTGTGTGTGTAGTGAGATTGGAAGTTTCACTTGTTTTATGTTTCATCCTAACATAATAACGAAGTATTGCTTTAAATTTCAAATATCCTTTTCTGTTTCTTTATTTAATGAAGTATTACACCAAATTTGTACATTTATATTCAAAGGGATATTTTCGGAGAGGTTGAGAGCAACAGATTTCTTACGAATATAGCTAAGAAGTGCTTTTCTTAGTGTAGGTAGTAATCGAGTGGAGTAAGGAGCACTGTCACGACAAGAGTGCAGGTGCTGGTGAAGCGGTCTCCTTGCCTCTCCTTCCCACTCACCACGTGTCTCCCTGTCGCTTTCTTTCCCTCAGCTCTTCTCTGAGGGTACAAAATTGAAAGAGGCATTTTTAACTTGTGAATTGAGTGTGTTGCCAAGCTCATCATCTTAAACCATCTAATCATTTCAGAGGAATTCAAAGAAAGGATAACTGTTAGGACCAAGAGACACCCCTGGGCAGTGGACGGTAGGGAGGAACACACTTCTGAAATCTGCTGCCCGGATTATAGTACATGAAGTTGAGTTCCCACAAACATGTTTTCCTTCACAAAGTACTTACCATTTGACTCTCTTCTGGCCAAGCAACAAGCATGGCTTTTTGACATAGATTCTCTATATTTCATTTATTCATCTAATATATGAGAGGGGAACCCAAGATGTGATGTCTAGGTTTTATACAGTGGATATATATTTTTAATGAGATGAATGTATACATTTCACATAGTTGTTACTCTTGGGCTGTCTTCACCACATGTCTGTGTTTACATGAATTGGAAATTATGTTGTAAAATAATTTGTAAATAATATACAAACAGGGCTGGAGAGAAGGCTTAGTGGATAAGGTGCTTTCCTGTGAAATCTAAGGGCCCAGGTTCAATTACCAAGTGTCTACTTAAGCCAGATGCACAAGGTGGGACATGACTCTTGAGTTCATTTGCAGTGGCCTTGGTGCCCCCATTCTCTATCTCTCTTTTATCTTCTCTCTCCCTCCCTCTCTCTCACACACACAGAGCCACAAATAAATAAGTAAAATATTTAAAAGTATCTACAAAGTATCTATGAGAAACAAGAGGGTTTGTCTGTACTATGTAAAATCATAGATGTTTTAATATTATTTAAGTTAATATATTTAATGTTAACAACTATGATATAAATTTATCTTAAGCAACAATGTAGCTATATTGCACAATAATTTACATCAGTTGGAATCTTATGGGCCAACAGAGAGATATTTATTAGTTACCACAGTAATAAAAGTAATTAAAAGTATTATATATGGATTGCTTTTGCAGATTCAGATTTATGAAAACATAAATTGGTATTTTACTGAAATATTTTTACACATGATTACATGCTTAACTAATATGATTACATCTAGTACATGTTTTCCTATATAAATGAAGTGGGTTTTGTTCTTAAATTTTATGTCTGTTTATTACCTGTCTATCATGTATATATGTACGTGCATATGTACGTACATACCTAGGTACCTAGTTCATTCTTCAATGCTAAATGCATTTGATATAGTTTAAGATAATTCAGGTGATTGAAGAATAGGTTAATGGGAAAATGGAGATAGCAGAGTAAAATGATATTCCTCCAGAATGTAAGTTGTTACATCTGAGTGCACGTCATGAAGACTACGCTGTAATTGGACACCGTGGTCATTTTCTAAAGCCTCTATTGATAGGACATCTCTTTCTGAATAGAAGTAACATTTTGTTCCTAGAGCACTGTAAAAAACTTACTGCTGCTGGGCGTGGTGGCACACTCCTTGAATCCCAGCACTCAGAAGGCAGAAGTAGGAGGACCTTGAGACTACATAGTAAATTCCAGGTCAGTCTGGGCTAGAATGAAACCCTACCTCAAAAACTGAAAACAAACAAACAAACCAACAAAACACCTCACTGTCTTTTGTTTTTACCATTATGTTTCTGGTGATATGGGAACACTTTGCATAAAATCCACCTAATTGTTAATCATGTCTACGCAGCTGTTGAAAACTAATAGAAAAAGAGGAAATAGAGTCTGGACACAATTTTGAGTTGATGGAAAATGATGATAAATTTTACAGAATATAGACTTTGAATACCTCTCATGAGCAAGCAAAACCAGTTCAAAATCAAGTAAGTCATACACGAGCTGATTGCAACCGTGCATGCATTTAGCTATGGAGAATAGTGATTGTTTACCAATTCATTAAGTTTGAGATATAAAGCTCATTAAATATGTGGGTGTCGACTATGAATGAATATGCCCCTAGAAACATATTTATATAAGACTCATCCCCATAGCATAATCAATTGCTTAATTAGGGTTACATTATAGAAAAGTCCATTGTAAAAGGACATGGTGGGCCAAATAGTTTTCTAGTATCTTAAGATAACATATATTCATTAAGAATTATATTTAATCAGAACAAATTCATTTGAGGACATGCACAAGCATAATTGGCTAAATGAAAGAAAAATGAAGTCAACATGACATTTATCATTTAATATACTCAATTTTACATTTGTGCTAATTATACCTAACTATCATCAAGTCCAACCAAGAAGAAATTAATAAAATTTAGTGATTTGGTAGGAGTTGATTTTTCTGCAGACCAAAAATGAACCCAACATGGCTCAGGGAAATTTTGCGGAAGAGGGGGCGGAAAGAATGTCAGAACCACATGTTGGGTCATGATATGCAGAGACATTTGTCTTACCCATAACTGTGGGCTAACTCCACAATGCATGACCCATATACCTCAACAAGGAGGGGCCAAAGCGAGTGGGTAGGTCACGGATGAGCCTAATAATGGTACCAAACTGACTGTATTTGCTGAATACAAAACTAACTAATAAAGAAAAAATTTAGTGGCTCACCTTTTAAAAACAATTATCTTTTAAAAATATTTTAGTTTTATTTATTTATTTGAAAGAAAGAGAGAGAGAGAGAGAGAGAGAGATGGAGAGAGAATGGGCACACCAGGGCCTCCAGCCATTGCAAACTCCAGATACAAGCACCACCTTGTGCATCTGGCTTAGGAGGGTTCTGTGGAATTAAGCCTATGTCCCTTGGCACTTCTGGCAAGTACCTTAACTGTTAAGCCATCTCTCCACCTCTATCTCACCTTTTGTTAATATTGGAATGAAGTATGTTCTTATTACTAGAGCAATAATTTTTTACATAAAATTTATTATTTCCATAATTTAAGTATTTCAGGACACAATCAAATTACTGCAGGTATGTCAAGTAAAAACATGTATGTCTTTGTGGTTCAGAGGACACATTTTTCTGTGCATTGAATTATTTATGTTGATTGGATTTCTGAAAGAACAAAAAAATACATGGTTCATCATTCAGTGGTAACTAAACTCTGAGATTCTCTTTGCTATTTCTGTCTGATATATTATTTCTTGAGCCAGGCATGATGGGTCAGATGTGTAATCACACATTTCAGAAGGCGTAGGCAGGCTGATTTCCCTAAATATGAGGCTGGCCTGGGTCAGACTATACCAAGAAAAAAAAACTGAAATAAAAGCACTTTGTTGAAAATTTATTTTAATTAATCAATTGAATTCAGTCCAATCCATTCTAATAAAATATATGCAGTGTGTATAGGCAAAGTGCCTAGAGTTTAGTTGATGCATTATAAAATATTTCATCTGAAAAATAAAGTATTTTAGAAATATGCGACATAAACATGAAAAACATGACTGTACTAAATTATGTACAAATGTGATTTAAAATAAGTTTTCTTTTATTCTCAACTAGATTTAAATGCCAACAGACACTCTAAAAACTTTAGGCAGTCAGTGGAAACTCTGGGATGATACTTCATTCATTGCCAAGGCCACAGTTTATATAAAACTAGAAAACAGTGACAGTAATGGCGCATCCCTGAATCCCAACTCTCAGGAGGTATGTGCAGGGGGATTAGGAGTTCAAGACCAGCCTCAGATGCATACATATTTTATGCCATACTGGGATATGTAAGATCCTGCCTCAACAACAACAACAAAAAAGACATCACCAATAACAATAACAACTTTGGAAAGCATCCCCTACTGGGGGAGTGTGGCAAGATCCTTCATAGAATTACCTTATGCTAGAATAGTTAACAAATAATTTTATTTTACTTCTTTTATTAAGAGAAATAAATTTCTTCAAGAGTTATCCCCTGCTATTATTATCCAGATGAAGGAATTATTTCTATATATATTTATTTAATGAAATATTTAATGTTGGGCTGGAGAGATGGCTTAGTGGCTAAGGCACTTGCCTGCAAAGCCTCAGGACGCAGGTTCAGTTTCCTAGTTCCCACGTAAACCAGGTGCACAAGATGGTGCATGTGTCTGTAGTTGGTCTGCAGCAGCTGCAGTTCCTGTCACAACCATTCTCTTTCTCCCTCTTTCACTCTTTCTGTTTCTCAAATAAGTAAAAGAATAAAACATTTAAACAAAAGAAATATTTAATGTCATTAGAGTTCACTTGAAGTTCAACTCCATGAGTACAAGGAACATGTGCTGCAGTAACTAGCAAATAGCATGGATAAAATTAAAGCCAACTGAATGAATGACTCAGTGTGGCAGATCAAATATGCAGTCAAACACTGCAGAAGGTAATCACGGAATTTTTTTTTTTTTTTTACAGCCATGGGAACTTTCTAGTACCTTCATGCTATGTGGGAAAACAGCGAACATTTCATGAATTATGTTCATAAATTAATTAGCTATAGAGGAAAGAATTAGAAGGAAATGTCCCTCAAGTGTTGATAGTTGTGTAAGAGAAAGAAGCACAATGTTATTTCTCACTCCCACACAATTACACTTCCCAACTTTTTCTCAATGACTACATGTTATTATAGTAAACCAGCTTTTTAAAGAATACCCTTCACTTTCAAAGCAAATACTGAATTGAATGATTATAGCTACTGACTATGAAACTAAAGAATTCACAATGTGAGAATTAGTTGTAAATTTTTTTTTTTTTTTTTTACCTTTCATGTATTTCATTGGAAAGGGATAAGTAAAGTAACAATAACATGAAATGAGGATTTTAGTGGGCTCACAAGTGGATGCCACATTTTTCTTTAAGAGGCAGTAAATTTACAATGGCTCAGTACAAACTTGGAAGCATGACTGTTTGGACCTAAATCTTGCTACTGGTTCTTGCTTACTAGCGGAAACCCATAGCTCAGTGTGTGTTTCAAGTTAGTTCAACTAAAGTTTCTTAAACTCTAGTTCAATGTCTCTGTGAAGCTTGGGCAACATTGCCACCACTTCCTCATAGAACGATTACCAAAGTTAATACTTACAGAGGCACGTAGAGCAGTGCCCAGCACATATTAGGAGCTATGAAAAGATAAGATCGTATTATTTACTACTATTTACTCTGAGTAAGGAACCAAAATTATATCAAACATAAAAATATTCACTGGATCTTGGTCTGTTGACTTCGCATAACCCCTTATTATCTGTAGCAACTTTCCTCCCTTGTCATATGTCCTGTTTTGTGACTCTATATTACTCACAAATCCACAATCCTCCTGCAGTATATATTTATGAATCTTTAAAGCCACACTCAGTGTGAGGCCACCTATCTGTGAGGAGACTTCTAGAGTATTTGTTGAATATAGGTTTTGTGATGCATGGCATTAGAGTGAATATTAATTAATATAGGAAGATTTTCAAGCATTTCTTGCACCCTGGTTAAAAGATGTAAGACTAACTGGGTATGATGGTGCACATCTTTAATCCCAGCCCTCCGGAGGCAGAGAGGTAGGAGGATCTCTGACTTTGAGGCCAGTCTGAGACTACATAGTGAATTCCAGGTCAGCCTAGGCGAGAGTGACCCCCCCCCCAACAAGATGCAAAATAAAAGTCTATTGCCTAAGCACATTTTCCTCAAATTAATCCCTTTATTTCTTTAAAGGCTCCATTTACAAGATGAAAACCCAGAAGGCTTGGCCAGCCATCTCTAGCAAGTAGACAGACATCAAACTCAGGCAATTATATCACATGACATTTCACAGGTCTTTACTAAATCTTTCTGAGGTTACTACACAAAGAAAGCATATTAAGCTCTTTAATTTAGCACCCCAAAATTTCTGTCCCAATTTTAGATTATTCCTAACAAGAGTAAAAGGAAATGGTAGGTTTGGTATGTGTTTGATGTAAGTCTCTTTCTGTAGTACAAATTCTTCCTCCTGTAGCATGAAGTAAATGAACCATGTCCAGTCCAATCAAATTCATCAATATTAATGACTGATTAAAAATGAGCAAAATCACCATGATATTTTCTTTAGGATCCATGGCAGAGAGTGCATATATTATTGACTTCAATGGTGAACACTAATGCTTCAAAAAGATACATAAAAAGGTAATTGTCTCAATAGGGGATTTTCAGAATGGAAAAATAGACTATAATACTTAGAAATCATACAAACAAGACATTGTAGTTCAAAGAGAGCAAATGCTCAGAGTTAACATAATCTTGGCTGTGGGTGACTTTTGCAAGCTTTCCTACCCTCAAAAGCAGTTCATTCTATGTGATATAGTTGATGCTTAGAAAAGTGGTCTGTGTTCCTCCATATGCTTATCTTATGCTGAACATGCCTTTAACAGAATGGCCAAGAGATAGAAATTCTAACCAAAAAATGTTGGATATCTGAACTACTGCCTGTGTGGAGCATCTTTCCCACAGTCTGCTTCCCTGTGTAGTGCCAGCATGTTCTCCTTTTACCAGTCAAACTGCAATGAAGCCTAGCTCTTCAAGAGTTATGTTACATATTTTATTTTGGAGGATGCTGCATCTCCAGGTTTAAGTTGGAATTTTGGAAATAAATGTTAAGAATTATCGGGCTGGAGAGGTGCTTTAATGGTTAAGGCACTTGACTGTAAAACTTAAGGACCAAGGTTCAATTCCCCAGAACCCACATAAGGCAGATACACATGGTGACACAAGCATCTGGAGTTTGTGTAGTGGCTAGAGGCCCTGGCATGCCCCCTTCTAATAAATAAATAAAAATGAAATATTAGAAAAAAAATAAGAATATCTATTACCTAAAGGCAGCCCACCTGTATCTAAGCTCTTGGGAAGTAGAGACAAGGACTGAGCCCCTTGAGCAAGCTGTCTAGATAGACTAGCCAAATTGTTTCAGCTCTAGGTTCAAATGAGAGACCCCACCTCAGCAAACACACACACACACACACACACACACACACACACACGTGCACGTGTGCGCAATGTAGATACTCAATAACCAACATTTTGAAATAAAATACCAATTTTTAAATATTTTATTTGAAGAGAGAGAGAAAGAATATGAGAATAGGTGTACCAGGGCCTCTTGCTTCTGAAAATGGAACTTGAGATGAACGAACCACTTTGCATCTGGCTTTCCATGTGTACTAAAGAATTGAACGCAGGCCATCAAGATTTCAAGCAAGCACCTTTAATTGCGGAGCCATCTCTCCAGCCCCATTTTCTTCATTTTAAATAATCTGTCTTGGGAATGTTTGTGTTTATCATGGCATTGCTTATGGAAGTTTAATTCTTTCTAATCTGGACTTTAAAAGTATTGTTTTTGTTGAGATTAGGAATTTCTTCACTTTATTCTTGTTTTTGTTTTGGAGATAGGTCTCACTGTGTAATCCAGGTTGCCCTTAAACTCATAGCAACCCTCCTGCCTTGGTGCTGAGGTTTCATGTTTGAGCCACCACACTCAGGTCTTTATTTATTCATTTTTATATACCAAATGCACGCATCAACATCCCATCAAACTTTCAGCTGTTTTTTATTCTCTCCTATGCTCATCAAGGGATGATAATAAAGGAATGTAGCATTGTACCACTCAGCCCCATGGCGAGGTGAAAGCCGCATGCAGTCTCTCTGTGTAATGACCTCCACCAGCTCCACCTCCTGTGCACAGTACAGGCAGCCTGGTTCTCATCCTGATCTATTTTGCTTCAGGTGACACACGGAGTTTGGCTTTTCACTGTCATCGTTCCCCTATGGTCAGAGCTGTTTTGACACTTGCACTGCACTGTGTGCTTAGATCTTTCCTTTCAATCCACCCACTCACACTGGACTCTATTGCAAAAGGCAATACCAGGCAGCATATAAAACAACTGTCCATTGGCAATGATTATGGTCAGGATGCCTTATTGCTTATCCTGGCATTAGAATGCCTGCCAGACCAAAATCTCAGGGCCAAATAGGGAAGTTACATTCATTTTAGAACCCATAAATAGTTATATTCTCAATAACTAGAAATTTTTAGTTTAATATAATCAATAGTCTATAACTATTTTCCTAAGAAAAAGCATACAAAACATTTTATCCTCCTGTCATTTAAATTATTATAGACAAGAATAAAACAAGAACTATTTTAAGCTCTGATATTGTATCAATCTTTGAAATTTTTATATTTGTGCTCAGTTTAGAATCACTAGGTATATTTACTCCATTAGTACAATATGATCATTGCTTCTAAATAATTCACTTTAGAGCTTACATGGTAAGGCAAAGTAGCAAATATAGTTTATGATGGAGGTTATGGGGCCAGAGATATGTCTCAGTGGTTAAGTGGGCTTCCTGTGAAATTATGAGAGACTGAGGGGCCTTGAAACTGCCCCAGTTCAAAACTGCAAATCCTGTGTAAACTGGTGGGGATGGCCATATCTGCCAGTAACCCCAGTTCTGCAAAGTGGAAAAGACAAGGCCTGGGCTCATGAAAAACAGCAAATTCCAGTGTTATTAAGAGACTCCCACTCAAAAGAACTAGGGAAAAGTGGTGAAGCCAAAACCCCAATGTTTTGATCTGGATACCACAGGTGCTATCCACCACTACCACCACTCCCGGTAAACACACGGGGCCCTGCAAGGCCACATACATGATGGACACACACACGCACAACACATCACACACACAGTTCTAGCTATAATACCCAGTGTATTCTTGAAAAAAAAATCCACAGAAGTGGATCAAAAATGCGCTGAATGCTGTTTAAGTGAGATCTGTGCCATTCATGCAGTTTCTTAACTTACTTCATAGTATGATCATGAATTTCATGACTACATTTAGAAGAAAAGTGCTATTATGCATGTCTGCCATCACAGTCCCAGAGGCTGAGGAAGAAGGATTTCAATGAGTGAGAGCTCAGCCCATGCTGTACGGCAAAATCCTGTCTCAAAACCAAGAAGGGCAGTAAGTTAATAATAGAAAGAAAAATAGCTTCAGGTTATCCAAATATTTTAAAGAAGCTTAAACTAAACATGCTATTTAAAATGTATATTAATTACTTTTTAATGGTATATTATTTTTGATCTTCTAGTTTATATGTAGTAACTGAAACACTCAAATAAGTAAAATTTCCCTGGGTGTGATTTATTATGAAAAATTGAAAGAATAGGGAAGCTAGTACTATTGAATGAATTTTTCCAAAAAACTTTTCATATTTGATAGAAACAGGAAGTTCCTGTCAAAATCCTGAGTCTCTTATTCACGCACTATTCCCCATTATCCTGTCCTATTTTATAAAATATTTGGTAAGTGATATTGTTTGCCCCTTCTCTGAAAATTTCCATTTAAGTTACTTAAGAAAATTTCTTAGCTGTAGCCAAATTTAGGAAGAAATTTGTCTTCAATGAACAATAGGAATGTCTATCATTTAATTATAGTTGCATTTTACAGAAATCTATATGTTGTTTTTGTGAGAGTAGTAGAATTTAGTAAGTGACTCCCATTTTCAATTCTACCTCCCAGATTAAAAGGCCGTCACATATGTTAGGAGGATACATCCATGATGAATTCAGTGCCAGGTGAGCTGGAAGAGCAGAGAGGGGTGGGCAAAAGAATACATGTGACATGTAAACAGATGGAGGGGAAATGCAGGGAGGAGGGATCTGGAGTAAAAGGACAGGCGGGGAGGTGAACTAACAGAAGCAAATAGTGTTTGAAATGCCAACAATAGAAATGTACATATAATAATGATTAAAAGTCTCTACCCCCATCTTGGGCATGGAGCAATGGCTCAGGGGATGAAGTTGTGGCTATTCAAGCCTGAGAATCCCAGTTCAATCCTCAGACTCACACAAAGAGCCAGAAACCATGACAGAAGACTTCTGTAATCCCTGCGTGCTGGCAGAGATGGGAGGTGGCGACGTGAGCATTGCCTAGAGGCTTTTGGGAAGCACTGCAGAGCAGGATTCAGGAAAAAGCTGTATCAGACAGGTGGAACTATGGAGAAGGACACGCACATTGTCCTAGACGCTGCACACATATGCTGTGTACATACACAAATATTAAATATTAAATAAATAAATAAGCAATAAATTAATAAAATATTTTTAAAAGTACACACTGAGTATGTACATAACAAAAAAGATTTTAGTTAATAGTAATGCAACAATGTTTATTTCTTACTTTTGACAAATGTATCATGAAGATATGTGTACATTATCTTGATTTTTAATCTTCTTTAATTGTCTATATTATCCCAAATCATTGCAATTAAAACATTAATTTAAAAAAGTATCACCATCTCAGATGAGTATCTATTAGCTTTATTTTTATTATTTTTAAAGAAAATTTTTTTGAGGTAGGGTCTCGTTCTAGCCCAGGCTGACCTGGAATTCACTACGTAGTGCCAGGGTGGCCTTGATCTCACAGTGATTAGCCTACCTCTGCCTCCTGAGTGCTGGGATGATTAAAGACATGCACCACCATGTCTGGCTTATTTTTATTCTTTTTTAATCAAACAACAAGACATGTTTCATTCATACCGGAGTTGGACACAGTGCAGGAAATATCCCAATTATCTTCCGAACTAAACAAAGAGTTGCTCATGGTGTTGCTTGTTTGTAGTCCCAGCACTATGGGGGCTGAGGTGGAAGGATCACGAGTTCAAGGCCACTTTGAGTAAACAGTGAAACCCTGTCTATAAATAAGCAAATAAATAAACAGTAAGGAAGAAAATTTATGACTAACTGAAATATGTCCTATGCCTTACATTTCTCTTCTGTGATTTCTCATGTACTTATATACCTCAACCATATTAATATACAGGAGCTTAAATGTAGGAAATATAGGTGGCATTACACCTTCAAAGCCTAGAAAATCTGGTGCTGTGTGATTTTGGAACTACATGCAACATTAGAACTAGTGGAATCATGAGACTTTAGGGAGCTGCATGCTCTATGTCATAAGATTAAAATGAATTAGCACAATTTTGGCAAAACTGTTGTTTCATGCTAAATTAAAGTATTTGGGGAAAGCGGTAGGACACAGACACTATTCCAAAATATTTAATGAAGAAATGTTTCAGTGTGTTCAGGATTTTACTGTTGGAGGACTAGGATATTTACAAAATCCTATATAATATAGATCCTACAGGTGAAAAACAATGACTAAAAATCTTTCTAAGAATACTGATTTAAATGGGTATTGCTGTTGCATGACAATAATTGCATAAAAATTCAACATACCTATTTCAATATGTGCAGGAATTAGGCCTTGTCAATTGAACTACACAAGGTTCACCAAACTGAAGACTGTTCATATCAATAATGTCAAGTGTTAGCAGTGACCCTTTAGTCTTTGTGTTGTACTCTTGCTCACCTAAGTGTCTCTTCTCTGACACACTTTTACTTTCTTGGCCTTAATAATCATTTTAATTGGAACTTCAATATTTTTAAATAAATTAGTAAACACACAAGAATAGCTTCAACCTTAGTGGCAACAAGATTAAGCTAATTATATTGGATATTTTCTAGAACATTTTTTCTACAGTTTTTGACAGTGGTACTGGACCAGAAAACATACTAGTTCCCTAAAAGCTAAACACATACTGACCTGGTGAGGAGTAGGTTAATATAATCTTTATAAGGCTACATTCTTGAAGTTGTCCCAATTTTCATTGTTGACAAATATGCCAGAGATCTCCACTTTGGACATTTTAATGAGTGCTGATTGATCCTGTGGAGTACTGTGCCTTGTTACTCTTCACATTAGAGCAGCTCTTACTCAGGATTTACCCTACATGGTGGCTTTTAACTGTGAATTTAGTTAATTGACATATTTAGGGTCAGAATAGAGGAATCATGTGATTCTATATAAAATAAACATGAACTACCAGGAATAGATAAAACAGATTATAAGCTTTATACATTTTGTTGAAAATATCACTATAGTACATATTAGATTTATGATCAGCAAGCCATTTCCTCCCCTCTACTGGTTTCCTGTTTTGACCTTTTAAGCAACATATGTAAATCTGATTTCTCCAATATAAAAAATAACATAGGTAATGATGTGGATATAAGTTTATCATACATACATTTTATCATAAAATAATTAATTAATTACATATTATTACACCTATTGTTCTGTGTGCAATACATATAAAAATCAAGCATGAAAATCATAGTACCACAAATGTCTTTGAGTTCATAACTTTTATATTCCTCATTTTAAAAAATGCATCTTATTTATTTATTTGCAAGGGAGGAGACAGAGGGGGAGAGAGAGAGAGAGAATGGGCATGTGAGGGCCTCTAGTCATGGCAAACAAGTGCATGTGCCACACTGTGCATCTGGCTTTACATGGATACTAAAGAATCAAACCTGGGTTCTTAGGCTTTGCAGGCAAGCATATGAACTCTTAAGCCATCTCTCCAGCCCCTCATATTCTTCTCATATACTGGCTGCACACCTTAGACATAAAGGTTTTGAGCACTGGCATTCATGAGGAAAGAAGTAAAAGTAACGTGCCCTTACTCTCCTTTGTATCAGTGAAAAATAAATAAGCTTTCATCCCTGAAAACATTTGGACACAGTTTAACTTAGAATTGAAATATATATGAGGTCTTCAGAAACTTGGAAATGACCAAGACTACAAGAATTTGGAAGTCATTTTGTGACG
Source organism: Dipus sagitta (assembly GCA_036346955.1). NCBI lineage: Eukaryota > Metazoa > Chordata > Mammalia > Rodentia > Dipodidae > Dipus > Dipus sagitta. Next base: position 17,308,815 of record CM070785.1, on the reverse strand, counting down.
TTAAATGCACTGGTCTGATACAATCATTTCATTGCTAGCTGATGACTCTTTTGCTGGTGGCTTTTTAGATAAAATGTACCCTTTGAAATATGAACCTCTGTTTGATGATGATTATTTTTATCACCATAAGTTCAGCTATCCATTTGAAAAATAGATTTCTTCATTGAACATTTAAAAGTTTAGACATATTTAAATGATCTTTAAAAACATATCTAAATAACAATTTTAAAAAAATGTATTGAAAGGCTGAGACAGCTTCCTTTAAAACTGAGAAGATATACCCATGTTGTTCTTGTCCTTACAATTCAAACCATGGACCAGTGTCCTGTGAATGGTAAGGTGAAAAATTATTTCCCTATGTAAATGACCTTGTTATCTGGGTGTAGAGTCTCATGCCTTTCTTCCTAGCAATGGAGAAACCAAGGTAGGAGAGTCTTTGTGAGTTCAAGTACAGCCTGGTATTGAAAGTGAGTTTCAGGTCAGTGAGACCTTGTCTCAGAATAATAATAATAATAATAATAATAGTTTCATATGACTATTTTTTAATATTTGCAAAGGTACTTTATTTTAATTTTTTTGTTCATCATTTATTTTTTTGTTTGAGAGTGACAGACACAGAGAGAAAGGCAGAGAGAGAGAGAAAGAGAGAGTGAGAGAGAGAGAATGGGCGCACCAGGGCCTCCAGCTACTACAAACGAACTCCAGACGTGTGCGCCACCTTGTGCATCTGGCTAACGTAGGTCCTGGGGAATTGAGCCTTGAACTGGGGTCCTTAGGCTTCATAGGCAAGCACTTAACCACTAAGCCATCTCTCCAGCCCTCATATGACTATTTTTATTGTGAGTCATTCCATGACCAGTTCTGCCTGTCATGCATTGAATATCAAATTCTTGCCCTTAAACATTCTAAGTTTTTTTTTAACCAGAGATAATTTAATTTGGATTCAGGAAATTTAGGATTCAGGAGTTTAATTTTTTTCTCTTTTTCACTTCAGTTAATATAGTAATCTTTCTCCCTTGAGTTTCTGGTTTGCCTAAAGAAAGTATATACTCCTTAGGCTGATAGCTTTGGCCTAAATGCCATTTCTACAGGTGAAATTGTTACTCAAAACACAGGACTGTGTAAATGTGTACTCACTTGTATGAATGGTTTCCTCTCTACCAATTCTTGGTTTCTACTCTTTTCTGTTATCAAAACAAGAAGAATCTTTTTTAGAGATATGTTCTCAGAAAAAAATAAAATAAAATCATGAAGTGAATTAATTTCAGCCACAAAAGCTAAGGATTTGATGAGGAAGATGTACACACCAACAGCACTAAACTCCAACACTCCCAGGAGACATGTTCTAAAATACTCAGAGTTCACAAGTTCCTCTGAATTTCTATGGGAGATCTGTGGGCAGAACCGAACCAGGAAACGGTTGACTCTAAACTTCCAAACTGCCAGGGGACAACTGTTGACAGTTTCCACTATGTCATTCGACTGACCCTTGGGCTTTCCATTTATCTTCCACAAATTAATCACTCCATCATGGTTTTAATGAAGAAATATAACGTGGGGCGGGCAATGCTCTGGAAAGGATCAAACAAAATTTATGTGCCGTGGGTGGGCTAAAAAAATAAAGGACTTTTTTTGTACAATTTAATTTGTTGACTAAATTGATATATCTTTAAATAGAAAAGGGGACATCACTTTTACGAAAATGGTTTCAGTTAAAGTCCTGAAGTATTTATTTATTAATTTTATTAATGAAGTCACTCTAGATAATACCTGAAGTCCCCTGATTACTTAAGAACAGTTTCACTTCCTTTGAAGCCTTCATTTTCCATTCCTGAGAACTATGATGGAAACCGGAGCGGATATTTTCTTAGAATAATAAGCAGTTTTTTAAAACTTAATTGTTTTGTAACTATGGTGATTTACCTGACTGACAATTTAAAAAGATGGTTTTAGAAGCTGAATTTTTAGCACTTTGTACTGTTTTAATGTATTGAACAAGATGACTATAGATGTGGTATTTCTATAGCTGCACATATTAAGGAGAGAATAAATATTCACACAGCAAATTAGTGAACTTTGAGACAATCCAGTAGTTTAATGGTAAGAACAAAATTAATGGAGGGAACCTGGGCAGTCATAAAACTAACTGTTGGACAGCAGAGAATGGAAAACTTAAATATGGAAGGAAAGAGCTAGATGTATAGTACGTTTAGATCTGCATATAACTATGGGAGGTTCTATTTAAATGAATTTAACTGATTGAGGGGTATAGTCCATTTTTCCTTCTTCTACAATTCATAAATATATCAGGTACTGTTAAATGGTCATGTGTTTATCTAATTGGCAAATAGAAACTAAGTAAACATATTTTGTTAGGTAAAATGTTCATCATTGAAGCAAATGACTTTAAGAGAAAACAGAAAAAATTATAAGAAAAAATAACTTCTATGTTTAATGTTTCTAAAGTTGTTAATATAAACTGAAACTATATTTTTCAAGCTAAAAGTGAAAAATTGCATATATATATATATATATATATATATATATATATATATAGTTCACTTTTATTTATTTATTTGAGACCAACAGACAGAGAGAGAAAGGCAGAGAGAGAGAGAGAGAGAGAGGGAGAGAATGGGTGCACTAGGGCCTCCAGCCACTGCAAACAAACTCCAGACAAGTGCACCCCATTGTGCATCTGGCTAACTTGGGTCCTGGGGAATTGAGCCTCGAACCGGGGTTCTTAGTCTTCACATGCAAGCGCTTAATGGCTAAGCCATCTCTCCAGTCCTATATATCCTCTTATTTTACTTTTCAACCTGAGGTCCATGAATATTTATCTCTTTGGTATACACATTCAGACTAACATAAGCAAAGATTTGATAAGAGGGGGTTTTATTTTTTTACCTAATATGGAGAAATGTTTTTCTGGGACAGGATTTCTCACTGAACATAGAGCCCACAAAATCAGATAGACTAGTTTGCCAGCATGTTCCAGGGATCCTTCTGTCTCCATCTCCTCAGGGACAGAATTATAGGAGCCTCCAGCTTTTCTCCTTTTCATGTGGGTACTACGGCTCAGAATTCAGGTCCTGTGACTTGTACAGGAAGCACTTTAAACACTGAGCTACCACCTTGCCCTCTTCTTAATTTTTTAAAAGTAATTAGACTTATATAATTTTAAAGTGAGAGAATGGAAGCATCATTTCATGACAGATATTCTGAGTGTTTAGTGGCATTTACAGTGACCTTTTAAATTAATAAAGCTGACTATTTGGCCCTTCTAAGGCAGCTAAGGCCCTGAATTTTGAGAGAAGTTAAATCATGTGTTGGTCTGCAAATGACGAAGGCATGGAATTTGTTGTGAGACAGGATTAACCATATACATATATAGAGTAAGGAACTGACACTTTGCTTGTTTATGCTATACGGTTTACAGTTTCAGAGTTAGCATGTGAATCTTACATACTGTGAGACAGTATGAATGAAGTTCTTTATACATTGTAGAATGTGAAGCCAGTATAAAAACTAATGATGCTCTCCATACACTGAACTATGTCCCAGTAAAGTTTATATTCAGTGAATCTGCTCATTTCTAACTCTACCAATTTAAACACTATTACATGCTTTTCATTGAAAAAATGTTGGTGACTTATCTGTAGGAATTTCTTTGAACTCCATAGAATATTCAAGAGCCCATTGTTTTCTTTTAATTTTTTTAAATTTTTTTGTTTATTTTTATTTATTTATTTGAAAGTGACAGGCAGAGAAAGAGGGAGAGAGAGAGAGAGACAGAGAGAGAGAATGGGTGTGCCAGGGCCTCCAGCCACTGCAAATGAACTCCAGATGCGTGTGCCCCCTTGTGTATCTGGCTAGCATGGGTCCTGGGGAATTGAGCCTTGAACTGGGGTCCTTGGGCTTCACAGGCAAGCCCTTAACCACTAAGCCATCTCTCCAGTCCCCCATTAAGATTTTTAAGTAATCAGTAAACATGATAATGAACCTGATAAGTTGAGTTTCTTTAGAGGTTCTATGGGTTACTTATGTTTTCTGAATTATGATGAATAATAATTGAATATTTTTTGAAGAGATAATTCAGTCAGTAAAGCACTTGCCTTACAAGCATGGGGACCTGGAGTTAATTCCGAGAATCAACCTGAAATAATTTGTTGTGGTGGTACTGACTTGTAAATCCCAGCACTGGGAAGGCAGAGCCCTGGGACTTGCTGGTCCACTCATTATATAGTTTGCTTGGTGAAATCTAGGCCACTAAGACACTGTCTCAAAAAAAGTTGGATGGTGTTCTTGTTTAATGACACTCAAAATTGTTCTCTAGGGCTGGAGAGATGGCTTAGCAGTTAAGATACTTGTCTGCAAAGCCAAAGGACCCATATTCCATTCCCCAGGACCCACAAAAGCTAGATACACAAGTTGGCTCATGCATCTGGAGTTCATTTGCAGCAGCTGGAGACCCTGGTGCACCCAATTCTCTCTCTCTCTCTCTCTCTCTCTGCCTCTATGTCAAATCAAGCAATAAATAATTAAAATTAAAAATTGTTCTCTGGCCTCCACATGCAATCACTTGAACATGTACATACACGTAACCACCCACTTTCACTGACATATACGTGAACGTGTAAACACACAACAATGAGAAAAATTCTTCTGTGCATATTTGTTTGTAATTACTCCCAAAACATATAAAAATGTTGATTACTGCCAATTTATAATATTTAATTGATCAAAAATCAAGTCAATGTATTATATAACTAGGTGTATCCTTATAGTGATTTTTGGTGAAAAGCAAGATGTTAGCTAAGTGCCTTTACCAATTCACTATGTGAAGTATAAGTCTGTCTTTAACTGAAAAATTAGGTCTCAGTTGCTTCATTGAGAAAGAAATACAGAAGGATTTAAGTGACTTCCCCATGACAACCTACAAGTAACAACATCCATTTATTCATCCTTTCAATGAAATTGTTTTAGAGGCTCTAAAGTATTGTACTACAATTACTTGCTCTAGTATAAAAATTGAGATGATTGGGTAGAACCTGGAATTTTAGCAATTAAATTCAAATGTACCATACCTCAGCCATAAGTTTCCAAATGCACGGTTCATACAAATAATTTACAGCAATATATTCTGATGCCTAGTTTTCTTGCTATGCTTTTGATCTTGTAAATATTGAAATAGGAAAAGTGGAATTTTAAATTTGGGAAGAATATCAACTGTAAACATGTTGAATGCATTGTTTTCCTCTCATCTTTTCCATTTTTGTTTTTGGGAATCTAAACCAAACATAACACTTTAAGGAGAAATCATCTTATCTGTCTCTTTCATCAGCAGTGCATTCTTTTTTTTTTAACTTCACTTTTTTTTTTCCCTTGGGAGAGCAATTCAACAATCTAAGCCCCTACTTTTGAAATTATCCACCTTCTAGTACTTGTAAATATTTTGAGTGAAAACTAAAAAAAAATACCTTATTGCTACGCCTAGATTTCTCAGATAATCCTATTATGGTCATGGAAACCAATCTCATTTACCTATATGATTAATATTTCCATAGAAGTACCATCAGTTCTATGTGTCAAGCATCTACTAACTACATATCTATAGAGGAAACCACATACATTTTTAACATTGTGTGGTTTGTTGATTTATGATTCCCCACAATGTACATATTTCAAAACTTTTAGAATTCAAGAAAAATACGATTAGTTACCCTTAGTTTTTGTACACATGTTGTTTTGGATTTGGTAGCACAAGGAAATTGAAAGTTTTTGAAATTTTTAATCTCAGTGGCGAAAACATTGGCTGGATTTCAACTGCTCATTTTACTCACACTTCACTGCCAGGGACAGGAGAGAAGTCCATAGTCCTCCGGAAGAGCAGCATACGTTGTCTCACTATGTCCAAGGAGGCCATTCTTAACTTAGAGCCCGTGAGCAGAAGCAGAGTCTGAGGATGCCTTTCTCCAGTGCTTGGTCTAGACTATCAGTTACTGAACTCTAAGGTTGCTCTGTCTCTCTCTCTCTCTCTCTCTGAGAAAGTGTCTTCTTTTTACTCACAGCCAAAACATTAAAATATCTAAGTTGATCAGTGGGGTGAGATTAAAATTTCTTTTTTGAATCATCAGATTGAAGTGTACAAAGGAAAGAGCAAAATAGTTTGCTAAGCTCCTTGGCACCCAGCTCCCCCCTCCCAAAAAAGTGTTGATACGTGACTTTGACAAAGGACTTTTTTTTTTTTTTTTTTGAGGTACGGTTTCACTCTAGCTCAGGCTGACCTGGAATTCACTATGTACTTTCAGGGTGGCCTTGAACTCATGGTGATCCTCCTACCTCTGCCTCCCGAGTTCTGGGATTAAAGGCGTGCACCACCACACCCGGCCCCCAAAGGACATTTCTTTATAAGCTTCTGTTAAATCAGAGAACAGAAACAGCCACAACTGATTTGATTTGTTTTTTCCCCACTAAATTTAAGACAAAACTTTACTAGGTTGTCTATAGTGGGCTTCCTACTCAGCTGTACCGAGGCCAACACAGCATAGTTTAATTCTTGTCAGTACGTGCATGATGGAGAAATGCAGTGCTCTAAGGATCAAATCAACAAGTTATGGGGCCTTTATGCACTTAGTTGGGAAGGAGCCTTCCTCTAGTCTCCTTGAACAAGGACGAGGGAGTCTTTACTGTCAATTGTAAGTGTGCATATCTTTAGAGTAGAACGAGGTCTGTGTATGATGAGATTTGCTTTATGTGCTATCTTAGAAAACACTTTCAAATCTGTGAGAAAACTCATGTCAGTGAGGCCCCATATGGGTATCTAACACTTTTTCAATTCATGTAATTGTCTTATCACTTTCTCCTTCACTTTTCCTGTTTTTTTTTTGTGTTTTTTTTTTTAACTGTACAGAAGCACGCATATGAGAAATTCACAGACTTAGTACATACTGTTAAGAAAAGAGTTTTAGGGCTGGAGGGATGGCTTAGCAGTTAAGATGCTTGCCTGTAAAACCAAAGGCCCAGATTAGATTCCCCAGGACCCATGTAAGCCAGATGTAAAACAAGATGGCGCAGGTGTCTGGGGTTTCATTACAATGGCCAGAGGCCCTGGTGTGACCATTCTCTCTCTATCTGCCTATCTCTCAAATATATAAATCAAAATAAAATAAAAATATTTTTAAAAAGAATTTTAAATGTAGGGTAGCTGGTACTTTAAAGAAACAGTCATTTACTTTAATACTGAGAGATAATAAATTGTTATAATCATAGCATGATACTTGGTTATTTTCATATTAATGATTAAACTAAGAGATATGGACAGTCAACATGGAATGTTGTGTTTATAGGGCTAAAAGTTTCCAGAACCCGTAAGTAACCACAATGACAACAGGCTGTGTCCTAGCAATGATGCCTTATGTGATGTAGTGACCTCTGACACCACACTCGAGGTGTGGCATGTGTCTATATATGAAACAGATAAGAAAGCCTTTTAATAGCTAGGACTTACATATTTATACCTGCTACCTAATTCCAATAACTTGCTACATACATGGTGATGTATGCTATATCACCTCTCTAAATGTTTATAAGTTTTCTGCCTGGTGTATGTGCAGATGGTGTGCTCATTATCCTACACAGCCTGTGAGACAAGTTTGTTAACCAAAAGCCTTCTTCAGCAGGAAGACAGCTTACCTGTCAAGCTTGACATTTCTATAACCAAATCAATATTTCACTAGCCTCCAGCTATAAATCTGATGTTGATTTGAATTCGAGAGTATAATGAATGATCCAATTAGGAACCAAACAAAAAGGTAAAAAAATTAATTAGAGTGTTTATTCTTCCTTGATGATAAGGAATCCTTGACAAGACAGAATGCTGTTCCCAGCAAGCATCCTTCTATAGGGGTAATTGATCTTGGAAGTTAGAGGTTTGTTTGCATTTTTAACATTGGGAGTGAAATGTATTGCTTTGATAGAGCTGTTAAGTGGCAGCATACCCACCACATCGTCTATTACTCCCTATGCCTGAAATGAGAAGAAACTTTATGCTAGGTAAGATATATGTGTGAGTGTAGAAAGAATAACAAAATGTCATGTAGAAGGACCCATTAAATATGTGCTATATGCGTAATAATTTTATTTTTTTTTGCCAAGTGACTTTTACTCAACATGATATAGTACTACAGTCTCAGCAAACAAAGTGACCTTAACCACTTCCAAATTCCTTCCTTTATTTTTTTGTGGCTTTATGTATTTTTAATTTTTCTATTAGTTTTGTACTTCGTGAATACAGTCAAGTTGGTACCATTGTAATCCTCCTCCCATCCTCCCCCCTCCACCTGACACTCCTTGTTGTGGTATATGGGTCATGCATTGTGGGGTCAGCCATTAGTTATCGGTAGGAGGAAATGTCTCTGTATATCATGACCCAACGTGTGGCTCTGATATTCTCCCCCGACCCCTTACGCAAATTTCCCTGAGCCACGTTGGGTTCATTCTAGGTCTGCTTAAGTGATGAGGTCTTGGGAGCCTCTGTGTCTCTGGATATCTGATTTGGTAGGAGTTGATTGTTCTCTGTGTTGATCTCCTTCACCTTGTGCTGGTGCCAGGTTCACCAAGGAAACAGCACCCTTGCTTGTTTTGTCAATTATTCTTAGTTTCAGCTGCGGCCCTTTTGAGGTGTGATGGGGTGGTTCTCTCCTTAGGATCTGCATCATAATAAATTTTGTTGTATCTCTTTTCTTTTTACAAGTTCCTTTTTTTGGGGGGGGGGATTGAGAATTTGGCATTTTTCAATTCCACAAAGAATTTCAGCCTTTTTATATGCTGTGTTTTATTAAAAGTTTTCCATCTGTCCATTTACCCCCACATCTGTCTATTTATCCATCCACCCACTCAGCCATCCCTTCATCCATTCACCTATATATCCACCCATAATATCAATCCACTTATCCACTCCCCCACTCCCCCATCCACCCATCCTTTCATTCATCTAACAACCCGTCTAGCCATCTGCCTATTCACCTTTAGTCCATTCAATTGTTCATCTGTTGATTCAGTTCATGTTCACTGTGTATCTAACCTAACCAAACCTCTGTGAAAGACACAATGATGAAATTGCAATAGGAACAGCCATGACTCTAATGGGCTTAGACTACTAAAGAAGATAGGATAAGCAGATATTTTCTCTTTGTGTCTTTCCTCATGTATATTTATCAGCAGTCATTTATGCCACTGATAAATCACACTTTCTTAAATAACCAATCAATAAGTAATAAATAAATAAATAAATAAATAAATAAATAGGCTGGGGAGATAGCTTAGTGGGCAAGGCACTTGCTGGCAAAGCCAAAGGACCCACATTTGATTCCTCAGATCCCACATAAAGCTAGATGCACAAGGCGACACATGTATCTGGTGTTTGTTTGCAGTGGCTGGAGGCTCTGACATGCCCAGTCACTCTCTCTGTCTCTATCTCTCTCTCTTTTCCTCTCTTTCTTAAATAAATAAATAGAATATTTTTTAATCATACTTTTCTCTCCTCCCAGCAGAGGCAGCTTACAATGAGTAAAGTTCAAGAACCAGATTAGCATCTACAGGATAAACGTTTTGTTTCAAGTTGCCCCCTATCCTTGGGTCTCTTCTTTATGTCATTATGACCTCACAGAGAGCAGTGGCTACTTGAGTATATACCAGCCTTACAGTTAAACAGCAGAGTGCTAAGAACAGAGTGAAGTTGCTCCAGACAGGGACATACTCACTGGGGTGAACTGGCAGTTGCTACGGAAGAGTCTTGATGATTCTAGAAAACAATGTCCCGCTGAGAAAATGATACTCTTGTTCACAAGTATGAGGAAAAGGTGGCTCAGGGATCAGTATAGGAGTCACACTGATGTGCCATAGCTTGCCTAAGTCACTAGAGTACTGAAATGACTCTATTCTAAAAGCTCATAGATTCTAGAATAAAGCAACGAGACATCACAGAATATTTGAGCAGGACTTTGGAACATCACTTTTTGATAATGTTCCTTATGGAAAACATATTGTAACCAACCAAAACCAGAAAGGGGAATGAAGCAAGGAAAACAGTTATAGTAGTTGCAACAACCCAAGTTGTTAAATGTGTTACTGAACTGTGTGGCTATGTAAAGTGGTGGCTATAGGCAATATAGGGATATGGAATCCAAATGACTTTCATTTACTTAATAAACATTGGATTTTTCGACCCAATTTTCAAGACTTTACAAGGTGCTATGCACCTATGTATAAATAAGGGTACTGTGATATAAATATATCATAGTATTATCCTCATATCAAAATTGTATCAGTAGTTTTTCTTTAAGCCAGAAAGATAAATAATTGTGTTAGTTAAAAAAATAGGATAGGCCAGGTTTGTTGGCACACACCTTTAATCCCAGCAATCAGGAGGCAGAGATAGGAGGATCACTGTAAGTTCAAGGCCAGCCTGAGACTACAGAGTGAGTTCCAGATGAGCCTGGGCTACAGTAAGACCCTAACAGATTTAAAATCTGAGTAAAGGTTATGATTTTAAGCAGCTTAGTAGGAGGAACACAAGGGTTGGACTCGGAATCCCCTTAGATTGGAATCTTAGTTCTGTCAACTTGACACTGGTCTTGCCTTGGAGCAACTACTAGATCTTTAAGTTTCTGTTTCGATTTTTGTAAGAGAAGCATCAGTATCGCTGTGTGTCCTTTGGCTTTTGCTGCCGGCAAGTACTCCAGGGCAGTGCACACAAAGTCCTCACAATGCAACATAATAGTAGCTGGTAATGTGTAGTTGTATGATTGAGTTTTAAACATAAAATTCAGGTTGGAATTTAGAGAAGATTGTGAGTTCAGTTTGATATACATCCAGTAACTATAAATATGGAACCAAGTGAAACAAAGACCTTGAGTGGGGACTGTTGTGTTCATAGATGTTAAATGAGTTAGGAATATAGGTGATGGAGCCTTCTAAGAGATGCATGTGCAAAAATTATAGCCAGGGACAGGTTACTGGGAACTATGAAATTCAAAATGTAGATGCAACCCCCAAATAATGAGGTACTGAGGTACTGTAAAATATAAGAGATATGTCTTTCTCTGAATTTATTTCAAAAGAATCATATCTCTAAGAAAAAAAATTCTAATTTCAATTTCAGGAACTTCCTTCCTTATTAATTAAAGTGATCTTGATTCTACTTGGCATTGTTATGCTTTTACTTTCCCATTTAGTTTGCATTAGAAACATATTCTAGGAAGGGTTTTCCTAATAATAGCTGTTTCCTTGACATAAATAATTGAAAACAACATGCTCTTCTGAAGCTCTATTAGAGAATGTACTTGTTAACAAACAATAATTTAATTAAAAATAGAAGAGTTTAAGATTTTAGGGTAATGATGCACATGCTATTTATTCAGTTAAAAAACTAAATAAATGTCTATAAAAATCTTTGTGTAAGTTTAGGAATCAATGTAACTAGCAAATAACAATGACTAGGTTTTCTCTTTACATTCTCATGTTTATGCATGGATCAAATATTACCAAAACTCTCAGTGTGATAGATTTGGACTCTAAGAATATAAAAAATAAAGGATTCAAGTCTTCCAAGTGAAGTTCTCTATACACAAGTTTTAGAAAGCTGGTTGGGTTCAACTCAATACATATCCAAAGCATGCATATTTTTAGACTCAGTAGGACCAAATGATAGAATCACAATTAGCTTCATTTTAATGCTAAAATTATTTATTTTGTCTTTCTATAACTTCAGAATCTATGTCATGTGAGGCAAGAAAGATAATAGAAATTTATTAAATACAGGAACTTCATTAGTAACCACACCCATTTCCCTTCTCTCAAGGACAGTCACTTATGAGGGGCCATAAGAGAAAATTGCCAAACTACAAATGTCCAAAGTCACCTGCTACACAGAAAACACGAAGGCATTATTCTGCACTATGGCATTATTTATTTTAGGATGGATTTTATTGACTCATAGCTTCCAGAGAAAATAATTTTAAGAAAATCTATAAGTTTTTTAAAGACTATTTTGTATAAGTATTAAATTGAGGGGCAGAACATTCTAAAAGTTTATTAATAAACATAAAAGAATTTTATTTCCATTTTTTCTGAAAAATCATATATTGAACATTTAGTAAAATCTTTCATATTTTTACCACTTTCTAGTCTACAAACTACCTGTTCAGTATCATTTGAGTATCACAACACTGCTATGAGTTCGGCATAGAGATATCATTCCTAATTCAAAAGAAAAAGAAGAAATTTAGGACCCAAGAACATTTATTTGCCTAATTTACACAGTCAGATGTGGATCTTTTTTAAAATCATGCTTTTAAAAATTATTTTATTCTAATTTATTAGCATGCATGCATGTGTGTGTGTGTGAGGGAGAGAGATAATGGTGTGCCTGGGCTTCTAACCATTGCAAACTAACTCCAGAGAGATGCATCACTTTGTGCATCTGCCTTTATGTGGGTCCTGGGAAATTGAACCTGGGTTATTAGGTATTGCAGACAAGACTGTTGTGCCATCTCTGCAGCCCAGGAAATAATTTTGATTTCTTATCACATCTATAAGAAAGTTTGTACTTAAGCTACTTTACATTAGTTCCCATTTTATTCCACACTGTGGAGAAAGCATACTGATATCTAAGAAAACTAGATGACATGGAAATCTCTCTCTCCTTGAAAATAAATTTAAAAAATTAAAAAATATATATTTATTAAGGGCTGAAGAGATGCCTTAGTAGTGAGCGTGCTTGCCTGCGAAATCTAAGGACCTAGTTTTGATTCCCCAGTACCCACATAAACCAGATGCATAAGGTGGCGCATGTCTCTGGAGTTTGTTTGCAGTGGCTAGAGACCCTGGCATGCTCATTCTTTCCATACATGCCTGAATTTCTCTCTCTCTCTCTCTCTCTCTCTCTCTCTCTGTGTGTGTGTATGTGTGTGTCTCTTTCTCTAAAATAAATAAAGTATCAAAAATTATTTCTTAAGAAACTAAGCTCCTAACATTTTAAATGGCTGAAATGACTTAACTCTTCATAGTCAAGTAGAAAACGATGTTTTTAAAAGAATCATTCAACATAAAATCATTACTTTTTGCTTAGGGGGGTTATTTGAGGTTAGGTCTCAATCTAGCGCAGGCAGACCTGGAACTCACTCTGTAACCCAGGCTGGTATCACTCTTACCGTGATCCTCCTCCTTCTCTCTCCCAAGTTCTAGGATTAAAGGTGTGCTCCACCAAGCCCGGCTGAAAACATGCATTTTCTTCAAAAGAACTACACAAATTAGGAAAACACACTTAGTCATGTATTGTCTATTATTACAGGTAATGAAGATAACTGACTTTATTTCTGTTCGCATTAATATTATATAAGATGATAAAACAGTTAGTTGAAATAAACCTTTAAAATTGCCCATAGAAACTGCTCTTTTCTCAATGCCTACTGATTTTGGATGACAAAAGGTTAATTGTACACAATATTGACCCCAAAACTGTCTTGAAACTACAATATCAGCAAAAACGAACAAACAACAGAAAAAGGTTAACAGGTAATGAATTGAATTGTCAGGACCACATGATATGTGGCCATTTTGGTCATATTTGCAGTGGTATGGACTTGGGTTCAAATTTCAATCTTGTTCCTTTCTTACTTAGTATTACTTGTTCCTTTCTTACTTACTACTTAAGACTGTCTTGATGGGGAGTTGTGAAGAATAAATGATGTTTATAGCATTTAGTAAAATACAGATATTTAAGGAACTATACTGGATTTTATAATGTCTCCCTTTTTTGTACATAATTTTGCTTTGTGGAGTTACAGCAAGGGACAAAATTATCCTGGGCTTTGTTTCTATAAAACTAGTCATCCATAAACTAAAGAGCTTTGTATTGACTCAAGAGTCATCATAATTGAACCATAAGGTAGATATTCTTTGGTTGAAAAACACTAGTTTTCAAGCCATGGAAAGTAATGAATGAGTCATAGCAACCTTCTGACAAAAGCACAGATTACACAGAAATGTATGATTCATCTGTGCTTTCCTTAAACTTTTGCCTGTGTGAGAGAGGAGGTTATATTGACTGTGTATCCTTCTAGGATTTCCCAAGCGTATGCTTCACCTGTGGAGTTTTTATTCAAAATACAAAACATCTTCCATTGAGTTTATTTATTTAATTAGTTAATTTTTTGAGACAAGGTCTCAATATGTCGTCCAGGATGGTTTTGACATTGTGATCCTCCTGTTTCAATTTCCCGAATGCTAGGAGTATAACTGTGAACCAACAACAGCTAATACCCTCTTCAGGAAACAGATGTGGAACCTCTTGTATTATTTTTGCTCTACATAATAAAATGATCTACATAATAAAAGTGAAATTTGTGATCCAAAACATACCAACAAAGAATTAAAAACTATCTTTAACAATAAAGACTATAGCCTACTTGGACATAAGATGTGTGTACCAATTGGGCATGGTGGCACATGCCTTTAATCCCAGCACTCAGGAGGCAGAAGTAGGAAGATCACCACGAGTTTGAGGCCACCCTGAGAGTACATAGTGAATTCCAGATCAGCCTGGGCTAGAGTGAGACCCTACCTCCAAAAACAAAACAAAACAAAAAAAATGTGGGTACCTACTAGAAATTTAGAAAGCAAAATCCCTTGTATCCATAAGATCTATTCCTTCAACACACATAGAGTAAATAGGTATCATTTAGAGTGCTCCATTGCATAATTGCTAAAAATTATGAAAATTGAAAAATGTTGGTTATTTTTAATTTTTGTCTATTTTTATGAAATGTCATGATAAATAAACTGGTACATCTGCCATCTTTCACTTCTGCTGCAGTATTGATGCCTAAACCAAGGATTGCTAAGTCCCTGAATAAAAATTTTACACATTAAAAGATATTGAGCATTTCTCTTGCAGTCTGCACTAATTTATGTTGCCATGAAGAGCTTATGGAGGTATTTCAACCACATCCTTGTCAGCACTAGATGGTATCAAACATTTCAGTCTTGACTGGTTTGGTAAGTAAAACATTTCTTTTTGCTTTAATTTTGTTTTCCTCAGTCATGTGTGAGGTTTAACCATTCCCCTTTTTATTATTAAACCTTTGTTTAAATTTTGTCTAGATTTTACTTGCTTAAAAATTCTGGTACTCTTTATGATCACATTTAATTCTCATATGGATCCAAATATAATATGCTGTAAGTATCACTATGTTATAAATCTAAATAAATCCTGTAATGCCACATGTTATCAAGGTAACAATAGGCATTTAGGGGTTTCACTAGCAGCCTGCTTAACAACAAATATATTTGAAGTCATAGGTCTGTATTGTTTCTATCTCTTCCCCACTGAGAGTATTATGTTACTTTTGTACTTTTAATTATATCTCAATCAATTTTCAGACAGTTAATTCTAAAAGATATGCACCTACATTGTGTCTGTTGCTATGATAGTCTCAAAATCTATAGCAATAAACTAATTCATGATTGATATGTTAGTTCAGTTTTGTTTTTCTCTCAGTAATCTTATCATTTTTAGTCATTAAAATATTTGTACAAACTAGCACTTAATTACACATGTGACAAGTACCACGAGAGAATTATGGTCTTTTGGTGTGTGTACGCAAGAAGGGACTGACTGACCTCAGAGTTAGAGAGCTTATTATAAATGTAGACAACATTCAGGATCTGTGAAAAAAATAGCAAGATTAAAGGTAGAAGAGAAAACCTGTGGTCAAATGGTAAAGAATGTCAATCATCCTAACAACAACAACAACAAAATGCATCCAAGTGTTCTAACTAGCTCTGAGAACAAGTCAAATTTCTAACAACTTACAAAATTATTGACTTTTTTATACACTTCATTTATCTAAGTTATAAAGAATTGGTAAGAGCTGCATAAAACAGGGAGAATATAATCTCAACAACTTGAAAGAATAAGGAAGTCAATAGATCCAGAAGTTGTTATAAAAGAAATTAACAACAGGTAGAAAAGGACCATCCATTCTCCCTTTACTCATTCTTCATTATAAACAATAACCAATTTCTACAGACTTCTGTCTGGAGATATCAACTTGCTGAGTGTCATTGGGTAACCTGAACCAAAAATTAACTCAAAACTCATCATCTTGAAGAGTTCAGCACTTATTGAATATAGCTTCCTGAATTACAAGGGGAAACTATTTATAACACCCCTCAGAAATACATTTGTATTCTGTTAGTTGGACCACATGAAATTTTCAATATTTCACCATGTAGCTTACAAAAAGTGGGATTTCCTATGGTGTAATATGTCTATGTATATATGTAATATGCATACAATAACGATGTGGTTGAGCATTTCCTTTGAGATGTGCATGTTGGCAGGTATTAAGACACAGTTCTGTGTTACCCCCGCATCTCTGGTGATCGCTCATGAACAGAATGAGATTTGAGAAAAAAGAAAAGAGATCCAAGGAAGAGAAAAACACATAAAAGTTTAGAAAGGCTTGTAATTAGACATTAGAGGCTAGAGTCGTGACATGAAGACATTTTCTCATGTCATGCCTCCTGCCAGTATTGAAGGTACAGGAAACATAACCAGGCCAAGCAGATAAGCAAGTAATTAACAGCATTTTTTAACATTGATTCTTTTATAATTTTATTTTCTTTGCTTAAAATAGTTCACTAAATCATTAAAACATAAGAAAGAAAAGAAAAAAACTAGAAATATTCCTAAGTTTGCTACTTAGGATCAGTGTTGCTTTCTGTCATAAAGTGATGGGGAGATTACTCGGAGCATCGTGGCGGCCATAGGGCCTGCGAGTGAGGAAGGAAGATTGCCCACCTCTGAGAACAATCACCACGGACAAGTGGGATCAGTAGTCCAGGAGTCGGTGGGGTGAATGTAACTAAAAAGAAGCATCCGAAGCAGAGTTGAGTGTGGCTCACCTGACATGAAAAGGTTCTTGTGGAGGACATGTCAGTGTGATCAGATGTCCTCCCATGAGAGATAGAGGCAGAGAAGCGGATCAGAACTGAAGGAGGATCAGAACCTGGAGCGGGTGAAGCTCTCTCTGCAGTGCCATAACAGGGTTCTTTGCTGACTTCGGAAGTGCACAGGTGTAGCTAGGAGAACAGTGGACGGTTAGCCAAGCAGGGAATCACTGTTAGCACCTGTTCCAGTTCAAGAAAATAACAGATATTCTTTTCTCCTTTGAACATGATTGGTCTGTTTTCATTTTGGGTGGTCTTTTCTTTACAGGGACCAGCTGAGTCATCCATAGGGAGTCAGTAACAGAGAATATTTGAAAGATGGGGCTAGAGTCAAGCATTTAATAAAGAATTTCTGTAAAAAAATGAATAAAACAAATATAATCAGTGCAATTTGCCACACAGTCTAGAGGGGAGCAAGCTAGGGTTCCTTACTGCTGGGCTTCAGGAAGGCAGTGACAATCAGCAGATTGCTTGGTTAGCAGTTCAATGACTGTTGGTAGCATTGGGTTTTCTGATTAATGTTCTGAGTGGCCCAAACTGAACCAGACTGCCTTCTTTGGTGATCTCTACAGAAATCAGAATGGAGTCCAGTACTCTCTGTATTGTCAGTCGTAATTGGGTAAAATCTGCTTCCATATCTTCAATTGATGTTCAGCTGTATTTA
This sequence comes from Dipus sagitta, assembly GCA_036346955.1. Classification (NCBI taxonomy): domain Eukaryota; kingdom Metazoa; phylum Chordata; class Mammalia; order Rodentia; family Dipodidae; genus Dipus; species Dipus sagitta. Next base: position 17,291,135 of record CM070785.1, on the reverse strand, counting down.
TTTTTTCACATCACAAGCAAGGAAAATTCAGGAATTAAGGAAAAAAAGGCAAGAAAACTTCTTCTCTAAGACTCTAGCACTGCTGTAGACTGAGGACCAGGCATGGTAAAGACTTAAGCATGTAAGGTAGGGCACTTATGTACAAGAGCACACACTCTTGAAAAAACAGCCATACCATGTTATGCACACGGGCAAGTGTTTGGCTGTCGGTTTGAGATAGAAGTTACCACTGAGGCTTCTGGGAAGTTTAGTGACAGAGAGTAAATTTGTCAGGAATTGCACCAATGTCAGGATCACAAGTCTTGATGACCTTTGCTGATGGAGGAGTGCTTGAGGGTTAGAACCAAACTTCCCAGTGCCTTCGGTTGCAGCAGGATGAAGCTTGCCCTGAGCTGGAGGGGTTCAGGATCCGTAGTCCATCGCTCAGCCCATTTCCCACCATGAAGCCTCTCTTTGCTGCTGACAGCATGAGGACTTTGGGCAGTGGCAAACCCATAATATCTTGCATAGCGTTCACCAAAGGGGCTGTTCAAAGCTGAGGTTCCCAAAGATTTGGGGCAGCAGAGTCTAAACAGGACTTGACCCTCAACTTGAACTTGGCCTTAGACTTGATTCTAACCTTTGACTTTGAACTTTATTCTTTCTGACACTAATTTTTTATGTGAAATGTCTCTTGAACTTGACTTCTAGTCTGACATTGATTTTAACCTTGAAACTGTTAATCAGCACATACCCTGACATTGTGCATCCTGAGAGGCTGGGAACAAAGTTCTTCCTCCATTTTCAATGATTGACAAGGTCACATAAGGCCATAAGCGGTGGTCAAATGAGTTTACACTTTGCACTCTGCGGCTCATAAGTGCACACTGTTGTAATATACACATCTATATTATAAAATACATGTATGTGTGTGTTTATATATGTGTTTAGGTTATATGTATAGACATGTAAATCTAGATTTTTAATTTTAAATGTCCTATATAATGTTCGTTTTCTTAACTGAAAAGGAGTAGAAATTTAAAGGCTATCAACTAGGGAATAATATGAAAAAAGTTTGTTATTTGTACAGGATATATACAGTATGATTTTTTTTTAAATCATGGACATGCAGACTTCCATAAACACAATTTATAAATCCCTGACTTTGTGCCACAGACTATTTCAGGTGCTATGGAAAAAATAGTTTTGCTTAATAAGTCATAGTTATCCATAAACTTCCATACTTCAACAAAGTTATGCAGAGCTGTCTTTGTTTGGCACAGTCCAATATGAGATGCAATCTCCACCATATAAATTGAACACATAGCAGTGCATAAAGATTTACTTGGCTTTGTCAAGATACAAAGAATGAGATGTAAAGTAGAAATACAGTGACTGAAATAATTAAGTTTAAAGTCAGAAAATAAATTGTTGGAAATTCAAAGTTTTAAAACATAACAAATTTGTATTGAATTAGTTTAAAATAGTATATTTTAGCATAGCAATTTTAAGTTAATGTGTGTCTTATTTAAGAACAGTCTAGGCTTTTTAGACAGTGGTGGTGGGTGGCATCTGGGGATGCTGACCCACTTACTATTGCAACAAATAAATGATGTTTACAGCTTTTAAAAAAGAACACTCTAGATAATTGGTCTTACTATATTATGGAAGTGTTTATTATTATCTTATTAACATTTAATTTGTTTAATATCTCACTTGCCTGGTGGTTTGAATTTAAAAACTTTTTTGGAAACTTAGTAACTGAAGTTACTCTTATGTAATCTGGCCAGAGGAGAAGATAAACATACCTGATGGTAGGGTGGAAAAGGAGGCATCAGAGAATAGATTGTCACACCTATTCTGAGAGTCTTTGACTGCTAATAAAAAACTTTAATCACCAGGATTCCATTTTGAACTCAGAGCCATGAAGCATGTATTATAAGTCTCAAAGAAGATTTAGACACACCACAATGCAAATACTGCATATGAAGAGAAATTTAATCTCTTATATTTTAAGTTAGCACATCTATCACTTTTATGGAGTGTGCATTTTGGATATTCAGTAATAAAATTATTTTATTTTAGGAAAATAAACATTTGAGATTAAATTATATCTCACTAGTACTTCTTGTCCTGGCATATACAGACTCTTACTTTTAGGTAAGATACCAAGTTTTACAGACATATTTAAACTCTCTGAACTTCAAGTCTCTCCTTTGTAAAATGAAAGCCATGTGATCAACCTACATACACACACACACACACACACACACACACACTGCAGCACACTATGTAAACATCCTATCAGGCAAAATGCTAACCCTAATCCATGGCAATCCAGACACCATGCCCATGCTACAGAATTTCACCTTCATTTCACTTCCATGCAAGTCACATAAAAAATAATACTCAAGAAATTTGATTAAGAGAGGTTGACAGTCAATTTACTTATAGATGCCAATCTTCTTTTTAAATATTTATTTTTCCAAGGACTTTTAGAGTTGAAAAGATCGCAGTCATATTTACTGCTTTCCTGTGTAGACTGCTACAGCTTGGGTATAACTACTTACACCTTTGCATTCAGGTTTACATTAGGAAAATAATGAAAATAAGCTAACTAACTTGTGAGTTTATTACATATTTGCTACTCTATAATTTATGCTATAAATATATGAATATTATATTTTATTACATACATAATCAAGGATGCCAGTTAAGGTCTGCTGGAGAGATGGCTTAGAGGTTAAGGTGCTTGCCTTTGAAGCCTTAGGACCCAGATTCAATTCCCCAGAACCCAAATAAGCGACATGCACATGATGGCTCATGCATCTGGAGTTCTTTTGCAGTGGCTAGAGGCCCTGGCATGCCCATTCTCTCTCTATATATATGTCTTTCTCACTTTCTCTGATAAATACATAAATAAATAACAACAACACGTAAAAAGAATGAGTTAAATTCTTGAGCAATGACAATTTACAATAAGTACTTGAAGTTATGTTTTCTACACTTTTATATGCAATATTTGAAATAGACAATAAATACATTATTAGAACATAGTACTTCCAAAATATGTGGCAATTTAAGACCCATATGTATAAAAATGCATAATAAAATCAATTACTTTATATGGTGAATTAGGACATAATTAAATAACTGTGAATACACTATTCAGCTTTAGAATGTAACTGTTCTTTCTCTTTCAAAATTAGAAATACATATATAAAAGATGAAATTGGAATTCCTGAGTAGCATATTTGAAGCCTTCCTGAGCTTCTAATTCAGTAATCTATAGGATTATTACCAGATGAGTTTGTATTCTGCCGTAGTCCATATGCACTGAATGCACATTAATTTTGTAAAATAGAGAAGACAATGTTTTATGTCCTTCCGAAGGGTGAAGAAAATGTGAGAAGGAAGTAGGAGGATGTAAGTGGACAAAATGTGCATGACACACAGGAAAAACAAGCTTAGAGATTAACATCCTGCATGATGATTATAAATCAGTGTACTATGTTGAATTATGCTATATTTGGGATTCTTGCTCATGACTGGATTTTAGTTAATGTTGTCACATGCACAAAGAAAACATTGTGATAAGATAAATATGTTAATTTCTTTCACTACACTAAACATTTCATTGTCTATGTATGACCAAGCCAAGATGGATATCATAAATAAATGCTATATATACACAAGAAATTTTATTTAAATAATAAAAATAAGAAATAATTAACTACACTAGGAGATATATATGTTAATTTGCTTATCTATCCTTTCATAATGTGTATCATTATGTTATGTTTTAAACCTTAAATGTTAATATCTTAAACCTTAGATGTTAGCATCTAACTTTAAAAATATTCTTGATTGGGGCTGGGGAGGTGGTTTAGTGGTTAAGGCACTTGCCTGTGAAGCCTAGGGACCAAGGTTTGATTCCCCAGTACTCACATAAGCCAGATGCACAAAGTGGCTCATGTGTCTGGAGGTTGTTTGCAGCAGCTAGAGGCCCGAGACAGCCCATGTTCTCTCTCTATCTCTCTCTCTCAAATGAATAAATAAAATATTTTCTTTAAATATGTGATGTAAACATGGTAAACATGTGTGAATTTATTGATTCATTATTTCTGGACCCTATTACTTTCCCTTGATCTACTTTTTAAAAATCTTTATACAAACATCACTGTCTTCATGACTAGAATCAAGGCTGCTCATCAGAAGCTTTCATTAAAATATTCTACCGTGAAGTATGGCAAGTTGGCCACTGATATTTTAAAGGAGAGTTAGTGAAAATGTAGTTCCACGAAGGTCCTGATATGAGAAGTGCCCTCCTGAGACTCAGAGACAGGGTGCCCTCCTATGGACACACGGACTTTGAAGCATTCTGACAGACACAAGAACTGAGGCTGTTTCCTCTGGTTTACAAGACTTGGCTTGACTCTTACATGTTTTCACCCATTATTTTCTTCCATGGGTCTCTAATCTTCCAATCTAGCATCACAAATATTCATATTCAACTGCTTCCTTTGAGCCTCATTTTCTTATAAAGGGTTGTGCACCATGTAAACCTTATCTTAAATACAATTATATACATTTCTTTGTTGATCCCCTTCTTGTCTCAGAAGCACCAGTCATTGAACCTAAGATGCGAATTGAAAGATTTTTTTTTTCTTTTCCTACAACACAAAATGGTAAGCCATAGATTGGGAGAAAATAATCACAACACACATTTATCTGATAATGGACTTGCATTTAAAATATATAAAGAACATAAAAAATGACTTTGTTTTTTTAAAAAAAAAGGTCAATTAACCAACAGCACAAACATTTTGAACAAACCCCTGAAGGAACATATACAGATTTCAGATGAGTCTATGAAAAGTGCTGAGCAGGGATTCTTTTTTTTTTGGGGGGGGGGGGTTGTTCCAAGTTTAGCATGTAAGGAGTTTATACTTCGTCAGTATACCCCAGCAAGTAAAAAGTAGAACAAATGGAAAGAATCTTATTGTTTTTTCTTTAGCAGGAATTAGGAGCTACAACTTTCCAGAGGAGATATCTTCAGGAATTAAAGCTGGACTGGGAAAAATCCCAAACTGTGATGAACACACTGCTGGAGGCTATCCTCAGAGGAAACAGAGCCCCTGGGTGCCCAGTCATGGGAGGGGGACCCACGGTTTCTTTGAGTTTTACTCACAGGTTCTTTTTTTTTTTTTTTTTTTTTTGACCAAGTTCTCATAGTCAGGATGGAAGAAAATCCCTTCATGCTTCAAGCATGGAGGAGAAAAACTAGTAGTCACCATTTTGAAATATTCTAGAAAATTCTGTTTTTAAACGAGAATTTCACTCAAAACAATTCCGGGAAAACTATTTCACTAAAGTCTAATTTACTAGGATTTTATCAGAGCCTGGCATATCTGGGGCAAGGGAAAGATTTAATTTTGTAACCTCTCTTTACTTTTCCCTTCTTCCCATACCAGGCCAGGCATGCTGCCCTCGTGTCCTTTTAACGGCTTGGAGAAACTGAGAAGCACTTGTGAATTTCACTGTCCTCAGAACAAGCTCATGAAAGAGGAGTTCTGCTCACAGGATGACAGAATCTAAATATAACTGTGCACATTTCCATGCCCAGTACCTTATGCCATGAAAAGAATATTTTTGTTAGCTCCTTTGAACCAGTCCATCATGTTGACCTTTTCACACCGAATTGTCGGGCACACTAAATGGCAAAAACAAAAACAATTTGAAGATATCAAAGAAACATCAGAGCCAGAATTAATTATGTTGAGTTTGTTGAAAAGATAAAATCATGGATTAAAAACAAAACAAAGATAGGCATGGTGGTATATGCCTTTAATCCTAGTACTCAGGAGCTTAAGGTAGGCAGATCACTGTGAGTTTGAGGCCAGCCTGGCACTACAGAATGAGTTAGTTCCAGGTCATCCTGGGCTAAAGTGAGACCTTATCTCAAAATAAAAAAAGAAAATAAAAGTCAATACAATACTTAGTAAGTTAAGGGTTTTAGTTAAAATATAGATAATATATAAGAGCAGGTGGCTAATTTAAGAAGAAAATGGATATTCTAAGGAAGATTTTTTTAAAGACAGAGATCAAGGACTTTGTATCAAGCAAAAAAAAAAAAAAAAGTCCTTTGATAGTCCCTTTAATAACTGGATACAGCTGAGGAAAGAATGTCAGAGTTTAAGGGAACAAATTCAGAAGTTTCTACTGCTGGGCATGGTGACACAAGCCTTTAATCCCAGCTCTTGGGAGGCACAGGAAGGAGGATTGCTGTAAATTTGAGGCCACCCTGAGACTACATAGTGAATTCCCGTTCAGCCTGGACTAGAGAGAACCCCTACCTCAAACAAACAAACAAACAAGCCACAACAAAAAAGCTTCTACCACTGAGCGGTAAAAGGAAACAACTACCGAACACAAAACATAATAACCCAAAATTGTGACGTAACTACAACAGATTCATTTGAAATGGTATGGCTAGAAGAGAGCAAGAGCGACAAGAATCAAAGTATTTTTTTTCAACAGTAATGTCCTAGAATGCCCCACATTAATGTCGGAGACTACGTCACTGATCCATGAGCACTACTCACATTAACATCAGAGTCTATATCACTAATCTAGGAATCCCAGAGAACACAACAGAGTAAGCGCAAAAGCCAACAAATAACAATAGTAACAAAACCACGTACACCGGGGCACATCATAGTGAAACTTAGTAGTAATAAAAACCAGGGACAGGGATAATCAGGGACAAAGAACAGATACTGAAGAAAAAAAAAAAGCTAGCAAAGAAGAAGACAAAAAAATCTACCAGCTTTATTGAGGAATGAAGATATAACTGAGTTCTTGTAAATCAGAGACTTGAGTAAAATATTTAAAATATTAAGATAAATATACTCACACACCCAGACTATTGCTCCCTGTGAAACTATTCTCAAAAACTCAAGGTGAAATAAATTAACTCTCAAAAACCATAAACAGAGGGTTTTGCTTGCAGATAGAAATTTCTTGGCTTGCAAGAAATGTTTAAAGAAATTCTGCCCAAAAAGAAATAGAATTTGTCCCCATAAGGAAAGGAAAGGAATAATGTTGGGAATAAATAAAAGTAAAATAAAAGCTTTCTCTTAATCTACCAGATAACATTGTGATCAAAATAATATACTTCATTATGTTTTCATATTTGTATTTGACCAATAGATGCACATATGTGTGGTTCCCTTATGTATGTGGAATACAAAGGAAATAGTACTTAGACAGTCATAGCATTGAATGTTTATATTAAAAGACAAAGGTTCTAAATTAAGTAATAGAATTTTCTACATTAAGAAATTAGTCAGGTATGGTGATGCACACCTTTGGTCCCAGCACTCGGGAGGTGGAACGTAGGAGGATTGCCAAGAGTTTGGGGCTACCCTGAGACTACATAGTGAATTCCAGGTCAGCCTGGGCTAGAGTGAAACCCTACTTTGAAAAACAAACAACAAACAAACAAAATAAAAGTAGATCATGAAGAATAAATTACATCCATTGTAATCTGGAAAGAAAAAGAATAAAAATGTGAGAAGTGAGAAGAAAACTTAATAGAGAAAAACTCATAGAACCAAAACTGTTTCCTTGAAAAGCAATAGAATTGAGAGCATATAAACATGGTAGGAGTTAAAGGTAAGGCAGAAGTAGCTAATATAAACTTTCTGCATGTGTATGTGTGTGCGTCTTCCTCAGTTGTTCTCCCCACCTGATCCCAGAGCTCACCAATTTGACCATTCTAGCAAGCCCACCTGCTCTGGAGACCTCCGTCTCCATCTCCCAGTGTTGGGATTGTGAATGTGCCATCAGGCCTATGTGGTGTTTACTTCAGCGCTAGGTCTAGGTCTGACTTCAAGTTCTTGCTTTCATAGCAAATTCTTTATGACTGAGCTTTCTCCCCAGATCCCTGATAATATCCATGCTTAAGATGGATAATGAAAATTATGGAAACCTATGATCACAATTTTTTCCACAAGCTACTGTTTTTTATTAAATTGAAACTGCATGGGTTCATCAAGCCCTGGTGCCCTTCCTCCCCTCCTCGCTGCCCTCACTGCCCTGAGGCCCCCACCTCAGTGGCATTGTTGGTGTTCACCATGGAGTTGTGGGTTATGGGTTGTGAGAATAATAGTGTGTGTGTGTGGGGGGGGTGCAGTGCCTCTGGGTACACCCTCATAGCCTTTGGTTCTTACAATCTTTCTACCCCCTCTTCCACAAAATTCCCCAAGCAGTGCTGGGTGTGCTTTAACTCTACTTTAGTGTTGAGCTCTCAGCATCATCTGGATTTCTGCTTTGGTGCATTTTGAGTGTCCTCAGTGTCTGTCTCCATCTCTCTGGCTCAGGTTACCAGGTGCGCCCTGGAAGCAGCGCTCTTGCTCATCTTGCCAATTTCTTCAGTTTTCATCTGGGGCCTGGCTGCTCTGCAGGGTGGTTCACCTGCTGACATGACATCAGCTGTCCTTGTCCTGTTGATAGATTTTGCTTGTCCTCAGGTTCTCACTGTTTTCTGAAAAAGAAAAACAGACTCTCCAAAGGAGAATGATATCAGGAGAGCAATGCTAATTTAAAGAGATTTTGATAGCTATTACCTCACTTTGGGCCAAAGACTAGTGGAAACTTGTCATTGGACTCCATGATCTTTGTCTCCATAAGATTCTGATTTGGTTCCCAATTCCAGCAATGGTTTCCTTTCCACTGAGTGGATCTATTGGCCACTCAGAAAGCCATTGGTTACCTACATAGGGTGGGTGCCACTATTGCACAGGTGTGTGCATCTTATCAGGTTGTTTGCTTGCATATAGCAGTTAGAGCAGTGTCCTTTGCTTGATCACAGTGTTGTTGGCCATTTTTACCCAGCATCTCAGGTCGTGGTTTTCAGTACTATATGGACTAACCATGTGGGAGCTGACTTCCTTCCAGATTCAGGCAGATCTCTTGATCTTCTGCATCAGCAGCAGGTGGTGTCTTCTGTGGAGAGCCGAGAGAGTGTGATCGCCATTACAAGATGACGCTGACATCCGGCCTCGGCCCTGGTGAACAAGTAGAATAGCGCATGTGCAAGTGGTAAAAGCGCGCCAAGTCACTGCCCAGCCCGGGGCGTCATACGGGGTAATGAGCGCGCAGCCAATCAGCAGAGTACACGCCGCCTAGGGGCTATATAAGCGGCGCCATTTCGGGGCTCTGGGTCTTCCTCTTTTCATCGGTTAACTGCAATAAACGCTTGCTGCAGAAGGATCCTGGTGCCCGTGTGCGTTCTTGCTGGCGAGACGACTACGCGGGCTACAGCTGGTGCCGAAAAACCCGGGACGCCGGGTGCCTGTCATCGCCGGCGCCGAGGAGACCCCCCATTCACGGGGAAGGATTCAGAACTGCAGGAAGGTAGGTTCTGAGAGGCATGTTTGGTCTTGACTTGTCTCATCTCTCACCCAAATTGGTAGGAGCAATTTTTGCTCTCCCTATTGTGATGGTGGCTCTCGTTCTCTTCTTTTTGAACATGGGAGCCTCACATTCGGAGCTACAAGACAGCATGTCAGAAACAGAACGGGATAAAAGGTTAGGGGCCCTTGAGGAAAAAGAAAAAGACGTCTCTAAGAAAAAAGGCCTTTCCGCGGACGCTAAGTCCACAGAAAGAAAAGACAAGGGAAAAGACGCCCTGGGAGAGAAACATGAGAGGGAAAAGAGAAGTCCAAAAAGGAGGCCTCTTTATCCGATAAAAGAATTGGAGGCTTTAGGAATTGATAGCTCAGAGTCTGAGGATCTTAGTCCCTCCGAGGAGGAAGAATTAGATGGAGAAGCGGCTCGCTATCTTGATGAGCAGCCGCTACCGCAAAATCGAAAACAAAAGAAGATAGGAGATAAGAACCGCGGCTTTTCAATCTGCCGCCCCTGCCATTCCCAGTGCTCCTCTGCCTTATGCCGGCAAGCATTGTTCAGATTCCTTCCTTTCAGAGGGGGACAAAAGGAGGTTCTTACAAGCCTTCCCGGTGCTTGAGGCTGCGGATGGAGGCCGCGTCCATGCGCCGGTAGAGTATGCCCTCATTAAGGAACTTGCTGAATCAGTTAATAAGTATGGAGTAGATGCTAATTTTACAGTCATGCAGCTTGAGAGACTCGCCACTATGGCAATGAAGGAAAGACTGCAGAGGACTTTGTTAGAACTGGGCTACTGGCATAAGGGCTGGCTGCGTCCTGCTGCCCAGGTCCAGAGTGTTTGATCAAGGTTAAATTTGTAATGGACTGATATGCTTGGCCAGAGATATTGGACTGAGAGATTTAAGACTTTTAAGCTGGAAAACTTTAAGCAAGTTAAATTTACAGGCACTGAGACTGGTTTTAGGTTACTGAATCTGCTATTGTCAAACACATTAGCAATCTTAAGGAAGATGTTCCAACTGCTTTACATTAAAACAATGGAAAGGATGCCTGAGGAAAGGCTATCATAGAAATGCAAACACTTTTGGAAAGAGTTGACTGGAGGAGGAACCTGCTTTTCAAGGCTATTGAACTTGAACTGCAGAAGTTTGATGTTTGTTTGATGGTGGTTGAGTTTGCATTGTTTTAGTCTCTCCTTGCTTTAATCTCAGAGGAATTCGCCCATTACAAATTTGGCAGATGGATGTTACTCACGTCCCATCTTGTGGCAAATTACAATACTTACATGTTTCCATTGATACTTGTTCTGGAGTTATGTTTGCTTCCCCATTAACCGGGGAGAAAGCAGCCCATGTTATTCAACACTGCCTCGAGGCATGGAGTGCCTGGGGGAAGCCCAAAATTCTTACAACTGACAATGGACCAGCTTATACTTCTCAAAAATTTGGACAGTTCTGTCACCAGATGGGAGTGACCCATTTGACAGGTCTCCCGTATAATCCTCAAGGACAGGGTATTATAGAACGGGCTCATCGCACTCTAAAGTCTTATTTAATAAAACAAAAAGGGGGAGTCGAGGAGGCTCTGCCCTCAGTCCCACGAGTGACTATACCCATAGCACTCTTTACTCTTAATTTTTTAAATTTGGACAGTCAGGGCCATTCGGCGGCTGACCGTCATTGCTCAGAGCCTAACAGGCCACAGGAGATGGTTAAGTGGCAAGATGTTTTGACTGGTCAATGGAGAGGCCCGGATCCTATTTTAATAAGATCCAGGGGAGCTGTTTGTGTTTTTCCACAGGAAGAAGACAATCCATTCTGGCTACCAGAACGCCTAACACGTAGACTTGTGATACCTGACGAATCATCGAGATCCTGTGCGGGAGCTGAAGAAGTGGACAAGATCCATTATGAAGACCCTATTCTACTAGAGTTGACCCCTCCGTAGCTGTGGGCCTGACATCCTGGATTTCTTCAGCCTTCTCTTTCTTTAAGGAATGGGTGGGAGTGGCGCTGTTTGGTGCAGCCCTATGTTGTGGCTTAGTGTTCCTGCTTTGGTTGTTCTGCAAGCTCAGAGCTCAACAGCAACGTGACAAGGTCGTTATTGCGCAAGCACTTGTGGCTATGGAACAGGGATCATCTCCTGAAATTTGGTTATCCATGTTGAAGAATTAATTAGACTGAGACCCTCAGTCGATGCACCTCAGGGGTTTAGCCCATTGCACTGAGTCGATGAGAGATCTAAGTCTAATCAGCCCTTGCCTAAGTGGCTGCAGCACCAAAATATGAGATTGACAGCCCTTGCACCCCCAGGAACAATATTCCATTGCACGGGGATGGGTGTCAACTCCCCTTTTTGCCTCTCCCTTGGCCTTTGCACTCAGAGGACTTGTCTCCATTGCACCTGATAAGGTGAGGGAGTGAGCTCTTGATTGCTTATTCCCCAAGGAAGGAATTTGCTTGATCGAGCATAGGGTTGTTTGGTGCCGTGCTGGTTGGGCTATGAGGCAGTTGTCATCTTATTAAAACAAAAAGGGGGAGATGTGGAGAGCCGAGAGAGTGTGATCGCCATTACAAGATGGCGCTGACATCCGGCCTCGGCCCTGGTGAACAAGTAGAATAGCGCATGTGCAAGTGGTAAAAGCGCGCCAAGTCACTGCCCAGCCCGGGGCGTCATACGGGGTAATGAGCGCGCAGCTAATCAGCAGAGTACACGCCGCCTAGGGGCTATATAAGCGGCGCCATTTCGGGGCTCTGGGTCTTCCTCTTTTCATCGGTTAACTGCAATAAACGCTTGCTGCAGAAGGATCCTGGTGCCCGTGTGCGTTCTTGCTGGCGAGATGACTACGCGGGCTACAGTCTTCAGCAATAGGGTCTTACCTTTCCCCTCAGGTGGATAGTCAAGTGCTGTAACACAAGTCTGTCTTGTTTGGGGGACCTCGTAGATTTCTCTGATCCATAGCTCAATGTGGGTTGTAACCCATTTCTGGTGCTGGGATTTACCAGTCAGGGCCAAATATTTTAGGGTTATGCTTTTTCCTATTCTCTTTAGGGCCCATCATACTAATCCCTTCGTGCTCCTATTGAGGGTTATATTTTTTAGTCTGATTTCCAGGAATAAGGTTTCTGTGCTACCAATTCATTTTGGATTTGGTTTTGTGCGTATCTCCTCCCGGCCCCCGACCTCCCATTCCTTCCCTCCCAAATCCTTCCATCACACTTCTCTGGCACTCCATTTGCTTGTCAGGTATGACAGCAATTCAAGCTGTTTCAATTTAGGAACCAAAAAGAGGGAGACCATGCAGCATTTGTCTTCTGTGCTTGTGTGAGTTTACTAAGCATGATCTGTTCGAAGTCTGACCATTTTCCTACACATTCCATTGTATCATTTTTCCTTACTGCTGAGTAGAAGTCTACTGTGTATATATATACCACATCTTTATTATCCATTCATCAAATTATGGGCACTTATGCTGATTCCAGTACTTAGCAATTACGAATTGAGCAGCTTGGATGATCTATCTATTGATGATAGTGAGTTATTAAACTCACCTAGAATGATGGTTCTGGGTTTACTTCTGGTTTGTTGCTAAGTAGGTGTTGTTTTATAAACTATGGTGCCCCTGTGTTTTGAACACATAGACTCTTGGATTGTTCCCTTGGTGGCAAAAAGAGGCCTTGTTTGTCATTTTTGATTACTTTTGGATTGAAGTCTATTTTATCAGACATTGTTATAGCCATATGTTTTTTTTTTTTTTTAATTTCCATTTGCTTGGAAAGTCCTCTTCCATCCTTTCACCCTGAGGGGGTATCTATCCTTAGTGCTAGGGGTGAGTTTTTTGAAGACAGATCCTTTCTATTAATTTGTGCCTTTTGTTGGGTGAGTTAAGATTATTTAGGTTATAACTGTGAGGGTCAATTTAATCCTTGCCACATTGGAGTTGTTATGGTGTTTGGTGCTTTCTTGGACACGTTTTTGTTCCTACTCTAGTTTTGGTTATTGTCCTCTTCCTCTTGGAGGCTCTTGAGATTGGTTGCTTGAGTCATCTGTGTGGAGCATTCCCTGAAGTGTTCTCTGTAGGTTTGGCTTTGTGTTAACATAATCATAGAGCTGGCTTTTATCATAGAAAGTTTTTCTTTACCATCTATTATGAGGAATACTTTCACTAGATGCAGTAGTGTGCATTGGAACTCATAATTTCTTAGATTTTGAAGTGTTCCATTCCAGACACTTCTGGCTTTCAGAGTTTCCATTGAGAAATCTGAGGTAATTCTGGTGGAATTTCCTTTGTATGTAATGTGTTTTCTCTCTTACTGCTTTTAGTGTTTTTCCCTTTGTCTTAATTGTTTAGAAATTTAATCTCTCATGTGCCTTGGAGCATTTCTTCTTTGGTCCAGTCTGTTTGGAGTTCTGTGAGTTTCTTGTATCTCTGTTTTGAGAGATTGGGAAAGTTTTCTTCATTAATTTTTTTGAATATGTTGTGTATGCCTTTGGCCTGACTTTCTTCCCATTCTGGTATACACATGATCCAGATGTTTGGTCATTTTAGGGTATCCCACATTTTCCTCAAGTTCTGTGAACTTATAAAAAATTTTGGACTCTTGAACTGTCTCTTCTGTCTCATCCTCCAGCTCTGATGGTCTGTCTTCCATAAGAATGGCCTGGAATTCACAATGATCCTGCCAACCTCTGCCTCCCAAGTACTTGGGTTTAAAGTGTGTGCCACTGTGGCCAGCTAAAATTTGTATTACTGTCAGTCTGATTTTTTGTGAACAGAGGTTTTTCATCCTAATGAAATACCTCTTTAGTTTTTCTAGATGAATAACATCATTTAAACACAACACCTATATCGACTCAAATGAAGTCACTAGATGTTAAGCATATTCAAGGATATCTTCTCTGAAACAAGCATGGGTTAGAGAAGAAATAAGTGCTAAAAATTCTCAGCTGAAATCATAATGACACAAGGAACCTCAGCTCTGAGCAGAGGTCTCCTTCCAGTTGAGTGACATTTTTATTTTGCATTCTAAATTGATACTAAGTTGAACATTAAAAAATGTTTTTGAGTGTCCTAATAATGAAAATAGAAGTTATTCTTACTTGCTTATATAAAATAATTGGAAACAATGAGACATGTATATCATTTCTACTAGCCCTGGAATAAATCATTAGTCACACTGGATAAAATAATGCATGGATGTCTTCTTGGAGGTTTTATTGAATAATTTGCAAAAGTAGACAAGACTTTACTATCTTGTGGAAATAACTGTCAAGGAACACAGAAGAATCCATAAATTTCATTTCTATTGAATACATGTAATTATATCATGTTATTTACTATATAAAATATTGTCATTAAATCCTTTTTGACAGATTTTTATGGGATTTAAAATGATAGTTTAAGATTCTAATTGAGGGATGAATAGATGGCTTAGTGGTTAAGGTACTTGCCTGCAAATCCAAAGGAGCCAGGTTCAATTCCTCAGTACCCATGTAAAGCCAGATGCATGAGGTAGCACATGCATCTGCAGTTCATTTGTAGTGTCAGATGTCCTCATGTGCCCATTCTGTCTCTATCTGCCTCATTCTCACTCTCTCTCTCTCTCTTAACTAACTAAATAAATATTTTCAAAAAAGATTCTAAATGATTAAACTATGGTCTGTAGTTGGATCAATTCTATTTTTTGTTATTATTGGTATTCTTGTCATTGTACAATATTTGAAGACCCTCAAATATGAGAGGATTTGGTGCTGACTAATATTCTCTTTAGAAATTCAGAATTTTCTTTCTGTGAAGTCTGCTCTCCCAGTTTGTAAAAATGAATAGAAAGGAATCAATGAGCAGAAAAGGAAAGAGCTGTGTGTGTCTGTAGATACGGTGAGAGAGAAGAGAGTGTATCTTCTGCATAAGTTGTTAGTAGACCTTAGTATTGTGGTGGTTCATCCTGGAAACCATCAAGTCAGAAAATTCAAAAAAGATTCTAAATGATTAAACTATGGTCTGTAGTTGGATCAATTCTATTTTTTGTTATTATTGGTATTCTTGTCATTGTACTATATTTGAAGACCCTCAAATACGAGAGGATTTGGTGCTGACTAATATTTCTTTAGAAATTCAGAATTTGCTTTCTGTGAAGTCTGCTCTCCCAGTTTGTAAAAAATGAATAGAAAGGAATCAATGAGCAGAAAAGGAAAGAGCTGTGTGCTGTAGAACGGTGAGAGAGAAGAGAGTGTATCTTCTGCATAAGTTGTTAGTAGGCCTTAGTATTGTGGTGGTTCATCCTGGAAACCATCAAGTCAGAAAACTTGTGAAGCAGCATTGCAACCACTGGCAAATTGAAATCTGTTTTAGGTCCTGGAGAGATGGTTCATTGGTAAAAGGTCCTTGTTTAGAAAATGGGTTCAGTTCTCCAGTGTCCATATAAAGCCAGATTCATAAAGTCGTTCTCTCTCTCTCTCTCTCTCTCTCTCTCTTAACTAACTAAATAAATATTTTCAAAAAAGATTCTAAATGATTAAACTTATGGTCTGTAGTTGGATCAATTCTATTTTTTGTTATTATTGGTATTCTTGTCATTGTACAATATTTGAAGACCCTCAAATATGAGAGGATTTGGTGCTGACTAATATTTCTTTAGAAATTCAATTTTGATAAACAGTATTGAAAGTGATTTTGTGTATGGATATATGACTGCAAGATACATTTCTATAATGAGTACACTATAATGGGACTTTGAGTCAATATAATAGCTAAAAATTTGCCAAATCCTGAAATCATCTGCTTTCCAGTTATTCTGTGTATTTGATTGATATATTTCCAATGTGAAAATATGTAAAGGCATTACCTCTCAGCATTAATTACAGAGAAACCAACATAGAGTCTGCAAACTTATATCTTGATTTTCTTCAAAAGCCTTCTGAGTATATGTAATACAAAATGAGCAAAATCTAAAATAAATTGTTAATGGACTTTTCTCTAAGAACATGTTAAACTCTCTAAAGCATAGGGAGGTTAAAAATCAAATAAAACACCACAAGCATTGGACTTTCAAATGCAAAAATAAATGAATTTGGGACTCTTAAAGCATCTGAAAATGAGGAAAACCCAGTGGTTGGCAGGATGAAGAAGTAGAGATTTTTAACTGCTGTTCAATACAGAGTAAGCAACTGAAGACCAGTGTCTAAATCCTGAAGTTAGACTGGCAAACATTTGGGGTTTGATTGAAACACCAATGAGGTAGCACATTGCAGATAAAGCACTCTGTCCCAGGATGAAAGGAACTTGTGGTAGGATTAGGAAGTTGAGAAACAGAAAAAACTTAGCAAAGTTTAAAACCACAACAAATAAGGTAATCTGCCAGTAATATAATTAACCATTAGAGCAAAACTCAATAATTTCCCCTTATAAACATAAATTTTGAAAAACACTTATATTTTTCAGTCTCTAGTGGAATAAAAAAAAAACATTGCTAGACATGAGTAAGACAGACTATAAGATTCACAGTCTAGACAAACTTCAATGAATTAGAGAAGACCCACAAAAAATTTAGATGTAGAAGTTAATAGACATGTCCTTTTAAATAAATTTTAAATCAATATGATCACTTTGTTAATGACTCTACAGTAAGCTGCACAGTCATTTGTGTGCTGGAGTATACCAGAGGAGGTTTGGAGACATAAACAGAATGAAGTGGAAATCTTAGAATTATATAAAAGGATATATAGTATTAAAAGTTTATTGTTGACATCAATAACACATTTATTATAATAAATAAAAGAAATTAAGACAACCTACCTGTATGTGATTTATTGTTCAAATATGATATCAAATCAAAATTAAAAAATACTTATAAATGAATGATCCTGAAAAATATGTATCAAAAGTTGTAAGATACAGCTAAATTTTCGTGTGAATGCTAAGATTAGAAAAGAAGTGAAGTTAAATTCTCAGATTAAAGTTACCTTCAGTACCTGGCTTAACATAACCAGGAAAGGAAGCCTGTGTAAGACTCGGAGTGAGTAAGGAAACAAACAAAACAAAACAAAAAAACCACACTGCACAGTGAGAAGATAAGAACATTTTAAACAACCAAGAAAAGAGCTAAGTCAGAAACAGGTTCTATGAAAGGATTGATAAAATTGCTTTATTTGAAGCAGAGAGAACAAAATATCAGGAATGAATTTACAGATCCTGCATGCCATATATGAAGATCTGAATGTCAATGATTTTTAACAGCCTAGACAAATGAACAACTTCCTTGAAAGCACATCCTACCAAGCAAATATTAGGAGTACAACATTTGAATAGTGCTTTATTTGTCTAAGAAATTGAATTCTTAGATAAAAATCTTGTAATAACAAAATATCTAAGGTTAAATTTTTGTCTGGTAAATTTTGTCAAAAAGCTGAAGTTAGAAAATATGGATATGCTTCACAAATGTTCCAAAAATAAAGGCCAAATGATTACTCTCCAGCTCATGTTATGAACTTACAGTGACTCCTATTCCAAATCTGAAAATTTCACCATAGGAAAACAATTTCAGTCCAATATAAATCATGAACAGAGATGCAAAGATACTGAGCAGAAGGTTAAGAGTTTGAATACAGCAATTTCTAACGAGAATAATACACCATAAGCAAAGTTGCTTATACAATGGACATAAACTTGACAAGTCAGTTAAGACAACTCTTTATAATCAGAAGTTTCTGTACCGGTCATTGACTCTTAAAAATTATGTGGTCTTTGTGAATATTCCTATTTTTCAATTCAATAAATTTAAAATGGCTTGCAGTTGATTTAATAAGATCTGTCCCTTTTAAAATTAACTCTATTTAGGCAGTCACTGGCTTTCTTATGCAACATGAATGTCTGTCTCCATTCGAATGACTAACTGGAATACAGATGAATATTATTTTAATGTTATGTAATATATTTGTGTAACAACCTTAGGCCTATGTCCCCAAACTATCTACCACTGAGTTGTCTCAGCTCATGTTGCCACATGAAAGAGGTGGTGTATTCCACCTGCTATACCAGGCTGAGAAGTTCCCACTGGAAAAAACCCACAGGCTCAGGCAGTCTTGTCACAGTTATCCAGGGCTGCCAAACCAGCCAAAGAAGCAGGTAATTGTGAAACCCAAAGGAGCAGGTAAGGGGCCAAGCTGCTTGACAGCATCTGGCCAACAGATTGACAAATGCTGAGATGGGTTAGATGTGACCTACTTTTCTAGTAATGTGCAAGAGTGCAATTATGTTTCTAAGTCTCTCTGTAGAGTATAGTTGAATGGAATGAATAATTTCCTAAGTGACCTCCAGTTCATTTTTTAACATTTTATTTTTATTTATTTATTTACTTATTTATTTATTTATTCATTTATTTATTCATTTATTTATTTAGAGTGAGAGAATGGGCATGTCAGGGCCTCTGCTACTGCAAACAAACTCCAGATGCATGTTGCCACCTTGTGCATCTGGCTTACATGGGTCCTGGGGAATTGAACCAAGGTACTTTGGCTTTGCAGGCAAGCACCTTAACTGCTAAGCCATCTCTCCAGTCCATGACCTCCATTCTTTAGCCTCCTCAAAGTAGGGGGTTCCTGAGTGATTTTGGCCAGTCATTGAGGTCAATAGGTGGGAAAATATGCAACTATAGCACCCATATGTGCTACTCCATGAACACTGGGAAAATGGGACATGGGAAGTCACACTGCCTTGGCTTCCTCTGACTGCTGTGATTACATTTATGCACTACCACAACCAACTTGTTATTAAATATTATAACTCATATATCATAACTAAAGCTCACAATATTTATTACTTGTTTTCTATATTGGTTTGCAGACTTCTTGGAGGAAATATCTGAGGAAATATGATTCTTATACTTTATTGTTACTTATTATTAATATAATTACTATATATTTATTTATAGTTAAATCAGTATTATTTGAAAGGAAGAAATCTGGTAAAATAAATTTCCAATCCTGTCAACAGGGATTCAAGAAGCATCTTGTTGCTTTTGAAACAAAATTTTTATGGTGATGAAAAAAAATGATAGTTGAAATGATACTCTCCATGCTAAATGGACATCTATGTGGGTGAAATATTCATCTCCTCCCCATGTTGAACACAACCTTACTTGATCAGAACATTTAAAGTCCTAGCCTGTACTGAGGAGTGGCATACAAGGACACAAATGGAAAATTCACCATTTTCCAGTATGATGAGGCTCATTTAGTCATTCAGTAAGGATTTATGCTTTCCTGTGAGATGCCAGGCATATATAAAGCTTGGTGCAGGCAGTAACTTACTGAATAAAGACATAGATATGCTATAGAAGAGTAACTGAGTTTAGATTTTTATATCTCAAACATTTGAGTGTAGATTACCATATGAATGAACTATACAACTTACTTTCAGTCACAATTTTGGTCTAGTCTTTGATATTCTCCCTCTATCATATGAAGTAGTTTTTCTTTCATAAGGAGAAGAGGGGCAGAATAAAATAGTTCTGCTACTCCTTGGTCAATTTCTTTATGAAATTACATTTGAAAATGTCTATTTAATTGGTCCCTCCAAGGCCTGTGAGCTGAAAAATGTACGGGACCTTATATGGTGACAGACTGAAAAATAGTCCAAGTGATTCTTGAAAGGTGCCTACCAAAAATAAATGAGTTTTAGCATTGATGTCTCTATAAGGTCTCTTGGTATATGAGAATTCAGGAATTCAGGAATATTCACCCTATTATATGACAACTGTGTGGCATACTTGGGATCAATTACATGTTTCCATGACATATTTTCTAACTGGAGATATAAACTCTGTCAATTGATGGTGGATTCTATGCAGTGGGATGTTTTGGGAATTATCTGGAACACCTTTCTGAAGCCAGCAGTGATGGTTCATGGGATCCAGGCCAACTTCAGGTGATGCCGGTGTACCAAAATAGACCCATGACCTCATCACTTTCCCCATGCTCATTTCCCTGGTGCAGCCCATGATGACCTCTCACTGACTACTGCTAATCAGTCCCCTTGCTCTGTCCCTTGTCTCTTTAGTGTCTCTTCTCCATAAAGCATCTGCAGGAACCTAACTTTAAAGTTTAGGGAAGAGGGCTGGAGGGATTACTTATCAGTTACCCTGGTTCAATTCCCTAGGACCTATGTAAACCAGATGCACAAGGGGGCACATGTGTCAGGAGTTCATTGGCAGTAGCTAGAGGCCCTAGAGCATCTATTCTGTCTTTCCCTCTTTCTGCCTCTCTCTCTCTCTCTCTCAAATAAATAAATAAAATAAAGTTTAAAAAATATTTAAAGTTTAAGGAAGAGATAACAGCACAGATGAAAACTCTTCAGCACTGTCTTCCTCATGCTCAGTAAAAGTCAGAGATTCATGAGGGGCTCTGGGGTTTCACTTCTGCAACTGTCCTCCTATACCATCATCAGTCCAGGGCAGGCTCCTTGATGCTCAGACACTCTCCCTGTGTGCTGTCATCTACCTCCCAGTGCTCTCCCCCCAGATATGTACATGGGTCTCCATTGCTTACTTCAAGTCTCAACTCAGATCTAGACTATCAGCAATCTCTGGTCTGGTTAGCTTATTTAACATTCAATAACCTTATGCCAACTCAAATCTCTCTTCCTTGTCATATTTTTCTCAATGTCAAGGTTCCCTATATTTTTGTGTACTTACATTCTTCTCTCTCTCTTTCTCTCTCTCTCTCGTGTGTGTGTGTGTGTGTGTGTGTGTGTGTGTAGGTATGTGCACTTGTGTGTACAAATTACAAATGTGTGTGTATATATGTGCTTACATATGTAGAGGCCATAGAAGAACTTTGGGTGTCACCTGAAGATTCCCTCCTTGTCTGAAGTTGCGCCATTAGGCTCAACTGGCTGAATAGTGAACCCTTGCAGTCTGCTGTCTGTACCTTCTCATCATAGGAATTACAGGATGGCACCCAAATACCTAGCATTTTGGGGTCTTTATACTTGTGAAGCAAATATATCACTGACTGAGCTATTTTGCCAACCCTATGTAAGTACATATTTAATATTACTTGATATATAGCCTATGTACACTCCGTAGAATGTATATTCTTACCAGAGCATTGTCCAGTGCATGGAAGGAAGGGAGTGAATTAAATAGTCATTTCTGGTGTGAATAAAAGTCAAGGAGCAACCAGGTTGGGGAAACCATAATTATTAAGGGTAGTAGTGGCAATACTTAGCCAAAAGCATGCTTACACCACTGCCACTCAGCCACCAGAGTATTAAAGGCTGGTTTTAGTTCAAAGAGAAATAACTATACATCAAATGGACCTTAACATAAAAATAATGATTTTAAGTAGAATAAAAAAATATCACATGGTGCTGCAGTCACAGGATTTTGAGAAATCAAACTGGAATTGAGATGGGAGCCAGCTCTCCGCTAGCTAGCTGTGTTAGTGTTGCAACATTCTATGGGAGCTACTGGTGCATAAAAGTCACCAAGAGTGCGAGTAAACAGGGGATCCTGCAAGCTGCAAAGTCAAACAGCCAGGAAAGATGTACAAACCATTACATTAGTGGCACATAGTTATGGGGGAAATCAACTGCTCTATGATTGGATATGAGGCCCGCTCAGTGGGAGATAATTAATGCCTTGTCCTGAGAACCGTGTCAGAAACCTATGGATTGGAAAGTTACAAATCCCAGTCTAAAGTTGCAGAAGTTCTTTGGCTATAAGGAGAGGCTAAGCCCATTAAAAAGCATTCTGAATATATATGTTTATGATATTTCATCTATGGCACCCTCACATTTCATCTATGCTACTCTCACTTTTGTTTAGAAACCCTGCTTTTTACAGATGGCAGTAAATACATGAAACTTCAAGATGTATCAAAATGGCAAAAAAGAGAAATTCAAATGACTAGCAGGGGAGAGCTCTTATCTGCCACACCGTTAGGGTCCAGGAAAAATTACAGAGGAAATAGAAGAATAAATATGAGTGCTGATCTCACTACCAGACAGGGAATCTTCTCCAGGGAAATGGACACTGGACACTGAGGTGACTCAAAATTCAGCAAAACAGAAAGTAAGAGGCTGTAGAGAGCTCAACATTAAAGGAGACTTATAACACATTCCTCAAGGCTCAGGAAACACTGCAGAAAAGGAGGCAGAGAGAATGTGAGGGACCTGCGGAAAATCTTTTCCCACAATGGGAGAAAGCATATGGTGAGGCATTGTCTTTCCCATAGGACCAGACTGAGGTACTCATGACCCCACAGTGATTATTGAACCTTCATTGAGGAGGGCCCTCCATGGAATGGGTACAGGGAATATAGAACAACAGAGAAGATAACCCAGTGAGAATAGGACCAATATGCAGTACATTCATATATTAAATTACCTGATAAAATTTGTTAAAAAAGAATAAAATTTTTAAAGGCATGTGGAAAAGGACATTTAAATTCTGTCTTCACTAAATTACCAAAGTTTTAAAAGTTTTACGAATTTATAAGCTGAAATAAAACTTTTATACCACTTCCCACTGATACTTAAGAATTCTTCTTGCTGTTATTTGAATAAATTGGAAGCTTTTGGTAGAATCCAAAGAGGAATAACATCAGATTTCTTTGGATATACTCAAGGGACTTTCCTGCTACCTACGGACAAGGCTCTCTGAAGAAATTTCCATCAGTATAAAGCCTGTAATCAACTATCTTTGGGATCACAATGGTGGAAATTTCCTAATTTTTGAATTAATGAATCATTTAGTACTTTAATCATTGGAAATTTTCTCAATACCTTCTACAGTTATCCATATGTTTGCTATGACTTAAACACTATAAAAGGAGACACTAATGCATGGCAATCCTTTGTTTTTCCCTCAGGCAAACACTTCTCTTTGAATATTTAGTTCTCTGTTTCCATAAGTGTTCTGTTCCATGATCTAAAGAGCTTTCATGAACAGAACACACAAACTTTGCTTGACAGTGTAACTAAGCACCTAAATGCTTTGGCTAAGGATAGTCGCTCCATCCCCTAGGATGAGTTACTTCCTGAAAAATACTATCAATCCCATTCTTAGAACCAATATCCCCACATATGACTTACAGAGTTACGTGAAGGCATGTGCAGTATAGTTTTTATTTCATGGAAATATTTATATCATCTTTATTCCTAAAGTACCAAATAACCTCTAAATTCAACTCTAAGGTTCTAGAGTTGGTGCAAAAATAAGGGGAAAAAAAAAGGTATTTCTCAACATCATTCATTTCAGAAATGCCTTTTGTGTGGCTTTGAATGGTGAGTGAGTGCTAGACTTTCCTATGCCATTTTCTTGAAGGCTTATCATTCATGCATTATCTCAAATTGCCTCTTAGACAAAGTCTATCAGAAAGAAAATTGAAAAAGAGAATACATGGAAGTAAATAGTAAATGTGTTTCTGAACTGTGAAAATGAAAGACAGCTTTGATATGTTAATCACTGTGAAACTGTAACTTTATATCCTAAGCTCCAGTATCCACACAAAGTTTAAAAACTCGGATAAACTAAAAAGAAGAGGGTTTACCTTTGTATTTTCAGGACCCCTCAGCTTCCTTCATTTCAGACCATAGAATATGTAACAAATTTAGGAAATTTCAATATGAAACTAGTAGTTGTTAAATTACCCACCATGTTTCAGGAGCTGGAAGTAAGCAACGTTCTCCTAGTGCTCATGCGTCGGTGTTCCAGTAAGTGAGCTTTGACTTCTGTTTCCACTGCCAAGGATGGATCTGAAGTGGCCTGTTTAGCATTAACTGTCATCATTGCTATTGCAAACCCACAAATGTAAGCTCTCGTCCCTGTGCCTGGTGCTTAATAGAGAAAAGAGTGACCCAAGTAAAAATAGAAACCTGGAAAAGACTTGAAATGTATTTAGTCTACCAACAGTCTTCATGTTTTTATTTGGGTGGTTCTGTGGGAATGGGTTTCTGCACAAGAGCTTTGATCCTTTAGCTGCTGGGAAATATATGAGTTTTCCTTGGCAAATGTTGCAGAAAACCATGCAAAGTCATCATGGCTGATAAAGATAAGTGCTAGAGCGAAACAATCTCATTAATTTCATTTGGTCCTAATAAGGGTTTTGCAAGTTGTACACACTTTTTAATATATAATAGTAACAACAAATACAACTATTGCTTCTGTGTTAGTTTGAATGTATTCCCCCCATAGATACGGTTGTTTTATTAAAGCCTGTAATTTGGCTCTCCAGTCTCTTGGCTGGTAGAAGTGTCACTGGGTGCAGATCATGGAGTATAGCACAAAAGTGTGTTTGGGGGTGAATCTGAATTCCAGTCTAAAGGGGGGCAGAAAGGTCTTAGCTCTGGGGTCCTGCTTGCTGCAGGTTTGTGCTTGATGCTTTTGGTGATTGCTGGCTGTTTGTTTGGTTGTTTCTGATTGAATGTATGGAAGTAGCTTTGTCCCCCATTGATGGAACTTTCTTCGCCCAGGACATGTGAGCTTGAAATAAACCTCTTTCTCCCAAAAAATGTGTCAGGTTTGGATGTTCATCCCAGCAATGTGAAATTATCTGCTACAGCTTCCATCTGTTGTAAACTTTCAAATAAATCCAGTAAAGACGGGGTACAGGTATTAGGATGAGTGCATTTGCAGTAATATGTTCAAAACCCAAACAGAACAGTTTCTCTAAGGTGCTTTTTTTATGTTTGAGAGTATTTCCTACTGCTAGCGATGATACTAAGAAAAGTGAAAAATGAAACCTAAAGTCCATCTATTATTCAGACAACTGTACGTCACAAATTATTTCAGTAAGATACAAGGGCTTCGAAATTGGCAATGAATAGTTTCTTAACTACAGTCCAACCCTTCTCTTAATAATGCCTTCTTTACCTTTGTCGGAACATCTATCTATTCTGCTTAATGTAACATCTAGATATATTAACATGTCTAGGTATATTTAAGTAATATTGTACATATATGCATTCCTACATAGTATTTGTATTATTCCTTTTGCTATATTTCTATCCTTAAATATCCGAGTGAATAAAATCTCCAAATTAGATGTCTAAATTTACATGTCCTTGTATTGAAAAGTGATTTTTCTAATGAAAAGAAAAAAATGTGCCAGGCCTAGTGACTCAGGTTTGTATCCCCACCTACCCGGGAAGCTGAGGCAGAGAGATAAATCAAAGTTTGTATGAGCTACAGAGCAAGGTCAATGCCAGGTGGAGCAACGTCATGAGGCATTGTCTCAAAATTAAAGAAGAAAAAAATTTAAATAGGGAGGGAGGAGAAGAGGGCATATCTGACAAACTAGTAGAGGGAAAGATTATATGGGGTGGGAGGGTTGTGGAGGAGTAAGGGAAAGTGAAGATGGGGAGAAGAATTACACAAAAGTAAAGACTAAATGGATTGATACAATATGAACCTTCCTGCTGGATACCAGACACAAAATATAAACCCCAAATAAATGGGGGTAGATGATACAAACAGAAGTGCCCAGAAGAAGGTAGAGAAAGGTTAATCCTAAAACCAACGGCCCTGATTGGTGTCAGGACCAGAATTTGATTTCCACCCTCTCCTACCAAAACACACAGTGAGCAGTTGGCCAGGGAGACCTATAAGGTCCCCTAAAAAATGCAGCACATTGTCAAAGCATTCCATTATCTTCCAGAGCTAAAAGGTAAGATCCTATTGTTGAAGGCAGCACAAGCTGCTATCTCAGAACACTGAGAGACCATGTGGGAAGTTAGAAGAAAGCAAGCCCTCTCCTGGGAAACTCTCATGGTTTGGAAAGTGGTATGGGAGCTACTGGAAGAAAATGGTCACCAAAAGAATGAATAAGCAGGGGACTCTTCAAGCTATACAATCAACCTGCTGGAGGAGAAGCACATACCTATGCACAGTCTTTGTGGGAAAGCAACTGCCCTCTGACTGGATATGTGTCCCATTCAATGGGAGAGAGCACATACCTGGTACTGGAAACCATGTCAGAATTCCATGTTCTGGAATCTCACAGACCCCAGAGAGAAGATCCCATTGCTCTCCAGATAAGAAGAATGGGCATACACATCAAAATGTCTCTCAAATTATTATGTATATTCCCCTAAATCAAAACTGTTCTCACTCTTCATTGGAGACTATTTTATTTTACAGCTAGCAGGGAATACTGGGGATATCTAACATCCATCCATAGGACAGGAAAAATTGCGAACTACCCATCACGAGACATGCCATCTCTATCACATTCGTGGGGACACAGGAGAAATTGAAGAGGAAGCAGTGCCATTGGTATTTCTCCCAGTGTTGGCCTGTAAACCGGGGACGGTGACTCAAGCTACATTAAGGCAGAGATACAGAGGTTACAGAATAGTCAACACTAGTCCAAACTGCTAACAGACCTGCCAGTGCTCAAGGGTTGTTGTGGAAGAGAGGTGAGAAGATTGTATGAGTCACAGGGTGGGTAGAAATTTCTTGAGTCATATCCCCCCCCACACAGAGACTGACTGAGGCTCTATTACCCCACAGTGAACATCAGTCACCCCACTGAGGTAGGCACTCAGGGATATGGGGACTGGGAGAGAGAGTATATAAGAATATAACCTATGTAAAAATTAAAATTAAAATAAAAAAGAGGGATAGAGATATAGTTCAGTGGTAGGTACTTTTCCAGTATGTACTAGTCTACATATTCATTCCATAATTAAGAAAGAAAAAAAGAAAAAGAAAGAAAGAGAGAGATTTAAAAAAGAGAAAGAAAGAAAAAAGAAAGGAAGGAAGGAAAGAAAGGATGGAGGAAGGGAGGACAGAAAGAGAAAGAAGGGGAGAGAGGGAAGGAAAGAATAGAGAAGGGAAGGAAAAAAAAAAACAGAAAAGAGTAAGTAGAAAATAAAGTCTGGTAAGGCTTCCATGAGCTTATGAGATGTACTTTGCTTTCCCTGGAATGGTTAATGGCTGCATCCTGACTTGTCCTTACCATGGTCTTCCTGATCTTGTTTTCTGTTACTCTGAATTTTTTTGCTTCTTCTACTTAAGCATGTCAGAGAAGATGAAGGCTTCTAACTGCTACTCCAAGCATGAGAGAATATGGGAAGTGGTTTTATTCAACATCCACCAGAAAGCTAGGATTCTATTGGTTTTACTTAACATTTGCTGGTTGTAATAATCCTATTAGATTTCCTGCTAAGAGATAAATCTTGTAACTATACTCAACTTTGTAATGAGTAAATCTGAACTGAGAAACATAGTATTTGAAAGATTCATGTCCTTCCTACATTTTTCCTTATATATTTTTTAACATTTACTAATTTATACCATAATATTATTACTTTAATTTAGCTAGATATTGAAATCCACTTATTAAAAACTTATATTCATCAAGTTCACATCTACTTTTTTTTTAACTGAGTTACTCCTTATCCATGAATTTGTTTAATAGATTTAGGAAAGTATAATTTTGAAACATAAGATTTGATTTATTATAAGTCCATTTTCTATTCAATTCTTAAAGTCTTGCAAAAAATTTGGTATTTTAACCCATAAATTATAATGCACTCATATAGATCTAGAGAACAAATTAGGAAACTCTATCCTAGAATGGCGTAAACTATAGAACAGTGTGTGGATTTTTGTGAGGAAAAAGTGGAAACTGGGGCTGGAGAGATGAGTCAGTGGTGAAAGGTGCCTGCTTGCAAAGCCTATGTCCAGGTTTAATTCCCTAGTGTCCATGTAAAGCTACACACAAAGTGACACATACATCTGGAGCTTGTTGGCAGCTGCAGAAGACCCTAGTGTACCCAGTCTCTCTCTCTCTCTCAATATCTTTCTAATAAATAAGTAAAATATGTTTTTAAAAATTGAAAATTGCATAAGCTATTCCTGCTTTCATTGGTATACAATAACTTTGCACAAGTAAAGAATACTTTTTTAAATTTTTCAGTGACAAGAGAAAGGAAACAACTGAAATCAGGCTGCTTTTCAGGCCTGTACTTTTGAGCAGTTTGTACTAAACCATTAAATATTTGAATTAGAAAAGGAATTACTCCCTGGTAGAATGGTAAAATAAATGGGTGAATCTACTTTTGCTTTCTGTTAGAATCCCATTATAATAACAAGGGTGTATGAGTTTATTATTGCTGCCTTAACAAATGATCACAAATTCAGCAGCATATAGTAAAAGACAATTGGGGTATGGGGAGATGGTTCAGGGGGTGGGTAAGAACACTGATTGTGCAATAATGAGAACATTATTTTAGTTCTCAGTACCCATAAAAAAGCTGGGAATGGTTGCACATTCCTGTAACTCTAGCACTGAGGGGGAATGGAGACAGGAGGTTTCCTGGGGCCTGCTGGTCAGCCACTCTAACCAAAACGTGGCATGAGCTCCAGGTCCAGTGAGAAATACATCTCGAGGAAGTCACGTGGACATGTGATGGGGAGGGCATCTGACATTCTCCTTTGGACTTATGCACAGGTGCGCATGGGAGGCAGAGCTTGTTTCAAAAGAAAAGAAAATCAGTTAATAGGACATTGACTTTAGATGGCAATCCTTCAATGACTGTAAACTCCTCTAACTGTATGGCATGACATCCTTCAAAATTTCTTTTGTGTGATTCTAATGGAGATGAATTCTTTTAGATTTTTTTAATGTCTAGAGTTATGTGCCTTTTTCATGATTTTTTTTCTTTAAATCGTGGTTTTATGACTTTTTGGTGGAGTCAGACCTATTTGGTCTATGGCTAATTATTTATCACTGAATTTTGCCTCCTCATAAATGATAAGCTTTTACACTCTAATGACACTCTCCTGGCCACTTTTTGTGGGTTTAAGCCCTCTTCCCTCAACCACAGTGAGCTTTCTAGTACTATCAGCTCCCTGCTGAGTGCTCAGAGAACTCAGGGTTCTAACTCTGGAGTTTAATTTTCCCTGGTCTTCTGGTCCAGTGTGGTGCTCTGTGGTGCTCTGCTCCATGCTCTCCATGAGTCAAAAACTGCTTTTGCTACCCTGCTTCGTCTCTGTGTCATTCTCCCCTCACTGTCTTAGATTCCATTGGAAATTTCTTTGTCAATGTAGCATTTTAAATAAGAATCCTCATTTCAGTCTCTGCTTCCAGAGAATCTATTCTGAGATTTCTTGAATTTCTAAAAATCTCTTTTTTAAACTTTCTCCTTTGTTCATCATTTCTATCGCAGAAAAAAAGAAGACATTGGCCCTAATTCAGGTATACATGGGACAAGAGAGGAATTTTTCTTGATGCTTCTTTCTCTAGTCTGTGATTAAGTTCTCTTGATACCTTACAACTCTAGCTAACATCCATTCATGTATCCATGTCAGCCAAGAGCATAGCTTCTCTCACATGAACTCTCTAAAGTAGTTTTCTAACATGTATGCTTCAGCTCATGTATTGCAAATCCTAACTTCCAACAGAGTTTAACTTTTCTGAGCTGTTACAGTTTCAATACTATCGGAAACTAAGAAAACTGAAATAAGAAATAAAATTAGTGGTAGAATGTAAAAAAATGAGGAATTTATGTTTTTGTATATATTTGGATAAATGTGGCCCCTTTCCTTCATCTTAACAGTGCCAAATACTCCCAGTGCTTAAATTCTTTAAACCAATTATCTACAACTAGTAATAACTATTAATTATTATAACACTTAGTTATAATAAGATTCCAATATAATCTGTACTTTCATGAGTCTTTCAGTCTTAAAAAATGTAGAATATGACCAATGACATTGGATTTACAAGGATTTACAATTGTTTCCTTATACGTTGAGTTTTGAAATACTTTTTGATAAAAGTAAACATAAAAATAAAAGCTATACTATTAATGTAAACATTTGCTACAGAGTTCATTACTCATAACTTTGAGTTTACGTGTTGTATGGTTGACATCTAATGTCAACTTGGTTGGATGAGGACTAAAGTAAGAGATGGGAATATGCTTCTTAGGCATGACTTTGAGGACATTTCTAGGATTAACTGAGGTGGGAAAACCCTTATTCATAGTGGGCAGCCCAGATACAGAGAAAGCACTGCCTTAGCAGCCCTCCCTTACAAATCCTTGCTACTGAGTACATCTTCCTGTTGCTGTCATCTTTTGTGACATTAGAACCAAGCTTCTTTAGTGTTTTGATGTGACCTAAAGACCCATAGCTAACCAGGAATCCTCCAGGCCTTCACTGCCAGACTGGTACTGTTGAGGCATCCAGCTTCGTGGACTGAGCGGCTATCAGAGCTCAGCCAGCCGTTATTAAACTGCTTCATCAGAGTCATGTAAAAGTGTCTAATAAACCCTCAGTATTATCTTCATTCATTCCTTCGCCTCTGTTCCTCTTTACAACCCTGACTAATTCCTATATACAATATGTTAGAATGGGTGAGTCATTTTCTGGAAAATATTTTTATACTTATTTATTTGCAAGCAGAAAGACAGAAGAGAGACAGATAGTGAGAATGGACGCACCAGGGCCTCTAGCCCCAGAAGCATGAGCCACTTTGTGCATCTGGCTTACGTGGGTACTGGGAAATTGAACCTGAGTTCTTAGGCTTCATAGGCAAGCGCCTTAGCCACTAAGCCATCCCTTTAGCCCTGGAAAATTATTTTTGTTACAGGGATTAGTTTTGACATTTTTTTCATAACATACTTAAAGAATATTATGAACAGTAAATTATTTATCTTTGCCAAAATTTCAGTTGATGAATTTTACTCCTAAATAATTTTCATGCAAAAATCCGTTGTAAAAGAGAATTCCATAGTTGGGCATATGAAAGAAGTAAAATATAATCATAAATATTTGCAATATATTTAAGATGCTTTGTTTAAAATGTTTCAGACGTGAGCATACTTTGAAGATGGAAGAGCCACACTTTAAAGCACAGACCTCAATAGTGGATGAAATAGAGGTCAAAGGGCCAGCTCTGCTCCTTCTTGTTTTTCCTGATTGCTTTGTGTGGGGTCATTTAATCATGGTTATAATCACTGTAATCAAAAATGTCCATGGCATGCCAAAAAGTCTTCACTAATCCTTCCAGGCTCAGTATCAGATAATGTGCTTGGAAAGCCCTTCCAGCTACCCCCAGGGCGGCATTTACTGGGCTCTGTTTATCAATCAACTCATTTAACAAGAACACACTCTGCTTGTTTGTAGACTTGTTGTTTGAAGCCTCATCGCTTTTAGACTCCATCTTTGTTAGTGACCGTCACCACTGAAGTGCAAACCTCCTGAGGGTGAACAAGATTGCTGGGATGGATCTGGGAAATAAGGAAAAACCTATGTTTTGAACAAAGAAGGGATATATTCCTGAAAGTTATTTTGAATAAGGGAGGTGGTATATATCTATTCTATCTTTTAACAAAAAATAAATTTCTTTCCTAAACTAGCCCCTGCTTCCATCCCAGCCATGAAGCTGAAAGCTCAGTCTGTGATGAAGTTCCTGTTGAATATATTCCTTCAAGGCTCCACAAGTTTCTTTGCCTCAGTTCAATTTTAACAGACAGTGCCTGACTTAGCTTAATTTGCTTATCAATTTTATTGGTCACATCTTTAGTCATAAAAAGAGAGTGTCTTTCCAGAGTTTGTTTTTGAAATAACTATGGGAAATAAATGGTTTTCAAATTATAAACCATTAGCTAGCTTTTTGAGAATGATATAGCTGAAGCTTTCACAGTATTGGAATTAGGGAAATGTTCCTGTTTTACTAATTAGAGTTGGATGTGGCTTAATATCACTTTCTAAACCAGTCACACTCAGATGGATAGCAAAATTAGGTCAATGTTGGCAAACAGAACAAGTACCTCACTTCAAAATTGATATGCAGGGAAACTGAAATTTAAAATACCTACATTGATACAAAATATTAACATAAAGAAACTCTATCACTTACTGAAGAGTCAGCCTTGGAATTTCTAAAAGGAGACATTTTTTTTTTCCCCACTGAAATGACTGATTCTGTGATAGGTATGTAATCACAGCATCTTAGCTCTCATTTATGTTCAGCAGTGATGTGTTGGTGTTTAGCTTACCAAATTTTAAGACCATTAAACTCACGATTGTCATTACAATCTGGATATAAATTTCCCTGGTTCTGCTATTCCAAATTTCTCTTCAATGATACTTAAAAGATTTTTTTTTCCCTAAACAGTAATCTTCTCTCCATTCACACAGTATTTTGCCAAACAGTACTTTGGTGAACTTCTGAGAACTTGGAGTATTGAGGTAAGCACACAGTTTATTAAAAGAAATTATTATGGGATATAAATTCCTATGTCATCCAAATAAAATCATATTATATTTGGTGGATCTGTTCAACAGCCAAGAATGGGAGAATGCCCTCAGGAGAATTCATCTATTACTGTTTATTATGTAGGCACGATTCCACGAACTGCTACTGGAACAGGT
This sequence comes from Dipus sagitta, assembly GCA_036346955.1. Lineage (NCBI taxonomy): Eukaryota > Metazoa > Chordata > Mammalia > Rodentia > Dipodidae > Dipus > Dipus sagitta. Next base: position 17,258,355 of record CM070785.1, on the reverse strand, counting down.
AGTGTTTGTAGAGAAGAGAAAATAACCAGTAGTCATTAAGCACTTAGAGTTTAGAAATTAAACATTCCTCAGAATGATGGGAATGAAAACACTGAGTGACATATATTACAAACACCTAGCCATTTTCTTCTTCTAAAATACACTGCTATTATATAATATTGAAAAGACAAAAATGGCAACTAGGCAAATGGAATATTTCAAGGGTATCACTGAAAAGCACCCCTTATAGCCCCAGTCATTTACTTTTTAAAATAAATAGTGGCTTGCAATCCTAACTTGGCACAATAGTACTGACAGAGAAACTGCAGTGTCTTGGATGTCTGGAGCCAGGGACAAGAGCAGAGTCCATCTTATGCGTGTTAGAAAGTGTTAGCAGTCCCCACCATGCTCCTTGGGACTCCCTTCCTTGCTGGCAAGCCAACTCAATTGAGCCTTCCTTTTTGTATATCAAATTCTATAATACAAAATTTTCAGTTAAGTGTCAGATCATAACAGAATATATGCATTCTTCCACTATTAAAATATAAATAATTTTGCTAGTGATGAATGATAGTTGACTAAAATTTACATTAAATTATTAAAAGAACTTTTAAAGTTTTTTCATTACATTTAACTTCACATACACCTAGAGGGATGCATTTTCTCTATCTCTTTATCTCTCTCTCTCTCTCTCTCTCTCTCACACACACACACACACACACACAGAGAGAGAGAGAGAGAGAGAGAGAGAGAGGGAGATTGCAATGACTAGAATTCTACATATGAAACATGGGCTTTAAAGGCAAATTGAAATTTATTCGATAAAGGCATGTTCCAACCCCATGTAGTAAAAATGTGATTAAAGACTTTGGATGCAAGAAAATAAAATTCAACCTCTATACTTTTTCAGTTAACTTGTTAATCCTTTATTTAAATTGACCACCACAGTGATCACATTGATGTAATTGTAGATTCATCCTTAGTCTAAAACATAGTGCATTATCCAGAAAACCATATTCTTAGTATCCCAACTCACTTCCTTCACTAGGCAAAAGAATTTATAATATCTCTGCATTTGTATGTTTCATTTATGATGTTAATTTAACACTTTCTATGCTTTACTATTATCATTCATTCTAATTTCATTTTATTTATTTTGTTTCACCTGGCCTTTGAGTCAGGATCCCATAGCCTGGTATTATCCATGTAGACCAGACTGATCTTGTCCTTGGAACAATTCTCTTGCCTCAGCCTCTGGATTGCTGGCCTTGTGGGTGTGTACCATCAGGCCTAGACTACAATTCTTACTCTTGAAGTTCTTCCCATTATGAAAAAGTAGGAAAGAAATGGACTAGGTGTAGGATTTAATAATAAGAAGTAATAACCACATTGCTCTTTTCTAGATGGTTGGACTTCAAATACTTTTTTGATCTTTAAAAATTTTATTTTTCCTGTCCTTAAACTTATATGATGACACGAAATATAGAATATATTGCATTGATTGAGCCAAATACTTAATTCAATATATTTATTTTGTTGCTATATGAGAACCTTTATAGCCCTACAACTACACATTTTTCCAGTTAATTAACTGATATCATCATTATTTATGATATTGTATAAGTTAAGTAGAACATTCTGATAAAGCTCACAATGTTGTCATATGTTAATTGAAAATATTTAATTTTGACTAATTTTTAGCTAAAATATTCCTTATATTAACAAGTAATGGACTTAACATAATTGTTCAATAATTAATGTATGTTTTCATACAGGTATGTTCTATGTGTATGAAAATAATATTCAGGACTATTTTGCTTAAGAGAAATGGAGTGAAAAGTAGAAAAATGATTATGGATCAAAAAATGAATATATTATTTTTCCCTTCTTTTTATTCTCTTCAAGAATGAGAAAATTGGTGCTAGCGAGATAGCTCAGCATTTAAAGAAGCTTGCTTGCAAAGCCTGACTGCCCACATTTGATTCCCCAGTACCCATGTAAGGTCAGATACACAAAGTGGCACATGCATATCATGTTAATTTGCATTGTCAAGAGGCCCTGGTGTGCCCACTCTCTCTCTCTCTCTTTTGTGTGTGTGCTTCCTTGCAAATAAAGCAAAGAGAAGAAAAAAAAGGAATTTGGCAAGTTATCTAAATCCAGATTTTAAGTTTCTAATTCCCGTTCAAATACTTACACCTCAAACTGTGCATACAGAGTACATCCTGCATTCTTCCACACACAAATACATGTATGAACATATACATTATCACCTTGTGTACTTTGCCATTCTGCAACCTATGTGCTGAAAATAAATGACACATATCTTCAGTTCTTTGAAATGTAGCAGTCCAGTTTTACATGTTCAATAACTAAACACCATTAAATGTTTAAATAAATTCTTTATAAATATTTACAGAACTTCAAGGTGAATACCAGTCATATATGTTAAATGTGTCTGAGCCACAATTTCTTGTCATGAATATTGAGTTTTAGCAAACGGTTTAAAAGGAAAACCTAAGCAATTCAGAATTTTGTTCAGAGGACAGTTGACAATCTTTAAGAACTGATAAAATGAGGTAACTTCTAGGCCTCTGCGTTGTCTGCTTCTACATGATGCTCTTGAGTATCATGGATTTTTCATGAACATGAAAAAAATGTAGAAATGCAAAAAGGGAGGTAATAGGAGACATGGAGTAATGACGCTAAATCGTCTATGAGGAGAATTGGCTGACATACCATTCAAGTTATATTTTTCCAGATTCCCTTGCAAAATGAAATGAGTCCTATAGTTTATTACAAATTGTAGATTATAATATTTTTATTTTCAGTGACCTTGGTGGATTTTAAGTGTGAGAAGATGGTGTGGATGCCCATAATTCAGCAATATGACAACAAAGGCCCCTCCTTGTCAGATCAGCTTATATTGGTAACTGTTCTCACATCCCAGCTTCTTTTAATGGAAATAGCAATGAGGCTCATCATCATTGCTGTGCCTTTAATAGCACCATTTTTATCTAAATGGATGTTTTTGCAATATAAGATGTGACCTACATAAGAGTATATCGTTTGGAAGGCCATATTTACAATTTTATTCTGAGTTAGCTCAACATTCTATATGAGAATCAAGCAAAATTACCTGACATTGTCATTTACCAAATCTGTAGGGAATAATAAAGACAAAAGAGTTAATAATTTTAAAAGCCACATATATATATACATATATATGCAAATATATATATACTTTTACATATGTATATAAAATTTATGCTTATGTGCATGTAGTTTTGGAAAATCTAAACATAAATTCTCATTTATCCATTCTCTAGACCACTAAGGACCTCAGATGTTTTTCTCCTGATTGCAGAAGTTGTATATTCTAGTTATCATCCAGCATATAAATTTGTGATCTCAGAAAAGTAAAATTGAGTTATGTGGGCCTAGAATTTCTTGATTGGAATCCTTTTAGAGGTGTTTATTATTAGAATCTTTTCCAGTTTAATAGTGATACTTATGTTTGACGATGTTATGAAGTCAAAAATAAGGGCATTTGTTTAATAGTAGATTAACCTTTTATAGCAATGGATACTATGTGTATTTTGGAAAACAAGAGCTTGTCACTTTTTTTCAGAACTCCCAGAACCAAACAGGTGTGATGTGTACATAGTGAATATTAAAATGTAATGAATACAATAAATCTATATGATAAATTACATGATAAAGGTATCTTATGTAATATATGTCTTGATTTGACAAATTAAGTATATCAGTCCATATTTTATTGTCTTCAGTTAAAGATCTAAAATGAATATGAAAATGACATGTTTATAGATCAAAGACTACACAGAAAACAGCTATTACCCAAAATTTTTGAAATTTAATTTAAAAGCACATCTAATTGGCCTGCCAAAGACAAAAGCCTGTAAAAATATTTGGACATAACACATATATTGGCAATTCTTCCTTTTACTAGATAAACATTTGTCTTTTCTCATCAATAGAAATGATCAGTTTCTAAACAAACACATGCAACTGAAACAAACATGTGCGCTGCTATTATATATCCAGAAATAACACTCTGTGCACAATTATTTGGTTTGTAAACTTTTTTCTCTCATCATCATAGTTATAGGTTTTGTCAAACAGATCCAGGGATCTGAAATGCAAGTTTATTGGTATATTTGACTAATGATCAGAAAATGAGAGCATTAAGACTGCAAAGAAACTTACCTATATCTCCACCTTTTACTAAATAGGTAGGGAATGTAGAAAATTGAAGGATTACTTGTTTTAAAGATGGTAGAATGAGTTAATGACAGAGTTGCTCCCCAACTAGTTTTGACCTTAACCTCATGAGTATGGATTTTAATATATTCACCATATTTGTCAATTAATCTTGTAAACCAGGGTAGTGCTGAGGATATTAGATGTCTAGACATTTCAGGGGAGAGAAATCTAAGCAGAAGGGATGTTAAGGAAACATTTATAAAGGAGTTTGCTGATATGACCAAGAAGTTTTTATACATAGCTTAGAAATGGTGAGAGAAAGGGAACCAGTAATTGAAATAAGGAAGATGCCACCCAGTATGCCTGAGAACCCATTGTATGTTACTTACAGTTTACACTGAGGAACATGGGGACCCACTGCAGGGTTTTGAGTAGAAAAGGTATTTCATCATGACTAATAATTTAAGACCAGAACTTAAAAATACTTTTATGTGGGGCCAGCTAATATATATTTAGATTTTATGATCAATGTGGTTTCTCAAGCATCTGCCAGCTCTGCCTCAGTTACACAAAATCCCACTTATAAGTGAATGACCATGCTTAGCTTCTTCATTAATTCTTGCTTCTTACCATTGCCATGACTAAAACACATGATGGGACAAACCAAAGGAAGAGAGCTTTGTTTGATTTCACAGGTTCAGCAGGTTCCATCCATGGTTTCTTGGACGAGATAGCACAGGGGCAGGAGCATGATGAAGGCTGTCTTCATCTCTCGAGAAAGAGGCAGCAGAGAAAAGAGGGGTGCTAGCTCTACATAAGCTTTTTCCTCTTCTTTCCTTTCCAGGCGCTGACTTCATGCAAAGGTACTTTTCCTTATTCAAAGCATCTTTTGCCTTCAGTGACTCCTCTCTATAAATGCGCTGATACAAGCACCCAAACAAGGTAAGGTATACCTCACCAATCCCCTCCCAACTATCAGGTTGGCAATCAAAACCAACCATCACAGGTCCAAATAAAATGTTTTCTTACAAAAATAGATGCTAATCTAGATTTGCCTCATGGGCTGATGTTTACCAACCTTGACTAAGGGCTCACTGTGGCCGGTGTATTAATCATCAATGCTAGGGAAGTGATGAAGTAAGCCAGGAAGAATGAAAAAGTTGGTATGTGTGTGTTTACAAACTATACAGTACATTTCTGGTTAAATCTCTGCACATCCAAGGAGGTTCTTAATTTCAGAAGAAAGATAGAGCAGAGGCTAGAGGAAAGAAAAGAATATTCAGGGAGAAGGCAAGAGTGTCAAATGGTATGCTTTATATCATTTCGTTTTGCATGGAAAAATAACAAAATATTGGGGCAAAACATGAAATGATAGTTATTTAATGAAATTAGTTAGTGGCTTCACACCACAGTCAGTAGATTCTATGGATGTAGTAACTGCTTTGATAACATACCTTATGGTAAACATGGACCAAACCTAGAAAGGTAGAATTATAACCAAATGCTGGTATAAAGTGAGGGAGGGAAGGATGAAAGACCACATGTGGCATAGAAACAGAAGGTGGTGGAGGTATGGGGGAAATAGGGAAATGGGGGAGGGGTTAAAAATAGAAGAGGGGATAAGAATCAGCAAATTAATTGTATTTGAAATTACCAGAATGAATTATATATTAATCTCTTTATACCAACTAAAATGATAAATGAAATAAATAAATAAAATGAAAACAAATCCGACATAGCCAGAAATAGTGACCCACTCCTTAGAATAATTGAACTTGGGAGACTGAGGTAGAAAGATCATAATGAGCTTGAAGCCAGCCTAGAATACATAGTGAGTTAAAGGTCAATCTGGGCATTGAACTAATATTATTTTAGTAGTAATATTAATATTAATATGAGTTCATATATGTTACTTGGGCTACACACACACACACACACACACACACACACATATATATATATAGACACATAATGTCTATATGTCAGAGAGCTGTGAAGTATAACATTATCCTTTTTTTCTTCCAAGAAAAGATGTAGAAAACCAAATTTTATTCACTAACAAAATAAGTTATCTTTTTACCAAAGGACTCATTTGATGACCTACAACAGTCAATAATACTTTTGAGTTATACTTTATTAGTAAGCATATAATGTACTGACACCTAAAACTGTAATATTAAAATAATAAAAGTTTCAGATGTTTATTTAATATAAATTATGATAATAAAATATTAGATTGTAAAAATAGAATAAATTAAAAGTTTTATTACACACAAGATAATTTTATTGACCTTTTGCTTATATGAAAGATAACTGTCCACTATGAGATGCTCTAGAAGCATAGATCAGTATAGGGCAAAATACATTATCCTGAATCCACATCACCGTATGTTATCCAAAATTAATTTTGTGCATTTTTATGCATACCATTATGTATTGTGGTAACTTGAATGCACAATGTCCCCTTAGGCTAACGTGAATAAATACTTGGTCCTCCAGCTACTGGCACTGTTCCGGAAGGTCATGGAAACCACAGGAGGTGGAGCACTGCAGAAGGAAGTTTGTCAGGAGGAGGTGGGCCTTCAGGTGTGATAGCTGGGCTTCAAGCCTAGTTTGTTTTGTTTCCTGGATGGTGATGCAATGATATGAAGAGCTGGCAACTGCTCCTGCATTGCCTTCTCTGCCATAAAAGTTACTCTCAAAAATCTGAGGTGGGACTCCAGCTCAAGATGGTGGACTCATAACCACGCTAGAGCTCCCGTACTAGCAGGTCCTAGTGGATCTCCAGCGGGTGGGCACCGAGCGCACATTCAGAAACCTGCCCATTCCTACGCTCTGTGGCACAGCTAGGACACAACTGAAACCCTTCTAGCCTCTCAAGCTGTGGTAGTTTGGGTCTACCTAACTCGAGCCACCTGAGTGCAGGTGAGCAGGGTAGTCCTGTTGGCCTGCCCACACCTTCTTCACTCAGGTAGGGTCAGCTCACTGAGCTGGTATATACAATGTTCCTGTCCCACCCTCACTGACGAACTGCCCGGCCCTTCTCTGTACCCAGACCCAGCGAGTGGGCCTATGATTGGAAAGGGCAAATGGAAGCCAACAGAGCTGCTGCTACCAGAGAAAACGGTGAAGCAAAAACAACATTGCATTCCTAAAGGGTTTGCAGAAATTAATGCTAGGGCCCATGCTTTCCTGCTCCTCCAAACCTTCCAGGCTACTGTGCATCCCTGCAGTGCCAGAGCTAGGGGCCACACTTCTTCCACCCCACTCCAGCCTCTGCCCCCTGCTGGTCCCCACCCTTTGCCACCAGAAGGGTGATGGTCCTCACACCACAAGCCTCAGCTGATCTTTCCAGCCTTGGCTACCTCCTGTGATCACACCACGCCATGCTGCTGGCTACCTCTGCACACCTACCCCCTCCCACATGAGCCACTTCCTCAGACCGCAGTACAGCCTGGTTCATGGATCCCAGAGCGCCTCCCACACTTCCCTACCAGCCTACACTTTCTAGCCAGCATCATCTGCCCACCAGCTCCGCCACTGGGGCATTGCTCCAGGCCCAGATGGGGAGCACAGGCATGTCTGACAACCACCTCTCAGAGGGAGCCAGGGTCTTCCACAACCTGCTCAGCTAGGGTACAGTGGGGGAGCAGAAGCAAGAGTTACTGCTCCTGAGCACCATAGACAAGGCCCAGCTTTGATTTCAGACTGAAGAGTTTTCCAGACCTCCATTCACAGTGCTCATATCAGCCACCGTCCCAGACCTGCTGGCTCACTTGTTAAGTCCACACGGCACATCTGTGAATACAGCTCCATCCCACTGCAAAACAGAACACTCACTGAAGATTCTACAAGGGAAAATTCTTGTTCCCTCCTTAACAAAATGAGACTTTTTCCCCAGAGTTGGGTGGACCCCAAAGCAATTACAAACAAACAAACAAACAAACAAAAACAACCCACAAAGCATCAAACTGAGAGATTGCCACCAAGGTTGCCTAGTCCCACAATGGAAGCCTCCAATGAAAACACAGGGGAGACAGTAGAAATAGAACCCCAAATGAAAGCACAACAAGCTATGTGACCCTGACCAAGCAAATCGCTGAACTAGAAACAAATCAAAAAACAACAGGGCTGGAGGGATGGCTTAGCACTTAAGGCATTTGCCAGCAAAGCCAAAGGACCAAGGTTCGATTGTCCAGGACCCACATTAGTCAGATGCACAATGGAGCACACATGTCTAGAGTTCCTTTGCAGTGGCTGGAGGCCCTGGTTTGCCGATTCTCTCTCTCTCTCTCTCTCCCCCTTTCTCTGTCAAACAAATAAATAAAAATAAAATTTTAAAAATCACATAAATTAAATGTAACAGAATCATCTCTTACAGAATGCAGTTTTCAATTACTAAGCTTAACTTAATTGAGGAAAACCAGAGAGAGACCTCAAAAGAGATAAATGAATTGAAGGTGAGTCAATAAGTAGAGGATCTCAATAACCAGCTGATTAAGCTTAATGAAGACATGATGAAATGCAAGAATTAGTTCTAAGAATCATCAAGAAAAGCAAAACATGACCTTAAATTGGAATTTGACAAAGGGATATGATATGAAAAATGCAACAGAAAACAAATATCAAATAGAGCTTGTAAAAGCCTCTCTAGAAACCCTCAGTAACAAATTAATCATGTGGAAGACAGAACATCAGATCTGGAAGACAAGACAGAATAAATTTTCAGGAGTCCAGAAACACTGATAAGTTAAAAATAATGTAAACAGAATATGAGGGAACTGTGGGATACCCAAAAATGATCAAACATCTGGGTCATGTGTATATCAAAAGGGAAAGAAATTCAGGCCAAATGCATGGAATATTGGGGAGATCTCCTAGTAAGAAGGGCCCTCATGATTTTGGGATGAAGCCTAACCTTAAAGTTTTGGGCTCTGGCTTGTAACTCCCAGTACCAGAAGTCAGTTATGACCCACATTGAGCTGTTGATCAAATAGACTTACCAGGTCCTCAAAGAAGACAAGCTTCTATCAAAGCACTTAGTTATCTGCCTGAGGTAAAGTTAAGACTCTATTTCTGAAGACACCACAGGCTACTGACACAGAATAGTGAGAGATCTGGCAGGAATCTGGAAGAAAGCTACTTCCCAGATGGCTGGCCCATATAGTGTTGGAAAGCAGTACATGAGCTGCTGGGAGAAAATGGACCATGCTGTGAGCAAGCAAGGGGCACGGCCATATGAAAGCAACCAGCTTAATGAGATGTGCACAGCTATGCAGTGGTGACACTAAGCCAACGTGGGTAAACAGTGGCTTTCTGATTAGTCAAGAGACTTACTCAGTGGAAAGGAATTCATAGCTAGAAGTGGGAACCAAATCGGAATCTTATGTCGACCAAAATTATAGACTCCAATGAGAAGCTCACACTAGTTTGGCCATCAAAATCTCTCCAAATTAACATTGCTTAACCTGTTTAACCTAATTGGACATCTCTCCCCATTGGAGGATCTGTTTTTCTTTTTCAGAAGGCAGCAGGAACAGAGGACGAGTATCTATCAACAAGAACAGAAAAGATAGCTGACTCCTGATCACAAGATGAGCCACCCCTCACACATCTTTATTTTTATTATATAGGGGTTAAGTAAATTTTTTCTTGAGTACAGGACATAAGTTTATTTTTATTACTTATTTATGTGTATATATTTGTGGGGTGTCTGCATGTGTACATATTTTTATCTACATGAGTATATGTGTATATGTATAGACATATCTATGCACATGGTTGTTGAGGTCAGAAATCAACAGATGTCTTCTTCAAACATTCTGTACCTTAATTTTTAAAAATATTTTTTCTTTATTTATTTGCAGGTTTAGAGAGAAAGAGAGAAGGAGAGAGAGAGAGAAAACATGGGTCACCAGGGTCTCTAGTCATTGCAAATGAACTCCACCAGATTCATGGGCCCCTTTGTGCATCTGCCTTTATATGGGCACTGTGGAATTGAACTCTGCTCGTTAGCCTTTGTAGGCGTGCATCTTAACTACTAAGCCATCTCTCCAACCTTTTTTTTTTTTTTTTTTGAGAAGTTGCCTCTGGCCCAGAGCTTACTGATTAAGCTAGACAAACTAGGCAGGGAGCTCAGTGACCCCACCTTTCTCCTCACTCCCACCACCCAGCTTTCATGTGAATGCCGGTTCCAGTCCCGGGTCCTCATATAGTGCACAACAAGCATTTTATGTGTGAGCTATTTCTCCAGCCCCCATATTCATTCATTTCTTCATTGTGTTGTCTCTAAGATAAGCAAATGAAAGTAAAGCTGAAAAATGGACGTGCTAAATACAGGATGGGTTATTCTTTCTTGAACATCCACTGTAAAGGCATGTTCCTAGCTATCAGCACTTTCCCAGTACCTTGCTTAGCCATCATGACTGATTCAGAGATCTGACCAGCATAGTCCGAGGGCTAAGTTTCCATGGTTGATGAAAGCCATATTCTTTTTTTAAATATTTATTTATGAGAGATTGAGAGAGAAAGGGTGCCTCAGGGCTTCCAGCAACTGCAAATGAACTCTAGACACATGTACCACCAGGTGTATATAGCTTATATGGGCATCTGGGGAATTAAACCGGGGACCTTAGGTTTCACAGGCAAGTGCATTAACTGCTCAGCCATCTCTCTAGCCCTCTAGACCATATTTTTATTAAACACACAGAGATATAGATATAGACATAGATGATATAGATAGATATAAATATAGGATAGATATAGATAGATATAGAGAGAAAGGAGGTGAGAGAGAGGCCTAATCTTGCTGTCATAACCAGGACATAGGGAGATATGACTCTTGGTCTGGAAAAATAACTATCTTTTTTCTTTTTTCTTTTTTTTTTTTGTTTTTTGAGGTAGGGTCTCACTGTGGCTCAGGCTGACCTGGAATTCACTATGTAGTCTCAGAGTGGCCTTGAACTCTCAAAGATCCTCCTACCTCTGCCTCCTGAATGCTGGGATTAAAGGCGTGCGCCACCACACGCAGCTCCATGTTTTAAAATATTATGTAAAATGATTATGAGTGCTTTATCCTAAACTATAAAAACAATTTGTGTTTATTTACATGTATTAATGTCTTTCAGACAGTAAATGGGACTGTGAATTATATTAACCTAAAATGGAACTTTTTCAAGACTAAAATTACACGTGCATTCCACTGTATGTTAAATGTGTATAAAACATTAAAATTGAACGTCTTTAATAGACATTAAGCATTTCAGTGATAAAGGTGATCAAACTCTTCACTTTTTTGGAAATTTTAACTTTGTAAATTACTTTGAATGATGGGACTGTACAAGTTTTGAAAATGCATTAAAGTGAATTATTGAATAATCCTTATAAAATAAGTTAATGTACTCTATTTGTTATATAAAAGTATTCAAAATTACATAAATGTGTTTAGGTATTTTATTTCTTAAATAACTGATTTAGTCTGTGAAAGGAGGTATAAACAAGTGAACAACCATCGTGCTGACAAAAATTGATGTATGACATGACTACTGTGTAATTTAGAAAGCTAACCTCAACTTGACATAAGGATGAAGAATGTGATAAATGGTAGTGTGAGAAAGGAAATCATAGAATAGGGTTTCTGGGTATTGGGGAGCATTCTAAGTAGTAGTCAAACATTTCTGAAATGCATGAGATAATTGACTTTGTAGAATACATTTTCAAGTGTGTGGAAATTCTGGTATTTGCACAGACCCATCATTAGGAAAAATAAATGCCTAAAACTTGATACTTTACCATCTGGATACCGAGCGATCACTGGCAGAAAGGAAGACAGCAATAGGAGTGAGTTTATTCTTTGCATTTAACTCTTTCAATTTTAAAGATAAAGGCATTTACCCAACATGAATGAGCATAGACTAGGTTGAGAGCAATCATGGACACATAGTCAGTGAATATTTCTGATCAAAGAAGATAATGTCAAAATGGCAACATAATTGTGACCCATTGTCTCTCACTGCCTGTGAACCACTTCTTTCTAGCACTGCAACTTCAACTTCATTCAACTAAAAAATATTCTTTTAAAAGCAAGAATTCTCTACAGAGGAAGTATTTACCATCTTCCGTATGGATGTACAGGTTTTACCATTATCCATAGGAGGAATATGATAGAAAACTGAATGAAATTTAAGTCTTGTGTATGGAGGTGGTTGGGCTTACACATTTCACTATCTCTTTGGTATGTCATATATTGTTTTCTTTCTTTTTCAAGGTAGGGTCTCACTCTAGCCCAGGCTGACCTAGAATTCACTATGTAGTCTCAGGGTGGCCTCAAACTCACTACAAATACTCCTACCTCTGCCTCCTGAGTGCTGGGATTAAAGGCGTGTGCCACCATACCCGACTTCAATGTAATATATTCTATCCATTGTGGATATTCGGATTTTACAATCTTCTCCAAACTTTTCAGTGGTCAAAGCTTAAGGAAACTCCATTCAGTCCCAAAGTGAAGTAATTGAAACATTTTTTTTTTCTTTTGGTTTTCCTGACTTTTGTGCTGTGTCTAAGTCCAGGTTAGGTAGGAAATCTGAACCCTCAATATACACTATTTTTTTCAGCTTAAAAATGGGGTGGCTGAAGGGATTTCTTAGTGTTTAAGGTGCTTGTCTTCAAAGCTAAAGGACCCAGGTTTGATTCCCCAGGACCCATATTAGCCAGATGCACAAGGGGGCATATGCATCTGGAGTTCCTTTGCAGTGGCTGGAGGCCCTGGTATGTCCATTCTTCCTCTCTCTATTTCCTTGTCTGCCTCTTTTATCTCTCTCAAATAAGTAAGTAAAAATAAAATAAAATAATAAATAAAAACTTCTTTAAAATGTTGATGCCAAATTAAAAAGCAAACAAACATGATTTCATAATTAACTAAAGGGAATAAAAATATTCTATTTATTTTAAATATGAATGTATTGATCAAATTGATTTTGTTTTCCTTGTATTTAAGTAAAGCAGTAGTTACTAATGGTTACTGCTAGAGTGAGTGGGACAAATTTAAAAACTGCTTATTTTGAAAATAGTATCATTTATAATCTTGTTTTGTATCTTCAATAATAAGATTTTATTTTCTTCCTTCCCATTTTCTGGTTTGTACACAAGAAATCACAAGCAAAGAATTTTGCTGAGTTTCAGAATTTCCCTCATGCTTTCAGGATTAAACTTTATTTCTAAAATCTCAGAAAGTTTTCTATTTTCTAAGACTTTAATCTTTTTGATAAATAAAGTTCATGGAAAACCATGTAATTGCTATAGGATTTTTCTCTTGAATTGAATCACTCAATGCTTCTGTACCAGACACTTCTGCATCTTGCCTGGAGAAAATTAGTTGCTTTGGGCTAGAAAAATATCCTAGAATTAAATTTTTCAATTTAAAATTTACATATATCAAAGTAGCTATAATTAATTCTTTTTTTCCTGATGATCTGAAAAATGGTAATAAGAAATTACAAAAAAATATCAAAGAAATTTCATAAAGTACACCTGATAAAAAAGAACATTTCAAGAGGGGGCATTTTCTTCTTTTCACATTAAATCTGACTTCATAATACATAAAAGGCATACCATTAGTGCCATCTAGTGCATTAATCCATCATGCAAGCAATCTTATCACTTCATCACATGCCTGGTTTTTTCAATAGCATTTTATAAAGTCATGCAACTTTTCAAGACCATTTAATTTGAGTTAATATTAAACAGTTGATTTAATTTTAGTTAAACACTAATCTATTTACATGTTACAGTTCTTAAATAGACGGTTCAAAAATCAGGTAGAGCATTAGTTTCTTATCATTATTTTAATTGATTAGGGATTAATTGAACACTCTACATGCATGACCTATACATTTACCCTGCAGATGAAACAGAGGAATGACTGCATTGAAAATAGCATTTACTATAACTGGTAAATTCAGCAATGCCTGTGTTCAGCTAGTTGGTCATAACTGAAATGGCACTTCTCTTATGCAGAGATATTCCTGTATGTATTAAAAATATGAACATTTCTGAGATCACAGTAGGAGATTTATTTCCTTGGGAGCTAATATTAAAAAAATAAATGAGAATAATGATAAAATTCCATGTACTGTACTTAAATTAGCCATGAACACTCCCACACATTTTGTCTATTTAATTCATTAAGAATTCTGTGGTACATTGAATGCCTGCGGAAATTTTGAGTCAGAAAATACAATGGCCTGAAAAAAAAATCAAGTTGATTAATAATAGTAACTCAGCCCACGGAAATCTCTCCCAAGGAAGGTTAGTCACAGAGAAAATTCAGCTTCAGCTGTATTTTATCTGATTAACAACTAACCCTCATGTCAAATAGTATAACTGATGAACGGATAGGCACTCCTCAGGCACCCTATTTCCTTCCTCGATGCTTTCTTTTCCTCGCCAGAATGTTCATGTTCTCTTTCATTTGTTTTCTTTTTTAGTTATTCCGCTCTACACTTTTATTTTTCTCAACTTTCAATAATGTTAAAACAAAAATGAAGTAAGGAGGAAAAGCTGAAAGCATTATATTCCCTGATAAGATGGCCTCGTGCCACTTACCTGTAGCATAGACAAATGAATTGCTTTGATTTCTTCCATTGATCAAGTATCCCTCAAAACACACACACACACACACACACACACACACATGCACGCACTATATATATATATATATATATATATATATATATATATATATATATGTATGTATATATGTATATAACAAAATAAAATAAAATAAAAGTAAAACTATTACTTTTGTCTTGGGAAAGTGGTGTCAATTTAAACTCTTCTGTCATTCAATGTTGGTTCTGGAATTCAGGGTCATTTAGTCTTACTCCAGCCCTAGCATTATTCATTGCTTGAGTAGGTACATTTATATGATATAGTATGTAACCTTAGAAAGTGGGGATAGTGAAAAGTAAAAGTAAAAAGAAAGTTCTCATCCTTACAAATATCATAAGAAGCTTATAATAAAAACCATAAGTAAATAGACAATTTAATTTGGTGGTGTGCACTATTAAAAAGCAATTTAGAATGACTAAAATGTGAGAGCTTTAGAATTGTCTGGTTTAAGAAGATTGTTGAGGGCAGGAACATCTTGAATGGCATGTATGTATATATGGAAATATTCTGTATGAGTTGCTACTAGGTATCTTGTTCTTGGTCATGCACAAAGTTTCTATATAGTACTATATGCAGGGAAAATTTAAGAGGGTTTAAAGTAGCCAAATCATAAATTGTGATTAAAGTTTCTGAAGTCCTCTTTCTTAGAGAATAGATTCTAAATAGCTAATATTCAAGTATGGAGGACAATTGAAATTTCTGCAATATTTTTCATAAAAAGAAATCAAAGATTAATCTAGCCATATTGGAGACAAATAAGTTGAAGGATCATTTATAAGAAAGTGGAGAATACTTATCACAACATCCTTAGTTTATGATTATACGCTTATATCTATGTGTGTATGTGTTTACACATGTTTACATTCTAATAAATGTCACTGTATATACTATAGAAATGTATCATAAAACAAGTGATAGAAAAATAGGTAAAAATAGATTACCAATTGCTAATTATTAAACTGTCAATGACTTTGCTTGTATAATTTCTGACCACTTTGCATTTACTTGTGTTTGTGAGCTGCTTGCCACCCCTCTGTCATTTAGAAAATACTTTCCTTGAACATATACTAAACTACCATGGAAATTAGAGCTACCACCTGTAGATAATAGATATCAGACTTATAAAAAGCCAATATAGATTAAATGATATTTTCACTATAAATATAGTTCTCATCATGAGTGGACTTCTGTGTGAGTAGGAAGAAAACTCAGTAGCAAAGGCCAGTAAACTAGAAAAGAGATATAAAGGAAAGAGAAATGAAAGGAGAAGGGTACTTAATAGGATGGTATTGTATATATATATAAGTAAAAGAATAGATTAATGGAGGTGAGAAGGCCCAAGTGAGGTCAGGGGAAGAGATTGAGTAAAGGAAAGGTGGAGGGAGGGCTAATCAAAATCTAAGAGGATATAAATAAATCATATGGAATCCTACTTTTTTAGACAATGGAATACTCAGGAACTATAGATTGTTGCTAGAAAATTTTCAGTGCCAGGAATGGGATACCTTCCAGTGATTTGTTGGCCAGGGAGGTCCTTGATGCCCCTCAAACATTATAGGCCATTGCCAAGGCCCTTGGTTTCCCACCAGGAATAGATGGTAAGACCCTATTGCTGAAGACTCCACATACTTGGGCTTCAAGGCCACTGAGAAATCCTGCTGGAACTGAGCTGACAACCTCCTCCATGTAGACCAGCTGACAGAAAGCTGGAAGAAGCCATTCTGCATGCAGTTCAATGGGAGAAAGAGAATTCATCAGTGAAGATACTCAACAGTGGACATAAATTTGTGTAGCAAAGAAAAGTTATTATATACATATGTAGCATTTTAAATTCTGTCTTCTGATGTATTATTTATCTAAAACACGAACCAGTCATATTGGGTTATGTGTTGTGGACTTATCATTAAAAGCAGGAAACATACCAAAATTTGAAAGCCCAGTGGCTGAATGGTTTGTGCTTATTTAAAATATTCCTCTTTTTATTTCTGTTCACTGTGTTGTCATTGAGAAATGCAAAGAGGAAAATATATTTGGGAAGGTGATGAGGATCATTATGATTAAGCAACATGCATAGTCCTGGATTTATGCATGAATCACACAGAACAATTGAATAGTGAACCCCAAATACTAAGGTAAATATTTAAAAAAATATAGATTACATGTTATTCCTGGGAATTTCACAATTCAAACCGGTCAGGATAGACCATCAGAAGCTACAAGATCTTTAGGTGTCAGAGTCTGTGAGTGGAAGAGACAACAGAAAGCATCATGTGGTGTAGCTGAGAACAGAGAGCCAAGCAGCCAAGAGTTAGCTAGTGAAGGGCATGATAGGCCAAGTTTGGTTCAGCAGCTGAAATGGGTAGGATGTAGCCCAGTCCAGCTGGGATGAGTGCAGTGATTATGTAGTGTGGCATAAAGTAGCAGGAGAATCTAGGCACATGGACTTTCTAACATAAGCAGCTAGCATATGACTCCACAAAACAGTGAGTCTTCGAAGTGGAATCAAAACCGCGCAGAGCAGTTAAAATGAAAATAAAATATAGAAACAGTTTAGATTGAAGGTGTAGATTGAAAAGACAGGAGAATTAAGAAAGATAGACAGGCACTCAAACCATTGCATTGTAGCAGAATGGGAGCTCTCTGGAATCAGAAATTCTGTGTTAGATCAGAGCTCCTTACAAAATTTCAAGATAAAAGCTTACTGAAATTTATTTTAAAAACAAAGTAAGCCCTAATCCAAACTAGCATCGATAGAGAAAATGGTAATACACAAGAAATGAATGCTCATAGAACAATGAAAGTATAACTTATATTTAATAATAGTTAAAATTATAAGATATGGAACAAATTAAATCAGTAAAAACTAAAAATCATATCAGACCAAACTATTATTAATAACATCTAATAAATAAAAGAGCAAAAATAGAATAAAAGACAAAATTAATTTGAGAAAAATATGAAAAAAACTCTATCTCAACAAAGGTTAGTAAGAATGCTAATGAAACAAATCAAAATAAGAAAAACAAAGTAATTATTTAAACCTATAAAGAAAAAAATTGAAAATGGCCTATGCCTGAGATATCATTTAAAAATGACCAAGAGAAAAATACATTCTGGTGAAATTAATGAAGTTCAAAGAAAACATTGCCCCTTGAAAATCCTGGTAAAAATGCTGTCAAATAACTTAAAAAGGAAAGGAAAGTAGACAATCATCAGACATTTGGGCAATAAAGACCCAAATACCAGAAACCAATGAAGACTGTGCTTAAGGGTACAATTGAAGAGAAAGTGAACCAAGGACTTTATATGTCAAGAAAATTCATATTCATATTCAAATACATAGGACACAAAAGACATTTTTTTCAATATGAAAAAACTCAGGGAACACTGGAAGAGAATTTCATGTGGTCAAAACGATTAGATACACCAATTTGAAGGCTGTTCTGCATATTAACACTGTGAAATTACAGAGAGATAATCAGATATTTTGATGTACATGTGAAATGAACAACACCTATAAAAGTCAGAATTTGAACCAACAAAACCTTTGAATCTAGGTGCAAATTCAGCAATTTGGAGGGAATATACAAGTGCAAACTGTGCCAACAGTGTTTCTGATTGTGTACTATGCTAGTTACAATTCATACTATGGATAACTTCCCAGAACCTGTGGTGTGCAGAGAGTTAATTTATAGGAAAATGAAAGAGATCGAGGTGAACACTGGACATTTAAAGAAAATTTTACAATAGATGGCATTAAAACTGAAAGGTAAGGTATAGAATCTAGGGAGACATATTTGGAATCTATTAATATACAAAGAAATACACATTACAGACGTTGAGAATAGATAGAAGGAACATGATGCCAAGGATTGGTTACAGATGTCAATTGGGTGGCCAGCAAGGCCTGTTCAATGATGTGATTTGTGGATTGAAGGGAGCTCATCATGTAATTACACATAAGCTTACTCAAATATTTTGAGCAGTTTTCTTGTCTCTGTTTTATGTTTAAAAAATGCAATAATCCCTATTTTTTATTTCCAGGAAAAGCATATTGATTTAGATAATTAAAAGATATTATCCTCATGTAAGTCATAAGTGTTGTCACTGGAGGCTAAAATGAACAACTAAGGTTGGTGATGTTTTAATAATTTATTTGTGAGAAAGATCAAGGGAGAGAAAGAGAAAGAGAGAGGGGGAGATACAGAGAGAAAATGAGCATGCCAGGGTATCTAGCCACTGCAAATGAACTCCAGATGCATGTGCCACCTTGTGTATCTGGCTTATGTGAATACTGGGGAATTGAACCTGGGTCCTTAGGCTTTGCAGCTCAGTACCCTAAGGGCTGGTGATATTATAGAATGAATTCAGAATTTATGTCCACCATCAGTAGTATAAACAGCTACAAAGGAATGTCAGAGAAAACTATAGACTAGAGTGTCATTTGGGGCTAAGATTAAAATAATACACACAAAGGAACTTTCTGTAGAGGAACATATATCCTTATATATATTTCCTTTCATTTCAGGAATAGTCCTATAAACTGAGTTCAGGTGGCTAAATTACAACCAGTTAATACATATTATCACTACTTCCCTTAAGTTTTCCAGTAACTTAACTTACATAAGTTGTTAGGTATTTTTCTCTCCTCAATTTGCTTTTGTTTTTTTTTTTTCAATTTTTTTTGTTTGTTTATTTATTTGAGAGCGACAGAGAGAAGGAGGCAGAGAGAGAGAGTGATAGAGAGAGAGAATGGGCGCGCCAGAGCTTCCAGCCTCTGTAAAGGAACTCCAGATGCGTGCGCCCCCTTGTGCATCTGGCTAACGTGGGTCCTGGGGAATTGAGCCTCGAACTGGGTCCTTAGGCTTCACAGGCAAGCGCTTAACCGCTAAGCCATCTCTCCAGCCCTGCTTTTGTTTTTATCTATTCTTTTTGAATGATAATCTTTTCACTCTATTAAAAAAAAAAAAAAAAAAAAAACTGAGAGCCGGGCGTGGTGGCGCACGCCTTTAATCCCAGTACTTGGGAGGCAGAGGTAGGAGGATCGCCATGAGTTCGAGGCCAACCTGAGACTCCATAGTGAATTCCAGGTCAGCCTGAGCTTGAGAGAGACCCTACCTCGAAAAACCAAAAAAAAAAAAAAAAAACTGAGCCAGGCGTGGTGGTGCACGCCTTTAATCCCAGCAATCAGGAGGCAGAGATAGGAGGATTGCCATAAATTCAAGGCCACCCTGAGTCTACATAGTAAATTCCAGGTCAGCCTGGGCTAGAGTGAGACCTTACCTCGAAAAACAAACAAAAGAAAAACAAAAACAAAACAAACAAAAAACTGATAGATATGGCTACAAGTTTACTCTTTCTCCTTCCATGATGATCAATTAAATTGATCTATCTGAAAATGGCTTTTCATAGAATTTGTTTTTTTTTTCTAAGATGAATTCCCATAAGTAGAATTACTTCTAAAACAATTGTTACAATACAATATGATCATACATGATTATCATGTTAAGAAGTTCAGCTTTGTCTCTCACTTTTTTAAATGTTCTGTATCATCATGTTAATAAAATATTTCTTTAAAGTGGTATGAAAATTAATCCCTTTGCAATATCCAGAAACTGTGAGACAGGGCCAGTAGCCACTTAGAAGGGCTTTTGTATGTGGTAATGTTAATGGGTGTGATCCCTTTATTAAAGAAGGGGCATATAAGCCTCATACCAAAGTTTATAACAACTTTTTAAGTGGTGCTTAAAAGGTACTATTTAGCCAGGTGTGGTGGTGCACGCCTTTAATCCCAGCACTCGGGAGGCAGAGGTAGGAGGATTGCCATGAGTTCAAGGCTACCATGAGACTCCATAGTGAATTCCAGGTCAGCCTGGGCTAGAGTGAGACCCTACCGCAAAAAAAAAAAAAAAAAAAAAAAGTACTATTGAACATAGGTGAAACACTGAACACTGTTTATATGTTCAAATAATCATTTAATACCACTATCCAGATGATCACAGTTCTGTGTTATAAATGGTCTTTGTAATTTATATCCTGTAGATGGTAGTCATTTGTGTATGGGGCAGCAGAAACAGGAGGATACCTGAGACTCACTGGCCAGCCAGTCTAGCCTACTCTGTGGGTGCCTATCTAATGAAAGGTACCTTGACTCAGGAAAGATGGCTGACATCTGAGGAATGACACCTGAAGTTGCCCTTTGTCCTCTGGTCTCCATGTGCAGAGAGAATGTGAGAGAGGGGGAGAGAGAGAGAGAGAAGAGGAGAGGAGAGGAGGGGGAGAGAAGAAGGGAGAACAGAAGAGGAGAAAATAAAGAGGAATAACTGACGACCTCATTGAGTTGCCTATTTTGCGTATTAGCTAGAGATCCAGTCCATATCAAAAGCAATTGCCTTTCCCTAACAGTGTCTGGTGTTTCTGTCATTCAGGCAGATTTATACCATTAAAATGTTATGTGTGGCAGGAATGGAGAGATGGCTCAGTAGATAAATGTACTTGTTTGCAAAACCTGATGACCTGGGTTCATTACATCTTTGAAGACTGCCCAGGAAGTAGCCATGTGCACAGTACATGTACACAGCCATTTGCACAAAGTAGCACATGCTTCTAGAGTTTGTTTAAAGGGGAAAGAGTCTCTGGTGTGCTGTCTTTCTCACCGGAAAATAAATAATAAAAACAAAAACTAAAAGTAAAATGTTTGAATGGCAAATATGGATATTCATGAAAATATTGTATGATGCATTAAAACATGTGTATTATGGAATATTAAAATCAGAAATCCTATTTGATTTCTCAATTTTTCATCTCCATACACCATTATTGTTGACATTATCATTTTCCATAAACTGAAATCCGGCTCATATTCACCTTATATGGTTTCCCTACTTTTCTTTTTACTTATATACCCAAGTAAATATTTGAAATTGTTTATTAGTGGCTTTAAATCAATAATCTAATGTAAGAGGGGTTGGTGGCCTATCATTCTTTGAGAGAAGTTTGGAGCTTGAAATAAGTACTTATGAGCCTGAAATGCTCATAAAATTACTCAGAAACAAACTAAAAATACGGCAACAGAATTTAGTACTCTGCTAAAAGAAAAAAAAATAGGAAAATAACTTCCATTGCATAAGATTTGATATGTTTTCACACATTTTCCATAATCCTACACAGTTCATCCCCCACCCACACACATCCACCTCACACTTAACAGAAACTGTTCCTGGGAAGCAAAGGTTTATTATATTTTTAATTTTTGTTTGTGTGCAATCTGTGGTTTCATTACTTTTTTCAGCTTGGTTCAGGACCTTCACATCAAAGTGGTACATGTTGTCACACCCATTCACATTTCACTAGATTGTCACTGAGGTAGTGATTCATTTCAAGATTATTGCTTCTTTTCCCAAGTTCATAAAAGCTGTGAGCTGAATCAGCAGCTATAAGATTATGATCTCCACTATGCTATCAGAGGAGTCTTTCTACAGTTTTCTGCTCATGTAGCCCAGGTTGTCTTCAAACTCACTATGTAGCAGAGGATGACCTTAAACTGCTCATCCTTTTGGTAGTTGGGACAAGTGTGTGCCATCATGACCAGATATTTTCATTGTCTATGTCCCACCAAATAATTTTTTACTGGAAAAAGCTGGACCTTGTCCATGTCCTCAGTAGACAATTCTAGTTTTATTGACCTAGTACTCTAGAAGACCTGCAAAAAATATCTGAAACGGATCTTTCCTAAACACATATTTAGTCCTACCACCTCCCTGGCAAAGCCAATCTGTGTGTTGTTTTAAAAGTAACTTTCCTTTACTTCACCAAAGATTAATAAATTATGGCATTTTAGAGTTTTTGCCAACCCATTTCTCTTTGAAAGAAATCTAGCTAGCAAAAGACCAAGAGCAGTGTACCATGTTGACAATCTACACTAAAGCATAATTACAATCAGAGTTGGAAAACTGAGAAATATCAGAAAGAAAGTTATTGGGACTTTTGGATGCATACATCAAATGCCACTTCTACTTTGGAAGTAGTTAAGTTACGTATGGACTACCGTGGAGGGATGTAGTGCTTGCTAGGGAATTGGTGGTGGTAGTCACATTAAACAATATCCTCATACATGGAATTTACAAATATAATTGCCACACATGAATAAAACAGCATTTAGAATATGTATGAGACTGGACAGTCCTGAAAACATCTCGGAAGACTGCCCAGGAAGTGGCTAGGCTGTGAGGAAAATGTTTTAAAAGACAAGCTTTGGGGAATGACAAGCTGGAACGGAGAAAGCAAACTCAGTGAGATAGTTAGTGAAGCAAGGAGAGGCTCACGCAGAGCAATGTGCAGCCTTTGAAAGGTGGAGGAAGGCATGGGATCAATTGCTGCTTACATCCTTGGCTAATTAATCTGTTTACTGGTGAGAACAGATTGCAACAGAGCAAGAATGGAAGCACACAATCAAATTGAAAGCTTCTTTGGTCTTTCAGGAAGCATAATAATTGTGAAGTTACATTTGATATTTATCACTGCAGTTTAGTGATCAAATAGGAAAGTAGATGAAAGAGAGAGAAATGTCATGAATAAGTTCTTATTATTTGTCCTGGCAGCTCTTCCACTGGGTATATGAAAGTGCCATTTAGCAGTAGGGAAAACATTAGTTGAAAAAAAATCTTGCAATGAAATGGAAAAATACACATGATTTAGTTTGGAACATGTTAATTTTGAGAACCAGTGATAAAGTAAGAGAGGCTAGGGAGATTGTTTAGCAGGTAAAGTGCTTGCTACGTAATGATGTAGACTGGAGCTCAGGTCCCCAGCACCCACAAGGCTATATTCCCAGTGCTGGGGAGATTGAGACAGAGAATATCTGGGACTTGCTGGCTAGGTAGTGTATCCTAATCAGTGAGATCTTGGCTCAATGATAGAGATTGTCATTAAAAATAAGGTGGAGGGTAATGGAGACAGACATGTGACACTGAACTCTGGATTCTTCGTGTACACTGACTTGCACACACACACGAGTGTCTACATATATATGAAGACATATGCTACCATACTCACAACACACATACAAAAATGAGAGAACAAGACACAAAAGATGCTAGGGGCTGGGGAGATTGCTTAGTGGGTAAGAGAAGAGCATTTGCTGTGCAAACATAAGAACCTGTATTGGTCCCAGCACCCACATAAAAAAGCAAGGCGTGTACACACATACCTGTAACCCCAGTTCTAGGGAGGCATAGACAGAATTGCTGAGACTCACTGGTCAGCCAGTCTGACCCACTCAAGGCAGCAGCTCCAGGTTCAATGAGAGACTCTGTCTCAAGGACATAAATGAAAGAGCAACAAAGGAGAACTCTCAACATTCTCCTCTGGCCTTTGAGTACATATGCACGAGATTCATGCATCTTCCTACACTACACACACACACACACACACACACACTCATAGTAGCTAAATGAAATGATGTCAGGACCATACTTGACTTGGACTCATGCTGTCTGTCTACATCAGTTAAAGATATTATGGAATACTCTTTCCTTGACTATAGGCTGACCTAGTGACTCACTTCCCAAAACTGTTTCCAAAAACTAAATACAAGAAATATGTGGGATGTCATTTAAGTTTTAAAACATGACCTCTCTTGCTTGCTTTTTTTGCTCTCTTAGTTCTCTTTCTTCTTAGCTATTTTTTTATTATTATTATTATTTTTTGTTTTTCAAGGTAGTGTCTCACTAGCTCAGGCTGACCTGGAATTCACTCTGTAGTCTAAGGGTGGCCTTGAACTCATGGCAATCCTCCTACCTCTGCTACCCGAGAGCTGGGATTAAAGGTGTGTTTCACTATGCCTGGCTGTCTTCTTAGCTATTTTAATGAGAGGATCTGTCAAGGAGCTCTAAGGTAGACCTCTGGTCAATAGGATATGAGGAATGAAATTTTCAAGTATTTAAGTCTTCAGATGAAATGAAACCCTAGCCTACTTAATGATAGGAGCTGGACTTAAAAGTAGATTAACTGATCACTTAAAGAATATTAGAATAACAGAATCTGAAAAAAAAAACAACAATGTATTGCTCTAATGGTGTATATTGACTTTCAACTTGACAGACTGTAGAATTACCCATGAGGGAGTATATAGATGAAGAGTGCCTATGGCATACCAATGAGAGGTTATCCTGACTTGGTTAACTGAAGTGGGAAGACATAGCTTCCCTGTGGATAGCGCGATGCCCTGGGCTGGTGTCCTAACCTGTGTACTGAGGAAAGAGGTAGCTGAGCAGCAGCATTCACAGCTTTGCTGAATGTGACCAGCTGCCTGATTTGACCTGTTGGAACTCTAAACCGAAATATACCTTTGTTTCTTCCTGGTCAGTTTTTTTTTTTTTCCCCCAGCAATAAGAAAGTAATTGACACAACTAGTAGATGAAAAATCCAAAGAAACTATGGAATAAAAGAACATTTGGGCAAGAGAGTACTGTGACAGTAACTGAAAGCACTAGAAAGATGAAGACTGGAAACACTGGATTAACTGGCATGGAAGGAATTGGGATCATGTGAATGTAGTTTTAGAAGAATATTCAGGGAAGAATCTATACTGGGATTGTTTGAGCTATAAAATTGGGATGTATTTAGTAGATAGAGGAGAGAAGAATGGGCGAACTCCACAAAGCTTCATTCAGCCTGTGGATATAATGGAGGCTTTTTAATTATCTCAATCAGTTTTTACTCTAAGCCCAGAATACATTCTGAATGAATTTACCCTACCAGTTTATCAGTCTCATTGGCCATAACTATCAATACAGAGATAATCATGAACATAAAGTAATGGGAAAAAACCTACCACAGCTAATAAAACAAGATGTTGTGTCCCTCCTGTTTCCACTAGGGAAACTTAAAAGCCAACTAACTTTCATTATTATAAGAAGTTCTATTGCTAACAAGTGGAATGCTATAGCACTGAAGTAAGAGTGGAAGGAAGGAGGGAGGGAGGGAGCCATGTTTTCTTTGGAATTTTACAACTACATGTAGCAAGTAATGTTCTTTATCCATATTGAATTGGGTTTCTTTATTGTAAGTGAAAACGGTGCAGTATTTGGGAGAAGCGTCGAAATAGAAAGGAGTAGCTCCGGATACAAAGCTGAATAGGTAACTCTCAGAGAAGCTCACACTATGCTCATGAGTATCTTCACCTTCCAAAGCATCTCTTTCCCTCTCTCAACACTCATTCTTACAATCTATATCAAAATATCTATTAATAATGCCAAGATCTGACTTAAAAAGTAAATTAGAGAACTTTCTTTTTTTTTTTAATCTGCTAGGCTTCATTTTTATTTTAGAGAGAAAGAGAGAGAGAGAATTGGTGTGCCAGGGCCTCAGCCACTGCACCACCACCACCTAGTGGACATGTACAGCCTTGTGCTTGCCTCACCTTTGTGCATTTGGCTAATGTGGGATCTGGAGAGTCCAACCTGGGCCCTTAGGCTTCACTGGCAAGTGTCTTAACTGCTAAGCCATCTCTCCAGCCCCAAGAACTTTATTTCTAAATTTGAAAAGTATAGAATGTTTTCAATGATGACTAAAATAATTTGAAAGGCAGAAACGTCAAGTACATATAATATCAAAAGTCTATAGTGAAATGTTTAAAAACCTTGCTCAGAGTGTACTGCAGGTGACTTGAAATCTGAGTGTGAAGATAGCAGCAGCTGAGGGTATTTGTGTGGCTTTTGTAGTGAGTGGGTGAGGAGGTGCTGCTACTGACTTTTTCAGCAATAAAATATGAAGTGGCCAGCATTTGAGTTAGGATGCAGGTAAATTTAGGAAGGCAGTGATTTGAATGGCTTACAAAGAGGAGTAAGTGATAAATATCCACTGTAAACTGTGCCTGATCCATTTCCCAGAATGTGGGACTATCACTGGAAAGCAGACACCCAGTTCTGATGTCCGCAGATAAAGGTGTACTGAGTTAAGTACTATATTAATAACTGGAAATATGTAAAGTATCTAAGACAAGCTGGGCGTGGTGGCGCACGCCTTTAACACTACCACTTGGGAGGCAGAGGTAGGAGGGTCGCCGTGAGTTCAAGGCTAGTGAATTCCAGATCAGCCTGGGCTAGAGAAAAACCCTACCTAAAAATAAATAAATAAATAAACATATAGCCTCCCCCCCCCCAAAAAAAAAGCAAAGTACCTAAAACAGAGTAAGTTAATAGAAAGGAATTTGGCTGCAGAGTGCAAGGATTTTGATTCTAGATCAGTAAAGGCATAGAAATATTATTCAACCCAATGACATCTCACATGAACTATGTGTCAGAAGATGAACTAATAATTATTAACATATACTCTTATGTAAAATAAATAATGGAACTGGGTTTCTTTCAGAATGTCATTTTTCAAATTTTGAATTTGACCTGTATTTTATCTATTTATGGTTTGATCCATGTTTATTCAGTTTATTCAGAAATTATCACGTCTCCAGTATGTATCAATTGAGAATTGTCTGCAAAATTATTACCTGTTTTTTTTTTTTTTTTTGTTGTTGTTGTTTAGGTTGTCCAGTGTGGTGGCACATGCCTTTAATCCCAGAACTAGGAGCACAGAGGCAGGAGGATCACCATGAGTTCAAGGCCACCCTGAGAATACATAGTGAATTCCAGGTCAGCCTGGGCTAGAGCAAAGCCCTACCTCAAAAAATCATAACAAAACAAAATAGCAACAGTTAAAAAAAATCAAAGAAAAAACAAAGGCTACATATGACAAACCTATAGCCAACTTAACACTACATGAAGAAAATCTCTCTGTATCTCCATTAAATCAGGGATAAGGCAAGGGCTCCACTTTCTCCACTTTCATTTAGTATAGTAATGGAAGCCTTAGCTACAACAATAAGACAAGACACAAATAATGGGGATAACAAAATTAAAGGAAGAAGTCAAATTGTCATTATTTTGCAAATTCATGATTGTACACATAAGGGACCATAAAGACTGTACCAGCAAACTGTTAGAGCAGATAAACACTTTCATCAAAGTAGCAGGATACAAAATTAACACATAGAAATCAGTAACCTTCCTTCATACAAACAACAAATGTGGCTGAGGATGAAATCAGTGAAACACCCCGGTTTAAAAATGCCTCAAAAGGGCTGGAGAGATGGCTTAGCGGTTAAGTGCTTGCCTGTAAAGCCCCAGGACGCACGTTAGCCAGATGCACAAGGGGGTGCACATGTCTGGAGTTTTGTTAGTAGTGGCTGGAAGCCCTGGCTCGCCCATTCTCTCTCTCTCTCTCTCTCCCTCCTTCTCTCTGTCTGTTGCTCTCAAATAAATAAATAAAAATAAACAAAAAAAATTTAAAGCCTCAAAAAACAAAATACGTAGTAATAAATCTAATAAAGGTAGTGAAAACCTCTGTAATAAAAAACGTTAAAACACACAAGAGGGAAATTGAAGAAGTCACTAGAAAATGGAAAGACATCTCATGCTCATGGATTGGAAGAATCAATATCTACCTCTTTCTTTGTGGAAGTTGACTTCTCTAAAATGTGCATATACTAGACAATACTCGCTAAATAAACTGGAACCAAGCATAGGTTTTTAGGCTCTAATCTTTTTACTGAAAGACATGACCATTCTTGTTATGCTGAATTCCTGTCTTCCCGTGAGGGAACATTTCACCATGCTTTAATCTGGATTCTCATCTAACCAGTTCTTTGAAATTGTTCTTTCAGAAATCACCAATATCCTTCTGGTTGCCAAATCAAATGGTGAAGTTTCTGGCTCTTATCTGATTTCTCATGCATCAAGACCAGCTGACAATAGGAATCCTATCTACACTGATGTTCTTATAATGCTAACTGGTGGTCCCAGCAACGACTCAGGAGATTAGAAACAGTGGAGCCAGGTAGCCTAGACTGAAAAATGAAGGTTGCACTTGTGTGAATTAAATTTATAATAGCTGGTTTGAAATAGATTCTAGATATTATGTGCTAAGCAAGAAACTAGACCCCAAACAATGACAACCACTTCAATTTGGAAATTAAGAAATGTGACTAGTGCTGGAAAGAGCTATGCAGGATGCTTAAGAGGAGAAGTCACCAACAATCTTAATCGCACTGGATCCTGAAAGCTATACACCTAACCAGCAAGGCAAAATGTGCAAAGTGATATGTCTGTCATGTTAGGGGAAACTAACTGCTCTTTGATTGTACCTGAGTCCTGCTCCACAGAATGGAATTCATGCCTGGTAATGAATACCTAATCAAAAGCCATAGGCCCTAGGGAGGAAGCTACTACTGTTGTTTGATTAAATTGTTATATTATGCTTACAAAATTGCCTTATAAATGCTTATTTTATGCCTATATATTAATGTTACTCCCACTTTTAGTTTAAAAAAAAGTTTCTTTTTTCATTTGGTGGGGACTGTAATGAAGACTCAAAAACCAAAGTACTGAGAAGTGACAGTGGATTATTGAGCACCAAGTGAGGCGTCTCTATCACATCCCTCAAGGTTCAGAAACCATTGTGGAAGTGGTGGCGGAAAGAATGAAATAGCTAAAGAATAGGGAGAAATGAGTTGGAATGCTATTTTTTTCAGAAATAAAGTGGCTAATGCATTTATGACCTCACAGTGGCTGACACTACCTACACGAGACCTGCATAAGGGAACAAAAAAATGATGACAACAAAATAGAAGAGGGACTAGTTGAAAAGAAGTGGCTCAGTGAAGGAGAGATAGGAAAGGAGGAGCGAAGAGGATTGTGGGAAGGGATCATGATGAGAATATATATATAGTCAATAAAAAGCTCAAAAATAAAAAAATGGTCTTTAAGATTATCTAAGCTGAATCTTAAGTTTAAGGCACTTATATCCTCAGTGAGGAGGGAGAATAGAATTCTCAAAGACACAGTGGTACAAGAAATTTTAAAGCACTTCTTGAAAAATCCCCTCCATCACCTTAAAGGAAATCACTCCAGATTTATTCTCCATGCCTTGTCTTCCTTTTATAAATTTAGGGAACATGTATTAATTCTTGGCCATTTAATTCTATGTTGATCACAAATGTCTTCTTGCTTCAACTCCCATAATTCTACTGACCTCCAATATTTATTGCTAATCCATTTTTGCTGAGACCCAAATTACGTAAATTTACGGCTATATTTACCATCTCTTTAAATGGAAGCCATCCTTTCTGAGTCCTCTTCCCATTCCTATTTTTCAATATTCTTTTCGTGTACTATGAGGTGTCTCTAAACTGCAAAATGTAAAATGTTGTTCATATTCAAATCACATATTTTTCTCAAGTCTACCATGAAACCAATCAAATCTCTATTTTGTCATAATAGTCCTGAGTTACTGTGCAGCTCTCCATTATAGTTGACGTAGTGTCTGTGTTTTCTCTTTTCTCAATCTTAAACTCAAATGAGTATACTTTTAAATATAACAGATGGCAGCTAGCACTGAGATGTGTGCTTTATCATCCTTTTTATTTTTATATTTTGAAAATTATATGTATGTGTATAATGTATTTGGATTACATCCACACCCCTCACACTCCTGATGTACTATTTTCTTTTTCCAAACTAGTCCCCTGCCTAACTATCTCTTTTTTTTGACCCACTAAGTCTAACGATGATGGGTAGGGGTAAATTCATGTGAGTATGGACAACATAATAATGGCTACACTCTTGAGTTATGTGACTCCTTTTTCAAAGCTACCATTAGCTAGATACCAGTAGTTTATCAGAGAGGAGCAAAGCTCTTTGAGACCTTCTCACAACTCTGGCAGAAAGCAGATGGAGCCCATCCGTGGGTCATGTGCGGGAAAACACAGCTGCTGTGAGTTCATAAGTGGAAGGGCCAAGCCATGCGTGGAAGACTGTGTCCCTCAGCACCGATGTCTTCCTGGCTGAAGACAAAGCGCACCATGTCTTCGTGACGCTTGTGATCACCGATTACTAACATTTCCTTCACACATTCGCTTCACTGGCCTTCAAGGTAAGCCACTCTCCCACATTTTTTTTTTAAGACTTTACTGGTGACCTTTTTTTTTTTTCTTTTTGTGAGGTAGGGTCTCACCACTCTAGCCCAGGCTGACCTGCCACTCACTCTACAGTTCTTCCAGGCTGGCCTCAAACTCACAGTGATCCTCCTACCTCCGCCTCCTGAGTGCTGCGACTAAAGGCGTGTCCCAGCACGACCATCTTTGCTGACTCCTTTTTAACTTGTGTATGTTGTTCCTTCTTTTCTCCCTGACCCAGACACAGTGGTGTAGTTCAGTGACTCTGTCTCCTCAGGCTTCACTCACGTCTGCAGCAATTGATACAATTCTGTTACATTAAATAGCATCTATAAACCTTCAAGGTCCAAATGTCCCTGGCCGTCAGATACCTCTTCCAGGATCAAGGTTCAGTTTTTCCACTTAGATGTCTAATACACACATCAAACTAAATATGTCCAAACTGGGACTCACCTTCTTTGTTCATACAGCCTTGCTTAGGTGAGGACATGGAAAAGTTACCTGTGCACACGGTACATTGATCATATTCAATATATCAGACAAACCCATGATCTCTACATTCAAACTACATCTTAAAATATAACCACTTCTTACTCTTTTCCCTGTTGCCATTACTTCTGTCCTGCTTCTTGCCTGCATGCCTGAAATAGCTTGATAAAGTGCGTCCCCGATTCCCTTCCAATTCATCTGGATCTTTCAGTTTTAACAGATTCTAGGCTGATCATTTCAAATGTTGACGATGGTCAGGTCAACTGTCTCGGGTCAAATATCTCACACCTTACCCATGTCACTCAAAGTAAAACTTAGTCTCCATAATAACCTGGGCCATCTTTATATAATTAGAAACTCATTAGTTTTCTGACCTCGTATCCTGACTTTGCTACTTTTCTATTCCTCTTGACTCATAACAAAGGTGCTCTGTGTAAAATATGACAACCATGTGATAGCCTTATAAACACACTTGTTCTTCTCACAGGCAGCTGAATTCCAGCACTCCGAAATACTCCAAAGCATTTCTCCAACTTTTGATTCTCCTTTTGATTGAGACCTATTCTGAGCATTTTAAGTAAAACTGGAACCTGAACTTGAATTCTCGTTGCTCCACTCTATTTTGTCTACTGCACTCATGCTTCTACCTTTCTACTTATTGTTTTTATCATTTGTCTTTCCTGCTTCATTGCCAATTGTAAAAAAAAACAGATTATTTTAAGTTTCATACAAATTTATTATCTGGGAAAGCAGAACCCTTGCTTCTAATTACTTTTATGATAATCTGCCATTATCCAATCACGTGAGCCTGAATCTACCAGAGTGCTCTTCCCAAAGATAAAGAGTGAAAACTACAACAGTACATGCCGTCACTATGGCCATCTTTAGTATCACAATACAAATCTTAGCTATGCTTTCAAATTGTACCCCTAAGCCAAATACTACTTTACTCTAACAAAAAAAAACTACAATTTTTTAAATGACCACCTATTATACAATAAAACTTTGAATAAATCCAAGATACCCTTTGATACCAAGCAATTTACATTTTATCCCTCCTTTTATTACAAAAAAAAAACTCTAAGAGAAGTTTTTGTCTACTCAGGAATAGTGCTTATCTTTATAATTAACCAACAAGAGATAAATATTAAAACATATTTCAGATGCCAGGTAAGAAGACATGTTCAATAAGTCTGACTACTTTAGTTTCCCTTTATATGCCTATAGAAGTAACATATCACATATCTAAGTGAATGAATTTTTTAATTTAAAATATTATATTTATTTATTTGAAAGGAGAGAGAAAGAAGGAGACAGGGAAAGACAGAGAAAGATAGAATGAGTGTTGATATCCCTAATGCTCTATGATGAGTTATAGACAAATCTTTTGTGCCCTATCCAGGAAGTGGCAGATGGGATATCTCCATGAAATTACTTACTTAGTTTGGGGGACAAGTGTCATGCCATTTAAACTTTCTTCCACAGTAACACTGTTATGTCGATTAAATAAATGTTACATACTTAAAAACATAAAAACTCTGTAAGGTCAAAACTGAAGGAGAACCAGAACAATATGAAATGTTAAGGCAGAGAGCTGTGTTGGAAATGCAATGTAAATAAACTATAAACATATATCAGATACACTGTCCTTTCTGTGGATAATTTTTATGGAAAATTTATCACATGTTCACTGTTATATAAATAGATTTTGAAACACTTATTTTCATAATTATAATATTATGAGTGAGAAAAGCTTAAAGCAGATAAACAACCATCAAATGTATTATACAACTAACAACAAGCCCAGCACACTTATGTCCTCAAGAATTGTTCACATGCTGCTCCTTCCCTTTAGTAAATATTTAAATGGAGTTAAAAGAAAAAGTTGTAAAAATTTTTAGGTTTAGAACTTTTGTACTTATAATTGTTGAAATGTTCCTTTTCTTACTAGCTAGAAGAGGCCTATTTTTTCCCTTCAGTTTTAGTCATTAAAGTCTATCGAAACTGTAGCAACTACAAATTATTTCCTGAAATTTTTACTTTCTGTAAGAAATTCGTAAGAATTCTCGCTAGGACCTAGAAGGCATGGAACAAAACTGAGTGGTCTCTTTCATGCTGAAAGAGCAGAGGAACAGTGTGCTCCCTCCGCGTGTGTAAGTAGCTGGCTGCTTTCTAAAATGTGAAAGTGACTTGTTATTGATAGGATATCCCAAGTCCTTGACTGCATGATCTGTGTCATTTAGCTAACTGAGAAATGAATCATACTTCTTGGGTACTTGCAAATAGAAATATAATTCTTAGAAATTTAAGTTCAGTTG
The DNA here is from genome assembly GCA_036346955.1 of Dipus sagitta. NCBI lineage: Eukaryota > Metazoa > Chordata > Mammalia > Rodentia > Dipodidae > Dipus > Dipus sagitta. Next base: position 17,224,671 of record CM070785.1, on the reverse strand, counting down.
TGTAGGAAGATGTTTAAGTGCCAAGCATGGATTTGACAGGACTTCACTACTCTCTGCACTAGCAAAGTACACTGGGAACCGTTTGTGATCTCTCAGATAAAAGGTGAGGAGTTAGTGGTAGAAACCCCAAAATTACTAGGTTGACCTCTATTTCATCTTCATCAGCAGAAAAATGCAATTCCAAATGTCTCTGCTACTTCAAGTAAGGCTCCTTATATGTTTCACTTTAAACAGATTGATTTTTCAGTTGGAGAACATAGCTATTTTGTTCAAAGCGAGTGAAAATTACTTAACTGAACTGCTACAGAGTATATTTGTTTGCCAGAAAACCAGAATCAATTTTTCCAGAATATTAAGGAAATCAATATTGATACATGTCAGGCTAAAATGATGGTAACAATAGCAGTAATAACAGAATATAAAAAATATAGCAACAAACATTGAGTAATCTATGGTAGGTATTGTTCTAAGATATTTATCTGTATTAATTAATTTAATACTTATAATAACCTTACAAAATAGTTTCTGTCATTATTTTTGCTGTCAAACATTGTTCCATTTAGACATTGCCAGGGCATCCTACTTCTACCATTTATTTTAATTTTGGAGAGATAGGCTTAAATTCAGTTATCTTTTCTAGCTGAATAAGTGAGTTCTGGGTTTAGCAAGTACCCTGCCTTCAAACCGTAACACAGAAGGAGACTGAAGAGGACACCTGCATCACCTCTGGCTTCTATGCATGTGTATATGTGCTCATGTACATAAAAGTACACACAGTTTCATGTACACTGTACACTCAAACACACATACTAAGAGGAAACAATAAATCCACTGCATTACAGTTCTTGAAATATTTCTAGATTCTTTTGTAGTTATTTTCCACTTACTAAAAATTCTGATAAGTGTGGAATAGTTGTTCAGCTACAGTTTAATTTGAGCATAATATTCTATTTATTTGAGGCTACTAAGAATGTATTAAATATTTTATTTAGTTATTTGACAGAGAAAGAGGGAGAGAGGGAGGCAGAGAGAGAGAGAGACACACACAGAGAGAATGAGTGGGCATGCCAGGGCCTCCAACCACTGCAAACGAACTCCAGACACATGAGGCCCCTTGTGCATCTGGCTAACGTGGGTCCTGGGGAATAGAACCTGGGTCCTTTTGGCTTTGCGAGAAAATGTCTTAACTGCTAAGCAATCCCTCCAGCCCCCCAAGAATGTATTTGAATGTCTCCTCTTCAAAATTCAGTTACTGTCCTGGTGTCAGCCCCTAACTTGTTAGTGCTCATGTGGCTCACTCTCTTGCTGCTGTTTTCCACCCTCTGCAGCAGAGGTGGTGTCCAGCCTGTGCTTTTGCCATTCTCTCCCCTGACATCTTGGAGGTTTTCTTCAAAACTGGAAGTCAGAATAAATACCTTCCTTCTGCACTCTGCTTTTGGTCAGGTACTTTCTTCCACCAATGGAAAGTAAGTGCATCAGGAATCTGCTATCACTAAATCACTTCACAATGTGAAAAGTGTTTATTCGTACCTCAGACCCCAAATATGAAATAAGAACGTTTGAGGTAGAGAGTTCTTTTCTGCTTCAGTTTTGACAGCTGCAAGCTTAGGATTCAGACAGAGGACCCTGAGAGCTGTGCAGTACTTCGTTTTCTTTATCTTTATGCACCTTTAATGAAATGCAAAGAGGCCTGGAGAAATGGCTCTACAGGTAAATGCACTTGGTTGCAATGCCTGATGGCCTGGGTAAGATTCCCTAGTACCCAGATAAAGCCAGATACACAAAGTAGTGCACAGGTCTGCAATTCTGTTGCAGTGGCAGGAGGCCCTAACATGCCCATTCTCTCTTCAAATAAATAAATAAATATTTAAGTTATAAATAAATGCAAAGAAAACAATGTAAACTTTTATAAAATAATACTTCATAACAGGCATATATAAAGATATATTAAATTGAATTACATAATAGGCATAGCATGTTTTACCTAACATACACTACATACAAATAAATGAAGCCTAATGTAATATATGCAATATGTATATATATATATATATATTTGCTATTACATATGTAAAATTTTTATTAAGTTTACTGAGACTTAATTATTTACAAGGCAATAGCATGTCTTGCCTTCCACTTGCCTGAGAGCATTTCCTACACATAAAGTCTATTATGGTAGGTTCCACAATACAGCTGACTTCTTGATAATTAACTGTTTTCTCCTTGCTCATATTACTATTTACTACATGTTCATTTGAAATCTTATTTTGAACTACTTGTGCCTTTGTATTTTTATTTGCAAATTATTATTTTTGTCATGTAAAAGTAAATCAAGCTTACTTGTCAAATTGCCTATTTCATACGTGTGTGAATAAACATTTTTATCATATTGAATTCATCTCTGCTCATGTTTTCCATTGCTATTCTGTGGGTTTAAATTTTTATTTGCATATAAATGTCTTAACCCCCCCCCAATACACCGTCTACTTTTCTAAAGGAACAAAGATCAGCCCTTGCATGTATTTTCCCATGATATTTTCCTCACCTCCTAAAATAGTATCTTGGGTATTTTCTTAAGGCAGCAAATACTCTTCAAGCTCTCTAATATTCAGTTGTTAGAATGTTTCATGATTTACTTAACATTTTCATTTTGTTTGGATATTTTAGCTGTTTCCTGTTCCATTAATATAAATAATCCTATGATAAGCATAATCTACCACATCTCAGATAATTTCCTCCATCTGGATTCCGAGAATTACAATCATTGATTCAATGCTTTGTTGTTGTTGTTTTGTTTTTTGAGGTAGGGTCTCACTCTAGCCCAGGCTGACTTGGAATTCACTATGTAGCCTCAGGGCGGCCTTGAATTCATGTGACCCTCCTACCTCTGCCTCCCAAGTGCTGGGATTAAACACGTGTGCTACCACTCTTGGCTTGGTTCAACGCTTTCTATTTTGTTTTCTATAGCAGATGGATCATTTCAACAGGGAACAAAGTGATTACATATATATTTATTTTCAAAATGAATATTTTTCATATTAATATGCTTATTGAATTTAATGCTCTTCTCTGAATTTTGCTTTACTGCAAAACAGTTGTTTTTTTGCCCTGCTAGGTTCTTCACAGAATCAACCACAACTAATTCTCCACCTAAATTTAGCCCCTAACTTGGTCACAACTTGGCTCAAGTCAATTTATACTAGTTTTATTTTTGTAAATAATCTCGTTACCTATTCTCACTATCCAGTAGGTATAACCACTTCACAGAAGTACTAACTCATTTATACTGCAATATATGTAGCATGCCATCTTTTCCTAAGAGAAGTTGAGGAATGCCCATCTTCCTTGATAATATCGTGGATAAACATTCTCTCTCCTTCAAAAGTAATAGCATCCTTAAAGTATGTTGAATACAAAAATACATTTTTTTCAATTATATTCCTCAGTTGATCAGGTAGGGAGAAGTTATCCACCTCTTCATTGACTCATTTCTTGCAGTCTACTCTTTCTCTGTCTCCCTTCTCTGATTTTAAACTCCAGATATCAAAATTAGGACACTATTTCTGTCTAAAGCATTTTATACAAAGATGACGAGTCTCTTAGGAAGTGCTTAGATTTGCTTTAGTCACCAAAAGAAAAAAAAAAAAAAAAACCTTTCTTATGTAACTTATAGTATGAAATGTCTCAAAATTGGGAGTGTGCAAGTGTGTTAATTCTATCTGTGCAGCCATATACATGTTCTTCCACCTTCTCTCCCTGCTGACCTCAGCAAGTTGTTCTTGTCCTTTCCTTCAGAGCCTCATGCTGCCAAGATAGCTACACCTACCATGAGGATCATACCTTCACACAAAGAGGTCCAGAGATACAGGACCTTGAGTCTTTTTCAGATTTCAGGATTTAGGAATTATTTTCCAACAGGTCTTTCAAATCCGTCATTGCATTGCATCAAATCACCCCTTGCTGCTAGACCAATACCCAGGAGGAACTGAATCATATAAAATTAGCTAAAACCAAACATGATTCATCTCTGAAGCAGTGGAGAGCTCAGATTACACAGAAGGACATGATTTCTGTTAAAATTTTGAAAAAGCAAACATACATATGATAAGAAAAGTCATTATGAAGAAAATGAGAAATGAGTAAAGAAAGAAGTAAGTTTTAAGCAATTAATCACAATAAAAGTAGGTTTTCTGTTTTTTTCTACCAACCCTTTCCTGATTTATGAACAATTAATAATAAATTTGTAGGACACAATTCTGCATTCTATCTACCTTGGGAATATATGTCATGCAGAGAAGAGAAGAGAGGTTTTCATTAAAATTTTAGGTCATTTACAAAAGATTATTGAAAATCAATGATTCTAAAAACAATGTGGACCAAATATAGATAGCTGAGTTAGAAGTTCTTTTTGTTAGTCTCAAAATTAAGTATTTCAGGGACTAAAAGGGAGAAGATGAAACACTTTGTGTTTCTTTTTCTTATAAAACGCCGTGCTTCTTTGGCTACCTGTGTGCATAAAACAGCAAACATAGCATGATTAAAAGAAATATAGACTCAATAGATTCTTGGGTCTATTTAAGTAACAATTAAAATTTAAAAAAATAAATAAAAGACAAAAGTATGTTCACTCACACATAACAGGAAGGCTCATAAAAAATAGGTTATTTTTTTCTAGGTAATAAATATGTGAGGCAATTCCAGTGACAATGATCAGTTAAGTAAATACCATACAGCTTAACCCTCCTTTAATGTTTAGAGTACAGACCTACTCAGCAAGGAACAGTCAACAAAGAGGCAGAATAAAGCAAACTTGCATTAAAATAAATGAGTAGCTAGTAAAATATAGTTACTGTATAATGGGCTATCAGTGTAGTGCAAATCTTTGCAAATGACAAGGGGAGAGACCATAAACTATCTCTTCCTTGAAATGAAATTCAGGTCATGCAAAAAGCATAAGGAGCTTTAAGCAGTCCTGAATGAGCACCCGTGTACTCTCTTCAATGTAAAAGTGCTCTGGGCCAGTGAGCCCTAGAGAGTCCAAGGACAGCAGTGGGCAGCCGGAGTAAGGCCTCCTGGGCTTAACCAGCCAAGTTAGGAGAAGTTGTCAGAACACAGAGCTCCTCCTTTCAGGAAAGGGACGTATTGTGTTCTATTTGCATAATTCTCAGAATCTGACAATTGCTTATTCCCAACGGTTACAAAAACCAAAGGTTATCAGTATTTAAATTAGAAAACTTTTCCCTAATATAGAACACAATCTCACATTCCCTAGGAGATCATTTTCCATGAATTTATTTTAATTTTAATTTAAGACAGGGTTTTACTATGTGGCTCATCTGCCCCTGCTTCTGGAGTGCTGGGAACAAGGACATGCACCATCATGCCTGGTTGTTTGAAGGTATTTTAGGTTGTTCTTTCACATATTAAGTACTTATTTATTTATTTGAGTGAGAAAGAGAGAGAGAGAGACAGACATTGAGTATGTGTGCAACAGGACCTCCTGCCATTGCAAATGAACTCCAGACACATGCACCACTTTGTACATCTGGCTTTACATGGATCCTGGGGAATTGAATCAAAACCATCAGGCTTTGCAAGAAAGCACCTTTAACTACTGAGCCATCTCTCCGGCCCAGGTTTTTTCTATTATTTTCTTGTATTTCGAATTAAAAGTATTAGGCATGGTGGTACATGCCTTTAACCCCAACACTCAGGAGGTAGAGGTAGGAGGATTGCTGTGAGTTTGAGGCCACCCTGAGACTACATAGTGAATTCTAGGTCAGCCTGAGCTAGAGTGAGATCCCTACCTTGAAAAAAACAAAGGCCAAAAAGAAGTGCCTGGATTAATCTGTTATACTATAAGGTTGCAATTTGGATTTGGATCTTATGTATTTGCTCCATTCCTTTTGAGCACACATGTGACAAATTATTTCGCCTTTTTTATCTTCACCTTACTTGATCTATAAACTATAGAAAGACCTCCTTCCTAAGGAAGGTTATAAAGATAAATTGAGTTCATGCACATTTTATGAATACCAGGTACATAGAAATCATCAAATAAACCTCCATTTTTATTACTGCAACTTATATAAAGATAGAAAAACATAGAAAGTTGTTGTAGTTTGAATGTACAATATCCACCTTTGGCTCTTGTATGTGAATACTTGGTCCTCAGCTGGTGGTGCTGTTTGGGAAACTTACAGAACCTTTAGGAGGCAGAGCCTTGCTGAAGTCAGTGGGTCTCTGTGGGCAGTCTTTGGCTTTTACAGCCAGACCACACTTTCTGCTCACCCTCTGCTTCCTGAGTGCAATATGACCAGCTTTGCTTCATGCTCCTGTTGCCACGCCTTCCCCGAGCGAAGCCTCCAGAAAACTGCAAGACAAACACTTTTCCTTCCTTAAGTTGCTTATGGTCAGGAATTTTCCCACAATAGCTACCCAAGCTTTCTGGGCACCATGTTTTCTCCACTGCAGAAACTCCATGCGCCTCCACACACCATCACACTGTCTTCATTGGCAGATGGAAGTGCTGGATGAGCTTGCCTTTCCACGCCCTAGCCAGGTACGGAAGAAGATTCAGGTCACGCAGCTGTCACTCATACCCACATGCACTAAACCTGGGAGGTGGAAATAGGCGGGTTATGCCAAAAGAAAGGGGAAAAGAAGAGAAAAGAATGGGCACTTTGCTAGTTTTGCCATCCTTTCCACTGGTAAGCATGTTGTGGAGAGCGAAGGAGAATGAAGACGTGATCACGTGTCACATATGGCTGCTCTCAAAGTGGCTTTCACGTCGGTGACTACAGCTGGCTTCCACTGCAAACACGGTGCTGACTTGAGGGTTTCAGCTGCTTGTCAGAACCAAGACCACCATCAAGATTAAAGCCTGACTCCAACTCAGACTGTCCTAGTTCATTGCTTCTCATTCATATGACAATAATTCAGTCTCATCAATTTATTTTCTTCTGCCAGTTTTGCATTTTGTATTAGCAATAATAACCGCATCTGAATAATAGTACCTTCGTAACAAATATTCACAATTCCTTTAAAGCATTTCCACAGTGTCCGATAGGTAGGTAAGCGTCAGCTGTCGTTAGTATCAGATAAGAATCACCAACTGTGCAGCAACAGTGCCTGGTGATGGGTAAATGACCCCAGTCTGGGCCATCGGAATTCTTCTCACAAGCTATTTCAAACCACAATCCGGAAAGAGCTGTCAGCTTTCCTACTTGTTTATGAAAATGTAAGGGACTGAGACTGAAGCAACTTGGTGCATCACCTATGTGAGGTCACGAAGTTAACATGAGGAGTAACGAAAAGCAGAAAGAGAATCTGCTTTTACCTCAGAGCCAGGACAGTACTACCGATCTGTGGACAAGCTTTCCTCGCAGACTTGTGCTGTATGCTGCCACCTTCCAGGGAAACCATCCTGCCCACGGCATTCCTCTTAAGTACTGATGCTCACAGACTAGTTCAGTCACATGGAGTTTGGGTATCTGATTATGCTCATTTTTCAGGCAATGTTTTGCAACTATCTTCTGCCTCACAGGTAATATGTAAGCTTAAATAATCATAAGTATGGAATATGCTTTCAAATTCATATTATTAATTTCATTACAGCTTACTAGCTAACACTTCAAATATTTTTCAGACTGAATTGATTTGTTTGAAAAGAGTTTTTTTCATTAACCATTATAAGTGAATCATTTGAAATACAATGAATTCGTAATACATTTATCTATAATTAATATTTATCAAGTCATTTGATGTATAATCATCAGAGATGGCCCAATTTGAGGCTTTGTGCATTTTGTAAATAATTTTCTTCTCTTATGAAATTGTCTGAAATTTTATGGTGAATATGTCTCAGGAATAATACATTATAACATCCAACTCTGTATCAAAAAGTAAGAATTTGAGAACTAGTATATGAATTTCAGAAAGAAGAGCATGGGCTTAAACAACAATTACCATTTGTGCTATAATACTAACTACAAAATCTTAAAAATGCTAATGAAACCATTTGTTCCAAAAAATTGAAGCAAGACAATTAAATGCTTTTCAATGAAATAAAATAAATTTCTAGTGGATTAAAAAAGTGGAAAAATTGTCTGGGAAGACGGTTCAGCAGTTAAACGCACTTGCTTGCAAAGCTTGATGACCTGGGTTTGATTGCCCAGTATCCATGTAAAACCAGATGCACAAAGGAGCACATGTGCCTGGTATTCCTTTGCAGCACCAGTAGTCCCTGGCATGTCCATTTGCCTTCATTGTCCCCCCTCCCTTTTTGTGTCTCTGCCTCTGTCTGCGTCTCTCCCTTGCAAATCAATAAATAAAATATCTAAAGAAGCCACTTCTTTAAAAAAGTGAAAAATAAGAATTCTAACCCAGGAATCATGCAAAAGCCATTGGACTGATAATAGAAAACTTGGTATTGGCAAATAGGAAAATATGCCTAATTATGTACAGCAAACAAAATTAAGTCACTTGAATTAGACCTTAATTCTTAACTGCTAAAAATCATAATATAGCTTTATTTCTCAAAGTAGCCTGCATTATCTGAGACTCAAACAGATAGAGATATGGGTAAAGAAATATTTATTATTTTATTTTTTAGTCTTTAAAACAACTATGGATATAATTGTGTATCCATACATCTTCTAAGAGACATTACATTGTGGAAATTCTGAAAGTCAGATTTCTGGTTGAATAGGATAATATAAAGGATTCATATTTGAATTTATTTCCAAGTGCCTATTTGAGTCAAGCCATAATTGAAAAAAATTACAAGTAGGATGGAGAAATGGCTTAGCGGTTAAAGGCATTTGCTTTCAAAGCCAAAGGACCCAGGTTTGATTCCCTAGGGCCCATGTAAGCCAGATGCACAAGGTGGCACATGCAATTGGACTTTGCAGTGGATATAGGCCCTGGTATGCGCTCTCTCTCTCTCTCTCTCAGTATCAATTTCTCTCAAATAATAAATAAAAAAAATAAAACATATTAGATCCAGGCATGGTGGCACACACCTTTAATTCCCAGCACTCAGGAGGCAGAAGTAGGAGGATCGCCATGATTTTGAGGCCACCCTGAGATTACATAGTGAATTCCAGGTCAGCCTGGGCCAGAGTGAGACCCTACCTTGAAAAACCAAAAAATAAAAATAATAATAATAATAAAATGAAAAACAAAAATATTTTTAAATGTCTTTTAAAAAATCACAAATGCCCAAAACTAGGTATTACTTATAAAGTTATAAAAATGTAATATGTTAACTATCATGCAAAAACAATAAAAATCAGCATACCAGTTCAATAGTGAAAACTCAGACACAGAGAAACTACTTAGAAAACTAATGAAGTTAAAGGAAGTAAATAGCACTTAACCTGTTTTAGGGGTTGGGAAGATGGCTCGGCTATTAAAGGAGCTGCCTTGCAAGGCTGCTGCTATGGGTTTGATTCCCGACTAACCACATACAGCCAGATGAACAAAGTGGTCCATGCTTTAGAGATGGTTCACAGTGGCAACAGGCCCTGGTATGCCCATTCTTTCTCTCACACACACTCTCCCTCTCTCTCTCTTTCCCTCTGTCCCCTTCTCTACCTTTCTCTTCCCCCTCTGCTTGCAAATAAATATTTTTAAATTAACATTTAACCTGATTTAAGCATGACATGATATATATACACACAGATCAAAACATTCCATGTTACATTAATATGAAGAATTTCATGTCATGTACTGGTTAAAATAAAGTTAATTAAAAATCGGAAAGAAAAAGTATGTAAATAATCCACCTAAAGTAAAATACAATTATTAATTGGAACTTGATTCATAAAGCCTTTCAAAACCTCAGATCAAGCCTAGTGAGTCATAAAGCTGTAATATATGCCTAAAAGCTCTAACATGACAAAACACTAGTTCTGCTCTAAATTACTATACATTATATTATATGTCACACATATAATTGTAGCACAAAAATCTAACGCATCAAATAACTTTTTCAGCATGTCAGTTCAATGAATTAGATGTAAATAAATCAGAAACATATGGGTAAAGTTTATCTTGAAATATAGAACTCGGCCAAATGTGTTTTAGGTTTTCACCTACCTCAAATATCTAAAAGACATTGTCAGATCTTGGCCAGTCTTACGTCTCCCTTGCGGGCCTTTCACACATATTCCCTCTTGGTATTTAGCACTGAGCACTCTCAATTTTGTTTACTGTCAGCATGACTGAGTAGCAGATGGTCACTTGAAATTTATCAAAATTTACTTAATATGTATCAAAGTTGAATAAAGTTAGCACAAATATACATAGTGTATTAAATCTATATTCTAATTTGCATATTAGAAATTAGTTTGCAAAAGACAATGCTGAAAAAGTTTTTAGTGTTATATTATTATGTCATGCTGAAATAGCAAAATATTTCAGAAGCTTAGGAAGAAAATTAAAATACACTCTGATTCAATGATAAATAATTATTATTAATTATATTATATATCAATTAATATTATATTAATCTTACTGTATCTGCATTCTTAGACATGCGCTCATTTGCATGTGGGCTATGTATAAGCATATATTATTTCTCATAGATATGCCCATATTATTCCACTGCAGACTTTTCATCTACTTAAAATAAGTCACATATTCTTTATGACCTCATGAAACATATGGAACTTTATTCCATCCTTTTAATTATTGCAAACATTTGATAATTCTAAATGCAGGTTCCAGGATATTTCTCTTTTTTCTGTTATGTTGAATATTGATCCAGGAAGAAGTTTTGACTAACATAATTTCTTTCAAAAAATTAAAATTATTGTATCTTAAACTACTAATATGCCAATACATAGCGTCTATAGAAATGAGAAATTTTACCTTTTTTTATTTTTAGACAAATCTACCTACTCAATTTGAAAACAAAAGACAATCTCTAGGCAGAAGGCTTGGTTTATACTAGCACTTTTAGATATGTTATGTGATCCATTTCAGAAATGATAATCTGGTCTGAAATCCTTTTCCCTCAATTATGGCAGAAGCCAGCATTCTTTTGCAGTAAAGTCAGAAAATGAGAGAGATCCTGAGAGCCAATCTCTTGGGAGCATGAATTTGGGATTATGTCACCACTTAGCAGAATAACAACACTGATGGGCTGAAATGAATCCTCTCCTGACAGACTGAACTTTTTAGCCTCTCCCATATCAGCCATCTCCCTGTTGTACGTATACAGTTTCAGTAAAGTAAGAGAAGTCCAAGTTCAGAAAAAGACCAGACCACAACAACAACAAAACCTTGATAATGATAATAGCAATTCGTACGTGAGTCCTTTTATCTACCAGTGGTGTAAAGTATCTCTCCTCACTTAATTGTTCAGGAAATAGATTATGCATTTAATAAATAATGACAGGGAAATAGCTTTTGAGTAATTTTTTTGTGATTTGTGAAAAGTCATGAAACAAAAGTATGAAAAATAACATGGGGTAGAAATGTTGCTTTTTCTATTTTTAATAATTACATAAAAATTACCTTAGTAATTTCTGAAAGTGAAGGGTCATTCTTGGGGTTGTAAACTTTTTAACAATATAATAGCATCTGGTTTCATCTTTATATTCTGGCCTTCTTGTTAAAACAGAACCTAAGAGATTAACATTCCTTTTATAGGCAGCAATCAACTATATATATATATGTATATGTATATTGTATATTGTATGTATATATATAACATATATACACATATATATAAATATATCAATTTTTTACTATTTATATGTTTATCAGTTCTTTAAGGCATAAGTAGTAGATTTACATTTTTTTCTTAGTACATTCAAGCCAGAATGCCACAGATTTTTTACAGTAGTCACAAGTGTCTAAGTTGATAGATGAAAGGATGTGTTATTTATATATTAAGTGATATCTCAATTTTCATGATCTGCTCACAAAACCATACATAATTTTAAAAATAGCTGTGAAAATACCTCTATATGCTTATCACACAAAAATACAGTAAAGATTACATGATCTAGGTGTCACAGAGTTAAAAAAAAAAAAAGTAATACCGGTATAGAAACTGCTTGTAAAGTAATTCCTTTTTTCATAGTTGAACTACAAGTTTCAGAGAAGGCAAATTTTCAAATTTATAAAATATATATTTTGTCCTATGACTTCAAACCACCTCAATTTATATTAAGGTTTGTGTGACATATATGTGCATATGTATTATATTTATTTGCCTTATTTTCATCCATCTTTCCATCCTTCTTTCCTTCCTTCCTTCCTTTCCTTCCTTCTTTATTTACTTTTCTTTTATTGGAGGCAGAGTGCCACAAATCCTAAGCTAGTCTCAGTCTTGCCATGTAGCTAAGGAAGACCTTGACTGTCTTAATTGGTCTACTTCCACCTCCAGAAAGTACTAGAATTTCAGTAATGCACGTAGGTACTGGGGATTAACCTAGGGGCTCATGCATACTAGGTAAGACTCCACCAACTGAATTATTACCCAAGCCCACATATTTGACTAATTTTAATAAAGTGAGTTAAAAAACAAGGCACATCTCTGTTGAATGACACTGAGTCATCCCTAGAACCAAATATATTCTCAGTATGCATTAGCTTTTGATTTCCACTATATGGATCTCATACATATCACCTTGCCTTGATATGCTGTGATTATTTTTCTTGTATACTGGGCTTTTCAACAGCATAGTATATACCTAGTGTTATCTTGAATTAACAATGTCACATCTTTGCTATTAATATTTTTATTTTTCCCAGCTACACAGATGAACATTTTCTTTGTACCATACTGTGAAAAAAGAACATAAGAAAACTTAAATTTATATTTTGGGAAAATTTGTTTTAAGATGCAAATCTCTATAAAACCAATCTTAAATGTTCTTTGGTGGCTATTTGTTACATAGTTTTGTATAAGTACACTGGAAATATTTTATTAAGAACTTATTTTGGTAATGGGTCTAGATTAATTGTCTTTAAAATATTCTAGTATTATTAATTGAAGGTGAAAATATGCTATTTTAGTAAGGCAGTATACTTAAGTGAACAAAGTGGTTTGTGTTCCACTAATTATTAGAATAATAGAACAGAATACAACAATTCTGTAGAATAGAATAGAATAGAATAGAATAGAACAGAATAGAATAGAAAGAATAGATCGTATGACAGAAAGAATGTACGACAAGTTAACTATAACTGTGAGTTTTTGGTCACTGCTACAAATTCATGAGCTAAATGATTTTAAGGAGGAAAGACTTTTTTGACTCATAGTTTTAGAGATTTTAATCCATGCTCTGTCATGTCTAGTCCATTACTTGGAGCTGAGGGGAAGTCAGCAAGTCTTGCTAAAAGGATCATGGTGGAATTGGGTTGTTGACTTCAAATAAAAAGAAGACAGAAGAAGAGAACAAGACACAACCTACAAGGGCAGGTCCAGGTGGGTGTCCTAAAACCTCCTCATGTTCCCAGTATCTTCCAAATTAACACCCACTAGATGGAAACACAGCATTCAGAAAACAAAACGGTGGGAACCATGTCATATTTAAGGCATACAAATAACTAAATTCAAGTCTATTTAATTATATCACATACACACACACACACACACACACACACACACACACACACACAAACTATACACAGACACAAACAGACAGAAAAGATACATATGTGAGTATATAGTTTCTTAAAGAAATTTATTAAATTTCATTATATCATAAGTATCCACTAAGTAGGTAAATATAAGTAAATGTATGTAACTGACAATGCTGCTACCTAAAAAAACCTAAGATCAAATAATTCCTTTTAACTTCTTAAAAATATTTTCAGAACCTACAGACTTGTTACTATAAGGACTAAATCAGTAAATCAGTAGACAGTGCCCTCCCAAATGATTATGATTCACATGTAGAGCAGCTGGTGCTCCAATACTAAACATAGATGCTTTAAAATAATGCCCTTTCTTCAGGGCCACACTGAATTATTCTTCTGAGATTTGGATCCTATAAATTTACAAACTGCATTATTATGATATTAGATCAGAAATCTACCCAAAAGAAAAGGACAAGAATGAATAGAGAATTCTCCCCTCTGAGAAGCAGCTGAGAGTATGAAAGATGACAAGTTTGTTAGAGGCCTCTAACTTGGGAAAGAGGGAAGAATTAGGAAAAAAGTAGAGGAAGACAAGAAAGAGAAAAAGAAACAGAAAGGCAGATGGACAGAATGGTTGAGAACCAGGAAGATGGAAAATGTGTAACTCTCAATGCCACAAAGGTGTGAAATTATATCTCTCAAAATCACAAACAAGCAAGAAACCATGTTAGTTAGGCTTCTGGGTTTGTAACCTAGCAAGGGAATCCAATACTGAACTCAAGTTAACTGAGTCATGGGCCTGGAGGGACTGTAAAGTTTGAGAAGTTACAAGGAAGTTAAGACCTGTGACCTGGAAATAAGGAGTAAGTTTCCCTGACTATCTTCCAAGGAAGAGCCCCATATGATTTTAGTAAATTAATGTTTCCTTGTATGCACAACCCTCAGTGGGGAATAGCAGCAACCCCAGTGAGGAGGGCCCGAGCAGAGTGGGGGCAGTGGGGAGGGAAAGGATGGTACTAACACGTGATGTATCCATAGCATGTCTGTAAAAAAATGAAGAAATCGGGTTTTGAGAATATTCTCACATGAGTACACACACACACAGTGAATAATGAAGAAATAATCTGAGATCTAACTAACTCATACAATTGTTTAAGTTCATCTGGATTTTTTATAAGAAATCATGACAGAAAATTACAGTCTAAAAGTGGGTTCTAATAAAAAGTTTGCTGGAAAAATAGTCAATAAAGTTGAGTGCATTTGAGAACAGAGAATAAGTAGGACACAATGTGTTAGTGAATCTAGAATGAGAGATATTTTTGGTGAAATTGAAAGGTATGATAAGTGGAATAGGCAAATGTCTGTGAAATCTAACCATTTGAAGACAGAATTCATTTCAGTAAGCCTTTGTTGAAACAAACACAGTTAATATGTTGGAAAGTGTAGAGTAGGTAAGAGGATCAGTGGTGTTAAAACCCACATATTCCCTCCACCCTGGTAAAACCACTTTGGGTAAGGGGAATAAAGATACTGGGTAGGTATCAAGTGTTAGAGCTACACTGTTTGGATTGTTTGTAAGATTGAACATATAATATTTAAGTGGAATTTGAAGTTGATAAGAACGGATTAATACCACTCTCCTTTTGATAAGGACATTTTCTCAAGAGTTTCTTCCAGAACATTCTTCTTGGACACACAAGATTCTGTAACCTATCCATATTATGCAGCTCATGCAAGATTATGCTAAGAACCAGAAAAGAGCTACTGACCTTATCTGTCTGAAATAATAGACAGTCATGGAGACAGAGAAGGTTAATTCCTCACTTTTGAAGTACTGTAAGGTAAGTCTTTGTGTAAACATAAGCAGAGTGCATCTGAGGACACTGGAGAAGCTAGGAAAGTTATAAACCTTCCATTAATCCAGGGCAGCACATAGTTCTTTATATAAAATTTCATATGATACAGCTGGAAATTGAGCATATGCCTAGTCATAGCACTCAGGAAGCAGGGGGCCAGGTAGGTCACTGAAAATAATATGATTCCAGCCAGGGATATATATTAAAACCTTGTTTGAAAACCCCCCCTCAATTCTTCTTTTTTCTTTTTTATATTTTTTCAAATTTTTATTAACAAATTCCATGATTATAAAAAAAATCCCATGGTAATACCCTCCCTTCCCCCACTTTCCCCTTTGAAACTCCATTCTCCATGATATCCCCTCCCCTTCTCAATCAGTCTTTTATTTTGATGTCATGATCTTTTCCTCCTCTTATGATGGTCTTGTGTAGGTAGTGTCAGGCACTGTGAGGTCATGGATATCCAGGCCACTTTGTGTCTGGAGGGAGCATGTTGTAAGGAGTCCTACCCTTCCTTTGGCTCTTACATTCTTTCTGAAACCTCTTCTGCATTAGACCCTGAGCCTTGGAAGGTGTGATAGAGATATTGCAGTACTGAGCATTGTGGTCACTTCTTTACAGCACCATGATACCTTCTGACCCATCCCAAGGTCACTGCCATCTGAAAAGAGAAGATTCTCTACCACAAGTGAGAGTAGCTTTAATATAAGGGTGTGAACATTAAGAGAAGTGCTTACTGGGCAGTTTGATAAGCATAGTATATACATTTAGCCAGACAGCAGCAGACATTATACCCCTAGGGCTCATGACTACCCCTGTTTTAAGTTGTCAGTATCAGGGATGTATCCCCTCCCATGGAGCAGGCCTCCAGTCAGATTAGAGGGCAGTTGGTTTCCATCATGATAGACGTGCCACTATTGCACCTGTTGGTTCATTTGGCCTGGCTGCCCAAATATAAGGCTTGCAGTGTCCACTGTTGAGTATCTTCACTGGTGATTTCTCTCTCCCATTGAACTGCATGCAGAATGGCTTCTTCCAGCTTTCTGTCAGCTGGTCTACATGGAGGAGGTTATAAGTTCAGTTCCAGCAGGATTTCTCAGTGGCCTTGCAGCCCAAGTATGTCCCACTCTCAATTCTTATGGTGACATGAAATTAAAAGTTTAAATTCAACAATGATATTTTAAATATATTTTATTTATCAATTTGAGAGAGAAAAAATGAAGGAGAGAGAGAAATGGGCACACTAGGGCCTCCAGCCACTACAAACGAACCATGCACCACCTTGTGCATCTGGCTTACGTGGGTCCTAGGGAATCAAACCCGAGGCCTTTGGCTTTGCAGGCAAACACCAGTAAGCCGCCTTCTGTAGCCCCAAACAGTGGTAGTTTACAAGTTGCCATAAGAGTGGGTATTTTTTCTCTAACTTTAAGGATACTCTGAGAGATAAGTGGAGCTGGACAGAGCCAGTGTATGCCCTGCAGACATGATTCTGACAGACATCTTTTACCTCCAACCAAAAGCAAATGAATAAAGGGAACAATGATATCTGACTTCTTAATCAAAAAAAAAAAAAAAAAGAATCTAGTAGCACTAAAATTCAACTCCATTTTTTTTTTCTTTTTCTGAGCACTAAGTTGATAGTTGTGTCTTTTGGTTTGAAGCAAGGGCATGGCTTTTAAGGAGATCTGAAATTCAGGCATGGCATTCAGAAAATGCAAAGTACACTACTGTCATTTCACACAGTTTGCAGACTTTAGTGTGATGTCCACATGCCTAAGCATTTAACTGCCAGAGGATGTGTGAAAACCCTTGTAACAACACATTTTGAAAATTTCAAATGTGCATCATGATCAGTTACATATTCTAAATGATGGCTGGAGAGATGGCTTAGTGCTTACGGAGCTTGCCTGAGAAGCCTAAGAACCCAGGTTCAATTCTCCAGGTCCTATGTAAGCCAGATGCACATGGTGGTACATGCATCTGGAGTACTTTTGCAGTGGCTAGAGGCCCTGACATGCCCTCTTTCTCTCTCTCCCTCTCCTTCTCTCTCTCTCTCTGTGGGTATGTGTCTAATAAATAAATAAATAAAAATAAAAACTTTTAAAAAGCTCTAAATGAAAAATAGAAAGTTAAATTTCCTTGTAGAGCCCTATGTAATGAAGTATATTTGCTCAAAGCAATCATTAAAGCAAAGCAAACCATCTAGTCAGCTGCTGAATAAATGTGTATTTTTAAACAAAATTATATTCATTAATTCTCTTTGATAGTATTCAGTTTAACGATGGAAATAACATTTTGTAGACATCCATATTTAAACCTTCACTCTACCCAAAGAGGACTCTGTTCAACATAATTTAAATTTAGAAAAAGAGTACCACCATTGAAAGAAAGAAGTAAACATAATTTTAAAATGAAAATAATGTGCAACTCCATTGATAAAACAGCATTCTCCTTTCACTTGGAAAATGAGAATATAACATAAGCAATAAGTTCAAAATCATAGAGATAAAAACACATGTTTTTCTATGGCAAAAATGTTTATGTCTTTTATGAGCTTTGTTGGGTTATATATCATGAAAAATAAATATCCTTGTTAATGGTGATGCATTTGAAAGTCAATTAGAAGTTGTGACTGGATTATGATATTATGTGAAAACCATCCATGGCCCATTTATGACTATAGTTATTTCATAACATCTTTCCTAAGTGATTGAAAAGACACATATGTTTAGTCTATTAAGAGAGACAGCAGGCACACTCTGGGAATATGGGAGCGTCTCAGTTACACCAATTTAGGAGATAACTGTAACCCCGGCCACAGTGTCGTCTTTTCTGCTAAGCTGAGTTCAGCCTCTGGTGTCTGATAGCAGCCTGCCTCTGCAGAGAGCTTCAGAAGCAAGAAAAGGAGCTTGGTCACTGACCAGTCCTTGATGCCTGTGTTAAAGTATCACATTTTAGGACAATCACATCATGCCATAGTTGTTGTTATTTTCATTTTACTTATTTTTTACGTATGCATTTTAAATGATAAGATTTTATTTTGATGTAAAATTTTACTAAATGATAAAAATGTTAAAATTACCATTGTGTTGAACATAGAACATTGCACATGGTAGGTATGCTGAACAATTACCCTCTAAATCACCTTTGATAACTGTGTGTATCGATGTGTCAGCTGCCCATAAACACTTCTGGCATCTTGAATTGTTATGGCTAATCATGTGATAATGTGATAATATGAATATAAATATCATCTGATGCCCAAATGCCTGCAAAGCAATATCTCCTGGCTTCTTCACTGTTTTGTTTCCCCTGAATTGCTATCCTCAGAATTCTGAAACAGAGTCTGGGCATGCTACTGCCAATCTGTGCCATAGTGGAAATAGAACATATGTGCTAATACGCACTTCACCTTGTGTCTGTGAATTCAACAAACCAGAGATGGGAAGCATTTGAAAAATGTGTATGTGCTAATAATGTGCCATTTTTTTTATTACTCCCTAAACAGTGTAATGACGGCTTGCTTTGTGTTAGGTATTACAGTTAATCACTAGGAGATTTTTGTTTATGAAAGACATCTATAGGTTATGTGAACATACTTTTCTGTTATCCACTATGTGTTTGAACATCTTCAGAGACGTTCAGGTCCCAGCAGGCAGGGTCTGGAAACAATCTCCCCTAGGCACCATGAGATGTTTCTGTGCATAAGTTCTGCATGAAGAAAGAAAGCACAGAAGATCTAAATAATGGATAGTCCATGTTCATGAATAGGAAGGTTCAGTTTTGTGAAAATGTCAGTTATTCTCAATTTGATCATTGCAGTTCCAATCAAAATTCAAGGAATCTAAATTGTGGAAGAATTTGGTATTCATGGTGGGTCCAGAAACAAATTCACAACGGCTCATGATGAGTAACTGTACTTATCAAACATGTAGCCCAATGTTAAGAGGCTCCAGTGAAATTAATTCTTTGTATTTCTAATCTCCAAATACTTTCAACCATTTAATGAAGCCACAGAAGGATAGCTATAGCTATGAGCAAACACTGATAATCAGGTATGATTTAATCAGAAAGTATCAATTTATTCTGCATATAAGAACTTAGTGGGGAGCTGGAAAAGTGGCTTAGCGGTTAAGGGACTTGGCTAGGAAGCCTAAGAACGCCTGTTAGAATTTCCAGGTCCCACACATAGTCACTCGCAAAAGTGATGCAAGCATGCAATGTAGCACATGTGCACAAAGGGGCGCACGCGTCTGGAGTTCCTTCACAGCAGCTGAAAGGCTCTGGCACGCCCATTCTTCTCTCTCTCTCCCTTTTCCCCCCATTTCTCAAAAATAAAGTAATAATAATAAATGAAGAGTTTAGTGATAGAAGTAGTATGCCGTTTTCATGTCATCTTTTTTTCCAGATAATCTGACAGCAGAAATTTCACATGGTAGGACTCATAATGGGCAAAGGTCAAGTCAGAGACTTAAAGAGCACATAGGATGTGCCATTGTCCTGCGCTAATGCTGAAGTGAGAGGGACTTGGGCATGGTGGAAAGCAAGGGTTCCAGACATCCAAGGATCAGATAGATTTATACAATTATCTTTGTAGCTTTTCCTATCTAGACAAGCACATCAACTTTTCCCATATGTGTGTGTGTGTGTGTGCACGCGTGCGCGCGCGTGTGTATGTCTATGTATACATATTAGATCAATGAAAGTTAGATCAAATGAGTGAATTCACTGTGCTGTTGAACATAGTGAGGAAGTAAGAATTACAGGCCAACTTACACATTAGGGACTCAACAAGAAAATTATTGGTAATTTAATAGATTCCAAATGCAATTATCTTCTTCCTCTTGATAAAATTTAAGTTATTCACTTTTTCATTTGAGAACAGATTTTCACAGCTGTGGAAGGTCACCACCAACCGAGAAAGTTTATTTCAGGTTGCCACGAGTTTACGTTGAATATTACATTTTCCCCCCTCTCATGTAAAGCATATAACATGTTAACACTTTAGTAATCAAAGCTTTTAATAATACTCTATCATAGATATAAAAGATAGTCATTTAAACCTCAAGATTTGTAGAGCCAAAATTATTTATATGATGTTTACTGAAACATGTATATGTATGTGCATATATATTTAAAAATATACACTATTCATGCCTATGTCTTATTATTTCCGTATACATTTTAGGCAAATTTACAACTATTTATAGTTCTGACCTTTTTCTTAAATTGAGATTTTGAATCAGAGAATGGAGTTTTTGAGTCAGAGAAAATCTTAAACCATTATAGTTAATTGCAAATTATATATGATATGAGTTATCTAATGTTACTGCTTGACCAACCTGCAGCATGGCAAAACATACACTAATTGTTTCACTCTCTACCTACATAACACACAACAGTTTCAACAGTAGAATTTTCTACAGTAGAATTTCAGAGTAACTGCAGTTAATTAATTTAGACTTGGCCTCAGCTTGAGTTCATCCTTTCTAAGCCACCCCTTTACCCAACCTCAGCTAAATAGTATTACCTTGTTTACTATACTGGCATCCTTGTTTTAAAGACCTTGGTGCTTCACCTATTAACTCTCTCTTCACAGAGCTGTAGGAAAACAATCTTCACTACATTCATGTAACTTGTTAGTGAATTTTTCTCTTGTATTCTTCCAGAAATCTTATGAAAGGAAATGACCTTGCCTTTGCGTGCGCGCGCGCACACACACACACACACACACACAGGGACAGAGAGAGAGAGTCATATACAAAGCACTTTTACTTCATGATTTAAAAACAGAGCCTCTTATTCAGCATTTTTTTCCTTCCCACCAATGTACACTGAGAGCATCTATGGCATTCATTGACCAGAGTTCATGAGCTCTTAGTACAGTCAAGTAAAGAAAATGAGATATCTAAAATAACTTAAAAAATAAAGTATTGACACATTAGATATTTTGATAACCTTTGGGTTGCTTAAATAATATTTTTAAATAAATACTATCATGGCACCATAGATTAAGGTACTTACAACTGGATTTAGTTGAGTCACATAATAAATGTAAATATTACTTTGTGAACACAATCAATGAAAGAATCCAATAGGTGACCATATTTTTATTATTAGTAGTCTAGATTTGTGTTTCCCACCCCTTTGATACCCTCCCTTCCCTCCACATCCATCCTAGTGTCTAGTCTAGGAGATGCTTACTGGGTATGTAAGGTATCTTGGGTAGATTCAGGTTAGGTGCTGTAGATGAGTGAGACTATGTGGCGATTTTTTTTTTCTATGATTGGGTAAGTTCACTGAGAATGATCTGTTCCAGGTTCAACCATTTTTGCTCAAATTTCATTGTGTCATTTTTTCTTACTGCTGTATAGAATTCCATTGTGTAGATATACCACATCTTAGTTATCCATTCTTCTAGTGATGGACATCTGGGTTGATTCCAGCTCTTAGCTATTACAAATTGATCCACTATAAACATGGTTGAGCAAATCTCTCCATGTCACCTCCATCAGCCCCTAAATCTGCCAGATCTTAAGGAACTTCCCAACAATCATTGTTTGATGCTCATGGCATCAGAATGTTCACAACTAATACCAGATGTCTAGTCTTTCTGGTATTTCATTGTAAGAAAAAAAAAAACATTAACATATATTCCATGACTTCTTACAAGGTACATTAACTTTCTTCAGTGTATGATATTTTTATACATTTCAGGTACTTAGATGACCCTTTCTTGTGGGATTATTTTTAAAGAAAGCAAGAGGCAAGCCAAGATATACACTGAAAAAAATTATTGTTAGTCTTTCTCACTATATTAGTAGAACAGGGAAGAGATGTTTGTTATAAATTAATTTTAGTTTGATATTAACTTAATGCTTTGTTTATTAAATTGCATATTTCAAATGTAACATGAAAATAATTATTAAGATAATAATTTTAGTAAAATAAATGTGTAGAATTTATATACAATAGAAAGGCAGATATTGGTGGCAGGAATTATAACATAGGGAGATTTAAATTAAATTGTTGGTATACTAGGGTAGTAAAACTGACATAGTCATTAAGAATAGAGGCTTGGTTAAAAATGCCTCTAATAATATCATCTCAAATCTAAACATATTGAATAATCCTATGTCAACGTTAAATTTTATTTAAAAATTGTTTTGTTCAGAAGGATACATTCAAGATTCATTTGAAGAAATGAATGGAGAGGAAAGCAATGTCTTGATAATCCAATGTTGGAGATATCTCTTCACTTCTTATCTTAAGATGACTTTCTGACATGCATTAAGCAAACCCCCTCTTCATTCAACATCCACCCTACAACTATGTTATAAAATAAACACATGCATACAAATAACACACATATACACAGTCCATTTTTTTTAGATAGAATAAGTATCTCATTGTGCTTAAAACATGAATGGGTTAAAAGAAACCATTGAGTATCAAATATTAGAAAAGAGATAACACAGTCATTACCAGCTGACAAACAGAGAAGATCTGAACCGTGAAGGAATGACCAGGTTGGTGTCAGACTTCTCATGAAAAGAAATATAGGGTATTCAGCAGTTCTAGCTACAGACTTGTTTTTATAAAGAAATGTCTTGCAAGTACAGAGAAGGAGTATTTTAACAGTGTAAGTAGGACCACTTCCATGTCTTCAAATAGAAATCTTGATTCTACAATACATCATGACTTGGTCATTCATTCTCAACTTTTGTAGTCACCGTTCACAGTACAAATAGAAACTCTTAATTTGAGCAAGGGCGTAGAATGTACATGATACAAAACCAAGGGACGGCATGGCAACAAGAAGTTGGTAGGTGGATGGAGGGGAAGTAGTAGGAAAAATAAGGATAATAATTCTCATTTTATATAGTGCAAATGTCAAGTATCTTATGTATTTTATTTGCAGCTATAAAACTAGCCACTTTCCAAAAGCTTAAAATATGCTCGGTAGTATTTGAACTAGAACAAAAAATGTTCAGTGTGAAAAAAAACATTCTTCAAAAATTAAGAAGAGAACTCAATTTATTTCCAGCTCATCATGCAAGAAAGAAAGGAACATTGCAATGTAGTGTCATGAAGTAACTAGAGGGAGAACTCAAATCAAGATGGGGAAGTGAAAAGGAAGAGTAACTGGGTCCCCATTTATGTCTCAAGATGTGTAATCTGAGGAGCAAGCAGTATTCATTTCTAGGGAGAAATGATTAGGCCAGCTCTTATACAGAAGGGACATTCACTTTCAACTTTGTGCAATTGTAGGTTTAGTATCTGAGTGTGTGTCTGTGTCTTACCCATGTGCATACATGCATGAGCATGTTTTTTGTTTGTGAATTTGGGTGCTGCAGTGTGTTCGTCGAGGCCAGAGGACAACTTCTTTCAGGTATTGGTTCTTGCCTTCTGCCGCCCTTGAGGCAGGGTCTCTCATTCCTGTTGGCGGTCACTTATTGTGGCTATTGCAGGGCTAGCTGGCCCTGAGAACTTCCTGGAAATTCTCATGTCTCCACCTCCCATCTCTCCATTAGTATACTGGGATTATCGACGCCTGCACAGATGGCCAAGGATGTTTAACATTTTTTTAAAAAAACATGTTAGTCATTTGTATTTCTTCATTTTGAGACTGTTTGTACATTATCCCATTTTTTAGTTGATAGT
Source organism: Dipus sagitta (assembly GCA_036346955.1). Taxonomy (NCBI): domain Eukaryota; kingdom Metazoa; phylum Chordata; class Mammalia; order Rodentia; family Dipodidae; genus Dipus; species Dipus sagitta. The sequence goes on along the minus strand of CM070785.1, from coordinate 17,200,552 downwards.
TTTCATTTGGGGTGTTTAAGTTTTTTCAATCCTTTATATATTCTGGATATCAACCCCATGTGTGAGGTACAGCTAAGCAAAGATTTTCTCTTTACTCTGCTGGTCATTACCTTTGGTTTGCATGAACTTTAAAAATATTTGTATTTATTTTTATTTATTTATTTGAAAGAGAAAAAAAAAAAAAAAAGAGGGAGAGAGAGAGAATGGGCGTACCAGGACCTTCAACCGCTGCAAACAAACTTCACATGTATGCTCCACTTTATGCATCTGGCTTCTGTGGTCCTGGGGAATCAAACCTGGGTACTTTGGCTTTGCAAGCAAGTGTCTTAACCACTAAGCAATCTCTCAAGCCATGCAGGAACTTTTCAATATCATGTGTTCATATTTTCTCCTTCTTATTATGCCATTCCTAGGCTCCACAGTCCTGCCATGCTCAAAGGACTCCACAACCTGCTTCAGAGATAGCCTTGCTTCCATGTTCCTTTGTACTCTGTTCACACAGAAAAGGACATGGACTCAAACCTAGTGGTCCATCAACCATGACAAGACGGTAGAAATGTCGTATGCATACACAGTTGAATTACATTCAGTCGTAAAGAAAAATGACAGTTTCAGGAAAATGGAACTGGAAAAATTATACTGAGTGACATAACCCAAGCCCAGAAAGACAAAATAGTTTTCTCTCATATGCAGATTGCACATTTTAATATATCTATGTATATAATTACAGGACACAAGAGTGGCTATATACTATGAAACTCTTTATAACACAAGCAAGAGGGGATGAGGAAAGGTAGGGTGGGCAAAAGTATTCTTAAAACATGAAAACAGAAGCTAGGCTATGGAAGAGAAACCATATGGGGGGATGGGAAAAAGAAAGGAGAAGGGAAACAAAATAATTTGTTTGAGAAACAGTATACAGAAACCTACTGCTTTGTATGCTAAGGACATTTTAATTTAAAGAATAAAATACAAAATAATAATCAAATCAGATTTCACAAAAGCAGATCATCACGTAAACAAAAAATAGTGAAACCATGGTTTATAATGGAATGGGATTTTCTGTTCTTAGCTCTCTGTCTCTTCTATCCTTTGGAAGTGGATGATCATTTACTCTCTTAAGCATAAGTGCTACTTACTAGAAAGTATGGGCTTGAATGCTGCCCTCATACTCTGCATCCTGAACAGTGGGGGATGACAAGTGAAGAGGGTTTAACAAAGAGAAGGCTGAGGAATATGTAAAGGAACTCACGGGATGTCTGCTCTTCTGGAGAAGCATGATGATATTAATTTGGCTTTGCAAGTTGTAAGAAAAATTTTAAAGTCTATCTAGAAATTTAAAGAGATTATATTAGATATTTGATAAGGCATAATTTATTTTAATAAAAATACTTCAAATTCTAGGTATTGTACTGAATATCTAAAAGGAATACATATGTACAATTCCCGTTTCAAAATTATTTATCTATACTTTTTCCTCAATATTTTACTCAGGCTTAACTCTCTTGTTCTAGAACACGAAGTCAAATTTGAAGAAAAATGAGTTCTATCTCTAACTCAACATCAAGTTTATCTAATCTCCGAGTTCTATTTAAAATTCTCAGAACTACACAATTATCAGTAAATTATCAGAACATTCAGATTCATGTCCAAAAAATGCCAATCAAAAGCTTTGTATCCTTAGGAAAGAAATTAAAGCATATAGAACTTAAAATGTCTTTATTAGGCTGGGGGCAGGGGGATAAACTAGTCTATCTACTTCAAAGTATTTTGGTGAAAATCAAGGATCATTCCAAATTAACCTGTAAGAATAATTTGCAGTCAAGCATAAGAGGAATTTTAGAGTCTGAATTGTATGAAACAGTCAAGATCTTCCTATTAAAATATGTACATGGAAATATCACATTTAAAATATAAATATAAAGGAATTAGTAGTGGTTAGCTTATTTAATCATACTATTGCTGGTACAACTACGTGAGTTCATTTTGTTAAGGATCTTAAAGTAAATAAGAAAACACACTTCTTGAAGACAAGCCTCTAAGAGTTTATATTCTGTATTTCAGTTTTTCAAGGTCAGAACATGGACTCACAAATAAAGTAGTTTATGGCATTTGTGATAATATTTTAACTATTCCTTTCTATATATAATGAAGTATCTTTTTTGGATAAATGTTGTATGCCAGAATGTTCAGTGGAAATCTAGTTCCACATTCTCTCCCTAGCTAAATCTGTATCTCTAGACAACTTATTTACATTTCTTCTTCCTTGGCCTGTTCATTTTTTTCAAAAACTAAGGTACTTACTAAATAATACATAATTTCTTCCACTTTAAAAAATGTTTGCCTCCCTCCTCCAATAACTGATGGCTGCTCTTACAACACATAACCCACAGCCCCATGGGAAATACCAGCAACCCCACTGAGGAGGGTCCCTCGCAGAATGGAGGCAGGATGGAGGGAAATGATGGTACTAACACATGATGTGTCCATACAGAGCATGTTCTCAAAAAAGCAAGAAAGAAAATAAATGTTTTCCTGTGATACTTGTGGTGGTTGATTGTCAATTGGATTGGATTGAGATAAACACAGGCCATTGGTAAAGCACATCTCTGGGTGTATCTGTACAAATAGTTCCAGAAAGCACTAACTAAGCAGAAAAGACCCACCCTGAATGTGCGTTGAGCATCCTTTAGAGGGGTGCCCAGATAATGGGATGGGGTAATGGACAAAGGCAGCCTGTGCAATCAGCAATCAATCTCTCTCTCTCTCTCTCTCTCTCTCTCTCTCTCTCTCTCTGTTTCCTATCTCATGAGAACTGCCTTTGCTCCACCACACCCTCCCTGTGATGACAGACTGAAGATTCTGAAACCCCCGCAACATGAATGTGTCCACTCCTTCTCTGCTCAAGTATTTTGTTACAGTGTCCTAAAGCTGACAGCACAATATAAATTTCTTCCCAGTTTGATGCCTTAAGTGATCTTATCCTAGGTTGTACCATAGTTTCAATGGATGTCAAGGAAGAAGAAACAAAATAAAATGGATGATGATCCAATTAATCTAATACTTACTAATAACTTCATATTCATGCTGCTAATTGCAAATAGATATGATAAATCAGAAAATAAATGTTACATAAATTACATCAAATAGAGTAGATTTGGCTCCAAAAACCAAATAGAATCTCCCTCTCTCTTATAAATACATTCTTTTTTTTAAAAAAAATATTTTTATTTTTTTATTTTATATTTTGTTTTTGTTTGTTTTTCAAGGTAGGGTCTCACTCTAACTAGGGCTGATTTGGAATTCAGTATGTAGTCTCAGGGTGGCCGTGAACTCTATGCTGGTGATTCTCCTACTTCTGTCTCTCAAGTGCTGGGATTAAAGGCATGCACCACCACATCCAGCAAGTTAAAATATTTTTTAATGTTTTATTTAGTTATTTTAGAGAGAGAGGGAGACAGAGGAAGAGGCAGAGAAAAAGAGAGAATGGGCATGCCAGGGCCTTTAGCCACAGCAAAGGAACTTCAGACACAAGCGCCCCCCTTGTGTATCTGGCTTACGTGGGTCTTGGGGAATCAAACTTCACATCCTTAGGCTTCACAGGTTAACACCTTAACTGCTAAGCCATTTCCCTAGCCCATGCTAAAATATTTTTAAAAGTGCTATAAAAGTCTTATGGGTGGAGTGCTGATTTTTGTCATATCCCCCTAGACAGCCTTCCTTCACTTGATTTTGAAGTTGGCTAGAATGTCAACTTCTTTTTTCATGAAAGAAATAGAGAGGAAAGGAAGTGGCATTAGTATGAGCAAACAGTAAGTCTGCCACTCCTTCTATTAATTTTGTGCCCCATCCTCTTTTCTATTATATATATATATACATATATATATATATATATATATATATATATATATATATATATATATAGTTTTGTTTTGATTTCCAAGTTGGGCTTTCACTCTAGCCCAGGGAGAGATCCCTTGAATTCACAATGTATTCTCAGGTTGTCCTCAAACTCATGGTGATCCTCCTACATTTGCCTCCCAAGTGCTGGGATTAAAGGCATGAGTCACCAATCCCAGTTTATATTATTTTTTCTGAGTAGAGTTTTGTCTTGTTTTTTGCTTTTCTTTATCAGCACAACTGTGTTTATCATAGCACCCTTCAAAATAGGCAGTTATGGGAGCAGCCCAAATGCCCATCCACATATTAACAGACAAAGAAAACAAGGTATACATAGCCAATGAGGTCCTACTCTGTCATAAAGAGTCAAATCATGTCATCATCATAGCAGGAAAATGAGTGGAAATAAAGATGTTGTTTAGCCCAATATGCTAAATGAAGAAAGACAAAGATTGCATGTTTTCTCAAATGCAGAATCTAGATTTAAAACATGCCTTTCTTACAGACTTAAGGAGTAAATTCAACAAAAAAAAATTATTTTAAAGAACTCTTCAGGGATAATAGAAGAAACTAATGACACTATTTTGGACTAATCAAATAAGTCCAATCATGACTTCCTTTGTGTCAGCTCTCATTGGTCAATTGTGCCTGTATGATGAATGTTTGAGATTTATCAGGTAATAATAACTGATATGGTTGCTAACAGGACATAAAGGAAGCATCTTTGTTTCCAGTTCTTATGTGGGCCTCAGATTCTTGGGAACAGGAAGGTATGTAGAAAGAGGTCTGGAAGACTCTGGAGAAAGAACACAACTTCTTCATAAAGAATATCCTTAATGCTTATACATGTTTGCTTCTTTTCATTGAAATTGTCACCCAGAAAAAAAATACGATGAACTCTATTCCACTAAAACTTTTTTGGGATTATTTGGAAAATGTTGGAAACATACTCTATACACATTAAATCTTCAATCCTTATCTTGGAGAATAAGATTGGCATGATATATTGACTGACATGGGCTATATAACCAAAAATAGCTACACATTCCACAGTCAACAGTTTTGAACTAAAATAAATTATATAACTCATCAACTAAAACAGGCAGTGGAAAAACCACCTATACCCTAAAATAAATCTAATGTTAGAATCATTCATAGGGTAATAAAAATAGTGACACATGATGCTGAATTTCAAAAGATTTTAATTTATCTTAGTTATTACTCATTCATTATTGTGCTAATATTTCTACCAAATAGCAAAACTGAATAGTTGTAATTACTGAAATCAGTACTAAAATATGTATAGTTGAGCTGGAGAGATGGCTTAGCAGTTAAGGCACTTGCCTGTCAAGCCAAAGAGCTCAGGTTTGATTCCCCAGGACCCATGTAATTCAGATGCACAAGGTGGCACATGTGTCTGGAGTTTGTTTGCATCAGCTGGAGGCTCTGAACACCAATTCTTTCTCTCTATCTGCCTCTCTTTCTCTCTCAAATACCAAAATAAGTTAAATAATTTAAAAAATATGTATAGTAATGACTATCTAATATATAAAACAGTCACTCATAGATCTCTATAACGACATACAGAGAGACTTCAAAGTTCTACCCTCGTCAGACATGATGGAGCACAAATGTAATGCTAGTGCTTAGGAAGCTGAGGTTATGTAGTGAGACTTTGTCTCGTGAAAGAAAAGAAAATGAAAACAATTCTCTACTATATATGTAGGAACTTTTCATATGTTTTCCTAGTACAGGGTACTGATGGTAATATTAAATCATACCTGCAGATGTAATACTACACTATATAGTTATAGATCACCAATCATATTGGTATGTAATAGATACTTTTCTCATTGCTATGACAAAATAACTGACAAAAGCAACTTAAGTAGGGAGGAGTTTGTTTTAGCTCATAGTTTGAGGATACAGACCACTATGATAGGGAAAGAATAGCAAGAACATGAGATGGCCAGTCAATTTGCATGTATAATTAGAAAACAGATAAAAATGAATGTGAATGTTCACCTTATTTTATCCTTTTTATTCAGTCTGGGAGGCCAGCCCAGAGGCAACTTTGGGTTGTCTTGTATTTGAGTGGCGTCTCTCTTTGTTCTAGTTGTCCACGGCTGTGCTCCCTGGGTTAGCTTTCCTCATGCTGGCAGGTGATTGATTCTCCTATCTCCAATGCCATCTTTGCCCTTGGAAATCAACACACATCAAAAGCAATAATAATCAGCAAAACTTGTAGAAATATGCTTTTTAGAAAAATGGAACCTATTACTAACCAAAGTAGTTGGAATAGCTGAAGTAGTAGATGGAATAGGAAGGAGAAAGAAAATGTGTTTACATCGAATTTACTTTACATTGAATTATGTTTTATTCATACTGACCTCCAAATTCCTCTCTGTGCTTTGATAAAATTCTCTTATTAGTCAAATAGAATGGAGGGCTACCACAAGAGCAGAGGGGCATGAGGTTAGTTGAAATCTGGTAGGTAAAAAGGCTTGCTTAGTACTTAAGATAACACCACTAAATTACACGTTATATCTTTTTGTATTTGAGTGTGTATGTTCATGTGTGTGTCCATGTTCATATGCATATGGACATGTGTGTGTGTGTGTGTGTGTGTGTAGTCCAGGGGTCAACATTGGGTATCTTCCTCAATTTCAGTCTGCTTACTTTTTTTATTGTTTGTTCAAGGTAGTCTGCTTAATTTTTAAAGACAAGATCTCACTGATCACTGATCTCACTGAGTGCAAAGCTCACGGATTCCAGTTTGACTAGATAAGCCAGCAATGAAGCACCAAGGATCCTATTGTCTCCACCTCCCTATTCAATACTGGGATTAGAGCACGCCTGCCTATCTGACTTTGATTCAGGTGCTTAAGGGCTCAGGTAGTCTTGTGTGCATGGCAAGTACTTTACCAGTTCAGCTGTGTCATCTCCCAGCCCCCGCGATACGGCTTTGCAATTTGATGATGACTCAGCACTGTCTGTCCTCTGTGAGACATAAAACAGCAACAGCAACAGCAACAGCAGGAAAGATCCCATAGGACAAGGACGGGTGCAGCCGCGCTCTCAGGGAGCCTTGGGGATGCAGTTCTGGTAGGGGAGATGACCCAGTTAACCCGATCAATCTTCTCCAACTCCAGTTTCGTACTTCTAAGCTTCCACCATCTGGCAGGGAACTGAACTTTTAATTTTTTTTCTGCAATTCCTTCCATAGAAAATAAGGGGTATCTGATGAATGTATAATGTGACCGTTGATCAAAACAGAAATCTGTGGTTTAAGAAGCAAAAGGTGTATTCCTTTCAGGACACAAATCACAAATACAGGCGACACATCAAATCTGGATTTCAGCAGCAAATACGATCCACAGATCACACAACAATATTATTCTTTTCTGGATGCAGTAATGTGTGGTTTCATATGCAAGGGAATTGAATGGTTTTAAAGACAAGAGTTCAAAGTCAAACCAATAGCATTTTGGAAAAATCTTTGTAAGGTGTTTTCAGTGGAGCAGCTGAGTTACATTAATTTTCTTTAGGCATTTTTCTTCTGTTACAACTTCTTTTCAAACATACAAAATAAAAATATTTATTGGTTCATTTGTTTATGCTGAGAATCTAACCAGGTGTTGAAGAATGCTAGCTAATTGCTGTACTCTATAGTGACATCCTCAATGCCCTGAAATATAGAATTTTAGCATTGAAAGATTCTCTGTTAATATTCAAATAATTTTCCCAACAAATGGTCACCCTTTGACCTAACTCTCCATGTTTTTCTCTAAATATAACAAACTGCCTTGCACATATTTTTTCAATAGTAACTCCGAGCAGTAGACACCTATTTAAAAATTGAATCCTGTGATATTTTGTTAAATTAGAAATGTACACATTAAAGGGAGCATATATGAAGCAATACCCTGTCAATATTAGACACTAACATTTTTGTCAGTTATAATGTGACTTAAATGATCAAAATCCAGTGAATTATGAATTTCAATCGATATGAAACTCTTTTTATTGCCCACATGACTTCAATTACCCCCAGAAAATTGGTTCCCACAGTTAGGTTTCACTAATGAAGTCATGCAAACTTCAAGGAAGGAGGCACTGTTGACCCTTCTGTTGCCATATGCCAAATTTTAAAGGTAACATGATAAGAGTTTTGGATAGAGAAACAAAGCCAGCCTATGTGTAACTACCTAACAGGGGAATGAAAAACAAAGATGCCATAGAATGGAAATAGATAATTTCAGACAAGAGGACTGTAAAGTGATCCCACTTGCCCTGTCTCTTATACAATAGTACGTTCATAGCTTTCTGATCTCCCTTCTGTTTTCACCTTTAAAGGAAAATAAAGAGCTTTGTTTAGTACCTGGGAGTAAAACCACCTTAAAGTGTTATTAATTCCACCAAGTTTCAAATGCAATACAAGATACAAAAATATTAGCCTAGTTCATAAAATCACTCACCATCTCCATGTAGAAGTATGACTCAAGGTTCATCAGTAATAGGTTATTAATGACTGATTTACATATATTTGAATACATCAACAGCCACATGCTCTTTATAGCCATTCTCCAATTTAGAGAAACCATGGAAATTATTTAAAATGAAAAGATAGACTGGGATTTAAAAGTTAGGAATATTTTACATGAACATAGTTTCATGTGAAGTGTCATCAAGTTAACATTAAGATCCTAAAATACTATTTATACTTCAGTTTCATGAACATTGATTTGTAGTCAAAGATCTGAAGGCACACCACAGATACATCGTATAGAAACAGTTTTGTGAAGAAGATAAGCATGTGGTACACATTGTAAGTCAAGACTGATCTTTCAGAGAGTCGTTTTGATTTTTTTTAATTTTTTGCATGATATGAACATCTGCAGTAATAAGAAAATGAAATTAGCATCAGTTGAAGAAAAATCAAACACTACTTTACCATGGTAGAGTTATAGTCTTTTAATTCAAATTAGAATGCCACCTTTTCTAGTATCTTGCTGCATAAGTTTAATTAACTCACCTTTGGGCTGGAGATAATCATTCCCGTGATGACTGTGAGAAGTAATCAGCTAACACGATTTACACATTGTTTATTCTGTAGCAAGAATGTGTATAGATGCTTCATGCTCTTTAATGACTGTATACTTTTTTTAATTCATTTTTTTAAATTTTTTCATTAACAACTTTCATGATTATAAAAAAAATATCACATGGTGATACCCTCCCTCCACCCACTTACCCCTTTGAAACTCCACTCTCCATCATACCCCCTCCCCATCTCAATCAGTCTCTCTTTTACTTTTGATGTCTTGATCATTTCCTCCTCTTATGATGGTCTTATGTAAGTAGTGTCAGGCACTGTGAGGCCATGGATATCCAGGCCATTTTGTGTCTGGAGGGAGCATGATGTATGGAGTCCTGCCCTTCCTTTGGCTCTTACATTCTTTCCACCACCTCTTCCACATTAGACCTTGAGCCTTGGAAGATGTGATACAGATATTGCAGTACTGAGCACTGCAGTCATTTCTTTCTATCACCATGATACCTTCTGAGTCTTCCCAAGGTCACTGCCATCTGAAAAGAGAAGATTCTCTACCAAAAGTGAGAGTAGCATTAATATAAGGGTGTGAACATTAACAGAAGTGCTTACTGGGCAGTTTGATAAGCATAGTATATACATTTGGCCAGACAACAGGAGATGTTACACCCCTAGGGCTCATGACTACCCCTGTTTTAAGTTTTCAGTATCAGGGATGTGTTCCCTTCCCATTGAGCAGGCCTCCAGTCCAATTGGAGGGCAGTTGGATTCCCCCATAACAGACGTGCCACTATTGCACCCGTTGGCTCATTTGGCCTGGCTGGCCAATTATAAGGCTTGCAGTGTCCACTGTTGAGTATCTTCACTGGTGATTTCTCTTTCTCCCATTGAACTGCATGCAGAATGGCTTCTTCCAGCTTTCTGTCAGCTGGTCTACATGGAGGAGGTTATCAGCTCAGTTCCAGCCAGATTTCTCAGTGGCCTTGCAGCCCAAGTATGTGGAGTCTTCAGCAATAGGGTCTTTCCATCTATTCCTGGTGGGAAACCAAGGGCCTTGGCAATGGCCTATAATGTTTTGAGGGTATCAGGGATCTCCCTGGTCAACAACTCACTGGAAGATATTCCATCCCTGGCACTGAAAATTTTCTAGCAACAATCTATGACTCCTGAGTGTTCCATTGTCCAAAAAAGTAGGATTACATATGTTTTATTTATATCCTCTTAGATTTTGATTAGCTGTCCCTCCACCTTTCCTTTACTCAATCTCTTCCCCAGACCTCATTTTGGGCTTTTTCATCCCCATTAATCTATTCTTCTACTTACATATATATAATGCCATCCTATTATGTGCCCCTCTCCCTTCCTTTCTCTTCCCTTTCTACCTCTTTTCTAGCTTACTGGCCTCTGCTACTGAGTTTTTTCCTTCTCACACAGAAGCCCAGAAATGACTGTATTCTTAACCAACAGGTCCAAACAACTTCGTTTCATAGGGGAAGAAGTTGAGTAAAGAGAGATTCAGTGACTTTCCCAAAGCTTAGTAAATTTGTAGATCTTATTGGCAGAACCAGATTGAAATCAATCTCTGTTTCAGAAACCAACTTTCATAACACGAGACACTGTGAAAACCTTTGTATGCATAGTACCTGTAATGGTACAATTCTCATCCTCATCTTCCAAAATCAAGTATAATTATTTATAATCTATGTCTTATAGTTGTATTTTCATATTAATGTATTTATCATATATATTTAGATGTTACATGAAAATACTGGTAATCTTTAATTTGTCAAGTACAACTAGATTATTATTATCATCACTAATAATTGAAAAGAGGTATCTTTTAAATATAGGTTATCACATATAGGAAGTTGGAGTATTTTATAATAAATTAACCCACTTATAAATAATGGGCTATTTTCATAGAAACACATCAGTCATGGCTCACTCTAAATCTATAATCATCAGGGTTACATTTTGTCTTTGTATGAAGTGTCTGGGGAGGTTTCCTGTATAGATCATGTTGAAAATAGTAAATGTTTCCCAAAGGACCAGTTAGGCATGATAAATTTCATGTTGTTCCTCATAAGGCAATTGAGTAAGCAGCAAACTGTTTAAAAGTTGTTTTAAGATTATGCTTTCTTGGAGAGCTAGTACTTCCCACAGCAACTATGGCATCATACTTTGATATCATTTTGAGATATTTTATATGTTGTGATAGACAACTGTTTATCAAAATATTTCCATCTAAATAATTTTCAAATTTAGAGACTATAGATGGCTATTATAAAATTTTATGAAATAAAGGAATTTTAGCCATAGACTGCATATCACTTTCTTTGGAAAAACAAAGCTTGCCCGAAGGAGCATACTATGAATCCAGCAAGTACTTACCATGTATAGTACACTATACCTCTAACAGCAGAGAGAATTTGAAACTTTCATGTATTTGTGGGAATAAGAAGATCAAATAATAACAGAAAACTAGAAGGTTCAATTAAGCACTGGCGCCTTGCAACTTGTCCACCACTTCAAAAAGTGCTTTCCATGAACTATTTAATTTAGGCAACAAACACAGGACAAGGTAAATTAGAATATTCTATTTAAAAAAAAAACAGGGCATAAACTATTCAAACACTTCAGCATTTGAGAACACTTTACTTTCAAACAAACACATTGCCCATATCTGCTTCTCTCATGTGTCACACAGAAATAAAGAGAAGCAAACTCTTCCTCAACACTTAAGGGTATTTACGTGAATGATAGTGCAAATGGTGTTTTTAATTTTAGATAATTATAAATCTTAAAGTATTGTCAGACACTACAAACTCCCTTTGCAAACCAACTTGACTTTTTTTTAAATATTTTTTATTTTTATTTATTTGAAAGTGACAGAAGAGAAAGAGGCAGAGAGAGAGAGAGAGAGAGAGAGAGAGAGAGAATGGGTGCGCCAGGGCCTCCAGCCACTACAAACGAACTCCAGATGCATGTTCCCCCTTGTGCATCTGGCTAACGTGGGTCCTGGGGAATCGAGTCTTGAACCAGGATCCTTAGGGTTCACAGGCAAGCACTTACCCACTATGCCGTCTCTCCAGCCCCCAACTTGACTTTTAACATGCATATTTCAGTCTCACTTTTGTAATAAAGTGATCTTTATTTTTTGAGATGTAAGAAGAGGTAGTTTTCTGTGTACTCTGATGGTTAAAGATTTATAAAATCTAGTCATCTGGAGTTTAGTGTAAGAATTAGATTCAATCTAGTCTTACTGAGCATACTCTCTGTTACAGCGTAACAGGCTCATGTTGAAGATTTCATCTCCAGCTGATGATGCCAGTTTTGGAGGATATAGAAACTTTGCCTTCACTACCTTCACTCCTCACATTCTCCTGCTGCATGGATTGAGGTACTTTGCTATGTTTTCTTGTCCAGGATAGACCTAAACCATATGAAATCATGAGATAACATAATTATTTTTCTTCTTAAGTTAGTTTATATCAGGTCACAGTGATATGAAAGTCACAGATAAAGCCTACTAAAGTATCATGACCCCAAAATTATAGAAGATATGACACTATTATATATTTCTTTTGAGACAATGAACTCTGTAGAGCTGCTTTGATGTCATATATCTTCCTTTTCAACACGGTATCGATACAGTGTTTCACACTAACTAGATACCCAGTATCATATAAATTCTACCTAAGTGTATGACCTCCTAGTAACATTATCCAAGTTTTGATGTACATTTTGAGCTTGCAGGCTTAGTTTGAGAAATGACTCTTTTTAGAAACAATGGTACTGTTGGTATGAGCAAAACAACTTGCACAGACATACCTATCACCGTTGCTTGAGCCAGGACTGGAGTGTAGTAAACATTCCTAATGGAGAGGTGAGATAGAAAAAGGTTAAACGGTGGTATCCGGCTACAATGGCATGCCACAACTTGAGTAGCTTAAATAATAGAAATCTCCTTTCTCTGCATTCTAGACCATGGAAGTCTGAGATCGAGTTGCTGATAGCATTTTTTCACAGAGGCCTCTGTAGCCATTTTGTGCCATGCATTTACATCATTTCTTCTGTGTGTGTGTCCTCATTTCCACTTTGAATGATACCAGGCAGAGTGTACTTAAGCCCCTCCCAATGACTTCATTTTATTTGAATTATTTCTTTAATCTCTTACTTCCAAATACAGTTCCATTGTCAGGCACAATGGATTATAATTTAAACAGGGATTGAGAGTGGGGTTCCAGTTCATCTGTTAACAATATCATACATAAAGTTTTTTTTTTTCCTTGTTCATACAAAGACACAGGTGAAATCTCATTCCAAGTGACAGACTGTACAAGCAATGAGGACAAGGAGAACTTGGCTGAATTTTAAAGACTTAATGAGGTGCCAAGACAAAAATAGAAAGAAAGGGGCTGGAGAGATAGCTTAGTGGTTAAGGTGTATGCCTGTGAAGCCTAAGGACCAGGGTTCGATTTTCCAGGTCCCATGTAAGCCAGAAGTACATGGTGGTGCATGCTTCTGGAGTTTGTTTGCAGTGGCCAGAGGCCCTGGCGTGCCCAATCTCTCTCTCTCTTTCCCTCTCTCTCTCATAAATAAATAAAAATCTTTTAAAAAATAGAAAGAAAGGAAAAACTAAACACCATAAGATCTTACCTAAGGCAGGGGGCACTTTAAACACTGATGACAGAATGCCAGATAGAACTTTCATTGTGAAAATCTGTTATTGAGAAATAATCAAGCTATGATTCTACTTCTTACATTAGAGTTTCAGCTGCCTCTTATGCCCTTATGCCACACATTTACTATCCTCCTTCTGAACAAATTAAAACCAGAAAATGACAAAATAACAAAGAAGCTAAAATAAACAGTAGTTATAATGGACAAGGATGATGATATTCCAGTGCCCCATGATTTTGGCAGAAACATGACTAACTCATCAAATGTTGGTCCAGTCAAAGTATCTGCAGTCACCTCCTATGGACACCTACTCATCTCCATGCCCGCTCACCACAAGCTGCAGAGGTAAGCGTCAGCATACTCGACTTCGAATCAGCACGCTGCCCCCATAAGATGGACTGACACACTTGTGAAATAAAGTATGCTGGATAGCTCTGTAAAATACGGAAGTGTGGGCCTGGTGTTTATTTATGTACTGATTCATTTGAATAGAATGTTAAGTGCCAACTATCTCTGAAGGTCTGTATTATGAATTTTGTATGTGCTATGTGTAATTATGCAAGATTCGTCAAGGAAGAAATTCCCAGCATTCATAAAGCAAATTTTCATAAAAAACTGTCACAGGCGATTTTACTTGGTAAGGATGTTATAGCCAGGGAAGTTTATAAACTGTCATAGCTTATATATATATATATATTTAGAGTTTCATAATAAACATTTATTCTGTGTGCCGTGCATCCTAGAAATTTGTTTAAATCTTTAATATATGTGTTAGTCTATAGACGTAGAAATGGGGGAGCTTTTGCCATATTTACCCTAGTTTTTGACTGAGCTTAAATTTTTAAAGATAAATAGATAGATAGATGGTAGATGATGATAGATGATAGATAGATAGATAGATAGATAGATAGATAGATAGATAGATAGATAAATAGATATAAAATTACAGCATTTGCTTATGTGGAGATATAGGTGTAAAGCAGTAATTAACACTATATCTATGTACTCTAAAGAATATGTGTATGTATGTATGTATGCATGTATATATGCATATTATGTATGTATCTATAAAGCTATCTGTCATCACATGTACATCTTTCAAATCTAGTTTGCTTGGCATCTTAATAGAAATGTACACATTGTGGTGATTGATGATACAGTGATTTATCATTATCTGGGATGACATCATATTCTGACTATTCCCTCTTGTATCATTTTGCTTACCAGCTCTAATATCTTTCCATACATATAACTGGAATACCATTAATTAGCAATAATTTATATTGTATTTTCAGATATGTGGTATGTGAATTATATTCAGTATACTTGGACTTCCTTTTTATGTTCTGCATTCATACTATCTACTATCTACTCTCTCTTTATGTATTTATCATCTATCTATCTATCTATCTATCTATCTATCTATCTACCTATCTATCTAATTTGAAAATCCAATGTAATCATCTTTGTGCAAAGATGTGGTCTCTAGCTTTTTGTGTTCATTATGACTGTTGCAAATATTCAAAATCACAACTCATGCTATTAATTTCAGCTGATCCTTTCAACTTTCTGAAGTCCGCAGTACATCCGACAGCTGTAAAGGCTTGCAGCCATAATAAATCTTGCCTGACTTCCCAAAGCAAACAGTGTTGGAGAGAGCGATCCCTCCAATAACATTGTGTCAGCTCAAATCACCACCACAGCATAAGTGATTCAGACAGTCTGAACTGACTCCAGGCTTCCAAACCTCCGCTCCCTATTTCCTATTTTCTTTTCCTTATAACCTGTTCTTAATATTCTGAAGACTCAAAAAAAAATGCTGGGTTCATTCCCCAAGATTGGCTGAATGCCCAATTGCCAAGTTTTCTCTCTGTGTGTCTTTCTGTCTCTCTTTCTCCCTCCTTTCCTCCATTTCCCTCATCCCTCCTTCCTTCTTCCCTCTCTCCCTTCCTTGCTCTCATTAATGGTCTATACTAGTACAACAGAAACAAAGTTCATTCATGGCTTCTAATCTAGAAAGCATTATGTAGCTAAACTTGAATGCTACCAAATTAAAATTGCATAGGTTCTGGGAATGACCCTTGGACAGAAGCTAGTCCCAGCCATGAGATCTTAATGACAATGTATACATAATCAAAAATCATATGAAGAGTAGGAGACTTTGAATGTGATAATTCATCTTCCGCTCCTCCTGACTCTCTGTCTTATGATCAGGTGTACCATGGATGCAAAGGCCTGTCTCCTCTGATACCTGAGGGTATTATGACCTATTTGATTGAGTAAAACAGGCTTTGGTTTCTTGGTTGCTGCTAACACCACCTGCCTTTCAGTCTGGATTATGCTATTCATTTGATCTGAAGTGTTGCCAACTTGAAAACTTAATTTTCCAAAATTCTCACCCATTGTTTAAGCTGATCTTGAACAATTCTGTGACAAAAATTATGATGTACTTCCATCTCAAGCATATAGCATTTTACAGTACATTTCAGACCTCTTCATTTTAGCATTTGAATTAATTCCCATGATTAAACTGATTATTTTTCCAACACAGTTTAAACTTAGTTTTCTTTCAACAATTTTAAGAAAATAACAAAACTATGACTAATTTGACCAGAAGAAGATTATTAATGAAACTAGATCGTAGGGAATATGGCAAGTAGGGAATTCTAGAAACTAAACAATTGGAAGTAAACGATTATGTAGCCTACAACCTCCTGGAGGCATGTTGTGACATGTTTATATGTTTGTGTGGCACACATGTATGAATAGGAGAACTTTCAGTATGTGTTTAGGAGATCATCCAAATCTGTGCATGTGGAGGAAAAGGGTCAATGTCAGGTGTCCTCATTAATTGCTTCTGTCTTATGTTTTGAGACAGAGTCTCTGGCTGAACCTAAAGCCCACTGATTTGGCTAGAGTACTAGGCAGGGATTCACCTGTCTCTGCCTCTCCAGTGCTGGGATGATAGACATGTGCCACTGGGCTGGCTTCTTTACACTGGTGTTGCAGATGGTGGGAATTTAGGTCTTTATGCTTGCAAAGCAAGGGCTTTACCCACTGAACCACCTCCCTAGCCCCATAAGGCATTTTTAAGTATTAGTGACTGTTTATGGAAATCTAAGCCATAGCTTTTCAGACCAAGACCTTCTAAGTATAAAGCATGATTAATAGCCCCTCAGCGCTGAAGGCTTGATGACACAGTAGGAAAAGAAAGCTGCTCCTGTTGGTGCAAGCAGACTTGCAGGGTAGCAGGAAAGACACTGAAAAGAGGCAAAAATGTACCTTGTTATTCTTATGTCTTTGGATACTAAAATTATACTTATTTTTATTTGTTTAGCAAATTACTATTTCTGTCCCTCGAGCAGTTGACAATATCAATTGATAAACATATGAGATGTTTTGACTTTTCATGTATATAATGCATTTTGGTCTCTATCCCCTCCCATCACCTTTTCTTGGTACCATTCCATTGAACACTTTCTTCTTCACCGGTCACTCTTCTGCATTGACGTGGGTGACTCTGAGTTTAATCAGTGTTACATTTATGGCAATGGGTCAGAGATTATTTACTAGAGAACATGGGTCCTACTAATGGGTACACCACTGCTGAAAGCATCTACTGTGCCCCCAGCAACCACTGAATGCCTAGAACTCCGTAGAGTGGGATAGGGACCTCATGACTTCATCCACCATCCGTGATGGAAAGTAGATGGGCTCAATAGTGTGTGAATCTTATGCAGGTTAATACAGTCACCGTGAGGATGTGAGTTCATTGCTAATGTCATTCCTGGAAGACAGTATTCTACAGCACCGTGTACCACTCTCTGCGTTTTACATTCATTCTGCTGCCTCTTCCAGTGTTCCTTGAGCCTTGGAGAGGGTGTTATTGAAGTCTCACTTAGCATTTAGTGTTGAGATCTCCACAGTCACATATTATCAGCTCTTTGATGAGTTTTGGGTCCCTTTCATAGGTACCATAATCTGTTAAAAACAAGTCTCTTTAACCCAAGGTGAGAACAGCACTAATCTATAATCACAGAGATACATATTTAAATGGCAATTTGATGTGCACAACACACCATTTAGCCAAACAACAGGAATGACTTCCCCTTAAGGCCTGTAACATTTCCAGGCATAAGCTTTGGACTGGGTTTCTCAGTGTTAGACCTCAATTTCAATTTCAATTAGAGAGCAGGTGATTATACTCATAACAGTCATGCACTATTGTACTGGAGGACACATCCCATCAGGCTGGTTTATTGTATGGCTCTCAGTGTCCACTGATGAATAAAACTATGATGATTTTTCTTTCCCAGAAACATGCAGAGATAGCACCTTCCAATACTATAAAAGCTAGCCAAGAGGGAGAAGGCATTCAGCTCAATTCCAGCTTGATTTCTCTGTGAATTACAACTGAAATAAGTGGATAGACACCTTGACTTTTGTGAATCTCTTAAAAGTATATAACTGAGATAGCCATGAATACTTGGCATTGACCAGGAGGCAATAATAGATTATTTTTAAATTTATTGATTTTCAAGCAAAGAGAGACAGACAGTCAGAGAGAGACAGACAGAGAAAATGGGTGCACCCGGGTCTCCAGTCACTGCAAATGAACTCCAGATGTATGCATTGCTTTGGTCATCTGGCTTTATGTGTGTTATAAGGAATCTAACTCCGGTTATTAGGGTTTGAAGACAATGTCTTAACAACTGAGCCAGCTCTTTAGCCCCAGATAACAACTTTGATGCTAGTATAACCTAAAGAGCCACAATTCAGTGCTACTAATAATTACAATAGTATGGCTGCCTTTTATGTTCCTTTAATAATGGACATTCAGGGCTGGAGAGATGGCTTAGCGGTTAAGTGCTTGCCTATGAAGCCTGCGGACCCCGGTTTGAGGCTCAATTTCCCAAGACCCACGTTAGCCAGAAGCATAAGGGGGCGCACACATCTGGAGTTCGTTTGCAGTGACTGGAGGCCCTAGCGTGCCCATTCTCTCTCTCTCTCTCTCTCTCTCTCTCTCTCTCTCTCTGTTGCTCTCAAATAAATAAATAAAAATAAATTAAAATGCTTAAAAAAATAATGGACATTCAGCCTATCAGATAGTACAATAACTGTTAAATGTTCATTTGTTTTGAGCAAGGTATTTGTAATAAGTGTAGCTTTTTCACCACATTCTAGTTTTATAAATACAACAGGTGTCTAGGAAATTGAATCTAGTTTCCTTTATTTCCTCCTTTTTTTGTCAATTTGGACTTGCTATGAAATGTTTCTTTTTGTCTGCAAAATCTAAAACCATTAATAATAGTTATTAAGTTTATTTCCCATTAAAAGACAATGGATCCATCTCATATGAATAAACATAGAGTAGAAGATAAAACTCTCTGACCTCCAGGTCAACCTGAGCTAGAATGAGACCTTACCTTGAAGAAAACAAATAAACAAAAATCTCTTACCCAAACAATGCTCGATTCACAACATGTAACTAATGTTTGAACTCCATCCTACATCCCAAAATTCTTACTATGCTTACTTTATAATGTTATAGTTAATTAACCCAATATCAAACATTGAGTCATATGTAAAGTAAAAATGCTCAAATATTTAAAATTTTATTGTAACAACCATTCATTTCTTATATGACTGAGGGGTTGAGCAATAATCACTTCTTCAACATAAAGTGCATTTCAGATATTTACCTTGTACATATTTTACAAAATCCTTTATCAAAATGATCATTACAGGTAATAAAGGGATTAGCATTTACAACCTTGTTATGAAGCAGAAATTATTCTAGGTACTTTGCATGTAAAAACACTCATCCTCAAACAATCTTATAAAGTAAGTCTTTCCTTTATCCCTCTCTTACATTTTAGGAAACTAAAGAACAAAGAGACTAAATTTCCCATTAATTAATTCACAACTCTATAGCATACTAACAGACTGCTCTCTATGCATGTATATCTTGTCCAGGAATTAGCCTGGATTTCTGTCCATCGTGGGACTCAAGGTCATGATGACCCATCAAATCAGAGGCATTGCATTATTTGAGTGTCAATAAAAATAAATAGTGGGTAGAAGTTAAAAATAAGATTTTATTTATTTTTTTATTAAAGAGAGGGAGACAGACAGATAGAGAATGGGCATGCCACTGCCTCTAGGCACTGCACATGAACTCTGTGTTTATGTGGGTATTTGGGAATCAAAACTGGGTCCTTAGGCTTTGCAGGCAAGCACTTTAACTGTTGAGCCATCTGTTCAGCCCCATGGCTTAAATTCTAATGACTGCATGGATAAGCATCAAAAGTGAGTGCAAGGAAATGAGAAATAATTGACTGATTAACAGCACTCTTGATAAGAGTCTTATGTCTAAATCCTCATCTTCTCTGAGAGAGAGAGGAAGTTCTCACTGGGGTTTATAGGGTCTCACATGTGACCTCTGCTGCTGACTCCTCTCTGATCATACACCTTGCTGTCTCCCAGCATCACTCCATGCAGCTAGCTGCACTCGTCCTGTGGCTTTGCTGTGAACTAGTCATGCCCATTTATACCTCAGGATCCTTCACAGAGACTATCTCCATGGCTTTCTTCCTCTCTAAATATACTTTTTCTTAATGGAAGCCTTTCCTGACAACCTCTGTATAATGACAGTCACCTTTAGTGTATAACCACGATATCTTCCATGTACATTTTCTTTTTAAATTGTGTCCCTTTGAACTTAAATTCAAGTGAAAGACTTGATTTTTATCAGCTGATATCTTGCACAGTGCTTGAAACAAAGTAAATGCATAAATGTTAGTAAAATAAATAAATGAATGAACATGTTGGCAGCTTTTCTGAACATACAATACATAAAGACTGCATAATAGCACAACAGTGATTATATATACATATAATTCATATATTTACATGTATATAATATGAATAATATATATCACTATGGGTTTATCTATCTATATATCTATCTACACACACACACACACACACACACACATATATAGTTCATCTTTTTAAATTTATTTGTTTTTTTTTTTTTCAAGGTAGGGTCTCACATTAGCCCTGGCTGACCTAGAATTCACTATGTATTCTCAGGCTGACCTTGAATTCACAGTGATCCTCCTACCTCTGCCTCCCAAGTACTGGAATTAAAGAAGTGCATCACCATGCCTGGCTTATATAATTCATATACACAGATGCACATGTATATAATATGAATTGCATATATATGTATATATATATATATATTGCTGGAGTGCTCTTATACATTATTATACATATATAATATGAATAACTGGGAGCTAGTTATATATTAATATTTTGTGAGCGTGTGTGAGCATGGGCACATGCATGCTACGGTGTTCATGTGGAGGTGAGAGGACACTCTCAGGTGTATTCTCACCTTCTCTCTTGTTGTGAGGCAGAGTCTATCATTGTTCACCACTGAATTTGTGAGGCTTGCTGGTCCACAAGCTTCCATGAGATCCTTCTGCCTCTGCATTGGTTTGAATCAGATGTTTCCCATGAACTCGTATGTTCTGAAAGCCTAGTCCTCAGCTACTAGCAAATTTGGAGGTCAAGCCTTACTGGAAAAGGTGTATCACTGGGAGAAGACTTTGAGGTTTATCAGCTCTGAGATTTCCAGTGCTATTTTCCATCTGCTGTGGCATAAAGGTGATATCTATGTTCTGTTCATGTCATGCTGTTCCCTCTGTCATTAAGCTTCCTTTTAGGACTGTAAGCCAAAATGAATCCTTTTATCCCATAAGCTGCTTCTTTTTGTGTGTTTGTTCCAGAAATGAAAAGGTAACTGCAACAGAATATTGGTACCATGAGTGGGCTTATTGCTGCTAGAAATGTGACTGTGTGGTCTTTGGCTTTTGGAACTGATTCGCAGGAGGTATATGGAAGTATTTGAAACTTTGGCCTACAAGACGCCTTGAAGTGTTATCAGTAGTTTAATGGCCCATTCTTGTCAGAGTTAAAGACTTATTAGAGGAAGAAAGAGCTTTGCCTGAACTAAGCTAAAAGCAATTTATATGAGAGGGTTTGCTGTTTTCTGCCCATGTCCTGAGAATTTGAGCAAAGTTGAATTTAAAAGTAATGGACTGATATACTTGGTAGAAGTATGAACAGAAAGATGTGAAAGAATTCTGGTTTGGCACAGAAAGAAATTCAAGAAAGTTTGCAGCTTTAGGCATAAAGACTGGTTTTAGACTTAAGCTGAGATTGTTAGAGAGATTACCTCCATTAAAGATGGGCCTACTGGGGCTGGAGAGATTGCTTAGTGGTTAAGGCACTTGCCTGCAAAGCCAAGGGACGCAGGTTCAATTCCCCAGGACCCATGAAAGCCAGATGCAAAAGGTGGTGCATGCATCTGGAATTTGTTTGCAGTGGCTGAAGGCTCTGGCATGTCCATTCTCACTCTCTCTCTCCCTCTTTTTCTCTATTTCTCTCTCTCTCTCTCTCTCTCTCTCTCTCTCTCTCAAAATGAATAACTAAAAATAAGAACAATTATTAAAAAGGATGGGCCAACTGTTTCATAATTGAGACAATAATAAAGATGCTTTGAGGATAAAACCCAACACATGGAAGGTTCAGTCTAGTAATAATGAAAATTCTTTTGAAAGGAGGGACTTGATTGATGTAAGACTGGTTAAAAAAAGAAATAGTATTCTGCTGTTCAAAGATCTGATGACGTCAAGCTTTATTCACCCCCAGAATTATAAATTTGTATATTATACCCACCTGATACTGGTTTTGGAAGCATTAGAAATGCAAGAAAAGGGTTTATAAAGTGCATATGTTTCCAGGAACTGCTAAGATACAGCAATGTGAGGCAGGGTTGAAATCACTGTTATGGTAAGGCCATTTTACGGAGTTGTGAAGATGAACTAAAGGTTTCACTGTGATCCAAACAGATTAGAGATGCCAAAACTGTGGGTCAGCTGCCAAGAATTCCTGCTGCCTCAGGATGGAGTCTTCATGTGGCTGTGGGCAGATTTGGAACCCAGAGACTTCATCACTGGTTACAGATGTCTGACTTGGTGCTGTAATATTTGATGTTTGCCCTGTTTTTGATCTTGCATTTATTCAATATTTCCTTTCTATTTCCATATTTTCTTTTGTTTTTTAAATATTTATTTAGAGAAAGAGAGAAAAAAATATGGTGTGCAGGGCCTCCAGCCACTGCAGACAAACTCCAGACACATGTATCACTGTATTCATCTGGCTTGTGTGAGTACTAGGAAATCAAAACTGGGTCCTTAGGCTTTGCAGGCAAGTGATTTAAATGCTAAGCCATCTCTCCAGCCCCCATATTTTGAAGTGTGAGTGTTTACTCTGCACCATTATGATTTTGCTTTTATAGGCTCATACTTAAGATACCTTGGACTATGGGAATGACTGAACAGTGTTAGGCTACGAAAACTCATTAATACTTTTTAAGGAAGACTAAATATCCTATGTTTCACATTAGGAATGGTCATTAGTTTATAGGGACCAGAGACATAATGTGTTATTTTAATCAGATGTCCTCTATAAAGACATGCTTGGTTGAAGTTTGTGTGTGACTGGGAGTAGAGCTTGAGGTTCATTAGCCTGAGATGTCCAGTGTTAATCAGCTAGCCCACCCCTCTGCAACTGTTTTCCATCTGCTGCAGCACAGAGGTGATGTCCAGTCTCTAGCCATGCTGTCTCCTGCTATTATGCAGTTTCCCCTTGAGACTATAAGCCAAAATAAATCCCTTCCTTCTGCAAATTGCTCCTGATTGGGTGTTTGTTCCAGCAAGGACAAGGTAACTACAATAGCCTCTCATCTAGCCATAGGTGTGCTGGGATTTCAAGCACCCACTAGAACATCTGGTTTTATGTGGGTTCTTGGAAACTGAACTCAGGTCCTCATGCTTGAATGGCAAGCACTTTGTCTTTGGAGTCGTCTCTCATCCATGTATTAACTTTTAAGGTATAGACACGTTCTGATGTGAGTAGATATTGCTTTATATTTTTCTTTGATATAGTCCTGTTTTTGCAACTCAGCACTCTTAATACTTTTTCCTTAGTGATTGTTCTTGACAGGTAGACAGGTTAATTATATTTTTTATATAAAACTTCATTTCAATTTTTGCTAGCCATAAAGCCATTTTGTGCTAATTCTTTGCCTTGTTTTGGTTCTTCTACCCCTACTAATAACAGGAAATGTAGAGCCAAAATAACTGTTGATCTTTGCCTAGTAATTCTTTGTTGGGTAATCTTTCTATTGTTCCATTGCATTCCAGTGGCATCTCAATGTCAAATAGGCCCCATAGTGCAACATAGGCCTGAAGATTCCCTCAAAAAGTTCCTCTAAGTTGCTTAAGGAAGACATGGTAGTTTATAACCCTTAAGAAAATAAGCCCTATCAGATTAAAAAAAAGAAAAGGGAAGGCAGAAGTAAAAGCAAGAGAAAAGTGGTTTTAAAACATTTGATGATAGAATAGATTGCATAGCTATGACCCATCCACAATAAGAGAAAAATACAACTATATATTATCAATTAATACTTAAAATTTGTAGAGGCTCCTCCAAATACTATACTCATTGATATCTAAAAATTCTGTAGTAACTAGAAGGAGCAGCTCATACTTCCTAAGTTTGTTGTATCTTTCTTTTCAGTTCATTCCAATGGAGTTTACCTGTAATCAGCATGAATGTTCTTCCTGTTTGATCTTCAATTACTAAATCTTGTCTTAAATTTCAACTCATATAATCATTTTTCTCCTCCTTTAATGATTTCATTTTTCTGTGCAAGTATTTTTTGTTAATATCATGGTATATTTCTTTCCATATTATTCCAATTTACATATATAAGTAACTATATACTTATAAAAGTTTATCATTTATATAACCAAAACTTAGCACATGTAAATAACAGTAAAATGTTTTAATTAATAAATAAAAAGTGGTAGTATTTTCTAGATAGCCCTTAATTTACAATGATCTGATATTTCTTAAGAAAATATTTTCATTATTTGTTTCTAATAAGAAGAAATTTGAAAAAATCTAAATCAAATATTTTATATACTTGGTTAAATATATTCTGATACACCTATAATATCTGATGTTAGTCAGTAATCAAAATGATGGTTTAGATATTTAAATATTGACACAAAAAGCCTCCCAAATATATTATGAGAAAGTATATGTATAAAGTGCCTACTCTATCTTTATTTTTCTTTATTCTCTCATACCATATTTGAATTTTTCTATTTGCTCACATATTTTATTGTAAGAATTTCCTTCAGTAAGACATCACCAATTTACTTCCCCAATATGGTATAGAATTTATTTCTTTTGCATAAATTTATTGTATTTATAAAAATCTTTCACCCAAGTTGGTAGCTATATTCTAAAGTTTACTTTTTAAAATATTTTATTGACAATTTTCATACATGTATATAATATATCTTTTGAAGTTTACTATTAAAAGATCTTACTAATAACATTAACATTGGATAAATACAAATAAATTATACTCTTGTAGAAAATGTTCATAATTTCTTTTAGAAATTTTTATAAGCTTTTGTTCTTGTGCTTATAACTTTAACCCTTTGTGAATTGGCTTAAAAAAATTATAAGTTCACCATTTATGCTAGGCTGGCCTGAAACTCATTATCATTATTTTGCCTGCGCTTCCTCGGAGTTGGGAGTATAGATACGCGACATCATGTCTTGATGAATGCTTGTGTATGATATCAGGTTAGTAATGGATTTCACAGTTTGAAGTTGGATAACTCATTTTCCCAATATCTGTCCTTCTTCATTGTGTCTTCTTGACACCCTTACTAAATATAATTTGAGCATTCAGGGATATCCAAACTTTTGACATTTTAACATGATATTGAACAACAGATTTTTGATGATGTTTTGGACAGAAGTCACAGACATTCTGGGATGTATGAAGCCCAAAGGGCAC
This sequence comes from Dipus sagitta, assembly GCA_036346955.1. Taxonomy (NCBI): domain Eukaryota; kingdom Metazoa; phylum Chordata; class Mammalia; order Rodentia; family Dipodidae; genus Dipus; species Dipus sagitta. Next base: position 17,174,963 of record CM070785.1, on the reverse strand, counting down.
ATATGAATACATAAAGGGTTATTTCTAGCTTCTTTGCTTTTCCCCAATAGTTTATGTACATAGCTTTCTAACATTATTGCCTTGTTTTACTATTGTAGCTTTGTAATATTATTTGAAGTTAGAAAATATTAAAGTTTTAGTATCATTCACCCTATGCAAGATTGTTTTTGCTATGCCACTTTGAACTTTCATCTAAAGTTATGGATTGTGTTGTTCTACTTCTAAAAGAATGTTATTTAAATATTGATAGATAATTGTCACAACTTTCCTTAGATAATAACTTTTGCCTTAAATTTTAATTTATATGCTATTCCATTTTCTAGATTGGATGAAGCTATCACTTTGAGGAGATAATATATATGTTGCTAAAAAAAGGAGTGCTTAGAATTCAGGAATATTTTTTCTAAATATTGAATATTAATTTCATGCCAGTTCTAAGCATTACATTAGCATAGATAATCTATATTAAAAGTTGTATGAGGTAGATATTATTATTACATCAGCATGGCAATAAAAATACTGAGATAAAAAGGTTTGAATATACCATCAAGCTTCATAAAAGTATAAAATAGTAAAGATGGATTTGAACTCAACCTTTTATCTATAAAGTGTATCTGCTTACCACCATGTTAATAATTTTGAGAATTAAACTCATATATGCATTTCTAATAAAGTAAAAATTATTAAAGATTGTGGACTTGGAACCATTTAAAAAGTCTTGCTATATTATTAGGCAGGAAGCTATAGGGATAGGATCATGGTTGGAGTCAGAATGTATTTTCTTAGCATTGCTACTAAGTTGTACTTATTTCTTTTTTACAAAAGTGGGAAAATATGCCTAATGTTAAGTAGTAGAGGTGATTAACAGAAGTAGATAGCCTTTAATATTTACAAAGACAAGGGCTAGCTAAACTCATTGGGTTATTATGCCATTTAATCCTCACAATCTCTTTGGACACGTACATCCTCCATGTCAAAGAGGAGGAAGTGCAGCTAGCAGACATGCATTCACTTGCCTGAAGTCATAGAATGCTTACACAGCAAATCTGAGGTTGAACCCGAGACACTTTCCTCCCAGTTAGTTCTCACTAAAGGGTGTTAGACTGCTTCATACACAACATTAGACATAACTAACCATTCTTGTCTCTTCTTCCTTTCATTTTGTTCATATTTTCTTCAGATTCTTTGTTCTCTTTCTTCATTTCAGGACTCACATTTGAAACTCCATATATTTTCCACATTCCAAGAGAACATGAAGAATCCTGCAGACAACAAAATTAGTATTAATGCCAAATGTTGAACTATGAAGATTATACTTTTCATCTAAACTGAACTTTTACTATTTTAGTTTCTTTTCATAATAATCACAAATACATTTTCATTGTATCTGGGTCTTCCAATCATTCTAGTTCAGTTAACAGTACTAAGCATCTAATATTCCCGATGCTACTCTAGACATTCCACAGTGTTGAGTTATTTAAATCTCACACTAAACATGGAAGAACGCCAAGTTATGGGCTCGTTTTCCTACTGCACAGTGTTCTCATGCCACTAACAGTTCAAAACAAACAAAACAGGCACTAGTTATTTTTGAATTCTGTTACAGTGTTTGCTTTTTGTGCCTTTGGAAAGCTTAATACCCACAGAGATGTTGTTTTAAGGGCTTGGTATAAGCGTATTCTAAAGGTAAAGAAAAAAATCTTACATAAGTAAAAGTTGTGTGAAACTTGGAAATCTGAAAGAGTGCATGGACTTTCAGAACCAGTTTCCTCACCTCCACCCCTCCCACACACAAACTCTTTTTCTCTCATAGTACATGCACACCTAAAAGAATAAATGATGTTTGAAGATGGGATCACTGTGGAATAGAAGTCTATTGTTGTCTCTTATGGGAGCTGGTTCCTCTGGGAAATACTGACTCACTGGTCACTGTGAGGAAGATATTACCTCGCTATGCTGAAGCAAGTACACAATCTAGCAAATGATTCATGCGCACATCATCAGCAAGTACACAGATCAAAGCAAACTTTAGTGCGAATCCTTGACAAAAATAAGGGTGGGGCTGTCGTGTTGTAAGACAGTGACGGGGGAAGACGTTGAGTAAGCCAGAATGAAAGTGCTTGCAGATCTTATCTGTCTCAGGAAACTCTCCAAACTTCGGGCGCCAACTTATCCAATGTGAAGGTTTACAGAGAAATCAAAGATTGAGTAAGACCATACAACACAAAAGACTATGCATAGTATGAATGAACCAAAAGATGTGTCTTGCTGTCTTGCTTCAGTCTAAGAACCAGCCCATGGTATCTTCCGTAAAAATCCTGAAAGTGAAAGTGACTCCTTTTAAGTTTCACAAACTCTCTGAGGTGTTGACAGCCTCTTGCAGGCTGGCCTTCCACTGATCAAATTTCCACAGCTCACTGAACTGCAAGGCTGAGTTTGCATCCTTTGGCACTGTGCAGGGGTCGCTGAGGCTCGGGCCCAGATGGAAAATCGTACTACTGTGGAAGAGGACTTTTCCTCCTTAAACCCAGATCATACTTCACACAATAAAGGAAGGACATCTCTGATAGGGGTCGATTTATTTTTCACAATCAGAAGCCAGTATTTTCGTTATGAACGTAATGATGCACCATAACTAGTAGTCTCTGTGTTAAATCTTAAAGTCCTCTGAGAGTCACAAGTTTCTAAATGATCATATGCGACATGAGGATTCTTCTAGCTTAAAAAATATAACAATTCAGAATATCTCAAATTTATAATTTTAGATTTCTTACACTTTATTAATGTTTTAGCTAGTGAACCAAATAATAGGTTCCATTATACTATTTTTATAAATATATATCATTTTACTTCCCTTTTTCTCCTTTCCCCTCTTATGGGTCCCTTTCCTCCTAAAAAAATAATCTCTCTCTCTCTCTCTCTCAGACACACACACATACAGAGAGAGAGAGTTAACTCTAGACATAAGTGGTTTAGAAGAGAACATTCCATAATATTTCTCTTGTATTGTCTTTCTGTTAAGAATAAATAAGGAAAACATATTTTGGGGAAAGTATTCATGAAACGCAATTTTAGTGCATGTGCTGGATGCTTTCTGCTAAAAGGGAAATAAATAAGGTATGAGAATGAGAGAGCAAGGAATGTCAGAGAAAATATATTTTGCATGTCTGAGTTATGTATTTCAAGAACCCACACGGTGTTTACCTGCTTCTAAACTTTTCCAGGGTTGCTGTCCAGAATCAACAGACTTTACTGGCTGCCAAGACCCTCCAGCCCCACACCACCTCACATCTCTGGGCAAAAGACTCCAGCAGTCACAAGTATTCTGGGTGACCAGGAAGCCTCCTTTGGAAACTGTAGGCCTCTCAGCATCACAGAGCAAATCCTCTGAGGTACCCAGACTGCTGCTGAAACTTCATCTTTCACTTCTGCCTCTGGGTCACTTCCAAACAGCAGGGCACCAGACGCTCTACCTTAGGAGGAGCCAAACCTAAGAACAGGAGGATGGAGTTTCACTGTCGGCTCAAAGCGTTTTTGCCTCTAAGACTTAACAGTAAGTGAGGACCTTGCAGTAATATGATCATTTGTTATTTTAGCATGTTAATCACTCCATTAAGTTATCTTCTTATTTAAAAAATAAAATAAAATTCACACTGAGGTAAATTAACCTATTATCCCTATGCCATGTTAGCAGTTTCAAGTAATTATTTGACTATATAATCCTTTGTTAGTTCTCATCTAATCATTCAGTTGCATGTTTAGGGCAGAAGTTAGGCAAAAATGTTTGTATGAAAAGACTAATTCTGGTAGCAAAACTGATTTACTTCTGTGAACGTGGGCAGATCTTAACGTTTGCCTTCTAATATTCTAGCTACTTGAGAGTTCTCTTTATAATTACAAACATGGAGGAGACAGCCTTGGTGTTTTGAAATTAAGCTGACATTGTCACCACTGCACACCGTGGGGCGGGGGCAAGTGGCTCTCATTTGCTGATTTTATCCTGCAGACTGGCCCTACCCATTCTTCTGGGCTGGCTGGACATAAACAACAAAAGGCAACAGCGTTAATCCCCAGGATTTGGAAGGGAGATGGGATTTCCAGCTCTCTTTATCTTCAGACCTTTGCAGAGAGAGTTGCTGAGAATCTGCAGCCTCATCAGCAGGACGAGCTGCTATTGTGACGCTTGGCAGTTAGGATTTATGGGTAGAACAGAGTGGGCTCTTCTGGTTAGCGTTGTTCCTGCCAAAGGAAGAAAGAGTGCCCATTCTACCAAGAACGTGAGCAGGAAGGGCCGCATACTTGACATTGTACTGATAAAAAGAAGAAAGTAACTTATTGTCAACCATAAAAGCTTTGCCTGTAGTGGATGCACTTTTTTCCTTTTATTCTGACAGATCAACCATTCCTGACTGTGGAGATTCGGGCTTCTGGCTTAGGAAGAATGTACACTGGCCCTGTGGATCGTGGTTCTCTGAAATGAGAATTTATACTGTGAAATGTCTGGTGCTTCTTCAACTGGAAATTAATCCATTATGGGTCTCTTGAGACTCAAACTACTAGTTTCCGTGTCTATAATGTAAACAAGAGATGTACTCTTAACCAGTAATTCGCTTAACAATCTTAAAAATCAGACTTATGATAGATAGCATGGCTAAATAAATAATTGAACACATTCCTAATTTAGGGAATCAATTGTAGCCTCTATGATCCGTAAGGTTGTGAAACTATGTATAACACAGCAATATAGAATAATTATTCATAGTTTAACTTCTTTCCATGAAATCAATAGCAACAGATTTTTTCCCCCCCCAAGACCTGTCAGAATGTCGAACTTCATATGCTGGCCTGCAAACCTTTTACTAAAGTCCACAAAAAAAAAAAAAAAAAAAAAAATCCTTGAACTTGATAGATAGTTCCTTATGTTCTGATTTTAATGTTGTGCCTAAAGATGATTTCTTTTCTATTTTCCTTCCCCACCTCTCTTTCTTTCTCTTCCCTGAAGAAAGAATCCAGGAATATACAATATCCTTTTAACTTTCTCATTTTTCTTCTCATTTAAACATTTTTTGAGTACTAGGTTAGTTTTCCTTCTTATGATCTTGGAAAAATGGTCAGAGATAATTGCATGAATTCTTTATGTTTGTTTAACTTCATAAAATAGAAGCAAGCACAGTTTAGCACTCTATCAAGATTTCTGAAACTTATCAACATGCCAATGAAAGCTAGTAGAGAGATATCTGGCTCCATACACTTGGCTCCCAATTGTTTCCCGCTGTGCTTCCATTAGTTAATCATTAACATCTTCTGGATCCCTGACAGTTCTAAGGGGGACCAGGCATAAAGCTACTCGGAGTAAATAAATGTGTAACTTAACAATGTCTTTCTTAATTATCTGAATTTAATAATATATTTTTTATTCACATAAATACAAAATAACCTTACCTAATGCAGAAACATATTAGGAGATGCTGCAACTTCAAAATTGTTGAATACTGATTATGCCATTACTGATATATATATATATATATATATATATATAAAACATATATATGATATATATATAATGAATTAATATTAAAAACAAAAATAAGTGATGTGCTGAGGCTAGAGCTGAGTGTAGAACACTTGCCTAGCATGGGAAAGGCTCTAGGATTGATTTCTAGCACTGAAATGAAAATAAATAAATAAATAACAGCAACAACTGTGTTTAATTTCCCTTTGAAAAATCTAGTTGATTTTAAGATGTATAGAATGGAAAGATTCTTAAAAGAGATATAATTTATATATTATTTTCTACTCAGTGATTTGTCCAAGCATTTTCATTCTAACATCAAAAATTTAAGATTAAATGGACTACAAGATTACAAAGTTCTGAAGAAGATAAAAATTAAAAAATAAAATAAAACATTTTTCACTATAACCTGCAGAAAAATATGAAGTATGTAAAACTTCATCCTGAAAGCAACAGTTGTCTTTCCTTTTATGTAATAACACTTTGTATAACAAGACCACCCATTAATTAATCTGAATTAAGAATGAAGTCCTATAACCTCTCCTTAGCATGATGTTAAGTCTACTTTGAATCAGAATACAAGAAAAAGTTACATTATAATATGAATGCATATACACACATAGATCCCCCCTTCAGTTCCAACAATGGCTAAATTGAACTCATATTTGCACAAAAAGGCACAAACCTAAATTTTCTCAAGCTCAGTATCCTACCTACTATGCCAGTCATCTTCCTAATTATCTCCTACCTCCAGCCCAATTCAGTGTGTCTTAGAGTAAAATGGGGACAAACTCCATTGATACCATTTGGAGAGGCCATTCATTATAACCTTAAACCTATTTTGAAAGGCAGAATCAGAGCCTTTCTTAGGAAGCATTCTGCTGTCTCCATGTGTGAAAGCTCTTGGTTTAATGCATTGCACTCCACCCACTTCCAGTTGGTTAATCTAATACGAAGTTAATTCTTTATGCCTGTTGAAGCAGCATTGCATCATTGCTTTCAAATCCCTGTGCTCCCAAGTTGTGTTCTTAACCCACCTCCCCACTTTACCTCAATTCTGAAGGGATTCAGTGCTTCATGGATTGTTATGATAGGAGATTTATCTCTTCCTGGTTTATCTAGCTTCACATTCAGTATGTATTTTCTCCAATCAGAGAATTGTTTTTTGAGGGGGGTGGTTGGGATAGCGTCTCACTGCAGCTCAGGTTGAGCTGGAATTTATTATGTAGTGTTAGGGTGGCCTCACACTGAGGCCAGTCCTCCTACTTCTACCTCCCAAATGCTGAGATTAAAGGTGTATGCCATCATGCCTAACCAGAAATTATGTTTTGATAATGGGAATTTTCTTATTCTCATCATTTGTGCATCTCCAGTGCTAAATGTCTACAAAATAGAATGTTCCAGTTAATATCTGTTAATGGATGAATGGATTAAAACAATGTTTTCCACTTGATTCCCTAGGGCTTTCTTAAAAACTATAGTAAAGGTTATTTATTGACATGCACCATCAAACTATAATGTAATTTTTTTTTTTGAGGCAAGCCCAGAAGACTACCATTTTTATGTGTGTGAGAGAGAGTGTGAGAGAATGGAGCTCCAGAGCCTCCAGCTACTGCAATAGAAGTACAGATGCCTGTACCCCCTTATGCACATGTGTGACCTTACATGCTTGTGTCATTATGTATCTGGCTTACATGGGACCTGGAGTGTCGAACATGAGTCCTTAGACTTTGCAGGCAAGCACCTTTACTGCTAAACCACCTTTCCTGTTCCAATAAATCTTTTATAATTAGATATCAGAGTTCTAGGCATTTGTAATGGTACTTGCTCATAAAGGAATCAGACTCAAAAGTGAAACACTACCTGAGCCAGCTTCCTCTCACCTTATTTCAGCACAGATTCCTATTTGGCTCTTTCGCAGAACCTTGGCATTTTGTTTCTGATGACAATTTTAGAAAATTGAGCTGTTGGCTACTCTGTTGAAATTACTTCTATTTTGACAATAGTGGTCTCCAGACAGACCCTAGATCATGCATTGCATACTAATGTGTAAATGTATAATTAGTTCTTTTTATTTTATTTATATTAATTTAATTGAAAGAGAGAATGAGGTAGAGAAAGAGAGAGAGATTGAGAGAGAAAGAGAAAATGGGTGTACCAGGGCTTCCAGCCACTGCAAATGAACTCCAGATGCATGTGCCACCTTGTGCATCTGGCTTACATTGGTCCTGGGGAATCTAACTGAGGTCCTTTGGCTTTGCAGGCAAGTTCCTTAACCACTAAGCCATCTGTCAAGCTCCCGTATATTAGTTCTTAACATTGAAGGTTGACCCAGCATAAGCATGGTTTATTAAACCAAACACTTTTAATAAATATTTATTAAGCCCACAAAAATTATTTCATCACATTAGAAGTAGAGTAATAAATGAGAATGAGAATAATTCCAAATATATTGACCTAGTTTGCTTCCATTGTCTCATTTTACCTTGATATTAATTAGTCTCATAGATGCAAAAGAAAAAAAAAACAGAAACAAAAAAGAAATGACTTAAAGAGACTGGGAAACCACAGTTGTTTCACCCTCCAGGTATCTTTTCTATCATACAACTTTGCATTTCTGCTTGGGAGTTCTTTTGCCAATGACCAGTGGACCTGTTCTTCCTGCTCATTGGCTCCAGTCAATATATCTGAAGGACAATTCTCTCTTCTGATCTCAGGTCCTTCCTTCTTGGCTCGGGCTACTTTGTCATCTATTTAACACAGTCCTTTAACCTTCAATTGGGACAATATTCCAATACAGATAACTGATCATGGATTTTCTTCACACGGGGACTTTAAGAGGCAGCTCATAAAATAAATCCACTTCCTTATAAACCCCATTTTTCTATTTGAAAATATTGGTTATTCTCCTCTTATGAATTTACCCACTTCTGACTCTGTATCTTTGCAACTTTCTCAATTTCATGTTTCTTACCTTTTTCTGTCTAGTGAAAATGCTACTGGGCCTGCTCTTATTCTTACACTGGCTTCTCTCTTCAAATTCTTATTTTTATCAGTGTCTCCATTGTACTTTAATCTATATAAATACCAATTTTTGTTGTTTATTTTTATTTATTTATTTGAGAGAGACAGACAGACAGAAGGAGGCAGAGAGAGAGTGAGAGAGAGAATGGGCGTGCCAGGGCTTCCAGCCACTGCAAACGAACTCCAGACGCATGTGCCCCCTTGTGCATCTGGCTAACGTGGGTCCTGGGGAATCCAGCCTCGAACCGGGGTCCTTAGGCTTCACAGGCAAGCACTTCACCGCTAAGCCATCTCTCCAGCCCCTATATAAATACCAATTTTAAGGCATTCTCAGCCTAAAGGTTCTCTTAAATTATTCTGAATACTTTGTAGGTGCCAATCTCATGTCCCAAGTAACTGCTTATCTTACTTGAATTACCTTCCCTCTGATATATTAACCAACAGATATATAATAATTTTATAAACAAAAACCATCAACTGCCCCTACTATAAAATAGAGCATGGAAATATTTGTTGAACACATTAGTAAATCCTCACAGGAATACACATCTAATATGCATGGAGAACTCTCCTGAGACTCAGTCTTTTCTCCTCACCTGAAAATTGTGAGGTCTGTGTGATCTCTTTCCAGATCTTCTTACCAAGCAACTTTTCTCCTCTCTTTTAAGCCCCAGGATAGTCTTATTTAGAACAACTACTTAATAATTCCATTCTTCTTGCAGTAAATATTGAATGACTTTGTGAAAATGGAATAGAGTTTATGAATGTTTTTATCAAAATTGCAGCATGGAGCTTATGTATGAGACAAAATCCCAAAGAACACAGTATGTATTATGGTGAATAAGGATGAAGTTAATCAGTATTGGCCAATGTCTTACAATGAGTAAACAATGAATATCTGATTGAAACAAAAATTGAGTCATGTTCTCTGAAGATAATTGAATTTATCACAGAATTCCCCCTGAAATCTTCCATGACCCCTTAAGGGAGTACCTCATTGTTTTGAGAACTGAATTTAAACACTTTTATTTTAAATATAATCACACATGTTATATCCAAATCTATGATTCTAATTTGTTCCGTCTTTATATTTCGCCTCCCATAGCTATTTTCATTTTAAATTATCTATTTCGCATGAACAGTGATTCAACTCAAGTATATCAAAATCATCAAAGGAGTGACAGCAAACACTGAAAAGGTATATCTCATTCCTTTCATGTTTACACTGTTACATAGCTTTACATAAGATCAAGCATGAGTATTATATAGCACATTCTTGATTTTTTTACTCTTAAGTAACTTTTCATGTCTGCAGACATGAGTGAGATGTACGTTTGGACTACAGAATTTTTTTTCTTCCATCTGAAGTGCAGGTTTGTGCATAAACTTTCAGTTGCTGAAGACATGGTACATGTGTGGGTGAGAGGTTCCTCTTTTTTCTTTTTCTTTCCCAGAGACTGGTAAAATCACACTGGCTCCAGTGTGTCACCCTTCTGCCCTAACTATAAAGGTCATCGGTAGCATGGAGTCAGTTTTGGATATCTCCCAATCAGAAACAAATAACAGTGAGTCCTCTGGGAATGCACTGAGACCATTCCAGAGTTTCCAGTGAACAGTTAAGCTTTGTAGTGTGTCTCCTTGAGAAACAACTGTTTGTATAACCTTTGAACTGACCGATACATTAATCTGAGCATAATTTAGTTCTATGTGAGCTCCTGGGTATGTTATGAGTTTCTGGCTTACTTTTATTCTACGACTCTCTAAAATAATACTTTTTTGTGCTTGTTTAAAAATAGCCATTTTCCCCTTCTCAGTTTCATTATGTATGATTATGTGATAAGTTTATGCCAGAGCTGGTTTACTGTCCCTATATTCCTATTTTGATAATTCTACTTCCCTCTATTGTGACCCTGCTGGTATTTGTTGATATTCATCAGAATCTGAAAAGTAGCTACTGCCATCTCTGGGGCCTCATTTCACACTAAAGAGAAGGTTCATCCAAAGCTGTGCTCCTGTGAGAGGCGAAGAGGAACATGGACAGGTTCTGAAGTGGGGAGGGAAGCTGTTCAGCAACTGTGCCGCCGCCTCAGTGAGGGTCCCTCCACACACAGGGGAGTGCTCTGTGCCAAGCTGGAGGCAGCCATAGTATGCAATATATCTCTCTGATCTTGTAATTCCCTGACATGAAGTAGGTTTCTATTAATTCAATTAAACAAAAAAGAAAAGAAAACTTCTAGCAACTAGGAAGATACTTGGGTAGGTGCTGTGTTCACTTTTGCTGGGGAGACATGAACAAATGTCTATTTACTCCAGTAAGGGCACCAAAGACAGACTAAATATACCATCCCACCTAAGTCTAGCTTAGTGTACCAACTAGTTTATTGGAGATCCTTAGAGGACTATGAGGGATGGGTTACTTACAGGAGCACGGACTCAAAGGAAGCAGTTTAGGAAAAGCCTATCCCAGCCTGATGATGACTGAGGAAGGCCCTCCTTGGTGCTCCCTGTACAATGCACAGGCAGCTTGACTGGTTGAAGAACTTCCTCCCCCAGCAATTATTTTTGTTTCTATAACCTTGGGAAGAGACCTTCTGAATCCTGTAAGTTTCAGACACTTCCTGAGTTTTGTAAGTATCATTTACTTCCTGACTCTTATGGCATCTTCCTCCACAGTGGAAGATTTCATTGATTTTCAGGATGAGAATTACTACACAAAAACAAGCAATGCGTAAACTGAAAGACAATGCCATTCCAAGGAAGAGTCAAAACCAGGAATAAAAAAAGCTTGTTACTTGAAATCATTTTAGAGAAAAAGTAAAAATGATGAAAGCAGACTAAAACATACTGAGAAACCCTAAGGTTGCAGCCGTCTCAACAAATTAGAAGATTTTCTTTTCTAAATTGTAATGCCTGCTCAATGTATAAGAAATGCATATGATTCCATTGTCCCTTGGTAGCGTTGACTATGAAAAATTCCAGCAATAAGATTTGGGAACTCCAGGGGCAGATAGACATGTTTGGTTGTGACCATGCTTGGTTCACCGCCATGTGTTACAGCAGAGGCTCTGAGAGACACACTCCCTTTGTGGTACAGAGTTCATGTTATTAGCAGCTCAGAGCTGGATTAGTTTTAGGAGGGAATGGAGCAGGCTTCTGAATAGGTCCGACAGCACACAGGGAAGGGGCAGTAGGAGCTGGGAGATATAGCACAGACGCCAAAAGCAGTGGCAAACTGCCTTCTGTGCTTGTAGATGGTGGGGTCACTGTTGTTAGTGTTTGTAGAACAACTGGGTAGATTACCTGAGTGGGAGCAAATTCAGATTTGTGCACACAATGGACCAGTGGGGATCGATCTATCTATCTATCTATCTATCTATCTATCTATCTATCTATCTATCTATCTAATCTAAATTCCATATATAAGGAAACATGATATTTATCTTTCTGTCACTGGCTAAGTATGAATACATAACTACAATTTCACCTATTTGACTGGAAAGGGTATAATTTAACTCCTTTTATGGATGAAGTTGTGTGTGTGTGTGTGTGTGTGTCACATTGTCTTTATGTAGCCACATGGACATGTGTGGACCTTGGCTGTCACAATCAATGAAGTAAGAAATAATGCAAATTTACTTTACAAATATAAAGGAAGGCATCCTCCATGCTGTCACTGTCCAGTCGGCAGCTGCTGTTCCCATGGGAAAACAATTGTCAACAAAAGGTGAATGAACTTTCATCCATAAAATGTTGTAACACCTTGAAATTAGCAAGACTTCTATTTGGCTGACAATTAAAAGAAAAAAAATCAACCTAATAATGAAGATGAGTTTAAAAAAATCACACCCTTAACTCCATTAATCAGCAGATCCCCTTTTCAAGACAACAAAGTCACAAATCCTTGGACTTCCCTTTTGTTTACATTAATCCTATATCCCATTCCACAACTGTTACATTTTGTTGTCATACTCCCATAGGGAGGGTGGGCTGATATCTGTTCACTTGCAGTTTGTTTTATATTAGAAGATGTTTCCACTTCAGCACATACAGGTGAGTGCCTGCTATGTGTTAGGCAATAGATGAAGACCAATAAACTGCAGGCAGATAAACTAAGAAATATTCACACTTATAAAAAGCAATGGTGTCACTATAAAGAAATGAAAGTGAATGCTATCTCCCAAGAGAAACACATAAGCAAGTGTCATGTGTTAGAAGCAAATTTGAAGACACTTTTTGATCAATGGTAAAATGGTTTGTAAAAGGTGGTTGTTGAATGAATGAATCAAGAAGGAATATTATAACCAAGCACATGAAAAAGCGAAAAATAAATAAATAAATAAGAACCCTCTAAAGTTCAAGCGGTAAATGGTGTGATTCATTTATGCTACAGTTAGCAGCACAGAGAAAACTGGAAAGACATAAAGTCAGAGATGGAGAAATGAGCAGTGCCTCCTGTACTGAGAATGCTTCATACCTGTGAGGGGCAGTAGGCCATGTCTTCCGGGTCCCATTCACCACTGTGAGGAGTATATGAAACAGACATTTAGAATCCTGTTCTCTAATGGAAAATGAGAGGGTTAAGTAGGGATTAGGGACTGACTACCAGGGAAGCAAAGCCTGATAAGAAGCTATCACAAGGTTCTAGGAAGAAATAAAAAGTTCAAAAAGTGGGAAATGGAGGAACCAGAAGAGATATGAATTGATTCCAAACATTCTGCAGAAGACACAACAGAGTGTGCTGGTAGAATGAAACTCCTTATATGCCTAGCTCAGGATAGATGCTGAGGGTGGAATGATAGAGTAGTGAAGGCCCACATCTTGTATGCTCTGGTTTAGTTAAAAAATAAATAAAAAAGGAAATCATTAAATTAACAGACAATTTTACATGTTAAAAATGTTATGCAGGAATTTAATGGTGGAATGTCATGGATGAATGCTTATGAAAATGATAAACAGGAACTAAATTTATTTCTTCTTAGGACCCAAACTGACATTTGTTAGTATCCTTGACTGAGGCAGATCTTCCCTTCTTATTCTTCACACTAACTTGAAAATCCATGAATTTCACTTCAAAAGTACAACACTAACAAAGCATATGAAGGAACTATAACTACATAAGAAAATGTGAAAAGAAAACTGAAGAAGATTGAAATCATGTTAAATGTTTCATAATTGAATGCATTCAATGTAAATAATTGTATTAAATTTTATCTTATTAAATGGAAATTTAAACATAGTATTGCCCACTGTTAGAGATCTGATGGCATGCACCAGAGTTATAACATTCTGGTTTCATTGGAAGCTATTTTTTCATGTTCTCATTAATTTCATTGAATAGGTTTAACCTCATTGTATTTTGGAATTCTTTGTCCAGATTTTACTCTAAGTTGGAGGCTTCCACCACAGGACTAGTGCTTCTTGGTTGGGATATCTTGCCTTGGTTTCTTTTGCTATTTGTTTTGTGTTACGATTATCTCCTGGTTTCGCTGGGAATGCAGTAACAGTAGTTCTATTTGGGGCCTGTGTTGAGTTGCCTGGTCAGTCTTGACCTGGGCTGGCATAGGCTCATGTTGTGTCTTCACATCTGGACTGGGGACACTGAAAAACTGAGCAGCCAACTGTAAGAATAGACAGTCTTCACAGAGGACTGGCCTAGGTCCACTGAGGAGTACAGCCAGTTGGGGAAGGCCTAGTCTAGTCATCTCATTCAGGGCAGGTGTGAGAGGGTGGGCTGGACAATAGGGTGGTCAGGGCCAAATGAGCCTGATTTCCATGTGCCAGCTAGGAAGGCACCTGTGTGACTGAGTGGCCATAGGAGGAGCGCTCTGCTCGACAAGGCCTGCTCATTCTGCCCAGTATCCACATCTTAAATATCTTTATTAAGGTTTTTAGTCTATGTTTTTTTTTAATGTTGAATTCTGTTAATAGCCCTTAATATTTTCTTAGGATACATACATGTATGTTTGAATGTGTGTGTGTGTGTGTGTGTGTGTGTGTGTGTGCGCGCGGGCGCGCCATTCATTGGTGTGCCTTTTGTCTAATCCAGTACATTTTTGCCTCATCTATAAGACTTAAATATGTATCACTGTGACAACTAGTCTGTTTTATTTATTTAGTTGGGTTTTAAACTCTTATTTGTTTGTGTAAATGTTTATGCATGTGTGAGTGTGTATGCACGTGCATGTTCATTTATACGCAGGGCAGAGGTTGACATCAGATGTTTTGTTCAATTGATCTTCTCCATTTTTTTTTTTTTTTTTTGGAAACAGGGTGTCTCACTGAATATGCAGGTTACCAATTCATCAAAAATACTTGCAAGCAAGCACAGAGGTATTTGTTTCTCCACTTTCCCAGCACTGAGATCACAAGCATGTACCACCATGCCCAGCTGTTTACATGGATACTTGGGATCAGAACTCAGATCTTCATGTTCACACCGCATGCACTTTAACAACTGGAGCCATCTTTGCAAGCCGACTGCTTGTACAAGCATCTCAGATGTAGATTCCAGCATGCCTAGAAACTAAGATCTTTTTCACAATTTCTGAGTGTTGTTGAATTATATACCATTTGTATAATATAAGAAGCTATAGGAAATGACTACACAGAAAATGTAAACAAGGCCTACAGAAAAATAAAGGTGAAACAAAGCAAAAATATTTTCAACAGAGTTTGTTTGATACAGAGTTTATGTCACGCTTGAAGAACTTTGCCTGTCTGACCACCATGTGTTAATCCAGAGGGTGGGTCTTGAACTGGTCTTTCCTTGTATTTCTTTACAATTATTTCTAGCTAAACAGATCAAGATTCTTCATGAAGGTGAAACTAATAAACCCAGGTAATTGACAGAGCACTATGACACAAAGACTGATAAGAAGGAGAGGGAACAGGGATATACTGGCTCCCCACATATGGATGAAGATGACTGTTAAATGAATTGTTGAGGCTTGTCTGCCTCCCCTTGTCACATGGACTAATGACAAAACACCCAACAAAGTTCTTTCCAAATTCCTGTTACTCGACATCATAGGCAAAGTGACTATTTTAAGAAACTAAGATATAGTATAATTTATTACACAACCATAAATAAGTTGGCTATATAACAACAAAAAGGAACATTTCGGGCTGAAGAGATGGCTTAGCAGTTAAAGCACTTGCCTTCAAAGCAAAAGGACAAGCAGCAAGGTTCCATTCCCCGGGAGCCAGGTAAGCTAGATGCACAAGGTGATGCATGTGTCTGGAGTTCGTTTGAAGTGGCTGAAGGACCGGGCAAGCTTATTCTCTCTTTGTCTTTCTCTTTCTCTCTCAAATAAATAAAACAAACATTTGTTAAACAACCATTGAACATTAACAGACATATTAGTTTTCTGATATCTGATGTTTGACTTAAAAAATAAAAAAAAAAAACATGAGTCAAGGTAATATGTTCAAACCACTTGTAGTCAAGTGAAATTTATTCAACAATTTCTACCAAGTGACACATGGAGACATGTCTAATCTCATTCCAGACTGAAAAAAGTTTCTAAAATTCTGGGAACCCCACACCTGGATTCTGAATTAAGTTGAGGCATATTACCCAGACAGTTTGGAAGAGTTTCAGAGAAGAGTAATCCCAACTCTGGCCCATGCCTCCCCCAAGTAAGAAATAAATTTTTTAAATGAAACAATCCAACAACAACATACTACCCCCCACAAAAACCCCACAGTGATTAAAGAAGGAAGGTCTGGCTGGAGATAAAAGATAAAACATGCAATGAACCTACATGAAAATGTACCTCAAGGCCAGCAACTCATAACTGCAGGAAAGACATGATTTGACACTACAAATATTTGAAAGTCACTTTGCTGGAGAGGTAGAACAACTTTTTATGAGGTGTTACTAATAAGGTAAATACATGCTTTTATTCATTTTTCTCCAAGCCCACACTAACTAATTTGGCACAATATCATTGTGAGCAAGAACAAGCATATTCACATTTTCCTCATCTACCACAGTTGTGCAGTTTTGTATCTAAGGAACATTTTTATATACAGGTATAAAGAGGACCAAAGAAAATAATTTCAAGTGATTCTAAGTTAATTACATTTTAAATCTGAGCTTTTAAAATTATATAAACATATCATATAGGAAATATATGTGAGGGTTGTACTATAGTTTTTCTTGTTTTATTTTCCCTTTCTTATTATAATCATCTGTATAACTTGCAATTTAGTAGAGTAATGCCATTAAAACACATTTTAATGATTTTTTGGGGGGAACTTGAAGGTAGGGTCTTGATCTAGCCCAGGCTGACCTGGAATTCAGTGTGTATTCTCAGGCTGTGCTCGAACTCATGGTGATCCTACTACCTCTGCCTCCCATGTGCTGGGATTAAAGGTGTATACCACCACATCTGGCCTTTTAATGACTTTTATTTATTCATATGAGAAAGAGCAAAGAGAGCAAAGAGAAAGAGAGAGAGACACAGAGAGTACACCAGGGCCTCTAGCCACTGCAAAAGAACTCCATATGCATGTGCCCCCCTTGTGCATGTGGCTTATGTGGGTCCATCAAACCGAGGTCCTTTGGCTTTGTAGGCAAGCACCTTAACCTCTAAGCCATCTTCCCAGCCCAAATTCAGTGATTATGCTTTTTTTTTTTTTAAATCAGTGCTTACCCACATATACTCATGCTGAAACATATCCATCTCATGCATGTAAGCATTTTGGAGGAGTTACAAATTTTTATTCAAGGTTGGAAATAAGTCTTATTCATGCCATAAAACAGCAGTAAGTTAATTAACTCTATTCATCTCACCACCCAATTTGTACTGAAATCTAATATTTCTACAGATCTACAGTTTATGACTCTTGTCCATTTCCATGGATTGGAACATTTATGTGCCTTGCTGGCCACTTTGTCTAGTAGAACTGGTGACTTCTAGGTTCAGTGAGAGGCTCTGTCTCAAAACACAAGATAGAAAGCTATTGAGGAATACTTTGACTACAGTACTCTGAAATCGTGAGCACACACCAGGCACATATTCACATGCAAAAAAAAAAAGAAAACATATGGAAGAAAATTTACTCTATCCTCCTCGCACCAACTTATCTCTGCTCCTACTTTTAGACATCCCATGACATTCATCAGAGTAATATGTGGAAATGTTGGCCATTTACTACTTTCTCCTTCTTTTAACATTTCTATAAAAGTTAAAATTATACTTGTGAATTGCAGCCATCTATCTAAGAAGCTAGGATGAGATCATTCATTGTGGATGGACATAGCATGTTCTTTGAAGTGTGAATCTCATACAGGAATTAGCATTTGAGATGTTTATTGTGAAGTTTCATTGGGAGCAATATTTGTTTGAAGAAGGGATGGAAAATTTGAGAAGTTGGAATCTTACGATTTTAGTTCTTGACTTTTCCATTGGAAGAAATTTCACTTTTGCTCCCAGACATTTAATAAAGCTGGAGACATTTTTTTTTTATTATTATCAGGACAGGGATGGGAGTGGAGAGTTGCTACTGTCTAGTGGACTGAAGACAAGAATGAAAGACACGTTATCATGCTTAGGGCAGCCCCCTGGAAATACTTTAGTAATGTCAAACTTAAGGAGCCTTAGCTTATCTGGCTCTGAAGAGGATCTCTTGGATTAAAATATTCCTATTTGGGCCAAAATAACTGGGCTTTTTGAATACTGTTTCTACAGAGAGACATATGATTGGGCAGGCAGTTCTGCATGATGAAGTCATTTGCTGAAGAGGTGGCAGTTGAATGCTGATCCTGGTGCAATCCATGATTGCACTTAGAACCTGGGACATTCCCTCTGTAGAGGAGAGAAATGGGGCACCTGCTTTGGTCTCTGCTGTGGCAGCAACACTGACAATGGTCACTTCACAGTGCTTCTGGTGTGGCTAAGGACAAGGAGGGTGAGCATAAATCTGTGCATATCCAGCTGGTCAATTTCTACTGGAGCATAGCTAAATATACAGCCTACAGTTTGGGCTCAGGAGATGCTCACTGACTAAAGCACTAACAGCTGTAGCATGAAGACTGATTTGATCACCTGACTCCATGTTAAGAGCCATAGGCTGTGGTGTGCTTCAGTAATCCCATTGCCCTGTCCTTGAGATGGAGGCAATGCTAGGAAAATCTCCTGGATGCTTGAGGTAAACAGAGCAAAGAAAGACAGCAGAGAGAGAGAGAGAGAAACCCTGCCTCAAAGGTGAGGACCAACTAGAATGTTGTCCTGTTGTCCTCTGACCTCTACACATGCATCATGGGACGCACACACCCTCGCCCTCACACATGAGCATGTTCACACACATTCACACACACCTCCACAACTCACTACACTCAGGGTGTTCCGGAGCTGCCGTAACTCCACTAAACCTCATCCTTATGATAACTATCCTATAATTTGACAAACCAACAAATATTTCTATCTCTAGCTAAATTAGTGATAAATCAAATGAAAACATTTAATAGCAATTTCATGTGATCAAAAGCAAAATGCACGTTTTCTGATTTTTAAAAGCAAAGGTAGTATGAAGTAGAAGTGACCTTTGTGGACCTCTTCGCCAGCTCTTTGTATCACCTGCCAGTGTGGCTCTGTGTTCATGACAACTCCACGACGTCAGGTTCTCCTTGACAATATGCAGTGCAGTGCAACTTGCTGGGTCAAGGTACTGGTTTTATTTTAGTGTAAGATAAGTTAATATTTTTTTCACTTTATGTTTAATATAAAACTTTTTCCCTTTAAATTAGCCTTGCTGCTCATGATTATGTCTAAGGACAATCACTTGCTATATAGTTAACACTCAGAGTAATTTTATTTATAACCCCATGCAGACAGCTATTTTGCATGTAGTGATAGAATATTCCCTCAGCTAACTACATCTTAAAGATATTTTTAAATAGTTTTATTTATTTGCTTGGTTATTTGCAAGAAGGGAGAGAGAACGAAGAAAGACACAGAGAATGGGGGCGCCAGGGCCTCCAGCCACAGCAAGTGAACTTCAGCTGCATGTGCCACTTTGTGCATCTGGCTTTATGTAGGTACTGGGGAATTGAACCAGGGTCAGTACGCTTTTCAGGCAAGCATCTTAACCACTGAGAGATCTCTTTAGCCCTAACTACATTTTTACCTTCAACCTTTGTACAAGCAAGAGAGCAGGTTCAAGCTTGATCATAATCTTGATTGCCATGAATTCTAATGTAATATTTTGTATTCTTGAATAATCTTTTCTCATTTTATTCATCAAACAATTGTGTCGTAATGTTCATAAAATTATCCAGGTAGTGTTTTATCTTATAGAACAAATAATAGATTGACAAACCAGCAAAACTTTCTCATTATATAAATATCAAAAATAAAAGTTCATTTTATACAGAAAAACAGTTAATCATTATTTATATATGTTTATGTGGCATGCATTTCAAGAAAATAATGTGCAAAATTAACAAAGATAAGGTCAGGAAAATCATGGAAATTTTAAAAAATTATGTTCACTGGTGTAGTTTTAAAATTACCCTGAAATATGTTTATGATTTTCAGCTATTTTAAATACTTGAAGCTCAAAGCACATAAATGATCCTTAAATGTAATGAGTTTTTACTTTCTGGAATGCAGTCCTTGCTATAACAATATGAATGATAGTAGCAATGAGTAGAATAAGTTAATAATTATTCATAATGGCTAATTTGAAGTTTAATAATTAACATAAAATTGCAAAAAGAAACATTTGATCACGTGTAATATGTATATTGTAAAATGACTTTTCATAATCAGTCTAGAGGAAGTTAATGAGTACCCATTTGAAATCCTTACTCGTTTATGTTTATGCTTATTAGTATATACAAATTAATAAAATGATTGGTAATAATAAAGTGACACATGTAAATAGTTCTTTGTATGTAAGCGCTCAATGGTGATATGTCCTTTGGAAAAATTATTCTTATGGGTCACATTTTTTAAAGCCTAAGTTTAGTGCATCCATTTCAGTCACCAGAGTTAACTTTTATGGAATGCATTCTAATTTTCTATTATGTGAAATAAGCTCATTTTCCCCTTTGAGTTTAAGAGAATACTAACAATAATGTGTCATTTTTACAAAGGGAGAAATAATTCCCTCTGCCATTGCTTTGTTTTATTAATTTTAGTATCTGTTTTATTCTAATTCTAACCTGCAGAAAATAACATGGACTTTTACATTTAATATAAATATGCCGGCTACACAGGACAGGTTGGCTGTCACATCCAACAACTCTCCCGTCCTTGTAGGATCATATCACAGATGTTTATTTCCACCTAAAGAGTCAGTAAGGCATTGGTTTGTTACTGGAAAGTGTGGTGGGTTGATTCATGTGTTCCCCATGAGCTTATGTGTTCTGAATGCTACCCCCTCAGCAAGTGGCAATTTGGGAATTGGAGCCTCCTAGAAGTGAGGTATTGCTGGGGGCAGGTTTATGGGTGTTATATCCAGCTTCCCCTTGCCAGTGTTTGGCACACTCTCCTGCTGCTGTTGTCCACCTGATGTTGGCCAGGAGGTGATGTCCAGTCTGCGCACATGCCATTCTCTTCCCTTGCCATCATGGAGCTTCCCTTCGAGCATGTAAGCCAAAATCAACCCTTTCTTACCGTAAACTGCTTTTCATCAAGTACCTTCTGCCAGTAAAAAGAAACTTAACTCCAACAGTAAAGCTGATACCAAAAGTTGGGTTGTTTGTGCTAGACACTTGATTCTGCAAATTTGGCCTTCTGGAAAAAATTTACAGGAGGAATGTGGACAGGTTTGAAACCTTGGCCTAAGAGATGCCTTGCAGTGCTGTAATTATAGCTTGATTAACTATTCTGTCAGAGTTGAAAGACCTGAAGCAGTAAAAAAACAAAACAAAACTATAGACAGTGAGGTTTGGCTTGTGAGGGTAAGAAAGAGCTTTGTTGGGGCTGGGCTAGAAGCAGTTTGTGTGAGAGACTTGCTGTGTTCTGCCTGCCTATGTCCTGAGAACCTGTGCAAAGTTGCATTGCATAGAAATGGACAGGTGTGAGTAGCAAGATATGGCGCAGAAAGAAAATAAATTTTGGGGTAAGACTGCTGCCCATTCATCTGCAAGTTTTTGTGAGATTACAGTCATTAGATTGGGCCAGCTGATCTGCATTGGGACTGTAGGAAGAACACAGACTTTTTTGAAAGAGTCTGAATGCTTAGGGAGTGTTCTATTCTTCAAAGTCGTCTTTATCCCCCCTGAATTAGTTGGTAGCACACCTAATACTATGGATTACAAAAAACACAAGAAAGAGAAGGTCATTGAACTTGCAACACAGTTTGGTTTTTGGAAATGGTCATGGGCAGTGTGAAGTAGGCTTGCTGGATTACCTGCATGGAAGTCGGATAGAAGCATGAGGGTGAACCATGGGTTGCAGTGGAGACCCAATGGAGATGCCAGAACTATGGGATGGCTGCCAAGGAGAGCTGCCAGCACCAGATAAAGTTTTCCCAGACTGTGAGTAGCCTATCTGTACGAGCAGGATTGAAGCTCCAGTGACTCTTTACTGATTAGAATTATCAGCCTTGGAGACTTGTCGTTGGTTAGGCTTGTCTGATTAGGAGTTGCAGAGTTTGATGTTTGCCCTGTTTGCTTAAGTCTTGTGCTGGTTCAGTCTTTCTCTGTTATGTCCAATGCCATTTTTTCAGTGTGAATGTTTATTCTGTGTCATGACTTTTGTTGTTGTTGTTATTTCAACTTAGTTAAGAGCCCTTGAATTCTGGGGATGTTTGAACAATGTTGGGATTCATATAAACTATGTTGACTTTTAAAGTTGGACTGAATTTTGTTGCGTTTTACATCATGGATGGTTATCAGTTTATGGGTGCTAGAGGTGAAATGTGGTGGTTTGATTCAGGTGTCCCCATAAACTTATATGTTCTGATTGCTAGGCCACCAACTGGCGGAAATTTGGGAATTAGGAGGTGATGTTGTGAGCAGGCCTATGGGTGTTATAGCCAGATTTCCCTTACCAGTGTTTGGCACATTGCTGTTGTCCACCTAACGTTGGCCAGGAGATGGTGTTCACCCTCTGCTCATACTATCATTTTTTTCTGCCATCATGAAGCTTCTCCTTGAGTCTGTAAGCCAAAATAAACCCTTTCTTCCCATAAACTACTTTTGGTCGCGATATCTTATTCCAATAATGAGAAGCTAACTGTTACAGAGAAAGAGCCCATCTCTGGAGCTTTGAATTTGGCAATATTATATTTGCCAAAGGCCACAGAGTAAATTTTAGAGGCTATCACTGGTTGTGGTAAAGGCAATTTGCTACTATATAGCTGGTAGCATATTCTAGTCATTATCTGGTAAAATAAAAGAAACACTCAGCTGTGTTCTCAGAGTAGAGTGAAAATGGGATTTTGTGAACATTGCTCTTGTCCACAGGCTGACTTGGGATGCTTATTTCCCTCTCTTACTTTCAGCTACAATTCAGTGACTAACTGTCTACCAAATCTCAAACACTGAGATTGATGCAACCTTACTTCATCCTAGTGAATTTGAGTGGAAAACTGAGAACAGAGGACATGGTTCATGACTTCATGCAGTAGAATCCTACAATGTTCTTCAGAAAAGTGTGTTGTTTTCCCTCAGGGGGGAAACTAATCTGACTGCAGTAAGCCTTCACACTACCCACAGGTCACCAGTATACCCACGTATGCACCTGCATCTCCCAACACTAGAGAAAACACTCCTAAGGAAAACTTACTCCACACCTTGCTCAGAGATGATGTCCTAGGTCCACACAGGTTTTTTTTTTTTATTGCAGCTCCTAGTTTTAAACATTTTATTTATGACCCTAAAAGTCTACCTACCCATAGAGGTACAAAAGACCTTCTGACAATTTATGTAACATTTCAATAACTGATCAAAATTCTTGGAATTCTGCCTGCTATTTTTGCACAGGACTCAAATTGTTTGCCATTGAGGTCTAGAAAGCCTGGTGTGAGCCAAATATGAAGACTATCTAAATCCATTTGTTGCATGCTATTTCTTGTGGTCACATGAATAAACCTCTATTGACTCAAGATAGGGCAGCAAAATCAGGTTGAGGAAATGATTTACTCAAGCTTAGCTTAAAGACCCAATACATTTATTTATGTGACTACCGGGACATACATTATTGAAAGACAACTACATCACCAAGAGCCTATGCCATCATGGGTGATGACTTACAAAGCTGTATCCCTGGAGCTCCCTGGACAACTGAGAGGCAGATCCACCAAAGATAGTTTTTCTTCTCTAGCAGTTGTTCACAGCTTATATTGCCTTGGATCTAGAGCCATGTGAATCAAGTGACTTTCATGATCATCCCATGCCATGTAAATTTCTTTATTCTTTAAGCCTCATAAATATTACTGCTCCCTCTGGGAAGATCATCATATTTAAAGAAGCACCCATTGGCTCTATTTAATGCCCATCACTTTTGATCATAATTTTTCACGATAGAACTTATGATTACTTATAGTTGTAGGGTAAACTCATGTATTTGCATGTTTATTTGTAGCCCTTGCACTAAAATGTACATTCTGTAAAGAAAAACAGATTGACCTACCTGACCCTGAAATAGTGTGCGATGGATACAGCCACTCCAAAACCAGGTGGCAAGTTAGTAGATTAGTACCTATCAAAATAATGGGTATTTTAATTGGCTTTAGAAGGATGGGTAGGAATTTATCAAGTGATAACTAATATTGAACACTCAAGGCCAAAGGAGCAGAAAGTGTATTTTAATTGGAAAACAGATTTTGGGATACTTTAGCAAATATAACATTATTTCTGATATTCTTAAACATTTTTTTCTAAGTTCATGAAGTAAAAGAAAATGCATGACTTGCAGAGAGAAGACATAACCTTAATCATTGAATATTTCTTTTGTGGGAGCCTTAATTTTACAGTTGTTAGAGAAACCAATTTTTAATTCAGTCACTATACATATTAACATACTGCTGAGTAAAGAAAAATGAATCTATGATATTTACAGGAAAATGGGTGGTACTAAAAATAGCTGTATTGCTTAAGATGACCCAAACTCAACCCAAATCCATATGCTTTCTCTAAAATTGTAGTCCCTAGCTTGTAATATATATGTGTGTTAATATATGTATGTATATATGTACACATACTTATATTCATATATATATATATACAAATATATATATGTATATATGTACATACATATATATGTATATATGTATATATGTAGAGAGAGAGAGAGAGCGAATCAAACATGTCTAAAACCTAAATTTACAAAGGTGACCAAGGACCAGTAATAAGAGATTACAAGGACTGCTATATTTCAATAATTTTAATTATGAAGTTGAAGTTTGAGGATGTTTAAGTTTGTTTTGCAATCTTAAAATGTGAACAGATGATGGGTGAGATGAGGGGTAAGGAGGGTCAATGAAAACAGATTGTGATTTTAAATGCCATATTGGTAACTAAAACTCTATACACTCAATAAAAATAAGAAATATTAAAAATATATCTTTACCCTAAATTTATACTTTCAAAATGTCCCAGTTAATTAATATATAGACACTACATAATTGTAAATTTAATTTGAGTATTAATTAAACTTTTTAATATTGTTTAGTTCATTTATACATGAAAAAGATTTATCGAGTGTTCCAATTTGGATCTAAAGTGTTTTTCAAAGGTTCATGCACTGAAGGATTGATACTCAGCGCAGCAATGTTCAGAGGTTTGGGAAGTGATTGGATCATGAGGGTTCTGACATCATCAATGAATTAATTCATTCATGGATTCATAATTTAATGAGCTATAGGGAGGTGATGAGAAGTTATCAGATGAAAATTGGTTGAAGGGACTGAGTCTTTGGGCTGTGTTCATGGTACCTCTGTCTTGTCAGTTGATCCCTAAACTTTTTATCCTCCTTTTTTCTTTTCTTTTCTTTCCTTTTCTCTTTTCTTCTCTTCTTTTCTTTTCTCTTCTCTTCTTTTCTTTTTTCTTCCCTTCTCTTCTCTTCCCTTCCTCTTCCCTATTCTCCCCTCCCTTCCCTTCTCCTTCTCCTCTTCCCTCCTCCCCTCTCCTCTTCTCTTCTATTATCTTTTCTATTTTCTTCCCTCCTCCCTTCCTGCTCTTCTGCACTCCCCTCAGGTGAGCAGCTTTCTTCCACCATACAGTCCTAACTCTCCTGCTCTACCTCATTAAGGTCCAAAACCCAAGCTGCCAAGTGACCAAAGTCTGAAGCCTGTGAGGCACTAAACCAAAGTCAGTCTCTCTTCCTTGGCATGATTTCTCAGGTGCTCTGAGACAGTGCAGGAAGGTGAAAATCATACCAGGTTCTGAAATTCCTGTTCCCATGAAGCATGAATTTTCATCATATTAAACTGTTGTCATACATAATTGCCAAAACCAATACTAAAATAATAAGCATTATACTTTATAACACATATTATATCATAGTTGAACAGCACACTAACTGTTGTTCTATAAGTTTTGGCAATTTTAGTTTCTTTGAACTCTTTGTTGAGATATATTCTTTTCTGTATAAATATAAAGATACTTAACATGTTTCCCAATTTCAGGGCTGCTAAACTGCAATAATTTTAATTAAGTTGAAGGCTGAGGATATTTAATTTGTTTTTGCAATCTTAAAATGATAGGCAAAGTTACTATGTGTCCATGTTTTTTTGTGCAAGTGAGATATCCACACTACTTATGTTTTTGAATGGTGTATAATGCATCTTATAATTAAATTTTTATAATTAATATTACAAATATAGTTCTATCTCTATCAGTCAGCTTTATAAAACTAAATTATATTGTTATTAGAAATGGAAAGAAATTCCTTGCCACAATATTGTTGAGCTTGGTTATACATATTTCCTACAAATAGAAAAATTGTTTTTCTTTAATTGCTGAACTGTTAATCCTGTTTAGTGACAGGAACCTGAGATACTTACACATTGGCTTCTATCCTCGTCAAAGTGATCCTTATTGACAGTGACTTTATAAGGCACAGTAAGGTACACTTTGAACATCTGCGATGACTTTAGGGTAAGCTAAGCTTTTCCACTATGTTTATTGCTGTCAAAGTTCCTTCCAGTACATTCTTCAATGGTAGTACATGTCAGATCAAACCGTTTCATTGGCTGTGTCCGCACGTTAATCATATGCTAAGTTCTAGTGAGCCATTGTTATTTAGGAGTATTTAGAATTATTTGGATTATTTTTTGACCTTTAAAATACCCAAAAGTAATACAGTTCATCATGAGTATAGACATTGTAACTTCTTGGAACTTGTCTTTTCTCTTTCTATTTAGATGTGAAAACGCAACAGCTTTTCCCGCTGGCATTTCCATCTCTGCAGAGCCTTGGTGGCTCTCTGGTGAAGCTATTTTTCATCGCCTCGTGCCCTTCTTGAATTCTTCCACATTTACTCCTACCTAACTACCTGCCCTGCTTAAACTCATCAGACTCGTGGTCAGACTTCCCATGAGTGTCTGGTTCTGTTTCTCAGTTTTTCGGTTCCTCCTGCACCCTGCACTCATATAACTTTGTGTGCCAAGAAAACAGGAGCTGAACATTTTATCTTAAGTTACTTGATAATACAAACAGTAGCTGAGACAGAAGAGGCAGAAACAGCCTTGCTGGGAGAGGAAGAAATTGATACAGTGCTTAGTCAAAAATGAAGGAAATTCAAAAGAGAAGCCCGGGAGAAGTCGCGGCTCAAAGGAAGCTTGTGCATTTTCGCACCTTCCGCGTGCCTTATGGAGAAATCCCCAAGAAGACCAAGAGACATCAAGTTGACTTAACTTGAAAGAAAAGAATGCTAAATCTGTATTCTTCATCTCTTTACCTTTGTCACTGAAGAACATGTGAAATATTTCAAAAATTCTGTTTGGGCAAGGGTTGGTTATTAATTCTCTAAATACTCATTCAATGCCTTGATCTCATCCATTCTGTTAGTGTCAAGATAAAAAAGGGGGGGGCTAGAGAGACGGCTTAGCAATTAAGGCACTTGCCTGCAAAGCCATAGGACCCAGGTTCGATTCCCCAGGACCCATGTAAGCCAGATGCACAAGGGAGCACATGTGTCTGAAGTTTGTTTGCAGCAGATAGAGTCCCTGGTGCAACCATTCTCTTTTCTATCTGCCTCTTTCTATATCTCTCTCTCTCAAATAAATAAATAAAATAAAATATTTTACAAAAAATAAGATCAAAGAATTGGCACAGAAGCAAAACTGTCTGGGGAATGAAGAAGTGTCATGGGAGCCAGCAGTGAGGAGTGAGAATAGTGGGGAGTAGTAGGGTCCTGGGAATATGCTCAAAGTACATTATCCACATGCATTAAAATGGTTTTCTGCAACCAATATAATTTTATTTTATTTTTAATTAGTTAATTTTTACATAGGTTATTGTCTTATATCCCCTCACATGTATACCCATTTCCCTGAGGGCCCTCCTCATTAGGGTCATTGGTATTTACTGTGGGGTAATTAGGGCCTTGGCCAGTCTCTGGTGAGGGCTGTGCCTCAGGATAATTCGACCACCTTGTGGCTCTTACAATCTTCTGAGCCCCTCTCCCTCAACAATACCTGATGCTTTCAGGTCTGTTAGCAGTTTGATTTAGTGTTGAGTTCTCTGTAGCCTCTGTTATTCTGCTTCCATGTGTTTTGATTGACCATCCCTAGAGTTGGTTGTCAGTATAACATTGGGAGTAAAACTCATGCTGCTGCTTCCTCTGCAATTTCTCCTGGACTGCTGTAAATATGTTAGAGGCGGTATATCTTTGGTGGCCAGTTGGTTATCTTTTCTTGTCATATTGATGGACCTTAGATCTATTTTTATCTGACATCTATGAAATAAAACATATTCTCCAACCAAGGGTGAGAGCAACTTTGATTAAAGGGGATATGCAAGCTGGGCGTGGTGGTGTACGCCTTTAATCCCAGCACTCAGGAGGCAGAGGTAGGAGGATCACCGTGAGTTCAAGGCCACCCTGACCCTTCCAGGTCAGCCTGGGCTACAGTGAGACCCTACTTTGGCAAAAATAAATAAATAAATAAATAAATAAATAGGATATGTAAAGATGTTTGAGAGACATTTTAATGAGGATAGCCACTCAGCTTGTCCAGAGAACAATGGGGCTTCTCTCTGGGGGTTGTGAGTTTCCTGACTTTGGGTGCTGATGTGGTGCCTAGCACCAATTATGAGTTTTCTCCCACTGACTGAGACTCAAACCCAATTGGACGATAGTTGGTTTCCCACAAAAGCTGTGTACTGCCATTGAACACGTATACTTCTTGTCTTTCGGGTGGATTTTGTAGCTTGCAGAGTCTCCTGTTTATTCATGCTGCTGGGGACCATTATCACCCAGTAGCTCCCATAGCACTTTTTAGCACCATGAGGGTTTGCAAAAGACTGGCTTTCCCCTCAGTTCTCATTCTATTTAAAAAAAAAAAATTGTCAAGTATTGATTGACAAAGGAGCCTGTAAGTCCAGGCTGGTGAGACCAGAACCAAGGTAATAGTGAGTGAATAATGATAGAGAATTGGGGTTCAGTTTTCCAAGATGATGATCTCTGCTTTAACTTTAATTATGTAGGCCCAAGTACTTCCCCAGAGGAGAATTTTACTTGGCTAGTACAACTTTTCTGTAAGACTTTGCAAAGAGATGTGAGAGCATGGACTAAAAGCCACACTTGGAGAGCTAACTTGCCCACACGTTTAAATAGTGTCATTCAGCAACACTGTCCTCTCCTTGAACAAGTTCTATATTTAATACCATAGTGTCTGTTGGGACATTTCATCCACTGTGAAAATGACAAAGAAAATCAGCATTATGCTGCTGGTCATGAGAGAGATGAGAGGCTGTTAAGGGAAAAAGATTTTCAATGTTCATATCCCACACAATGCCCATTCATCAAACTCACACTTTCTGTGCCCTCCCAGAGTGGCTGGCTACTTTGGCCGTACCACAAGATAGACATACAGAAATGTAAAATGGCCTCAGAGCAGAAGTACATTTATTACTTGATTTTTCTCATAATGCTAACTTGTGGAACATGCACACATTCTCAATCTTCATATGTCAGTGTCACTCAGGTATCCCATACCTAACATTCTTTTAAAAGTCTGCATATTTGCCATTCTTCAATGCACATTTAACCTGGCCAGTATCCATATCGTTCTTCAGGGGAACCACTGGGGAGACATTCGTTCCATGCACTTGCTACATACCTGCAGGGTCACTGTTCAAGACAGTAAACCTTCTTTTCTACCAGTACATACCTAATGTATGGCACGACTTATATTTGTAAACCTGGCTAATCAGTCATGACTTCGCATTGAAAGAGTTATCTGTAAACCTGCTCTTGATTTTTTTTCCCACAACATAAAACATGCAGCATTCTAGTCATCTCTTTTTCTGTCTCACCACCATAGCACAACCCTGGTCAAGCCACTACCATGGCAGTGCTTCTTGGGTCAAGTCTCTAGTTTCCACCATGATGATCAAACCCATCTTTAGTTATGACAATTAACTGCTCATCTTGGCACATATTCCTGAAGCTCATCTTCCTTATAAAAAATAGAAAGGCCCAGTCTATGGCCATATTCTCTACTAATAATCTCTTCTTCAGAGGAAAGTCACTATGGATTTATCAAAGACTTTTTAATTTTTTTGTTTTATTATGTATTTATTTATTTAATAGCAACAGACAGAGAGAGAAAGAAGCAGATAGAGAGAGAGAATGGGCATGCCAGGGCCTCCAGCCACTGCAAATGAACTCAATCTGTATCCTCTACCACTGTCTCTAATAGTAGATAACTTACTTTCCTGGTGAACATAGGATCCTTCATTTGCAATAGGGGAACTTTATTATATGTAGATTTTTTGATATATTTAAACAGTAATGCTGACAATCTCATATACTAGAACTTTCTGGCCTGATATACTCATTAACATTTTTCCAAGTAAGTTCTTTTGTTTCCACTTTGCATACTGTAAGTGATCTTTGAGTTCAGTCTTGTAGGAACAAACTGAACAAACTGTGAGGACCAACTCATACAGTCCTTTCTAAAATATTACGTACTAACTTATGAGACTTTGAGTATATTTCAATTCAGTTTCTGGTCTAGAATTCTCAAGACCCAAACCCAGATCCACATGTCACTTCCAAATTGGCATCACAACGTGCAAGTTGCAACAGGACTTTTTCAGTAGAGGTTATTTCTTCCTACAGTAGATCTATAACTTCCCTTTGGAGGAAATTCAGAGAGCTGACTTTGGTATGACCTGTGGGCAACACAAGGGACAAGGATAAAACCGTGAGGACAAAAAGACTTATGGTGAGTCTCTTCTTATATAAGGTAACCATCCCATAGTCTCATGCAAGAGTTCTGAGGAGCATTGGGTAACCATAGACAAAATCTTTCCTTTGAGAATTGCACACTTTCAGTTTCCTAGCTACTTGATGTCCCACTCTGGATCTCTATCTTACTTTCTCTCATCTTCCTCTCTCTCTCTCTCTCTCTACACACACACATATACACACACACACAGGATATCATTTGTTAACTTTGATGCAAAAGTTTAATCACTGTGTACAATGTTTTAATGAATAAATAGATTAACAATGGTATTTGTATTTTAGATTGCTTTTAAGCCTCTCTGGAGTACCTGTTTTTAAAAAACCTTTCATAACAGCAATTTCCTAGATTATCCTCCAACTGTTCAGAATTCTTATGCTCTATTTCAGCACTACATAAGACATAAGAAAATGTATTCTTAAGAGAACTGAAACTCAGTTTTACTGAAATGAAATAAACTAACACAGTTAAAGAATAACATATTCATCATAAACATAGATATCTCAGCTCTATATCTTTCACTATTTCAAATTGCTTTAAAATGTAAAATTAAATTTGTTAACTAAGAAAAGGAAAACTATTTTTTAAGTATGGTTTCATATTGTTTTGAATGGTGATGTGTGTTTGTCTGCACATGTATATGGATGATATTAGTTTTTCCCTAAATAGCAAATTAGAATGTTTCATGAAATTAATGGAAAGAGTATCCTAGAAAGAATAAAAGGGAGCTGGATAAATTAAAGATTTTATCTTAAACCAAACTGGAGTAATTGGCTAAATTAACTTGTCTTAAAAAGACATGTGCTGAGACATTGCAAAATAAAGAAAAGATAAAAAGAAATTAGAGGAAATAATATGGGATATACACAGCAATAGTTAGGAATAACAAGAAGACTGATAATCCTATTGCAGAGGGCTATACAAGGTTTACATGTGTAGAAGTGAGTAAATGTGCCAGTTTATTGTATGAAAAGAAATCTAAGCCACTTCAACTGACCTACAGACAAAAATCTAGCAGTTGGATTCTCTTCCAAATTCTATAGAGAAAAATAACGGGATAAGAATTCAAGATAAAAAGAAAAACATAAAAAGAAAATATGAGTATAAGAAATAATATTCTTTTTTCTCTAGCTAATCCAATTTTCTTTTTTAAAAAAAGGCCATACTAAGCAGATTTATTAGTAAGCACTTTAAAATTCTGTATTTCTTAAAACCATTGTCTAATGGCTTTGGCATTTTAATAGCATTGATTACAGAATTATCATTATGATTCTCCAAATTTAATTAAGTAAAAGAAAATATTTAGTTAAAATTGATGCATCCATGTACTCTTCATGATAGAATGCACATCTGAGCTATGTTTTGATACATCATTTTCTCACTAAGAACTTAACAAAATAAAATAATCACACAATAAAATTATATTGCCTAATGTTGTGCTATGAAATGACCTATTATTTGCCTTTGAACTAGATTCCAAGAGCAAAAGATTATGTCTAATGTCTACCCATTGAAAACAGCAGGAAGAGCAACCAAAAAATTCATTATTGTGTTATGAAATTACTACTTACTGCTTTTGTCTTTATTAGATGGTCATTGACTTGTAAAATGTTAAAATATTTTATGTTTCAAAAATCGATTGATTGATAAGGTCAAAATCCAAAGGACAGAGTAAATTTGGTAATCATTTCAGGTAAAATACTTATCCTAATTCACAGCTTGAATAGAAGAAATGGTAAGCAACATTCCTGTTCATCTACAGAAGAGTTAATTGAGCATCTTGTTCTTTTCCTGGAAATTGGCCAGCCTAATCATTAGACTTCCTTATTGCCCTTTCTTTGATGTTTCTTACCAGGAACTAACTCCTTCCTGGCATTTTCCCCGTAAACCGTATCATTCTGTGTATCTCTTCTATGCATGCATCGCAATGGCAGCTATAGGAGACAGTAACTCAGCTTTGCAATCTAAAGCTTTTGTGACTCAAATAATGAGAATTTCAGCTAAAGGTGGTATTTTGGCATTGTTATAAGAAAGCTGACATGGCACTTTTGTTTAGGACTGGTCTCCCAAAAGGAAACATGAATTGAGTTATTGTTATACTTGTATGAAATATCCCAGATTTCTAGAGGAACATAATTAAATGTAGCTTTTAGAGTTCATATATTCAGCATCTGCCAGGTTCTTACAGTGAATAATAGATTATAACATCATAGAAGGAGAATAGAAATTTGTACAGCTCAGAATAATTGTCAGCCAAAGGACATCATTGCATCCCTGAGGTGGCAGTGTTGGTATTACCTTGGTCAGATCTGTGATCACATTAGAGCTCTGTAAACACTCCCAGCATTGGTATTAGGGATATTTTGGACAGGAAAGGAGCTGAATATTGTTCAATTATCTAATTTCTTTCCTTGTCATTCATCCTGAATAATGATTTGTTGGCAACCATGGTAGAGTTCATAATATTTTAAAATCATACTTGAACAACAGATTTAAGTTTTTGTTTGCCCTAAGTTAGTATTTCAGCAGTTTCCATGTGATTGTACTCCCTTCCTTGAAAAGGAAAGAGATAACATTTCAATACATAAAGAGCCATAACAGGATGTTTTTAAAATACTTTGATTGAAATAGAACTTGAATATTCCAAAACTATGTTTAGATTTATGTATTAATACTGTTAGTTACAATAAAAATATTCTTGTCTAGTATCTTGTCTGTTCATTTAATTTTATACTATGACTAACCTATCAGAGACATTATAAATACAGTCCAGGTATTATAAATCTGGATTATAAACAGTTTGAGTGACAAATCATTGTAGAGTAGCCAGAAAAGTAATTTGAATGTTGCATGATCATTAAGATTTATGACAGGTAGTGATGCAGATGGATAGAGGTTGGCCTTAGGGATGGAGATTAGCTGGTCATTTCCCCATGGACAGGGATGATTATCATTCAATATGATATGGTTCTAATTTATTTCCATTGGGCTTGTAATCAAAAGTAAGAATGCTTGCATGAAGCTAAATATTAAAGTTCTGTGAATGTTTGTCTAGGAGGCCAACTGTGATGGTTAAGTTTTGTGTCAAGTTGATCTGTTTAGGAATCCACAGGCATTCTTCACCAGTGGGTCTCTGAGGTTGCATCCAGGAAGGATTAACTAAAGGAAGAAATCCTTCCCCCAGGGTGAGCCATTCCCCCAGAGTGGGTGTCCCATGTCACTGGGGAGCTTTATCTAAGGAAGCTCTGAGGGCTGGAGAGATGGCTTAGCGGTTAAGCGCTTGGCTGTGAAGCCTAAGAACCCCGGTCCAAGGCTCAATTACCCCGGACCCACGTTAGCCAGATGCACAAGGGGGCGCACGCCTCTGGAGTTCGTTTGCAGTGGCTAGAAGCCCTGGCGCACCCACTCTCCTCTCTCTCTTTGCTTCTTTCTCTCCCTGTCTGTCGCTCTCAAATAAATAAATAAAAATAAACAAAAATCATTAAAAAAAAAAAAAAAGAAGCTCTGGGAAAAAAGATCCTCTCTTCTCATCTGGCTGGTGGTGTTGCCTGCTTCCTTCCAGCAGGGACTGAAGACCAGTGCAGCCCGAAGAGCCGCATCTCTCCAGGAAGCTTCCAGGCCTTCAGTTGGATTGGGACTGCTAAGGCATCCAGCCTCGGGGACTGAGCAGCTACCAGGTTCCTTGACCTATGGGCCTGCAAACTGCTCTTGTTGGACTGCCATAAGCTAATCCAATAAATCCACTTTTAATAGAATTCATTCAATATGTTCTGTTCCTCTCGAGAACCCTAAATAATACAGCAACAATTATCATTGAAGAAGAGAAAGAAATCAGCCATGTTAACATGCCAGTCGCTTGCTACTTTGTTGGAGACAGGAGATCAGTATTTGACAATCTGAATGTGTTTGCATAGTTGACACTGTCACATGATTGAAATAACAGAAGCCTATAGCATGCTAAAGTTCTATGTTAACATACATCTTTAACAGAAGTGAGCAATACTTTTAGTTGCATTCATGATGAGGAAAAAATAAAACAAGTAATAATTTTATGGCAACGCAATGCCAAGTATCAAGCTAGACCACCTTTCTAAGCACTGCCTCAATTAGGAAGTTTTATATTTCTGAAATACAAAATTCTGTGCACAAAATCCCATTTCTCTTCAGCTTAAATCATACCTAAGGTTGTACCATACAACAATCTCAAAGAAGATGACTATAATTAGATTTCTGGAAGTGAAGGTAGGATGCAAGGGGAAGAAACTTGTTTACCTGTGTCTCATTGGAACATTGCTCGTTAGACTCGCAGGAACAGGTCAAGAGCAGTGACTTCTTCACAGGAGCCCCATGTACATTACAACAGCACTTGTCATCACTGACTGTGGGTGCATCACCTGGCATATTGACATATTCGAAGAGAAAGTATAAAACAAAACAATAAAAGAGTAACTGTCAAGGACAATCCTTTGGGATCAGGGATTATATGTAAAATCCTCTGATTATTATATCTATCTATATCTATATCCTCTTTGAGATATGGAGGATATATATATATATATATATGATACACATATGTATATATATGTATATGTGAATTTTTATTAGTTGAAGATAAAATTATATTGAAGAGTTATATTTCTCAATGATTTTTTTTGCATTAGATCTAATCTATACCCTGAGATATCACTAAGTAAACTTTGGAAAATGCTAACTTAATCCTATGTAAATGATGCTGAAAACAAATCAGGTTAAATAATATAATTAATAGTTAATATCACATTGCATTTTGTTCAGAAGTAATGATGAGAATCTAATACTTTCCAGCCATGTATTAGGAAATGAGAGATAAAAATTTCCTGGACTAATTTTTTTTGTGTGCTATGGAAACCAATGACAGTGATAAAATGACATTAGACCATGAGTATAACAAGCTTCAAAGCTGAGTTAAATCACATAAAAGACTGCAGACTTCTGTTTTTTCTTTTTTTTTTTTGAAAATTTTCTGTTGTACTCACTGATTATTTGTAATGTTATTTTAGCTAGCCACTGTATCATTTCACATTTTTCACATTCAGCTTAAATGGCGTCTCTTCCATTTTAGTCTATTATGTAGCATACTGCTGCTATGAGTTTTATAGGTCTAGAATCAATGGTACTGAATATCATATAGCTAAACCCATCATATATATATATATATATATATATATATATATATATATATATATATATGAATTGATTGAATAAGGGAATTGATTAATGCAATCAAGTACCTTTGGCATCAATTCTAACTTTACTCACTGTATAATATGTTCCTAGATGTTGTACTTCCTTTTGTGTTGTGTTGCTATGACCACATACTTGACAGAGGAAACTTAAAGGAGGGATGTATGGTTTGGCTCACAGTATCAGAGAAGCTTGGTCTGTCATGGCAAGGAAGACATGGATGGTGACAGTGGCTGCATCTGCGATGGCAGATGTCTGTGACGACAAGTCACATGACACAGACCAAGAAGCAAATACTCAGATTGGAACCAGGGGTAGATATAGTCTTCAAAGAAGCCTGCACATCAATGGAGACCTCTTGCTGTCACCTGAGCCATACCTCTTAAAGGTTCCATAGCTTCCTAAAACATTACCATCTTCCCATGGAAAACAGCTCAACCATGAGCCTATGCAGGACCACTTCAGGCTTAAACCATACAACTACACAGTTGGATTAATTCATAAGTTCCTCCTTATTTTTAACACTTTGCCAAATAGGGTCTATAATTACTTTTTTCAGTGACATCACACATGTATCTATTTCCTTGTCACAATGCCCACTTCTTCTATACCCTGGAAGCCACTAAGCTTAGCAGTCTCCGCTTTTTAAGCCTTAGCTATTAGAAAAGACCACACCTTGAGAAGAGAGAAAAAAGCACATCTTGAGTGTGGGAGAAAAGACCACACCCTGACAGCAGGCTCTCAATTTTGATTCTATTTAGCACCTAGCATTTCATTTCAAAAACAACTGGTGTCAGCTTGTGCTTTAAATGCAATTGTGATGAAGTTATTGGAACTTATATTATATAGAAATTTAATCTCTGATAATGAATAAATCTTCCCAGGGGCCTGGATTTGTGACTTGGCATTTAATTTTATCTGTTCCTGAAACATGGTCATGAACTCAAATGTATTCATATCTGTCTTTGTATGACATAATTTTGCACCAAAATGGAATATTGATTTTATAAATAAATAGAACAATGTTTTAAAAATTCCTTATGTATCTAATTTTTTTCTTTCAGAAAATCTGTTAGCCTTAAAAAATAAAAGATAGTGATGTTTGACTATTTAAAGAAAGGTTTCTGTGGCTTTCCACAGAATTGAATTGGCATAAAACTTTCATTCTAAAAGATATCTTAATACTATTATTTAATTAGTAAAGGTGTAGCAACAGCACTGATCTCATAAAGCATATTAGGGAAAATAGAATCATGCCAGTTCAGAATAAACATAAAGTATCAAAATAATCTTAAAACCTCCAGTAATATTGAATATGATAGCTTTTTGCTGTATGAATTAAATTATACTAGTTTGTACATGAGTACCATAAGTAGGAAAAAAGCAGTCTCAATCATACAATTCTTTAAAAATAACCCATATATTAATATACTTAATTTATGTCATAATAAGAATATGTTGTCATATTTATGAAACTTTTCCATTCCATGTTAATAAAGCTATGTCCATTATTAAAACATATATATGTGTACAATTATGATCACAACTTTCTGTTTATTTTAGAAAACTCCCATAAGTAACTATTTTTGTAATGTACAAACTAAGTTGTTTCTAAAACCAAACCATATATATATATATGTATGTATGTCACCATTATTGGAGTAACATGATATTGTAAGTAGAGAAACAATGGGTTATAATTTGCAACCTATAAATGTGCTACCTGCATAGAAAATATTTTGCCAGTGAAATATAGTATGGATAATTATTTGGGAGCTTCATGTGAGTACATGCCTGGAATTCCAGCACTCAGAAGGCTTGAAGCTTGAGGAATGTGAGTTCAAAGTCAACTCTAGCTACATAGTAAGTTTCAGGCCATCTTAGGCCTGACAAAAAATACCTGGACAAAATATAAAAAAGATAGAAAAAGGTAAGCAGGCTATGACAGAACTTATTGCTAGTTATAAGCTATGATTACTGTTATTTGTTAGTGACAGGAAGTCCAGTATAGATAGAACTACTTACCAAGTTCACTATGCTTTTGATCTTGGAACTCCAGCGTCTCCAATGAAATGATTATGAATCTTTAGGTGAAGAGAATATACTCTTTAATCTAAAGAAGTTGTAAAAAATATTTTTAAGACAAAGGTAATTTCAAAGGAATTTTCTAGTGTGTGGTAAATAATGAAGCATCAACAATAGTTTACTTAATTTTTTAAGATTATATAGTGTTTTCAATCAAAGGTGAATTGCACTGCTCACTAAATGTTCCCCAGCCTTGTTCAAGACAACATACCTCTTATGATCAGAGCAAATACCCAGTGCTCACAAAGTAATTTAAAATGCAAATACTATTGTCATTAGACATAGTTATGCATCAGTAGAAAGGGCATTGCGGGAATTCTTTAGAAGACTGAAGAAAATGACTTATCTTATATAAAATGTTATCTATTAATGTGCTTTTTTTCTTATGAAAGTGAAAATATTTTCTAGCTAACCAAAGTCTATGTATGGTATCCCTTTGGGTGAAAGTGTGCATTAATGTCATTTTATGGAGTAAGAAAATTAGTCTCAGCTTAAAGTCACTGACTGAGTCAACAAATCCCTTCATATAAAAATGCAAGCCCCAGGCTGTTCAACAAATATCCTGAGTTTGTTAGTTCCATGGTCTCAGGTAAATTCCATCCTTGCTAGTTTAGTAGTTGTATAAATAGCTTCGTTGGGCTATGTCCTGCTTTTCCTTTATGTAACTCACCAAAAATAAACAAAGAAGGGTCTTTGGGAAACTGGTATGTATCTATTTAGAGTTAGAATCCTTCAGGTGATTTAAACTGTTGTAGAAAGATTTGCTCGTGTTGCTGAAACAGTGACTTTATCAGAGTTACATCATGGCTATCCCAAGGACAGTAATGATGTAACTCTAGGCAAAGCATAAAATTCAGTGTCTTGGGCAAGGTAGAAGACAGAAGATATTATTGATGCTTGGAAGAAAGGAGTCCAATGAAGGATATCTGAGTTTATATCACTTTCTACCTCAGGACACTCCCAGGTCTTAATTGGATTAGGAGAATCTAATGAGAAAGAAGTCTTACGTATTTATCTATGAAAGCAAAGAAGAGAATTTGGGGATGGCAAAATGCTGGAAAGTAAGTGTGTGTGTGTGTGTGTGTGTGTGTGTGTGTGTAAAAACAGGAAAAATGGGCACATAGAAAAGCATCAAAATCTTTACATAAAATAGAAATGGAAATGGAATTAGATCTGCATCAAGAACTGAGTTCAAGGCCTGTCAGAAGTCAAAGGAGGGAAGTTTAAAATCATGAACCAGTGAGTCATCAGTGAGTCATTTTAGCTGCTGTTCCAAGTAGTGAAACAGAATTTGGGGTGTAAGTACCATGTGTGAACTACCAACTAGAAAAAAAAATAGCTTCCTTAAGAGAGAGAAAGCAGAGTCCTCACAATGTAATAGCTCCACAATCCAACATGTGGTCTAGACTTTCAAACTAACAAACAATGTGAGCACACTCAGGAATGAAGGTACAATCAATAAAACCAGACCCAAAGATGTGATAAACGTCGGTAGTAAGAGAACAGTAGTTTGTATTTATTAACTACAACCAGAGTGCTAAATTATTATCCAATGATTGAACATATGAAGTAGACAATGGAAAATTAGATGCAAAAGGAAAATTTAAAACTGATAATTATAATATGAAATAAAACTTTAAATAAGAATGAAATGCTCTAGTAAAGAACTAAGTTTTAAAATGCATGATTATGTTGATGGGAATAATCTATTCCAAAGAAAAGAGATAAACAATTTTTGGTTTTTGTATCTTTTGGTGTTGAGGACAAGAATGCAAGGCAAGTGTTCTGTCATTGAGCTATGTGCCCAACCCTTACTGTTGAGCCACAGTTTCCCCACGTATATCAGGCTAAACTTGATCTCATAATCTTCTTGCTTCTGTCCTCCACATACTAGAATTATAAGTATCAAGTACCAGGTCTGACAAGAATTTTTAAATATAAAGGAAGCTCCAGTTACCTATTCGACAATGTCTGATACACATATATGTATATGTATGTATTAGTATATATGGAGAGAGCAGAGAATAACACAGATATAACACAGATTATATTTTCTGTAGGGTAACTGTCAAACATTTCTCAAGCATGAGCACTGAATCAACAGCTACTACAGAACAAGACACATCCAGACGC
Organism: Dipus sagitta; assembly: GCA_036346955.1. Taxonomy (NCBI): domain Eukaryota; kingdom Metazoa; phylum Chordata; class Mammalia; order Rodentia; family Dipodidae; genus Dipus; species Dipus sagitta. The sequence continues at coordinate 17,134,612 of CM070785.1, read as the reverse complement.
AACTACCATTATGGTTCACATGTGAGCTGTCTTTCCAAAGACTCATGTATTGAACCATAATCTCAAGCTGTCTAACGTATAAGGGACAACATAAAAGAAGAGAGGGTTTACTTTCATTTGCAATTTCATAAATTTTAATCCACCATGGTCTAGATCTGTTGTTTTAAACTGATCAATGAATAAATTCACTGAGGAAATCAAAACTATCTTGAGCCAAACAATTCTCTGTAGTCCTTCCTCTAAATGCTTGTATGTTTGCCACAGTGGGAAATGAAACTGACAAACAAACCTACATATTATCTAGTAAAATTTCTGAAAGGCAGATATAATGAAAATAATTCAAATATAAAATATAGTGTTACAATTACTCAAAAAAAGAGTTCTATCTAGGTATAAGAATATTGCTTTTGTTATACAGAAATAGAATAGCAAATCCCCTAGGAGTTAAGGGGGTTAATGTATGGATGTATCAAATCAATCAACAAAAAAACTGAACAAAATGGTATGATGTACAAGTATTAATTAATTATTTAACATAGTAGGAAGTAAAATGCTTTCAATTAATCCGAAAATATGCAAGAATTGAGGGATGCATGACAAAAAGAAGCAAAGAGCTAAGTACATATCTTGGTAGAACAGTTGCCCAGCATGAGCACACTTCAGTGTAAAAGAGGGAGTTGAGGAGGGAGGAATAGAGTGGGGAAGTAAGATTAAAAGGAGGAAAAAATAGAAAAATAGCATGCTGGTATATTTAGGACAAATAATTAATAGATAACTAGTACTCATGTGCAGACTGAAAAATGCAGTTAAAGAGTAGAGAATATCAGGTTGGACTTTACAAAGAATAATAATCAGGTATATGGTTAGTAAGAAAAATTCAAATTAAGTATAAGGTCACACACAAAGTGAGTAAGAAATGTGTGTTGCAAAGAGCACTTATTGGAAAAGTTCAGGTTATTGCTAGTATCAGTAAAAACAACACTTTAAGGGACAAAGAAAGTCATTTAGTAATGGTTGACAAACATCATTTGTTAGAATAATTAATTATGAGGCTACAAGTTAATAGTAACAAAGGTAAAAAATACATGTATCAAAAATTGAAATAATTTGAGTGAAAATACACAAATACATACTCCTGTTTCAGTGGTCTATAACATTATTTCAACAATTTCTATACTAAGATAATAAAACAATAAAGATGCAGAATATTTGAGGTACAATGTTAATCACCTTGACATAGTTGAAATTATTCAAACACTAAATGAAACAGTTTCAGAACACATATAATTATATGGGGGAATGTTTACCAGTCTATACTGGCATACAATTTCCAAAGAAGAAATGCTTACATACTACAATAGAATAAGTTAACAACAATAATGTGATATTTATAAAAAAATTAAATGCCTATAAAACAGAGGATTCAACTCAGCATTCTTAGTTTATTAATTAAGAAGCTAGACAACCTGACTGTGGTGATTTGAATGTGAAATTTTTCCTGAGGCTTCAGACATTTGTGATTAAGTCTCATAGTGAAATCCCAGCTTTTGGAGTCTTTGAGAGGTAGAGCTTTCTTAGAGGAGGCATGTTGCTTGGGGAGAACCTTGAGGTTTGTTGGTCCAGTCCTACTAGGTGATCACTGGGTATCTCAATCTTACTGTCATCTCCTAGCTGATGTGACAAGAAGTGATGCCGAGCCTTACCTCCCCTGCTATATTGAAACCTCCCCTTGAGATTGCAAACCAGAACAAACCCTTTCCTACCATCAGCTGCATTTTGTCAGATATTTTGTCCTAGCAGTGAGAAGGTAATTGCAAAATAACCAACCGAAAGAAAGCAGAAGAATATATTTAATAAATAGGACAGGAATGAACCAAACAAAGAGTAAATTAAAAAAGTTAAAACAAAAAAAATAATGAACTGCAAAATAAATAAAGTTCATAAGTATTTTTATGGGCTTGAGACTCAAGAGAATTTTTCAACTTTTTCTAGTAACAGAAATGATAGGGAAGTATTTCTACTCAAAGCAGACATGGGTATGTTCAGTTAAGCTAATTTAATTTGTGTTTGCATTTGCATGTATTTGTGCACATGTGTTTCGTCTAACTCCAAGAACACATAGACAATTGGATTTGTCCCTAGAATGTGAACTCTTCCATATATTATTCATCTAAAATATAATGAAATGAGGAGGAAAATATTTGGCATGTAGAAACATCAGCTGACACAATTCAACACCCATTCAAAAGAATAGGTTGTGGCTTTGATTATTCTTTAAGTTTTGATTTCACTTCATGTATTTTCAGGCTATGTGTTGGGTGTATATACATTAAATGTTACTGTGAGTTTCTGGTGAGTTATAATTACTGAGGTAAGAGCAGTCATGACTATAAGTATCTCTATGTTTGGAAATGATCTGAAGCTTACACCCCCTTGGTCTAATATTAATATAGGTATTCAAGCTTCTTGTTGACCTGGAATTCTCTACATAGTCAAACTCGTGGTGATCCTCCTATCTCTACCTCCTGAGTACTGGGATTAAAAACGTGTGCCACCACCCCAGCCTACAAGATCCCTCTAGACCTCACATCCCACCCCTTAAAAGGGTTCTAGCTCTCTAGGTCACTTACCAAGATAGTGCAGAGCTCTTTGTGTGATACAAACAGTAGGAAAAAAAATTGAAAGGGTGAGGAGAAACATCAAAATGTCCTTACCATGTCTCTAAAATTCACCCCGAAATATCTCAGGTGTATCACCTGGGCAGCTGACTAGAAAAAAGTTTCCTAAAAGATGACTCATAATCAAGAGGGCACAATGTGTGGAGAAACAGGTAAACCAAAACAGCAAGGGCAACTGAGTCCCCACTGGGGCCATTGTCAATTCCTCTTCACAGCTCTGCCAGCAAAGGCCATGCACAGAGATGGCGAACATGATCATCTGTTCCTATGGGCTTGTTTTCTACAGCTCTGTAGAAGGAAATAAGAACAGAGCACTGAGTGAAACGACAGAACATTTTCAAAATGAGATGCCATGTGGAAAAATCCAAGTCAGTTACTTACATCTAACCTCTCCTCCATTTCAGGTGAGAAGTCAGTGACCTACTCTATGTTTTTTGTTTGTTTTCTTTTTTTATACATGATTACAGGGATATTTGGAAAAACGTAACTGGCTTGTCATCCCACATAAAATCTAGATTAAAGCTATAATTCATAAGAGGCTTGTGATTTTGTTCTAATGCTCTGACATTCAATGAGTTGCAAAGGTACTAGATACAGGTGAGAAGTTCAACATTTCTTTTTTCAGTAAAGTTTTAAAGCTTCTTGACTAACTTTGCTGTCTTTCACCAATAGTTCAATGGATATGTTCAAAAGTGAAAACTAAGAAAAACTTCATCATGGAAGTTCTACTAAGGTTATTTCTATGGGAATATGAAACCCAAATGAATCAGATCACTAGGACCATGTAAGCCTACCTACAGCTCCATATTTAGTTAAATATAAATTTTATTGTGAGAAATAAATGCTACTCGAACTCAGACCTAGGGCAGCCTTTAAGAAAAATTGTCTATTGGCCTTGGTTAGAAATGAGTTCAAAACTTTTCTAGTTCCAGTTTTCATGCTCATATCATCTTGATTCTATTCATTTTAATAGCACTGTTTGATTCTTCTGTTTCTCCATCTTGGATAGTTTGTAATAAGTATGACCTGATAGATAGACAAGTGTCTGGGAATGTATACAACCCCTTTTAACAGACAGGCTACAGCTACATGCATATTTTTGTACATAAATCTAATGACTAGAGCACCAAGGCAATAGTTCAAAAATAATTATTATAGTCTTCCCAAGTAAATATAATTTCAGTTTCTAATTTCAAGTAAGGAAAATTAAGGAGTTACAACTAAGTTGGTATCAACTTATTCAAGCAAAGATTAGAATAGAATCAAAGCAATAATCCAAATTCTTTTAAAGGCAACCAACTTTGGCTTAATAAACACATCAAATATTTCATTTAAATAGATTATAAAAATATTTAATTCTTCCATACTCTATGTCTGCCTTTGTTTCATAAACTTATTCAGTTGCTAATATTAATAAACTTTTCACTATGCTATAAGAAGGTAAAAGGTTTCATATCTTAAAAATTCTGTGATTTAGAATCTTTATCTTCTTCACTTTACCAGAAAGATTAATAATATTACATATTCATATGTACGCATCTATTTGAAATTCAGTCTCTGATAAGATGCTACAATATGTCTTTAAGGCAAATATAGGTATCTGAAATAAATAGAGAGAGGCCTGTTTAATCACCTTTTGAGCTATCCAACATAAGAAACTTTCTCAGACATCCTTTGTATTACTTCTTTAAACTTTAAAAAAAAAAAAAACTGCAGCTACAGGTTTTTTAAGATTTCTTTGAAACAACTGAAGAGTGAACTTTAATTCATGTTTTTTAAACAAAGGTTATATGAGACTTACAGCAGTCTTACAAAAGACAGATATCAGCAAGAATTGCATATTACGCTCTGAGTGCAACTGACTTTCAAATTTCTCTACAGGTATTATTTCCCATGAATAGGAACAAAGAGAAAAAACAGTTAAAAAAGCATATTCAAATGTGTGCATAAAAAGGCATGGTAAATGAATACTGTTTAGTTTGCTGACATAATTACTTGAATGTAATTTTTATGAGTCGTAGAAATCTTGGCATTTTCACTGAACCAGATAATTAGACTGTGAATAGAACAGGGTCAGAATAATTAATACATCAAAACTAGATGAACTTTTTCTAATTATTTTTATTTAATCTCTATTATAATTATTGTTATACTCTGCTGAGCATGATTGCCTCATGTTCATAGATTTGAATGCAGTCTTATAGCTGCATCCTGGGACTTTGTGGAATATTAACAAACCGTGGCCTGGAGAAATTAGAATGGTGTAGTTTCATGATGGAATTCTAAATTGGAATTTCATATTTTTCTATATAGTTGCACAAAATTTGTTCCATAATCACAAAAATATGAATTTTAAAACAAAGTCTCCTTTCCTTTCAAGTTACACTTCCCCAAAGTTCAAGAAAAATTTTTTCTGAATTTTTTGAGTGGCATGTCATCAGTGATTCAACTCAGGTAAAATTTCCAAAAGATGATTGTATTACATTAATTTTTCATCATTTGAGAGTTTTAAATATCATGATAATTCTTAATCATAAAAGCAAATGTATCAACAGGCAGTAAAGGTCATTACTAACTTAATTAAAGACTTTCAAGATCATGTTAGAAAGTAATGGTATAACTTTCTGGTTGTGATAATAGCTACCTAACTGTGCCAGACCTTTGAAGTAGCCATATAAATAAAGTGAAATAAATTAAACAGAAGATGAAACCAAGAATAATGATAAAAGATTTTTAAATCTTAGTGCTGAAAGATTGCATAGGCCAATTCAAAAATGATTAATAGTTAATCTGTGTCTGGATACTGAAATAGCTATATCATAATACAAGGAGAATGTTAAATTTTTTCCCACACAAAAAAAAATGTAGCCAGGAAAGGTGACAGTTCAAGATAGCAATGCTTGAGGTTTCTCCAAATTCTCAATTCTTCAATGACACATGAACCAATATTTCTCACTATATTCATAATTCAGGGCAACAGGTATAGGGTTAGATTCTGGTGAAATTTTGCAGGAACAAATTATTTAGAAAAATAAGCATATTGAGTGATTTAAACCAGTATCAGGAAGACAAATATATGTTCTCTCTCATATGTGGTTTCCAGATTTTTTAATATATATATGTTTTTATGCATGTGTATGTAAAAATATAGAAGGGAAACTATCTAGGGGAACAAAGAGGATGTATGGGAGGAGGAATTGACACTATTTTTACATTATTTAAGAATTTTTTAAAAATAGGGTAGGGTTGCAGCTCTGTAATAGAGCATGTACTTACCCTTATGATGTAGTAAGTTCACACCACACAAATCAAGAATTAAGAAGAAAGGCTGGAGGGATGGCTTAGCAGTTGAGGTGGTTACTAGCAAAGCCAAAGGACCCAGGTTCGGTTCCATGGTACCCACATAAGGCCAGATACCCAAGGTGGCACATAGGTCCTTTGCAGTGGCTGGAGGCCCTGGTGCACCCACTCTTCCTTTCTATCTCATTCTTACTCACTCTCTCTCTCTCTCTCAAATAAATTATGAAAGAAATAAAATAATAAAATAATTAAGAATAAGAATTTGGAGAGATATCTCAGTGATGGAATATCTGCTCAACATGTAGAAAACTCTGGTTCTAATTCCCAGTATTGAAAACAACAACAAAAAAATCAACACTGAGATACTGAATGTTAGTAAATGTGAAATGTACCCCTTAGGTTCCGTATTTAAACATCTGCCCCACCACCACTAATGGATCTGTTTTATAAGGTGTAGAACTGCTCTGGATGGTGTGGATCAATGATAGTGGGTCTTGAGGCTTGATAGCCTGGTCTGCTTCCTGTTTCGTTTCTGTCTCATGTTTCAACACGATGTGAGGTGGGGAGTCCAGCTGCACACTCTTGCTACCATGGAAGTTTCCTGTCTATGAAGAACTATACCATCAAACTGTAAGTTCACATAAACCCTTCTTCCCTTAAGCTCCTTATGTCAGGAGTTTGGTCACACCAACAAAAATGTAACTAACACAAATCTCATTATGTAAGTAAGGGAAAGTATTTGTCATGAATTGCTAAAATAAATACAAAATAGAAGAATAATAGGAAAAGGAGAATGTAGTGCCAATACAAAGGTAAGTTAAAGGTAGAAGAAATGAAGATAGCACAGTGGAAAAGAATCAATGTGGCTCCAAATAATGTAACTGACATTGTGAGGACAATATCACTAAGAAAGGTGACCACACTCTGAAAGCATCAAAAAAACCTCTAATAGTAATAATGGTATACTATAAAGGAGAGAAAAAAAAACAATGAAGCCAAAATTAATTTTCAGACAGTATATTATTTAAAACAAAAGCACAAGGGGCTGGAGAGATGGCTTAGTGCCTAAAGTGCTTGCCCGTGAAGCGTAAAGTCCCAGGTTCATTCCTTAGCACCCACATAAGCCAGATGCACAAGGTGGCACGTGCCTGGAGTTAGTTTGTTTGCAGTGGCTAGAGGCCCTGGCACACCCATTCTTTCCATCTATCTGCCTCTTTCTCTTTCTCTCCTTCTCTCATAAATAAATAAAAATAAGTAAAACAAAAGAGAGAGCAAAGGCATTGAGAATGGTTAAAGGATTCATTAATTCCTACAAAATGACAGCATTTAGAATGAATTTGGCATTTTTTTCTTAATTTCAAGTTTAAAGACAAAGATACCATTATTTAGACAAAATGTTAAAAGAAAGATTTCAAGTTGCTGGTTTTATATTCTAGTCATAATGCACTGTCAGGAGGAGAAGGAAACTCAGAGAAAGACATGCAGTCAAAGAGCACTGCACCAGAACGAATGACTCATGTGCAAAAAGAAAAGAAAAATCTCATGCCCAGATATGGAGTTGAAAGATGCTATGAAACTTGTACCTGAAGATGCCTACCAGGGGGCGAAGAGGTGAATAGTACTCAGCAGAGAAGATTGGGTGTTTGACATTACTCTTGTATGTTCTGATATTGGTTAAAATACATTCCCATAACCTGAAAATAAGAGCTATCATGCAAACTCAGCCAGCAGGCTACTTCTAGAGAACAAATGACAACAACAAAAAAATTCATTTGATAACATTGAAAACCATGAAAAATTTAGTTTCTATGCATACAGATATTAGTGCCTTAAGTAATATTATGAATGCTACAAGTGAAAATGTGATTTTTTTCTCCTGTAAATACACAATGCAAAATAGGATCATGACTATACTGATAACTTCGTACAAAGATAATATTTATTCAACAATTTTGGGAAAAATGATCATTTTAAAAATAATCATTAAATTAGATATTTATCTTATACTTTAACTTAGTACGAATTTAGGGTAAAATTTATCTAAAACACCCAAGAAGAAAATAATGACAGTATTTTTGTGCCTGAAATAGCCGCAGGAATTTATAGTACAAGTGTATCCACAAAGTGAAAATTAAGTACTGTAATGCTCTTTCAGAAAGACCTATGATGTTCTTACTCTAAACAGCAAGCACAGTTTGTATGAAGTAATCAGTGACTGGCCCCATGTAATTTATGTGTCATCTCTCTTCAAATATGCACCAATAAACAGATATGAAAAATAAGACACAGTTTTAAAAAATAAGTAGCCAGGTGTGGCGGCACACACCTTTAATTACAGCAGTTGGGAGGCAGTGGTAAGACGGTAGCTGTTACTCTGAAGCCACCCTGAGACTACACAGCGAATTCCAGGTCAGCCTGAACTAGATGAGACCCTACCTCAAAAAAAAGATAATAATGCATAACTTACATTTAATGTAAACTTCAGATGAATCCAGCTCTATATTCTGAACATTTATTTAAATAATCATATTTGACAATCACAAGAAACCTCTGATCAAGTGAACAAATGAAATAAAGAAATACATTGCATAGTGACACAAATAGAATGAGATGGGTGCTGGACTTGAACCCGAGCCTGATGACAAGTGAGTGTTCGGTCCACTGCACACTGCTCTCTGGCGGTTGTGTTATATGCAGTGAATATAGGAGAGTTTGGTCAGTTCTATTTTTAGCTATAACCTCTTGAATTAGCATACCCAGACTTATAGTAATCACTCCATAAAAGATTGTTGGAAGCTTGAATATATGCAGAGAGGACATTGCACAAGAAGTTAAGAAATACAAGTCTAACAACAAATAAAATTACTATTTCAAGCAAGTTTTCAGTGCATGAATTATGGTAAGGAATGTGGAGTGCAAACGTCTCATGTGAAGGATACTTGTAAGGGCAGCATACTGTCTATAAATAAAGCATCATGCCCCAAGAGAGCAAGACAATAGCAATATATGTAAAGTTAGGACATGAGCACATGTAAGCTTCGACTTTAGTTTTGGGATAAATATTACAATCATATTCAAAGTAAATGTCACCCAAATAAAACAGAATCAAACTCCTCTGCCCTTGTCACATAAATGTGATGGTAAACTAGATTTCTTACTCTCTGCTGTGTTTATCCCTCCGTTTCTTCATTACTATTTTTGTTACTTTGTAATAAGGTTTAAAATATGAAATCATTTTTTAAATCATAAGTGTGATTTTAATTTAGGAGTGTATAAATTTGTCTACAAGCTAATAGTTACCTAGGCTTCATATTTTATTGTTAATAATTTGTCAGAATTGTAGCCTCATGTTATATATTCCATGCATAAGGACATAGATTAGAAAGTGAAATTTGGCATACCTCATATTTTTTTTTCACTCTGAGTCACCCAATATCCATGGCCTCAGATGTTCCTGGAGCATCTTGGTGAACTCTCCGTGTGTGCCAACTCCCAGGCAAGTGAAGAAAATGTCGTTAAGAACCTGGACTTTCTACTGAGCCATCTCTGAATCCTCAAATATTCTTTAACTCATTAAAGAATTTATGTGATCCTTTTAATGACCTCAGTTAACTTTTTCTTTAAATTTATGTAGTTTAAGGATCCACTTAGACCATTGGCTTTCAGGAAGTGTAGTTCAACCCAGAACAAGCAGCGGGATACACATATTAATGGAGTGAAATTATTATGAAGAACAGGAGGAAGACCAGAGACAGATGATGGAGACAATAGATTATCAGGCCTGTCATTTTCCTTGGCAATGCCTGGGAAATTGTGAAGACTTGAAATGAGGAGAGTAACCTATAAAATGATGCAGTGAGTGCATGGAGAGCTGTTGGGACAATTTGTCTAATATCATATAAAAATCTTTGAGAAATGGAATACCTTTATTACCTGTTTGAGAATTTGAACCCTTGTGCATTTAATGCTTAAATGCATAAAGACCTTATAAAATAAAACTTTAAAATGCAACCCCATTGAATGTGTGCTGCATTCATCTGAGTTCTAAAGGATCCTTTTACAAGCATTCTTGAATGTGAATACCTCACTGGCAGCCAGTGCTCTTGTACTAGAAACTATGTAGAAAGCTACCAAGATTTGTGTGTAAGTCACACGCATATTTATCTGGTCATTTCTTTATTTTTCTTAATTTTTAAAATATTTTATTTATTTATTTATTTAAGAGAGAGAGAAATAGAGAGAAGAAGAGAGAAAGAGGCAGATAGAGAATGGGTGCTCAGGGCCTCCAGCCACTGCAAACAAACTCCAGACGCATGTGCTCCCCTTGTGCATCTGGCTTACGTAGGTCCTGGGGAGTTGAACCTGGGTGCTTTGGCTTTGCAGGAAAATGCCTTAATAGCTAAGCCATCTCTCAAGCCTCATTTCTTTATTTTCATTTCTTTATTTATTAGTTTTGTTAAAGTCTGGAGCTCAGACTGACTTCAAAGTCCCTAGGTCTTCGGGGCTGGTCCTTTACTAGAGCGCCTGCTTTCGTCCGGCAGCTGTCGGTATTGCAGGCCGGCACCGTCACGCGCAGCTCTTGTGGTGCATCCGCAACACCCTGTTCCTTAAATGACTTCTAATAAATACAACTGGTACTCAGAGTTGCACATTGATTTGCACATGCGAAGGACAAGGGAAAAATCTGCCCAGGTACAATCTTCATAGCCACACACTAGCCATCATTTCCTACTTTCTGTAAAGCTAAAAAATCATGCAGCCCTGCTGCGTCAAATGATCCTCAAGTCTCATGATCTCTGTCCTGCGTGCATGTGCATGTGGACATGTGTGTTTTTGCACAGAAATTCAAATTAGTGTTTAGTCTTTGTCTTTTAGATTCTGAAATATTCAAAACTTAGGGAGATATTTTTTTTCTCAGAATAATTCTAAAAAGTTTCTCTTTGTATCTGATTCTTTTTTTAATTTAAGGAACTTGTGTTACTTCTCTCAGATATAGTGTGGACAGGAACAAACATATAACTTTTCAGGATTTGACCTCACATTTTTCAAGATTTCAGATAAGTCCTGTCTTTAAAATTCTTATGTAAAAGGTCTTGACCAGGGTTAGGAATGTAGCTCAGTAGTAGAGGATTTGCCTAATATGTGTAAGTGCTTGAGTTTGTGCCCCAGAACCACAAAATACCCTGGCTACATGGCATCTAAAAAATTGAACCTTAATAATAGTTTTAAAAAATTAAGAGGAAAAATCTTATGATCATTATTCCAGTTTTGATCACAAATCAGTATATGCAATCAAAAGTTAATTATTAGTCACAAAGGGAAGGGGCTTTTCCTTTAATTATGCCCTTATATGTACACGTTCGCATATATGAAATAAATGCGGGCGTGTTTCATATAAAATGCATGTATTGACATCACTGCAGATTTCCTTTGTGATATAACCAAACTCTAGTCTTTAAAACTTTAGTTTTAAGTTAACTGCAAAATTAAAATATGCACATAGTAGCTTCACTTTATTAATTTATATCTAACTTTGTAGTAAACGGGAAACAAGTTTTGAAAATGAGTCATTGTATACAGTCTAATAATCTAGGCACAGAAAGAGAATATGTCCAAATTGCTCTCAAATGCTGCAGAATATGGTTGTACTATCATGTAACAAAAGGTTAGAATCTTGCCAAGACACAGCTAGACCTTTGCTGGTTCCCAAGAATATCTTCCCAAATGTATGTGATTCATTCAGCTGCTGGTTGTAGGAAGCAAACACAATGTAAATATCCTGAAAATGACTTTATCTTACCTAGTTTGCCTTTTCAGATCTATAAATATATCTATACAATATATGCATATATATATGTATGTATATATATATGATGTACCCCCGCTAGAGACAAAAATCTATGCATGTAAACTCTGAAATATTTTATATTAACAGCAATAAAGTTCCCTTTTACAACAATTATACTACAATTAGGTAACATTTACATTTACTTCCTAATCTGGCTGTGTTGATAAAGAAGGAAAATATCTGAAATTGAGAAATTAAAATTTTTGAAATTGATCCATTCTCCTAAATGTAAACACACTATAGTATTGCTCAGAATTCTCCATTTTATTTTTGATTGTTTGCATTCTATTTGGCTATTTTGTAAATATTTTAGCCATTGTATCTTCCATCAGAGAGGGATAGTTCTTTAAAGCTAATAAATGTTCATTCTGTCCTAATTTGTTACTTTCCATAAACAATAGTTAACTGTAAAGTTTTATTTTTAAGCTAAGAACTTAAAATGTGACTAAGAAACACATATCTGAAATAGACCAAGGTTTCTATTGGTTAAAAAAGCAATACATTTTCTAAACTGAGTATAATGTAACTGATCATTATTGACTAATTTCCAATATTATAATAGTTCACTCATTTTAATTTTATTTTAATGCAATCATCTTTCTCCACTCATTAAAATAATCTGAGCTATTTCCCTTCATATAATCCAGTAAAGCTGTTTACAATCAGAGACTCCTTACTAAATTCAATGCATTGAAATATGACTTCTAAAAATTAAATAAATAAAATATTTCATGATTCCAACCTATGATAGTATCCCACACATTTAAAATTATTACTAAACTTTGAATTGATAAAAGTTCAGATGTTTACAAATTCTAACTCAACATAAAATTCAGTGCAAAAACTGTTATCATCCTATGTATATCTAAATTTTTTCCTAAAGCATTTATTTATCCTCACTGAGTTTACAACCAATATGCTCTGGAAAATTAAACCACCCTCAACTCATTGTTTTAACTACCAACCATTTTTTGAAGGGCATATCCACTGAACTTTGCATAAATATGCATGTTAGAATGATTTGATAAAAACCATAAAATGCTAAAGAAATTGAATGATATCAAGTGACAAGTATATTCTTAAATTCTCTCTTGTCTGCAAGCTATACACTACAAAGTATAGAAGGCAATACACTAACCTGTCTGTACTTTCCCGTCACTTGCTTTTTAGCTCTCTTATTTTTATTGTACCTTCCTTTTCCATGCACACTTGGCATTCTATTGAATATCATTCATCAAGTTGCTAAAGGTTGATTGCAAGTAAGGAAGCTATTGACTATTTTAGCATGGAATGGGCCAGAAGGCAAGCAGACCAAAAAGAACATGAGATGTGTGATCCAGAGTCGCCTGGTATAGTTTGTACTTGGGTGTTCTCAAAAACCCAGGGCTCAAGGGTTGTGGTACTGAATTGTATTAAGGACACTTTGCATATTTTGGAGACAAAAGCTGTCATTGCCATCCAGTGGCAACACGTGTTATTACATGTTTAGCCAAGTCTGCATTTGTTTTTTCCTAGGAACTAAATGGAGATTGACAAGGCGTCTGGCAGCAAAAACAAACAAACAAACAAACAAAAAAGGAAAAAAAGGGAGGGAGGAAGGGAAATAAACTGTGTTTATTTCTTCTTAATTCTAGTCTTAACTATCCAAAGTACATGAAATATATGTAGGATTAATTCTTCAAGTATCTTTCATTTTAAGATTTTAAGAGTTCACCTATTTTTCTCTGTAGGTTTAAGTGGAGGATTTTCTCTCACTTTAATAGAATATAAAAGCATGTAGAATTTAAAGACTTAGGCAAGAAAATGTTTATTAATGTTACTGAACTAAGATTTAATGATGTTCAATAAACCACAAATAAACACATATTTATAAATTAAGGATTCTTCATTGATTAAAATCTCAGAAGAGTTTTTCAATGCCATTATAACTTGGAAGCATTCTAACCAAGACTCAAAACATAGTGAAATAAACTGTCCAGCTCAAGTGGGGGTATAGTTCACGTATGTGTTTAGTAATACAAATAGATAATGACAAATGAGCAGCACGGAGTGATTCCTCCTCTTTTCAATGTGGTAATGAATGCTTAATTCTTTATTTCTTCTTACATTAGCCATCTTTTTGTATATTTTACATAAAAATAAATACTTCTCTTGTCTTCTGAATAAGTTTCAGTGGAAGTCTCACCAATTTCTTTAGCTTTAAATTTATTCATAATTTAAAATGTTTCACTTTTCAGCAATTTTCATTTAAAAATTGTATTTTTCCCACAAAGGATGCATCCTCCTTAAACAAGCTGGATTTTGTAGGTATCACATATCAGTCTGCATCTCTAATAGAATTTAAACCATGCCAACCTCGATTGTTGAAGTTCAGTGTTCCTTCCTTCTAGTTAGTGATTATGTATAATCAAGCTCTACATTTTTGTTATAAAGATTCCGTAGATCTTTTCTAGGCATTGATTTTCTATGCCATGTTGCTATTTGTTTTTCATTCTCTGAAGAAGCCTACAAAGAGAAATGAGATCACACAAGAAAGATTGTAGGGTACATTTTTTTTTAAATGAGTGACATTATTTTGCCTAAGAGAGTGAATGGCTTTATTATATGGAACGCATATTTATATTTTTCTATGTGAATACATGTTTATAATACATTAAAGTTAATCCACAGAACTAAAATGAAAAGTGAGTTAATCTGAGATGTTTTCTCTTTGTTTTTGCCGATTTGTCTGCAGGGGTTCTTTGGCACATATAGAACTGTTCATTTACTTTGGAATTGGTAGTCTAAATCATTTTCAACAAACCATGATCTGCCAACAGTCTTCAAAACTAAAAAAAAAATGAATATAAAGGAGGTATGCATAAGAAATGTATACATTAACATCATTACACACAATGACACCCTTATTTTGAATAACTTGTATTAAGCAGAATCAAATCAAACATAGCTGAATGAAACATCTTCATGTATATTCATCAGTTAAAATGCTTTGAACATTTCCTTCAAAAAGAAAAAGTATCTATTACCTCGGTGTTTTCCTAATATATTTGCTTGATATGTAAGCAACTACTTTCTTCAAGTAAAACCTGGAATTCACCCAACTGCGGCAACAAACCTGCATACAGTTTTCTTAGAAATGCGGCATGATGCCCGCTTTTCTCTAGGTTGCTATATGTGTGCTTCTCACCTACTCTTCAGGTTGGGAGACTACACTTCTATTTGTCTTTGGACAGCAAGTTATTCACTCAATTTAATGCTTAATTGTTCTACAATTAATCTTTTAAGCAATGCATGCATGCCACTGATAACTCTGTTCTGATTTCAATTGATGTTTTTTGGAATATTTGAACATCTAAAGTAAGAGATAAGTATTGCTTTTATTCCATATCTATTGTCATGGTCAGTGCAAGTTTTATGATGGTTTTGTCACTGGTCAATAGAAGACACAAAAAGTAACATCAGGAATTAAACAAATTGATAGGAAAGGTTGTTGGCACAGTGAGCAAGGCAGTATGCGACACTTGTATGTGCTGAAAACTGTTCTCATATACTTAGTGCTACAGCTGGCCAGAATTTTGAAATATAGTGACTTGTAGAAGCAAGTCATTTTCATGCTTCCTATGGAAAACTGTATTCAGGATTCATTCTTGATAGTTTACACTTAGGAAATAGTTTAGTACTCTGACTTCTTTCAATAATATTCTTGAATTCAGGCTATTTTCCTCCTCTGTGCAAGTACATTTGGGGAGCTACTAATTTCAAGATAATATAGAATTGTATATTTACTTAAAAATAATAGTTCAAAGGTATTTAATTTTGTGATTGTCGACATAGATCTCCTTACTGATGCTCACTTTGTGTTTCTATTTGAGGCATCTTCCCAGAATTCATCCCTTCATCTTTTCCTTTGCCTGTCTATATCTCCTATGGACATTAATGACTGCAGGGGTATCTATGCGACAAAAACTAATGCAAAGCCAGTTCGATATCTACTAAAGGAGGAGAATTCAGAATGCAATGCTGCATTCCATTCAAGTAGTATGTATGATGCTTGAAAATTACAAAGGAAAAAATTCATACTAGAGAAATAACTGATAAGTATTATGATCCATTGACTTCACATACCCCTGCCATCATTGCTGGAATCCATTGGCTATCACATGACACTTAGCTGCTTTCATGCAGTTCTGATAACAGTTAGAGATGGTTTTCCTGAATAAGCATAATGTTTTCTGGTATCAAACTTGATCTTAACAGGAAAGATAAAGGAAACCATTAAGTACTTCAAAAAGCAGTTGACTTAAAGTGTAGAAACAATAATAATATGGGGCTCGAAGACAGCTCAGTGGGTAAAGAGCTTGCAACACAAACATGAGGATCTGAATTGCCACACATAGGAAAGCTAGAAGCTGGTGATGTGTGCCTACACTTCCAGCACAGAGGAAGCAGAGGCAAGTAGATCCCCGAGGCTCATTGGATAACTAATGTAGACAAAACAGTAAGCACTGGGTATAGTGTGAGGCCCTGCTGAAACCAGAATAGTTTAGGTCTAATTTAAAGTAATATTGTTTTTTCACAAACTGTGATGGTCTGTGAGAGTAATTTCCTAAATTGAATTAAGTGTGTATAGGTAATATTGACCATTGTGATTAAAAGAAAATCCATTCCTTTAGAAACATTCACCTCCCAATCAGCACTTGACTTTTCTATTTCAGTCTCATAACCTAAATGATACTTTCAAATATAAATTAATGCCATAATATTTCTTAGCTGAACCCAGAGAAAAGAGCATCTTTGTTCTCCAGATTCTACCATTACTCTGTGGAGTAAGCTGATAATTGTTCCAGCTATAATGCATAGTTTTCAGCCTTCTACCTTAAGGTTAAACTTGATTTCCAGAGCTACAATTTTGGAAGATTAGAACAGCTAATAAGTCTATCTTCACTATTATGTCACCATAAGTCTCCAAAAAAGCATAATTTCCTTTCAAAAATGAAATATTTTTCTTATATGTAATGTGAATGTTCTGTCCAAACATTGAAAAGAACACAGTGTAGAAGAAAGAAATCTTTGGAGGAACTCTAAAGGCATGCTTTTTATCTGATGTTGATAAAAATAGAAAACACAATAATGACTGGCTCTTTATAAATGCCTATAACAATGCTATCCCCATGAATGTTCAAGATATTCCCATGCAAAATTTTCCTACAAAGGTAATTAATGATTATCTATTTACTTTGTACAACATGTATTCCAGCTGCTCTTTGGGAAGCTAAACTTTTGGATTAGTAATAGATCTCAAAATGACATCACAGAATGCCATACATGCCTCAGTATTACTAGGGAAATGATGAAACTCTTTTCACTGTCTTAATGTAATTGACTTTCCTAATGTACCAGACAAGGCCCAAGCACAAGACAGAATCTATATGGCAAATTCAACAGAGCATGTAACAGCAGTGAGGAGAAAGGAAAAGCTCTAACCACGTAGGATAGCAATTTTGCCGCTAAAGCTGATGCTGTGCACTGAAGAAAAGAATGATTGGAACAGGACCCATCTTCAGGACTGAGATCAAAACCTCACTTTAGAGGCCATCATAGTGGTCTAGTGGATGAAGGAGGAGTTGGCTGTGTTGCCATGGCTCTGCACATCACTGGAGATCATGTAGAATTACCCACACGTAACTTGTGTGAAAGAAGGCTGTGCTGAGACCAGAGGTTGGACCTAGGGGGAAACAAATCTTTGATTTCCAGTTCCATTATTCTATGTCAGGTGACAGAAGACAGGATTAGGAGACACACACGGCAATACACTTCTTTGGAGAAAATGAATTGCTATCTTATGTTACACTCATCTTCCCTTATTAAAAAAATAAATCAGTAGATTTTATTCTCTGCCTATGATAGTGGTAACACCAAATGATAAATACAAGTTCTGCTGTATGGTCATTCTAAAAACTGGTGCTATATTTTTTTTAATTTGGGAAAACTTTATAAAGTAGAGAGAGTTAGATGTTATAATTAACCTTTTCCTTTATGACAATAAAATTTGTAAGACACAAGACTACTGAACTAAAGGTGACATCTTATAGATTCTCTTGCATGCATATGGGGACATGTGACTCGGTTTTGGCTAAAAACAATCTTTGAGGCATCCAGATGTACAACTTTCAAGTGATGACCTTTAAGGATGGGGCATGCTCTTACTTTTTTTTTTTTCTTCATCTTACTGGTGAGAAATAGGAGCCAGTAATGAATCACATGAACCATGTCAATGAGAGAATTACTCTAGAGATATGGAAAGATGACAGGAGCAGCCTGGGATCTCAAAAATATCTGTAAAGATAACACATCAGATGATATTGGTATGTGAAATAAACCTATGCTTCATTTGAGTTGCTATTAATTTTAGTCAATTGAACTAGTAGTAATATAATATTATTAACATAGTCTTAGCCAATTACTGTTTACTGCAAAATTAATGAACTTAACAAACATAGATTAGCACAAACCCACTAAACAACAAAAACAACAAAATAAAACACAATAGAAATTCCTAAACCCTAATGCTTTGAAGGAAATGAGGAAAATAACTGAGGAACTATTAGATATAATTATGTTTCTTTTCTGAAGACAATCATTCTCTGTACATGTGAAATCTAACAACATCTAGATATGTTAATGCCAAAGTAATTTATTAAAGTATCATTCTGAAGACCTTGCTTCTAGTTCTCACACATAATTCTGTAGATGACACATGCTTCTACAAGACATTGATTAGGCTGAGGTGACATGAAGTAAACTGTGTGCATCCATTTTAGAATTCTTTTACTTATTCAGATAATACAGATGTCCTTGGAAGCTGTTTATCTCTGCTCACTTTCACCTTCTGGAATGGAAAACCACATGTTCCATCTGTTGGACTTGTTGTTGGTACCCCTCGCAATGAGTCCTTTCTCAGCTGGAGGGCTACTTAGCTAGCCATAACCCTCTCTCATGGAGACTTCTACACTAAAGGACTCTGCTTTCTTGAGCCAATGTGAGCCCACTTTTATGGACCACTGTTTTTCATGGTTCTTTGGGGTATGAGGCCTTCTTCTACACTGCTAGAATGTATTCTACTAAGCTACCTGACTATCTACTTCCATAACTTACTTACTGACAGCCTGACCCACATTCTGGATTAATCAGATAACAGCAGAAGCAAAATGCTCTTGAGCCAAGCTCTAGACCCTTTCCAAGGCCAGCTCCAATCACTGAACAACAGCTCATGAAAAGGTTTAGACCTTCAAATTGACTTATGAATGGGTTGTGTTACATACCTATCATTTACAGATTGAAGGATTAGATTATAAGGAAGTTTTCAAAGTGAGCTAGAGGCATAATGAAATTCAAAAACAAAGTACAACATATTTTCTTTGATTTTCAACTAGAGTTGTACTTAATAACTGACCCAAATTGTGAATTCCAGGAAAAACTATCCTCAGGATGGAAGTCATAAAAGTCATCTCCATTTAAGGATTTAAGTTTTAATTTCCTCCTCAACCTGTTATTTTTTTCAGGTTTTATATTGATAACTTTAGTATATGAGCATACTGCAATTTGATTGTATTCACATCCCTTTCCCCCTTTTGTCTCCTATCCCAGGCCCCCATTCTACATAGGACCCTGATTTTTACAGGGAGTCCTTCCTCATTTTTTTAATGTTTTATTTTTATTTATTTGAGAGCGACAGAGAGAGAGAGAGAGAGTGAGAGTGACAGAGATAATGGGCACTCCAGGGCCTCCAGCCACTGCAAACAAACTCCAGATGCATCTGGCTTATGTGGGTCCTGAAGAATCGAACTGAGATTCTTAGGCTTCCCAGGCAAATACCTTAACCGCTAAGCCATCTCTCCAGCCCCCCCCCCACCTTTTTTTTGACTCATTCCCTTTGTCCTCCTTCATTCTGCATGTCAAAAGGTTGGTGGGCTCAGAACATGCAGGCCTTGTGATGGTTCCGGTAAAAACTTTGAGGTCATGAACATATCACTCAGGTAAATATATTTTAAAAGGAAGAAAAATTCCAGAAGTTACAAAGAGGCTACAAGAGAAGAGGAGAAGAGAGATCTAAGTGGAGGGTAGAGTAGAAATGCAAGTCAAAAAACAGAATACAGGGATAGAGAAGGCAAATTGAAATGTGGAGAGGAGGATAGAGAAGAGGCTGTAGTGCTGGGAAAATTGCACAAAACTAAATACACAATGAATAAGCCATAGGAGGCATACTTCTTTTTAGCTCATTTAAAATTGTAATTTTTTTTAAAAACAGAGAGTTTGGGCAGAAATATCCTGCTAGATGGAGAATACTGCCCTCAGAAGCAATAATATAGGAAAATTCCAGTGCTAGGGATGGGACGCCATAACACTGAGCTGTTGATCAAGGAGACCAAGCAAGAAGTGCCTATTCGTATAATACCATCAAGTCAGCTATAGGGTTGACCAAATACTGTCTAAAAATGTTGAAGCTACAGAGGAAAAGATGACACTAAAAATTCATTTTTTAAAAAGGAAGTTGTTGAAAAATATTAATTCCAAAGATTTTATAATAATTTTAGCTGAAATATATTAAATTTATCATTGAACTATGTTCTTAAGCCTTGAAGTCAGGAGTGTTACAGTTATATTTCTTCAAATAAAGTTCTATTTTTTTTCCAGTTTGATTACCTACTTGCAAATAGTTGCTACAGTATCTTTTTCAGGATGATAGATGAAATTAAAATTTACTAAATAATCATTCATTTTAAATTAGTTATAAAATTACATCTTCAATATATTTACAACAACTTAAACACTAAATGCAAAGTAGAAAATTAAAATGACTATTATTGTAGATTTATAGATTTAGGTTACTCTATAGTACTAAAAAGGTATAAATGTGTATGTCAATAATGGAAAATAATCATTACAAATAGGTTTACAACAATTAGTAAAATTAGACATACACAATAGTCATTTTCTATAGAAAATTTAGTTCAAAACAGAAAGTGATAGGATGTTAATTTTTTACTTTTTACTCATTTTCATGTATTTGTTTGCACACATGTCTGATTTTGCAGTTAATGTTACTTTTAACTCTGGAACCATGGAAAAGTCAGCTCAACTTTTATTGTTTCAGTTTTATTACTTAAAATTTTGAATAATATGCCTACTTCCATAAACATTTGATTTTGAAAGGAGAGGTCTGAGACAGGGTTTCATGTATCCCTGTCTGGCCTTGAACTCTTGTGTAGTTGAACATGGTCTTGAGTTTATGACTCTCCTGCCTCCACCTCCCTAGTACTGGGATCACAGGTATGTGATATTTGCATATTTTAAAAATATTCCATTTGTTTATTTATTTGAGAGAGAGGCAGATAGAGAGAGAGAATGGGTACTCCAGGTCCTCTAGCCACTGAAAATGAACTCCAGATGCATGTGCTACCTTGGGCTTATGTGGGTAATGGAGAATGGAACCTGGGTCCTTTGGCTTTGCCAGCAAGCACCTTAACCACTGAGCAATCTCTGCAGCCATGATATTTGAATATTAGTAGAAAGTAATAAGCACACAATAAATAACTATTTTAATTTCCTTTAAAAGCATTCTCTTTACATTCAGAATGCTGAGAGCTGGACATGGCTGTTCTGTTTTAGCGGATCATAACCAGTTCAATTCTGCTACAAACTAATCTGTTGTGAACAACTGAAAAATCGGAGTTAGCAGGATGAAGAGTAGTGAGATTAGATTACATTTTTCTAAGGCATAAACTTTACAATGGCTAATCTTTCAGATAAAATGGAACTTTGAAATTTACTCTGCATTAAATATTTTAAATTTGAGGGTGAATAAAGATTGGTCATCTGTTGAGTGCAATGACACTTATCAAGTTCAGATAGATTTTCTCTAATCTTGCAAACCTTAGTAAAATTATGCAAAAACAGACAAAAATTAATATATATTGTTGCTAACAATAACTCTATAAGAAAAAACTCCTTCAGCGTAATTTGTAGCTTCAACGTAAAGTGTATTCAGGCATTTTTATTCTGCGAAAAAGTAATTTAAATATTTATCAAATGTAATTTACATGAAAATACCATCCTACATTTCATTTATGGTGATGTTCTTGTCACTGGAGTTGGCTTCTTTAAATACAGATTTGGAAACAAATTACATTATGATCCAAAATACAAAAAGTAAATGCAATGTGGAATGGGAAAGCTTGGAGGAATAAAATGGCTGGGGGCACAGTGAAAAAGAAACTAGCTTGTTGAATTTGCACACACTGAACTACTGAGCAGGCTTACTTAAATCTATTTTCCTGTATGAATTATACATGGCTATCATTACTGAGGTACACACCTAGGGTAAAAAAAAATAGTTTTTTTAAATGACAACTTACTGATAAGCTGTCAAATGGAAAAAATCCATTCATTTTCTCAAATCCTTGGTTTTTTTTTATTAGTATTTTATATAATTTTCTAGTAATGCATTTGGGATACCTTGAACTTTCCAGAAAGAAGTATGAGAATGCTTGATCTCATTTTTCACTTTCAATGCATAACAAATCTGCGCATGGGGTTGAGAAAACAATAATAAGGCATTTAGGTCTTTCTGCAGAGGGCCTGGTGCTTTCCCTCACGTGTCTGGGCCAGCAGCCGCTTATGCAGGTGTTTGCCTGCAGGAGAGCCCTACTAATTAGGGAACAAACGAGGCAGTGGAAACCAATCTGCAGGTATTTTCAGGTAAAGCCTTGTTGAAGTGACAACTCTCTGGAATGATTTGCATGATCTCAAAAAACAAGAAGTTTGACCTCTTGACTAAAGTCCTGTCCTGCCCAGGTTCTTTTATGGATAAAGGTGGAGGTCAGGAGGTAGTCTTGGTCCTATCTAAATATCTCAAAACACTAGTGAAAGAAACATTTAAAGAGAACATTTGTTCTAGTGATAAAGAAAAATAGTCAACATCAAGTTCAAACTAATACAGAATATAGCTGTTACCTTTGTGACTATTGAGAGAGCCAGTATTTTTCCAGAACTCAACAATGACAGCCAAGCTTCACCTCTTGCCCTGCCATGGCCCCAGTTTCTAACGATGCAAATTCCTAGCAGAGCAGTCTCATCCATCATCTAAATTATTTGTTTACAAAGTACACCAAATATTTTCTGAAGTAGGTTAAAGAGACATAGCTCGTGTGAAAGGACTTTATCACCTGGTTCAAGATGTTGACTTGAAATGCTTGAAATATCAGTTCCTTGCTGTTAATGGGCTTGCATACAGGGTCTATCTTCATCTGTCAAAAGAAAAAGAAAGCTATAAACACAGCACTAATGACACTGTAATTTAAAGTCATAACATTATAATTCTGTGATTATAATTATGTTTCAGAGCAGAAAATCTGAGTTGCTTTATGCCCCACTGGTTATTTCTTGCTTTTTCCTAGAAGAGCAAAATGAATGACCAAAGTTCTGGACTGTCAAGTTGATGGAAAAGGATGCGGAAGAAAGTTAGTCATGATGAACAAATACAATCAGTTTGTAGAAAATTGGGGAATGTGGCATTATAAACCCAATGACTTACAGATAAGTAACAAGGGAGATTCAAGACACTCAGCATCATTGTAATGTATATATGTGGAATGTGTGGATGTTTATAGTGTACACACGCACTCCCTTGCATACACTCACTTCAAGAATGAAGGAAGATACTCATGAGGACGGAATTAGGGAGAGTGTGGCTGGGGACAGACAGGGGATGGGAAACAATAGCAACAACAACAACAACAGACTGTATTTGAAAATGCCAGAATGAATGATAACTAAATCCCCGCATGCTAACTACATTTTTTAGAGTTCAATTCCCTAATAACAACATACAACCAGATACACAAAGTGGCATATTCATGTGAAGCTTGTTTTCAGCTGTCAGAGGCATTGGCCCACCCATACTCTCTCTGTGTATCTCTCTGCTTGAAAATAAATGAATAAAAATATTTGTTAAATATTATGTTATATCCTCATTCAAAAATTTATAATTCATCACATCCATAATAAGCCATTATGTCCTGCTTTTGGGGCAGTAGCTTGTTCTCTTCTTGAGTGTGTAAAAGAAACAATGACCATAATTTAGAAATAACCCAAGAGATGTGAATGTGCTTAGTGGAACTCTAAGATTGTGGAAAGATCTTAAAATAGGAGTTTGGTCAATTTGCTTTAAGATCCTATATTAAGATACTCAGCTTCCCCTGGGTCTCAGAACCTTCATTTCTACATTAAAATTTTGATTATAATATCTTAGGGGAAAACATTTGGTTTCTTTAGTGTCATAGAGGGAAAAGAACTATGACCATGGACTCTACTTCACAGTCTGGTGTAAATGAGATGTATATATATATATATATATATATATATATATATATATATATATATATATATATAATTGAGGACTTAGGACTTTTCCACATGGATGGAGGGATGTGGATCTTTTGGTCCATAAAGTAGACAGTGGTTGATAGACTTTCAAAAGGCTTCTAAACTCTCAGCAGCTGTCAAAGATTCCCTGAATGGCACACATTCCTTCCCTGGTGGGCATGAGTGGGACAGCTGAGTATATACAGGTGCCACTTTGACGTCAAGTTATATTGTATAGCAAAGGAGAAGAGATTTTGGTTTCAGATGAGTTGACTTGGAGTTAATACAAAGGGGGATTATCCAAGTTTGACCTGACTTAATCAGGAGAAAGTGCTTAAAAGAGTAATAGCGTATGTGTTAGTAGGGAACTTCTCTCCTGCTGATTTGGCAGAAGAAAACACTATGAAACCAACCATACACGGGGCTAAAGCTTCAGTCCTACAACTGTGAGGAGCCCAGGTTTTAAACTTTGGGGCACAGGAAAATTCTCAGTCTGAAACATTAACTGTAGTCTTGTAAAATAAAAAAAATAAAAAAAAAAACTGGACAAGATAAGGTATTCCTGGGCTCTCACTCCAATGAAATAATAAATGCACACTGGCATAAGGTGCTAAATTTGCCATAGCTTCTTAGGTGTGAGTCAACACAAAGCTATTAGAACTATTGGGAAGGGTTATGAGAAGTAGAGATTGTGAATGTGGAGCATGGAGAACAAAGGAGGAATAAATTCTATAAGTGGTGTAAGTAACATGATGCTCATTAAGGATAGGTGTATCCTGTGGTGACAGAAACTAGACATGCTGACAGGCTTCAGGTCAGGAGTAGAGAGAAACGTCTTAAAATATTAGAGGAAAGGGTTCAGTGGAGAAGGAGGAAGTCAAGGGTGGAAGCCAATGTTCCCATAAGGCACAGTACCAACTTCATGGTACTATGAACACCTTTTCTTCTGCACTGAGGCTCAGTAGCCAAATGCACTCTGATTTTACAAATGATGATGGGTTCCGACACTGACCTCAGCTCTCACCGTCCTTACCTACTGTTGAGATACGCAGTGTGCATTGATTCAACATAGCTGAAACTCTGCAGAACAGGGGCTCCGTATTGAGATGGGAATGGTGAGAGGCAAGTGTGAGAGAGAAGGGTCGAGGAATCTGACTGGGTGCAGAAGACAGGGAAATGAGAGTGGGCAGTGAAGAAATTGCTCTATGTTTCCACTGTTTTATGAGCATTTTCATTTCATTCCTCAAAAAGTATTGCTAATCTGATCATGCAGTTTGTAGCCATCCTTATCCTGTTTTCTGATAAGAGTGCTGTTTATGTTTTCCCTTTCATTTCTGATAAAGATTTGGTTATCTTGAAAGTGTAAAAGTTTCTCCATATACATGTACATTACTGATGGAAGGCAAGAGTACCCAGATGAGATTTACAGATTCATAACTGTGCAGATAGTTTCTCTTGCATTTGTACCTTCCACATCCGTAAGACAGAGTGCATATCCAGCCCACATAAAGGGGTCAGTGATTGCTCATTTAGCATATTCTAATCTGAAGACTGTATTTTTCTGATGCCACAATTACAGAATCTAAATGGTAAAAATTTTATTCATTACCTAAAAAATTCTTAGGTAAGTAAGTTATCTGAAAAGAAACTAAGCACAAAACCTTTTTAAAAATATATAAATGTTTAAAATTAGGTGAAAATCTAAAAAGCACTACATGGGGTTATTTTTAATAAATTTTGTAATCTGAATTTTTAACACGAAAAGTATTATTTTTGTTAATTTAACACTTACTTCAGGGGCTTGGGTTGCTTGGGAATGTAGTGTTTTGTAGCAGATTCCAAGTCTGTCATGTTAGCTGCTCATTCATATGACCACACAAAGCTCAAGAGGTAGAGTATCCCTAGTCCAAAGCTGCTTCCATGGTTTATGGGGGTCACGAGACACCCAAAATGTTTCATTGTCTTCCTCTGACTTGCTAAATACATGACATGTCTTCCTTTCTGATAATACTGCATGGCTTTAAGTGATCAGTATACTCCCAAGACTGAGATCTGTGTTTCATGCAGGGCACAGGTATGAAAGCAAATGACTGGAGATATCTCTTTTAAGACTTATCTTTCTTTCTGCACAAGGAATGATCTTTCTAAGCATTTCTCTATGCATGTCTCCTTGACCAGCACCATACAGCATGGACATTCTTACTAACTAGATAATGTAGATATTTAAAAAGTGTAACACAATGTCACCCCAAACAAACTGACCATTTTCAAGAGGAGCTGGAAAAATGGCTTACAGGTGGAAAGCTAGCTCAGCTTCCCCCAGGACCCTTGGCAAAGCTGAGCTATGTCACTAGAAAATATTTCATGTTACTTGTGTCTATAATGTTGCTGTTGCTTAATCCATTTCTATGGGGGTGATTATTTCATGTAAGTGGACAGTCTGTGCAGTGGAAAGCAAAGATAATTGTTATTAAATGACAATATTAAACAGAGAGATGTGATGCTAGTTTTTCCAATTGCATTGAACAACGTGCATATATGTAACTCCAAAGACTGGTTCACAGACATTGCACTCTCCACAGTATTCAAAAGGATCACATCTCAGGAGCCACAGTTATTCCAGCACAGGTCTAAGTTCCAGAGCATACTGGTGACAATAGAAGATGGGAGCAGGAAGAGGGACACTTTTAAGAAGGTTGATGAAAAGTAAATGGAACAGAACAGGAAAAGAACTTATGGATCATTTGGACTATGAAGATAGGAACAGAGTAAAGAAGTAAAAAAGCATATGATTTGCTACTTCAAATTAAAACGGAGAGAACTTGTTTATATAAGACTCACTTGTTCAGGACTTCTAGCATGTTTCCTTGTACTGCCATATTGTCTATGGCAGAATTTCTGTTCACGTTAGTCCTGAATAAATTGAATTGTCTTTGAGTCTTAACTTTTTCATTCACTAGCTGTGAACTGTCAAGCTTTCATTAATTCGTAAGTAAGTTAGAGAAAATGTTCACCTGTGTAGAACACTTGCGCATTTGAAATGAGTGTGGGCTCCAAATAACAGATATCCAGTCCTGAGGTCACAGCACAGGTTCTAGAGGAACTTCTCACAGAGAGATTAGTGACTGGAGTGAGAAATAATGGACACGGCAACACTATATCTACAGGGGTTCAAGTAAATAATTGTTCTTGTGTTTTGGGCCATCCTTTTTCATACAGCTTCTGTTAGACAGTAGCCACTTGTTCATAGAATTGAGTGACTGATAAAAGGCAAGAGTACCCAGATGGGATTTATAGATTTATATCTGTACAAATACTTTCTCTTGCATTTGTACCTTCCACACCTGTAAGACAGACTGCAGGCATGCATATCAACCCCACACAAAACGGACAGTGTTTGCATAGCCAGAAATAAACCCTTCAATAAATAATATTGAGAGCCAGGCAGCAAATATTCTCTTAATGGTAGTCGGGAATTTCTAATAGAAACTAAAATATTTGATGAGTCTTCAACTTGATACTCTAAAATTCTTAATGAGAAGAAATTTTATATAGCCACATGACTAGAAAATAAGATCACAATTAAAGACTAATAACTATACTCAATTTATCTTAGGATACCCACAGATTTCAGATCTAGTCCCATTTATGCCACATGCTTTCTGTAGAACTGAAGAATCATCCCAGTTTTCTTCTTATAGAAGCTGTGTTTGTGTCTGTGTATGCACACATGCATGAGTGTGTGTGTGTGTGTGTGTGTGTATCGTGAGAAATAAGCAATATAAAGAGAAAATATCTAACTTTTATGTGGGACTATCTGATTCAGATTTATGGGAGATTTGGCAATGATGAGTCTTTCTTTTGTGGAGCCACCCACTATCCTCCCTGAAGGGCTATCATGACTCACTTTCCAACTGGGAATATTATTTTTCTTGATATCTTTTACTTTGATTGTTTTTATTTTAATGAATTTGATATCCCAAATTGTTTTTTATCTGCAGATATCCATGACATCTATTTCTCTTGATATGGTCCACCACTTTAATGTCTTAAACACCATCTGGAACAAAATAAGAGAATATTCCGTGTGAACTCAGGGGACTGGCATTTTTCTATGAGAACTTATGTTTATTCACTAAGTTCTAATGTGGTATGTTAGACTTTTTTGTTTTCTTGATTAACTAAAAATTTATTTTTGTGACTTTTTTTCTTTTTAGTGGAAGCTAGAATACGCTTTCATATATTGAATTTACATTAGATTAATATATTAGTTATCTTTATTGAAGTCAACATTTTTAGCTAATGAAATTGACTAGTAAGGATAATATTTCAGGGCCCGGAAGATGGTCTAGTGTCCACATAGCGTAGAAATGAGCTTACATATGAGCTTGGTCCAAATTAAAAAGATAAATCTAAGTGCATGTGTCTATTAGTCATTATGGATCCTACTTTTTGTACTTTGAGCTCAAAAAACATACATAGTACGTGCTCTACAACAATAATGGGGTAGAAACAGAGACAAAAGATAGAAAGTCAAAAATGGAATAGAGATTTTTTTCACATTCTAAAATAAAATTGGTACAACTACAAAATCCGAAGAAATTGATTTTAGGGAGTTCAAAAATATTAGAGATTTACTATGGAATGACCAACTGTCAGGTTTTATACCTCAGGGTATCCAGTCTGAAGACAGTCTTCATTATACATGAGTTTAGAAAGCAATCCTATTTTGTTCCTTGATGCCTGGGGGCCACTGGGACCTGCAATTCCTATGAAGGAGTTCTGTTCTTTAAAATGTTTTTATTTTATTTTATTTTATTTTTATTTATTTGAAAGAGAGAGACAGCAGCAGGGAGATAGAAAGAGAAGGAGATAGAGAGGAGAGAGAGAGAGAGAGAGAGAATGGGAGAGAGAGGGAGAGAGAGAATGGACATAGCCGGGCCTCCAATCACTGAAAATAAACTCCAGATGTGTGTGTCACCTTGTGTGTGGCTTACGTGTATACTGGGGAATCGAACCTGGGTCCTTAGTCTTCACAGGCAAATGACTTAACCACTAAGCCATATCTTCTGCCCAAGGAGTTCATTTCTTAACATCATATAGAGTTAGGAAAGAATCTGGCAAAAGGAGGTTTTAAGCCACAAATAAAACTTCCCTTGATTTTTGTGAAGGACGGAGGAGATTCCCACAGACGCTGCTGTTCCTGCATCAGTCCTCGTTGCCACCGTGCTTTGAATGCAGCACCAGCAGTGCTAACCCGTTGAGGCACTTTGTGCTTTGTATGTGCTCACCATGCAACTCTGTGCAGGCAACACAAGCTTTTCGGTGTCTGTTTTGATTTTAAACAAATCTGAAGTGGTGGATTTCTGATTCACTCTGGAGAGCACCTGGCCCATGAGCACCAAGATGAGTGCCTGAGGACACTACTGAACATGGCTGACACTCACAGTGGCACCGTCGTTATCATGGCAAACACCTGACTCCATTGAGCAGTCTGCTCTGTGATCTTCCCATTCTTTTCTGACACCATAAGCATGCATGTGTAGCATTGGGCAGGCAGTCAGAATAAAAGCAATTTCCAGTGGTCTTCATTTTAAAATTAATTCATGAAAAGAGATATAGAAACATACATTTGACTAGAAAATGTTATTTTATTTAATTTCCCAGCTAGAACTGGATGGGTCATCCCATGCATATGCCTTTCCCCCAATACTGATTATGTTTAAGAAAACAAAGAATTTGTAAATTCATGGAGCAGGCTTTTCCTATCTTTAGATACCCATCAATGTCCCTTTTAATATTTCATCACAAATTAAGCAGTCTCCTTCCTCATTTGCTGATGTACATATTGAATTAGGAAACAATCTTTTACTAGATGCTAACACATACCAGCCTCCTTGTCTTAATGCAATCCAGTCAGTGCTGAGATAATTAACAACACTCACTGCTCTGATTTAGTTTAGTTTTTTTTTTTGCATTTTTCCTGCATGAAAATATTCTTCTATCAAGTTATTACTTATTGGTTCATTCATTTGTATGTGCATCCATCCAGTAAGCATTTGTGAAGTGCACAAATCTACAGAAGTAAAATTTACTAAAGAAGTAAAATTAGGTAGAAAACAGAGAAGGGGGAAAGGAAGGGAAGGAAAAAGAATGGGAAGACGAAAGGTGAAGAGCATGAAGGGAAAGGGAATGGAGAAGGGAAAACAGAAGGAGAGAGGGAAGGAGGGAGGAAGAAAGGTAGGGTGATATTGAGGTGAACACAGAATACTATAGGGGAGAGAAGAGACACATTGATTTTACATACATAGAAGCAGAATTAGTCAAGTTCAGAATAATATGAGTGATATGCCTCAATGTTATGGAAATGTAAAGTAAGAAAATGTTTGCTATGAGTGACATGTGACCACTGACAGGAGATGAGTCTTACGCTAAATTTCAGTCCAAAAATTCATGGAAGAAAAGGAAACTATTGGAACTAGAAGCAACTGTGCGAGTATGAGAAGCAGATGAAAACAATCCTAATAGAAATGGAAGTCAGGAAGTCATTCACACAGGTATTTCGATAATGACCTCCTCACTCTCTGTGTGGTAAGTTGCATTTTTACAAATATGAAAAGGCCAACTCTTTAAAAAAAAATTGTAGTGAATGTACTTGACATAAATATTTTGTTTCTTAAAAATATTTTTTATGAATGAGATTTTCTGAAGTTTGAAAGACTTTGAGTTTTTAGAAAAAAATAAACCTACGAATCACTTATACTACAAAATGACACATCATTGCCTTTGCAGTTTTAATTTACCCCTCACTGTGCATTTATGTGTATAGGAGAAATGTGATAATTTGAGTTGCTACAAATCCCATGGAGGGTATTTCTGTTGAAGTCTTAAAGCCCACATTAACTTTATGATGCTTATCAGGGACATCCACAGTGCTAATTAGAACTTGAATACACATTATTTGGAAAGTTCAGAAGTGTACATTATCTGACAGCATTATTCTTGACCACCCAGTATACAAAGCATATATATATGACAAGCTAAATAAAGGCATTGTATAAGGGGTCTTACTATGGACCATGAAGGGACTAGTACATAAAATCAGAACTGAGCTTGGAAGGAGTGAAATTTCTAGGGCAGAAAATAGAGAAAAAAAGAGAACATCCACTTAAGAAATGGGAAATGCCTAATTTTTGAAGTAAAGAGTTGTTGAATCCTGGAAAGGAGTCAAGAAAGCCAGAGAAAAATGGCTATACTTTCTCAACCTTCTGTGAATTTGAGATCACCTTCCCTCGTGTAGCAAGGAGTGTTTGAACGTGTAAGAGTGATATTATTATAAATAGAACCACTCCTTGTTGCACTAAACTACTGTGAACTAGGAAGTGATTTTTAGAAGGAAAGAAGACATAAGACAAAAATTAGTAATTGAAACTAGAAAAAAAGATTCAATATGACTTTGTGTGTGTGTGTGTGTGTGTGTGTGTGTCTGTGTGTGAATGCTTGTGGAAGAATGCGTGCGTGTGCAAGTCTGGGGTTGCTGTAGTGTGTCTCCTGACAGTCATTCTCTCTTGCATTTACTGAAACAAATTCTCTCCCTTGATCCTCTGTCTCTGCCTCCCTATTTCTGGACTTACTAGTGGGTCATCATATTCATTCAGCATTTACTTGGAGCCTGGGAATCATCACTTTTTTTGTCCTTCTACCTATCTGCTGAATTTGGAGACAAGATGAGTATACATTTTCTAGAGTCCTAATTGCCAGACTCTAAGCCAAAACCAAAAATACGTGTCTTATTTGATATGTCTCCTCCACCCTACCTTCCCACCAGCCCTCTGATGACTGAGTGAGGGAGTTTTTATGCTCCGTGTCTACTAGAACCTTCACTCACTGAAGGCCCCACTTTGCTCTTCTTTGACCTGCCTAAAAGTTAGAGCTTGACTCTCCAATTAGTACATAATTGATAAGCCTTTCTAATTTATCTACCTTCCATTAGCATCTTTTCATTACGAATAAGACAAAGAATATACTTTTCTACTACCACAGGGCAGCATCAGTAGGTTTTCAGCAAAATAAATATATAACTAGATAAGCAAGTAATGTGGCTACTGTAATGTGAAATGAAGGGAGTGTAAGGAAGGGAGAGAGAGATGAGGGAAGCTGCTTGTCCTTCTCACTATTCCATCCTGTGACAGTTGAACCTGCTCCATGTTGATATGGCCCCAGGTATTTTATCTGTGTCCTCATCTTTGAAGTTTCACCCACAAGCAGTTAGTTTATCTGTGTCCCAAACTTTCAACCCCCTAAACATGCTCCAAAATCAAATTAAACTACAGATAATTTTGTTCTGAAAATTGAGTGCCATCCATAATTGCAGTGCCAATAGGGGGAGAAGAACCCTAATTTTAAGTCTTTTGTTATGAATCCATATCTTCTCTGTGAAATCAGAATGTCAGGCTTGCGTCCCAAGCAACCAAATAAAAATAAATGTATCCTCCAGTTAGACAGGATATGACACTGGCTCAATAAGGCATTGGGGTGTGTAAAAAAAAATCACTGGTAGAGCAAAAGAGATGAAAGTAATATTGGCCAACATTTTCTCATTATTAATGTTCTTTTTAATATCTACCACTTTATGTCACCTTATATTGATTCAGAGCCTTATGATCAATAAAATTGAAACACACCCTGAAATAGAAAAGCACATACTATGCTTTAAATGTTCAATTTTTAGATTGCTTATTTTTTCTCTTCTTCTAGTTATTTGCTCAAGTGTATGATTTAATATTGAATATTTTTCTAAATAAGACACATTAAGTAAAGTTACATTGTTTGAGTGAAAGCTTAATCTGAAAGCAAAATGAGTTGTGTTTTTCATTTAGATGTGCCATATATTTATGTTTCTCTTATATAGAATGTAATGCCATAATGCTACTTTATTTCACATTTATGATTGTTTTAAAATTAAAACTACAAATAAAATTATTTTATTTATAAATATGTTAAATTTCAGTATTGAAAAATGTTCTGTTTTATAATTTTAATGTAAAAGTGATTTCTCATTTCTACTGTGGTATTTGTACTATACATTTCTTTAGTTAAAAAGATCCAACCTGAAATATTCATATTTTCTCTGTAGCAAACTTTTGAAGGGATAAATACATATGAATATAAAGCTTTTTGAACTTTTGAAAAACCTTATCAAAAAGGTCTTATGTTTTGGAATACATATTATATGACATAACCCATAAATTTTCAAGGTAAATTGTGAATATTCTCTAAATATTTCCAAGGTAATATTTGCTCTTTCAGAAACAACACTCTTTATAGTATTCAAACCACGCAGAGCTTATATACTACTTTTAGCAATGCTTTAAACATTTATACATCATAGAAGTAAACTACAGGTTTATAAAATTTCTTATGGTTTCTGTTAAGTATAGTTAGAACATGTATTTTACAAAAACTCTTTAAAAACAGCAACAATTACATTGTAGCCAAAGAATTCTATGTAAGATGTTTATAATCTCTCTCTCAACAAATCTAATAAGTGTTTTCACAAGTATATTTTCTGCTGTAAGAATGGCAATCATGTGATTAACAGAAATACAATAGCAAAGGGAATTAAGCTTTACCAAGGTCATAGTTCATGCAGGTTATGGGTCTTCCTTTGTTACTTACCCACAATTGGATGGAAGAAACAAAATTTCATATCATTCAAGGAAAAGTGACTAAAGCGTACCTGCATTTAATTTTTTAAAGTTGATTAAAAACATTTCCACAAAGTCATGTCCTTCCAACTATGGAAAAAAATTAAGATTGGAAACATTTCTTCAATGAAGGTTAAACCATTGTTTTAGTTAATAACTTGACTTAAATTACAAAAACTTAATTCTAGAAAATCTGGTGTAGATTTTGTATCCAGAGGAAGTTAAATTATTTTTGAAGATTTTAGGTTAAAAAGCTATGAGGTATTTGCAGGTCTCTTTGGTATGAGTATATCACAAAAATACTAGTAGAAGGAAAATAGTCAAATAGGAAAGAAAATATTTACTTTAAATAAGAATGTATTTTTTTTTTCTTTCTATAAAAAAAAAGGAGAAATAAGATCTAAGTAGAAGAGTTCAGCTGAGTGGGCATAGTTTAAAACAAGAGTAAACCAAACAAAATAGTTTTTAATGTAGTATATTCTTTCTTTCTTTCTAGGTCCACTAACTTCTACAATGAATATTGTCACTGACACACACCTTATAAGAAAAAGTAAAGATAGCAAATGCATGGTTAAGGACAATAAACTATAAAATGCTTTTATTGAGTTTGGCAAAAAAAAAAAAAGTCAAACCAAGATTGCATATACTTAAAAATATTCAAAAGTAATATCTGCAATATCAGCACATGAGGTGAAATTCATATGTATTGATACCAATAATGAACTATGGGATTTTAAACAAATATGTTATTATTAATATTTTTGCAATGCTAATGTGTATAGAAAATAGTAACCTTAAATGCTTAACATTAAAAGTCTTAAGTCAAGCTCATTCCCCAAATCTGAAACAAAATCCAAATTGTAGAAATAAAATGGAAAACACTGTGTGATATTTGGTTTTATAAATGGGTTCGTTCACCCCAGGTATATAAACAGGGTATCACACCCAAACAGATCCATTTCCATAGGAAAGAGTTAAGAAGAAAGGGGTTCTCCTTAATTAGTGACTAAACGCTCTACCAGCAATATTCCCATAGGGCATTACATGCCTGGCATAATTTCTACAAGCCATAAAGTTCTCCTTTTATAAGAAAAAGTACAAACAATGACTTTGGGATGCCATGACTCTTCTATCAAGCAGCCATATTGCTAAATTAATCTGATTCCAACTATGAAACCTGGGAAATGAGTCATCAAAACTCAGGGGCAGCCTTTAATCCCAGCACTCGGGAGGCAGAGGGAGGAGGATCACCATGAGTTTGAGGCCACCCTGAGACTACATAGTGAATTCCAGGTCAGCCTGAGCTAGAGTGAGACCCTACCTCGAAAAACAACAACAACAACAAAAACCTCAGGGGCATAGGGTGATAGGGCAGTGTGCACACACTTTATCCGGAAGAAAACATCAGTTTCATACTTGATTGTGTACTTTATTTTCATTGTTTACAAAGAAATATTTACCCCAAACACCCCACAAGTAAATTCATAAACTATGCCATTATAATTCTCAGCTAACTGGGCTGTGTTTGCTATAATTGAAAGTTCTATGTGTTTTTACTTTTATGATGGCTGATTTTAGACTCCAAAGGACAGGGTGAAAATTGGAGGCAAACACAGGTAATCAGATTAAATGGTTGATGAAAATCCATTGTAGGGGGAAAAAAGTCATTATAGAAAAAGTTATACATACCCATTTTCAAACAGACCCTGGAATATATAGAAAGGTTTATGTAGACACTTTCTCCTATAATCTTACACTGGAAAGCTGGGGGTGGGGGAGAGGTTGTGGTCTATTTCTGCCTCAACTACAAATTAGCTGTTGTGAGGTGGGAAAAATTACTCAATTTCTCAGAGCTTCCATTCTGAAATTTGAAATGATGAAAGTAAATGAAAATTTCTCTGAATTTCTAATATTCCAGTTAATGTATTTGAATTGACTTCTTCCGTGTAAAACTCATATCAATGTTTTTATTTCTTGTAGCAAGAACATCTAGTGGCATGTGAATATTATTCTGTTATTTTAATTATTTTGAATTAAATTTCTCTAGTGAACACGGATGTACGTTAAGAAGTTGTGTGAGATAACGTCTCTAGATTTTCTTCTTCTCTACTTGTTCATACATGATTGTTTTCACAGTCATCAGCAATATTGAATTTTGTTGTTATGGAAATATATTTTGAGACCAAATAAAGCTAAGAATTTGAAAATCCTTACTGGTGGAGTGCTTTCAGCCTTTCAGTTTCTGTGTCCTGAATCATAAGGCATGAGTTCCATCCAGCTGATTTTCCCAAAGGGCAACTGCAGGATTGTAGTTGTCTTCCCACCCCCCCCCACCCCAGAAAAGAGGCAACGTAAGCCTGGGAATTATAGGGTCAAAGAAAATGAATGAATTCTTTCCCACTTACAGACCAGGGAGTGGTAATTGATATTTATTGCACTTAATCATGTCAACAAGAAGAATTTGAGAATGGTGGCAAGGAAAGGAGACACAGGTTTCATTCCTGACCTTTCCACTATCAGCTCTTGAAATGTTTATACTAGAATATCCTCAATGCCAGCCCTAACCCTAATACATTATGGTGATCACCATTTAATAAACATCATCTAGGATCATGGGCACATTGCTCATACACTTATTAAAAGTGGCTTTAGAATCACGGACTTTACTGAAAGATAAAAACAACAGTACTTCAAGCTTTATGGAAGAGTCAACTGCCAAGAAATTGGCATTTGTTTTCAGTAGTCAATCAAAGGTTCAATTTATTGTTTCTGAAATATTTTTCAATGTAAAATTTATCATGGCTACTTTAAAGTTATTAAAGAGAATTGAAGTAAGGTCATATTTGTACATTACCTAAAAGTTCTTAGTTTGGTTTGATTTAGAGAAGTTGTCAGGATGCATTTTAATAAGAAATTTTAAGTTTCATTTTCTGTGCTCTCTTCTATTTCTCTTTTTACTACTCAGAAAAAATTGGATGAGAAACAAAGGGAATAGGGAAATGAGGAGGAGGAAGAGGAACAAATAAATAGCAGTACTACTACTAAAAATAATAATTAATAATAATAACAACAACTATTGTGACCCTGCCAAGAATAATGGGGCTGATTCTGTCTTAAGCCTGGAAAAAAAATGTATAAAATGCACCTAGGAAGCAATAAAATGTAATCCACCTGCGTTTGCTTTGATAGATTTATAAATATAAAAACAAGAATGTGGGTGAAGGGGTGGAGGGAAGAACTTGGGTAAAGTGCATGCTGAGACTGAAGCAGGCTGGCGCCACAGTCATGGGGCCGTGGGGGACGACCTGCCCGGGCACCCTATGTGGCCAGCATGTGAATCATGCACCGTGTCTCACTCCACTGGAACCTGCAAGAACTGTTTGCAAAGGAAGGGAGGGAGAAGAATGACTTGCTCTAAGGCTGGGTGGCGGTCACGCGCATCTTACCTCTCACCGGGCAGTGACCTTCGTATGTTTTCATGTTTATCTAAAAAGAGATAAAAGGTAGGATTGCTCAGGAATGAAAACATGGGTAACAGTCGAACAGAGGAAAGCAGAAACAGCAGTTTAAGACCATGAGGGAAATGTAAACCAGCCCTGAGAAACATTTGACATTGCCTGTCTCTCGGTAGAGGTCATGATTGTTTCCTATTGAAACAAATAGGAGCGACCCAGCAGACGGTTTTGATCATGGGGACCAAAGCTTTCTTAGGTACATGTCTCGCTGTCAGAATTTGTAAGATCTTAAAACTAACAGTGTGCTTCTATGCAGGACAAATGCCTTCACATTTTCTAAGATGCAGAGCTCTGTTCAGGGATTGAGCAGCCAGCTAGTGAAAACAAAGATTTTATTAGGTCAAATGTATGTAATGCTGTGTTCTGCTGCAAACGGGATTAAAGAAGGCTCCAGAAAAATGTAATGAGAGGGAAATGCATAGCCTTCTCGGTCTAGTTTAAAAGGTGGGAGCTAAGGAAGCACAGGCCATGGCTGGGAGAAACTAAAGACCAGTGTGTGTGGTGGGGGGGGGCCATGAAGTTATGGTTCCTTCTCATACTCAATCAAAATTCATGTTGCCCTTCATTTCCTTGATAAATACAGTACCACAAAAGACAAACAACAGTAACAGCAACCAAGAACAAGTTGGTAAGAACAAGTATATAGGGATATCTTAAAATCATGGGAATACCTGGTGTATCTATTCTTGCTTCCATTACAAGTTTTCATTAATGAAGAAACACACACACACACAACACACAGTAGTTAAATTTAAAAAAAAGATCAATTTTTCATTTGACACAGAGTAAATGATTACTTTCTTCTGGGACAGTACCTTTTCCCAATGTTGGTTCTATTTCCCATCATGCCCTTGACCTTGGAGGTCAGCTGTCATTGGAAGATGAAGCTCTGAATAAACAGAGAAGACCCTGTGGTGTCCCTTATCTCCGCATTTTGCCTCAAATCTCCGGGCGGAGCTTTAAATTATTCATCCTCTAGTGCTCTCTTGGAGTTACACATCTCCATCACGCACTCCCCCTTCCACCTCCCGGTTTGTGAGTGAAGGCGGTATCCTTGGGAACCTTATCAGAGATCATAGATTCGGGCTCCAGAAATGAAATAAAAGAGGAAATTGGTTGCATTAGCATAAGAGGAGTCAGCCTGGAGTTGAATACACACATCACCCAGAGCACACAGGCTTCTCTTATCAGCAGCTTTGGATCACTACTTTCTTTCTATACACACACACACACACACACACACACACACAGCACGCACACACACGCACGCACACACAGGCACACGCACACGCACATACATACATACATTCTTTAATTCCATCCAGCCCAATTCTTTGTTCCAACCTATATGAGGAAACAATGAAATCAGGGCAGATACCATAAAGTCCTGAATAGTTTTCAACACTTCCAGCCTTTCCTAGACTCAGGAAAAACTGAATAAATAAAATGCCCCTTTTAAAGGTAGCTTTTATAGCTTAACTACTCTCTCCTACACCCAGGAAAAGTGTGGCTCTTGCTCTTTCAAGAGGGAAAACTGCAAATAGTTAAAGCCTGATTTGAAGGATGTTGCAGAAAAAAGCCATGGTAACCTTCATGAAAACAATCTAAGACAAGTTTAAATACACTAGTGCATTGTCACTGTTTGGTGGAAGTAGAGTAGCAAACTGTGATTTTTCTTTTTTCTGAAAGCACTTTTTTCTTTCATTTCATCTTTTATAATTATTCTTCAAGAAGACCACTTCTTAGAATATATTCTAATTAAGGGTGCTGGCAGTATTTATCTATAAAATAATGTCTGGAATGTATAATTTTTAAAACATAGCAATTAAAAACACAATGCTTTTTTGATATTCTAAGTTTTCTTCAGAAGTCAAGAATCTGTGAATTTGTATTAATAGATTTTATGTCAGGCTTGATGTAATTTCCCATACCCATTGAATATCATCTTCTGTTTTCTCCAAAAGAGTTATTGTGGGAAACCAAAATATATGACATTGGTAACAGTTAAATATGCTAAACGGTTAAGTTTTTGTCTCACTTGTACTTCATACATATCATTGCTACAGACAATGTGGCAAGTTGAAATTCCATATTGGATAGTCTGTAGTGATTTATGATTATTTTGACATTTTTCAGAGTTTACAAGTTTGTCTACTTTTTGTGCAATATTAATTAGCATAGCTTTTTAGCCTAGGATGAATACTAGAATTAATGTTACTTGTGACAATTTCCAATTCACTTGTATTTAATTATTCCTTTAAAGCCAATGACAATATTTTACACAAACAATTTAAAAGAAAGAAATTAGGTTTTGCGATTTTTCAAAGAGCTTCAGATTATTTAGTAAGTAGAAAAGCTATGAGTAAGGCATGTGGAACAATCTTATTGTACTCCTTTCTTAATGTTTTATATTATTTTATTTGTAAGCAGAGACATAGAGAAGAGAGATGAGAGAGAAAGAAAGAAAGAAAGGTAGAGAGAGAGAGAGAGAGGGTTAGGTTATTAAGATTCTACAACTTTCCTCATAATCAACTAATTCACAAGTTTGCTCAATGTCTGTTATGTTCAGGTACAATATGTGATCCAGAATAAACAGACCAATACAAGGATCAAATTGTGAAGGAGGCAATTTTACCTATAAATGTATATTTTAAAAGTAAAATATTATGGTGCAAAAAGGCTTAAATGAACAACTCTACCCTACCCTCCCTCAAGCTCTGCTCTTTATAGACAACTGGTTTCATACGTGCCATTTTTACTTGGCTATGTACTTTATACTTTTATTTTTTTCACCACCTATTTTCTGAAAATAGACATTGGTCTAAGTACTGGTGTCCAAACAGTAACATCTAGCTTCTAATGAAGAGTTGCAAGAAGCCAGACATTGTCCCAAATAAACTTTATGTGTGGGTAGAGTTCATTCTAAAATTCATTAAATGAGATAGGATTATTCTACCCATTTTACAGACAAAGAAACTGAGTTTCACAATGTACATTTCATTTAGAATACAAACTTGAGGTACATTAAATATACTAGGATTATCCTATTTATCTGTGTAATATGTAAACTGAGACCATTTCTTACACATTTAGTTTCCATCTTACTGTGTACTCCATTGTGACATAATGATGTGTACTACTTGCCTTCTCAGTGGCCTATCATTGGCTCCAAATTCCATATCTTGATGAGAAGCGATTCTGTTCCTGCAGTATGATAATCATTGAGTATTTCCATTCAAATTCTGAAGTGTGCTTTCAGGGATGAGTAACATGTACCTCATTGACTGTTTTATTTTTTTTTTATTTTTTTTTATTTTTTTTTATTAGTCAGTTCTGTATTCAGCAAATACAGTCAGTTTGGTACCATTATTAGGCTCATCCGTGACCTACCCCCTCCCCTTGGCCCGTCCTTGTTGAGGTATACGGGTCATGCATTGTGGAGTTAGCCCACAGTTATGGGTAAGCTAAATGTCTCTGCATATCATGACCCAACATGTGACTCTGACATTCTTTCCGCCCCCTCTTCCGCAAAATTTCCCTGAGCCATGTTGGGTTCATTTTTGGTCTGCTTCAGTGATGAGGTGTTGAGGGCCTCTGAGGCCCTGGCTCTCTGATTTGGTAGGAGTTGATTTTTCTCTATGCTGATCTCCTTCCCCCTTGTGCTGGTGTCTGGTTCATCAGGAAAAACAGCCCCCTTGCTTGTTTCTCGAAGTTTTCTTAGTTTCAGCCGGAGCCCTTTTGAGGTATGATGGGGTGGCTCTCTCCTTAGGGTCTACATCTATCTGAAAAAGAGAAGCAGATTCTCCAACGGAGAGTAAGTTAGCACCAGGACAAATGAGATAACCCTTACTTTTTTTTTTTTTTATAGAGAATTTAATATGTGTAGGCCCTCTTGTAGCCCACAATTGATAGTAGGTTGATACTGGAGAGTGGGCTTATGTTTGGATATGGTTCTGACTTGTTTCCCAGCTCCAGCTACGGGTCCCATACCAGTGAGGGGATCAGTTAGCCAAATTGAGAGCAGTTGGTTCCCCACCATGGCTGTGTGCCACCACTGCACTTGTGTGGGCATCACAATAAGTTATTTGCTGCTAAGTAGGTTAGACCATGCGTTGCTTCGATAGATATTGGTCAATTTCCCCCAGTCGCCCATGTAGCACCTTCTGGCACTAGACGCGCTGACTGTCTGGGGACTGACTCTCATCCAACTTCCAGCCATGCCATTCTAATTTGCATGTCAATCACATAAGGTATCTTCAGCAGTAGGGTCTTACCACTAACCTTTGGTGGGTCATCAAGTACTCTGACAGAAATCTGTCTGTCTTTTAGGAAACCTTGTAGGTCTCTCTGATCAAAAGCTCATTATGGATGATAGCCCCATGCTGGTTCTGGGAGTTACAGGTCAGTGCCCACTAAGAAAATGAGGAAAAAGATAACTAATATACAAGAGTTAGAGGTAAGAGAGAGAGAGACAGGGAGAGGGGAAGTGAGGGAGGGAAGATGTAGGAGACTAAGGTTAGTCTTAATCTTACCCTCTCCAGTGTCTTGTGGTTCAGGTGTTCCCTGTAAGGGCCTGGTGAAGGATCAGCCATTTGGTCTATCTTTTAGTAAGTAGAAGATTATGGTACCATTGCCGTTTGGGTCTAGATTTGTGTTTCCCACCCCTTTGACTGTTTTAGCCCATTCATTTCCTTTGATTCCATCTTATATTTCTGGTAGACTAATGTGGGTTTATGGGAAAGAAATAATGTCTGTATTTCTCATCTTGTACTTTATTGCTTTAGATTCTGCTCCATATCATAATTTTCTTGCATTTGTTTTCCAAAGCTATGAGTAAAGTATTTATTTATTTAACATTTTACTTTTAATTTCTAAAATGTGTTTTATAGCATCCTATTCTTTCTTTTTATGTGTATGTGTATATGTAAGTATTTTATATTGTTTTAAGAATGCTAGCTAAGGTTTATTTCCTACTCTAGGCTTTTATATTTATTTTCATTATAATAGGATCACCAGGATGAGTCCAGATGTACTTGTGAGCCTAATCTGACATTGTGAAGAAGAAACCTCTTAATAACTTCTATATGTAATGGTTATTCCTGAGCCAAAAAGATCACTTTCAGAGGTTAATTCTAGCTAATGACTCTATTTATTTGGTGATATTTATCAGTGTTTATTTACAGTTATTGTCATACTTTATTATTGTTACTATTCTGATTAATCATGTTGTCCAATCCAGATAAGTGGGTCAAAGCCCCAAAAGTATAAAGCTGCAGGTAACATTGTAGGCCCAAATATTATTAGAAATGAACTTGATTGTAGTACAATTAAGACATAACAAACTACATGTTTTGAATGTACACAATTCAATCGAAAAATTTGATGTGTTTACATATGTAAATGTACACCCATGAAAGTAGCCTTACAAACAAGCACCAAGGCTATGACCCTCAGAAATGCCCTGTGCCATGCGTATATGTGAAGAATACTAAACAAGCCTTTTTAAACGTTCTGTAGCTGCTCATGCTGCACTGCCTTTCAGCTCTCTAGAACATATTCCGCTGGCATCACTGTGACCTTATTCTCCATGGAATTCATTTTTGGTAATCAGATATGAGTTCCTCCCTTTCCAATCTTAGGAAGGTTTTCCTCAAATTTTAAGTTCTATGAAGACCTGCCTTAACCTCAATCAAATAAATTTGCTTCATTTTACTTGATGACTTTCATTAACTATGCAGA
Source organism: Dipus sagitta (assembly GCA_036346955.1). Taxonomy (NCBI): domain Eukaryota; kingdom Metazoa; phylum Chordata; class Mammalia; order Rodentia; family Dipodidae; genus Dipus; species Dipus sagitta. The sequence continues at coordinate 17,091,402 of CM070785.1, read as the reverse complement.
TCTAGAATTTAAATATGAATTTAGTATCTCATTCTGACACTTTTTCCAATTTAGTTTTGCTTTTGGACTCCTGTTGCAAGAGAAAACAGCACAGCAAAGTGGCCCCAAAAGCTTACCTAACACTGACTCTGATACGCATAACTGAAGAGGACTTTACTTGACCTAAGGCAGGTGCGTAACAGAAACAAAGGGAGAGTGAGGGCCGGATTGGGTCAAGCCCTCCTCTCCCTGTGCTCTGCTCTTACTTAGCCTGGCACCCGAATAAAGAAGTTAGAGGATTATTCGCGGCTTACTGTCACATCCTTCTCTCTGTTCCCAAAACCCTGTTACAATCAGGATGTTATCAGCAAAGAGTCACTACCATACACACAAATAGACTTCAGAAAAGGGGGACAAGTGTACCAGGCCACAGCCAATAATCTGACTTGATAGTGGGTGCACACAAGGTCATGAAGGGGGTCAGTTAAGGTGTGGTGGCATCTGATGTATGTCACAGAACAGTCTTGGCCACATGGAACATTTGTTTTGGATGAAGAAACAACACTTCTAAACAGGAACAGCTAAACAAAACATAAAGGGATAAAAAGAAGGGAAGAAAGATGGAGGAAGTGAGGAACAGAGGAAAGGAAGAAAGGGATGGAAGGAGAGAGAGTGAGGAAGAAAGGAAAGAATAAAGGAAGGACAAAAGAAGGAAGGAAGAAGAACAAACAAAAGAAAGAAAGAAAGAAAGAAAGAAAGAAAGGAAGAAGAAGGAAGAGAGAGAGAGAGAGAGACAGAGAAGGGAAGGGAAGTTGGGCTGGTGTGTGAAGTGTTCAGGAAACTGTGGGTACAGTCAATATCAGATCAAGGTAAATGAATGTTGCCAGGCACAGTGGCACATGCCTTTAATCCCAGAACTCAGAAGGCTGAAGTAGGAGGAGTGCTATGAGTTTGAGGCCAGCCTGAGACTACATAATGAATTCTGGGTCAGCCTGGGCTAGAGTAAGACCCTAGTTTGAAAAGAAAAATTCAATGAATGTTGACATGGCCTGAAAAGTCATGCCTTATGAGTAGATTTCTCAGATCCCCCAATGGGTTACCTGGTTGTCTTAGTTTTTCCTGATTCTTCTGGGGAAATTTCTACTTCATACATCCCCTTAGGCCATTAGGATTAGTAATGTGTGGTATCAGCTCTGTGCTCCTTTCATATGACTTTGCAGGTAAAAATTCTGTCCAAGTATTGCAATGTTGAGTCTCTCTCTCTCTCTCTCTCTCTTTCTCTTCTCTCTCTCTCTCTGTATATGTGTGTGTGTGTGTGTGTGTGTGTGTGTGTGTGTGTGTGCATGCAGGTGTCCATATGCATGAATGCACACAAATATATTCTCTTTCTCACACTGCCTGCATGAATCCAAGGTGGCATCAGAAAGACCCTGAACTTTACCTGATTTGTGAGAGGTGCCCAGGCGTTTGAAAGGCACTGACAGCTTAAACAGAGAGAGCAGCTGCTGTATTCCAAGATCATAGGCTCTGCTTTCCCAGCAACCTTGCTTCCTGCTTCCCCAGTGCCAAACAGCTCTTCTTAGCCATTGTCCTTTCAAGCAACAGGGTTGAATTCTGCTGGCACAAACGCTTCCATGGCACATGTTACTGCCATGACGTAATCCCCATAAACATCCCTTCTGAAGTTTGACTTCAGACTCTTAAATAATAAAACCTCTGCCAATACATACTCATTAAACTTATACCATGTAGGGAGAAAAATTCATTCTAAGATATTGACAAGGCCATGTAGCTATTTCCTTTCCCCAGAGGGCTCCCAGGATCTGGGAAGTCAGAAGAATATATAATTAACTCTCATATATGGGGATGAAAGGAAAGAAAGATTACCACCTCCATCCATGATGGAGCATAATTTAAATTTATCTTTCTCCCTTAAATTCTGAAAAAAGTCATATTAGTGGCTTTTCTCATCACTGTGACAGAATACCTGACTGGAACTACTTAAAGGAGGAGAGGTTTATTTTGGTTCCTGGCTTAAGGAGTACTGCCAGCCTTGGTAGGGGTGGCATGGGGAGAGGATGATCTCACTTCATTCTTGGTAGTTGCAACATGAGGAGGCTGGCCTCGCAGAGTCACTTAGAGTCCTCTGGTCGGCACCGTGTCCTGGAAACACTCAACAAACAGTAAAGTGGAAGTAATTGTAGGGCTTTCCTTATTCATTTCCTCTTTTTAGAAAAAGGGAAAGAGTTGACATCAATAATAATTTGGAACACTAGAATAACACCCTTGAAAGGAGAAAAACGGGTATCAAAAGTTCAAGCTGTTCTCAATGACTTAGACATTTCGAAGAACAAATATCGGCAATATTATAAAAAGATAATGATACTAAAGTCATGTAAGGTAAAATTAGCAATTTCTGGCACTAAGGAAAAATAGCTAGTTTTAAAGACACTGGAATATCACTTAAAGAGCTACTTTTGAACACTTCTGACTTTGTACATACTGTAGAGAACCCTCTGAGGAAAGGGAGCAGATGTACATCTTAGTCAGTGTCTTAGAAACACTTTATTCCCTATCTAGTACACAGTTCATTACTACATTTATTGGTGTAGATCTATTATTTAAGATTTTTGAGTTCAAAGCTGAGAATAGATACAAATACCCTATTAACTTACAATTGAAGGAGGCAGAGACAAAAGAAATACTAGATCTTTCTGATGTATCAGTTACTTTCTTGTTGTCTGGACAAATACCTAACCATAAGCAGAAGAAAATTGATGTATTTTGTCATATGGTTTCAAGAGACATTTTACTACAGTGAGAAAAGCATAGGAAGAGCAGAGAGCCAAGCATCACATCTCCAAAACAGCAATGGAGGAAGCAGCAAGAACAAACTACCAGGACCCAGTGGGGTAAAATTAATAGACCTTTGGGCTGGAGAGATGGCTTAGTGATTGAGGCATTTGTCTGTGAAGCCTAAGGACCTTGGTTCAATTCCCTAGTACCCACATAAGTCAGATGCACAAGGTGCCAGATGTGTCTGGAGTTCATTTGCGATGGCTAGAGGTCCTACCATGTCCATTCTCTCTTCTCTCTCTTTCTCTTAATAACAAATAAATAAATTGAAAAATATTTAAAATAAATAAACCTCAGGGCTCATCCTCAGTGACACACCTATCCAGCAAGGCTCCACCCCCTAAAAGCTCTGCCAACTGGAGACTAAGTATGAGGTGGAGCCACAAGCACATGAAGCTGGGGAGACCTGTTACATGAAAGCCGCCACACCTGGTTAACCAGTCTAACTGAGAAACAGGGGTTTCTAGGTTCAGTGAGATACTCTATACCAAGGAAGAAAAGAGGAAGAGTGATAGAGAGGACAAATTACATTTTTCTCTGGCCTCTGATATGTGTGCGTGGGGCACACATATGTACACAAAAACACACATACATGCACATGGACCACACATACTATCTATACTAAAACACACACACACACACATTTAAAAAAATTTAATTCATCTGTATGAATGCATGTCATGAGACAACTAATTTAAGAGTCTTTTATAAATAAAGTTTGCATTACTAAAAAAATTAATTCAAAGTTTGGTATGCCAATCAAGAGGCATATGCCATGAAGAATAATGTATGCAATTTCTCTTACTTCACCCAACAAGTGGTAGAATGGTTGAGCTGGAGCAGGGCTGGTCAGTAACGCTCAAGGTCCTGTGACCCTCTTCCTCAGTCATGCTTCTTGTCCCTAAGGCTCCACCATCCAGGCTTTAAGTGTTCAAACATGTGAGCCTCTGGGGGACAGTTTGCATTCAACCCATAACAAAAATAGAACATAAGGAAAACAGATTTTCAGACATGGTGTATGTAGGAACCATAGGCAGTAATTCCTGAGAAATAGGCACTGAATAAGGCAAACCCTAAGATTGCACTTAGTTGGCTATTGGGTGAGTGACTATGTCTAGTTTCTAGAGAACAGGACAGAAAATAAGAATCTGTAGGACTGTAATGGACCCAATAAGTGGGGAAGTTGGATTAAGAATTCTGAGAGCACAAGGCAACCCATGTTTGCAAGGAAGAGTAGGCAAGTGGGAGGGCTTACCTAGTACGAGTGACCTGAAGGTCCTCTACAGCATCTCTCTTGAGCCATTAGCTGAGAACTAATCACTCCATGTAAGGGAAGTGTCTATCCAAGGTTATGAAAAAAGAACAGAACAAAACAAAATAAGGAATACACAACACAAAACAGCATGAATATAAACTTATGAATAGTGTTCTTTTATCATCCATAGAGCAAAATTGCATGAGGAAGAACATTAGAGACCTCAGTAGAGTCTTTCCTCATGAGACAGGAAAAAATATAGAATCAGGTTAAATTAGTTACAAAGGTTAAAAGGTCAAGCTTTTTCCAAATGAAGACCCATTTCATAAAACACAGATCCGTAATCTTATAAAAATAAACACATCTAGAATCAAATGAAATAACTCAGCAGTTTCTGGCACCCAGAAAAAAATGACTAAATATTCAAAGATGAAGGAAAATATGCCCAAAATACCAAGAAAAATCAATCAAGGAAAACAGAACTTGAAGTAACATCAATCATGACACAAATGTTAAAACCATCTCAGCATTTTCCACATTTAAGAAGGCATAGAAAAGACTGAATATGTTTAACCATGCGTGTAAGTGATACAGAAAATCCAAATCAAATCTCTACAGATGAAATTTATAAGAAATATACCAGATGGTGTTACTTATAAAATAATGGCTCCCCCAAGACATCTTCATCTTGTTACACAGAACCAAGAATATGTTGTCTTGCATGGTGAAAATCTTTTGAAAATGCGACTAAGGGCACACTATGAGTTTATCCTGGTTTATTCAAGTGTGATGAATGTAGATCATAATTGCCCTTCATAGTGATAGAGGAAGGCAAAGAGGATAAGTAAACCATATGTGAGGAAGGAAGCAGGCTCAGGCTTTCTATGTCACCATCTTCAAGAAGTCAAGGGAGCCATGAAAGTGCACCATAGGAAATTCAAATCTCTTACTTTGATAAGCCAACTAATTTAGGTTTATTTTAACCATATTTTGATATTATAAAACAACCATATAGAATAACATTAGATGAGGTGAAAATATTTCTAATTTAAAACAAATTAATATTTTATAAACATTGATGATGAATTCATACTGATTTCATAAAGTATACAATTTTGGAATTCATTAGTTTCTACTTAACACCTCCATAATATTTCTCATGACTAAATCACTTAGGAGTTCCATATTTCTTATTCCAGAGAAAACTTGCCATACCAATGTTGGATTGAGCTATTTATCTATCATTCATATATTTACTTACACACTCATTCATTTACTTTCATTACAAAATGTTCATTGAACCCTTACATGATATACATCATTTAGAGCACTGAGAATATAACAATGAAGCAGGCATATGATTCTCTTCTTCATGAACTTTATAGTCCTGTTTGAGAAACATTTGCTAAATCTTTGAACCAATAAGTGCAATTCATGATGGTTAAGGACGTTATGAAAGCATGAAGTACATTTATACTTTTTTATTTTCATTCTAATACTTCCCTCATTTCTATAACTACAAGTCTTACCTTTTAAATATTTTATGTCTCATTGGTCAGTTCATCCTTCCACTATCATATTGGAGTTTACCAATGTTACCACTTGAGTCTTAAATTTTCCTCATAGGGCTCATGATTTGAATGTTCCATCATCAGCTGGTCGCACTATATTGGAAGGTGGTGGAAACTTTGGGATGTGGGACTTAGCTGGAAGCAGTAGTAGGTCACTGAGGATTTTCTTTTCTGTCTTCTGGGAAGGCAGGCATGCTCGCCACTAGACCACCAGCACTGCCCACTCTCCAGGCCATGAGGTAAAAGTGCTCTCCAACCACAAACTCCCACTGTCATGATGAACTGCCCAAGCTCAGACTGAATCCTGTGAAACCAAGAACCAAATATACCTTTCCATTAGTTATTTTAGTCTGGTATCTTATCATAACGAAACAAAAGTAAGAATTCTCAGATGTTGTTCTACAATCAACTTTCTTCTCCATCTATGCATTTTTATGGCTAATCTTACTTAGTTTTAGGCCCACAATAAAATAACCCTTCATATTTTGACAACCCTATCTTATAGTCTCATGCTCAGATATGCAACTTCTGAGCTGACGCTTTTGTTTTTATGTTCCACAGTGACCTTTAATTTAACATTTCCAAATACAGCCTCCTCAGTCACTTTTTTATCCTGTTTAGTCCCTTTTGTATTTCAGAATTTTGCTAAATTGTGCATCTTTTGTGGGCAAACCGACATTGTTCATATTCAGTCAGTTTAGGACTCTTCCAGTTTTAGCTGGAATACGTGGACCAAACTGTTCATTGAGGAATGATGTAGAACAATTTAATACAACTCTTCTTTGCTTATTGTCATATTAAAATTATAGTAAATAAAAGGTAATAAGGTTATCTTGGCTTGGTTTCAGCAATTCTATGTAGTAGTCAAAGGCTGCAGTCCATGAAGCAAAGACTCTTTTCTTAGAATCCCACTGCAGCCTACAGTTTCCAACCACATCAGTGACATGTATTTACTTATGCACATCATTAGTCTACCGATGGGCCCAATGAACTGATGTGTCTTTATGGCATGTTTCTGATGAGGTTATATTGCTTGGCAAATAACTTCTGTAATTCCTGCTAATTAATATTCTGTTACAAAGTAATCTAAATTTATTGGAATAAAAAAGCACTGAGGCTAGAGAGATGGCTCAACAGTTAAAACATTTTCCTGCAAAGCCTAAGGATCTAGGATTGATTCCCAAAACCCTCATTAAGGCAGATACACAAGGTGGTACTTCAGCTGGAGTTTGTTTGCAGTGGCTAGAAGGCCCTGGAATGCCCATTCTCTCTCTTCCTTCTTCTCCTTCCTCCTCCTCTTCCTCCCTCTTTCTCTCAAATAAATAAATATTTTTTAAATTAGCAAAATGTATTGTATTCTACTATATTCACCATGAAAAATAAGTACATGACACTTTAAGATTCTGTATAAAAACAAGAATAGAATAGAATAAGTTCCATTCTAACTTTTGTTTACCTGAATATGTGGTAAAATATAGAAGAGAGAGAGAAAGCAGGAGGATAAAGACATTAGACTTCCATGAAAGGTAATCATTTAGAATTTATCACTGGGACTCTTGAAAGAAGAAAAAATAATCAAGATTTTTCCCTTTCACACACAAAGTAAATTTTGTGCTTGCTAGATTCTTTGTGTATTGTGTAAATTCTTTGTGTATTGGCTGCAGCAACTCCATTAGAAAAAGGATGTATACGCTATAGTAGCATGGGAAAATGTAACAAATAGATAGAGATACCCACCCATAAGCTTAAAGAATTTTTAAAAATATTTTTATTAATTACTTGAGAGGGAGAGGCAGACTACAGGGAGAGTGGGGCCTCCTACCACTTTATTTGCACTTCAGAGGTGTCTTTGTGCATCTGACTTTACATGCATACTAGGCAATCAAAACGAGGCCATCGGGCTTTTGAAACCAGCACCTTTAATTGCTGAGCCATCACTGCAGCCTAAAGTTTTATTTTTAATTGATTAATATTCATATTTTAACAATTTCTTTAAATGCTCGTGCTTACAATGATTTGAATTTGACACCTTGCTGTCACACTAAGCAGTTCACATTAAATTAAATGCTTAATGTCGTTCACAGCTGTGTACATTATTCCCTGGTAAATTGCCCGTAGTCCAGATAAACAAACCTCCCAACCTGCTCATAAAAGAAACCCTAATATAGCTTAGTGGTGTCCAAGAAAAAGGCCTGAAAGTAGGAAGGGGTTAATTTGGAAGAAGGCTTTTATTTGGAGGGGGATAAGAACATAATTTGAGGGAGAAAGATGAAAGTGCATAATATGCACTTATGAAAGTATAAAAATATAAAACAAGATTGTCAGTAAGGAAAAATCTCCCAATTTTTCAACATTTACCTACGATTATCAGTGTGGCTTCATCAAGTAAATATCCCTTTTTTCAGTTCCCTCTGTCTTTCCTTCTCTTGGTTATCATGGAATCTGATACTGGATTTTTGCCAAAAGAGCATATGAAAGAGAAACATTTACTTTGAGTCATAATAACTAGTAACTCTATGATAGAAATATGGAGCAGAGTTGGGACTCAGGCAAAGAGCTTTTCATTTAGAGAGCTTACCTTTCTTTCTAACTTGAAAATCAGCTTTCCAGTGTTCTGTTCTTTTTTAAGGGAACCTCATAAATTCACTGTTCTCAACACAGTAAAACAGTATGAATAGAAACAAGGGTATTTTCAAGGTGGACTTTTAATATAGAAAATTAATATTAATCTGCCTCCCCAGTTTGTGGAAGTAAATATCAAGGTGTTAACTTGATATTTTCTGTCTCAGCAGTTATGAAATTGCATGGCTATCGTAAATAGTTTTACCAAAATGCAGTCCTGATATTGTGTTATATATGGTAGAAAATAATATATACATACTAATAACTGATGAACTCTATTTTCTATAGATCATATGTATGTTAATTGGTAATAAAAAATAAAAATCCTGAATTTCAACTATCTGAAATATAGGCGATGAATGGTAATAGTTTGAGAAAAAGCAATAATGTGTTTCTTATAAAGATTATCCTTCAAGATTATTTTTAATTGCTAATAGCACCCCCCCAAAAAACTGCACAAAATGTGAGGCTAGTGGAGCCTGGGAGGATATGTTCAATATGCAAGAAGAATTCATGTGAAAATGTCCTTATATAGCACAGTTCCATGCACTGGCTTATCAGCATGAGGTCCTGGGTTTCATCTCCAGTACCACCATTACCACAACCAGCAACAACAAACCTAAAGAATAAAGAAAGAAAAAGTGGCAAAAAAAATGTATAAAAAAATAAATTTCAAAATTTCAAAGTAAAAACTTTGACATGATGGCTTCATGAGAACTCTGATTCCAAATGTACTTTTAAAAGTATTATAAGTTGCTATGTTCTTGTACTTGTGATTTATTTGGGAATAAAATGAACCCATAACCTACTTTACATAGATAAAGGAAAGTGTTTGTATTAGGTCATCTTTACCAGTAGAATACCTACCTAAGCTAAGGTCAGCATTAGCTTCATGACATGGAAGTTTATTTTTGTTACAAAATATAAATATAAAGCAAGCAGAGAAGAGGAAGGAAGTTAATGGAGAAAGAGAGAAAGAAAATGAAAGGATGGAAAGAAAGATGGAAGGAAGGAAGGGAGGGATGAAGGAAGGAAAAAGGAAAGATAGAAAGGAAGGAGAAAAGAGAGGATGAAAGAGAGAGAGAGAGAGAGAGAGAGAGAGAGAGAGAGGAGACAGGCCGCTTTTTACTGATGACCACATCAGATAGGAAGCATAGGGATACTGCTGAACTATTTTTGTATTTTAAAACAAGCTAAAATTTGGCATTCTCAGACAAATTTTTGAAATTATTTATTATGTTAACAATGTTATATTCACATAGCATAGCAAGTTCGTGGAGCTTCTGCCACCATCACAGGAACGGTCACAGACTGTGTTTCATGTGAGCAGATCTCTTGTCATGTGTGAAGGAGGCAGACAGCAGCCCACATATGATGTCCGTAGCCGTTGATTAAGGAGTCAAATCAGCCTATTTTATATGTCAGATTTACGGACCTGATTACTCTGTATTTACTAGTCCAGATATACCCCATTATACTGCAGCTCTAGAATCCTGTTTTTAACTTCCAAAAAAGGGTTAAAGGAAGCTTGTCTAAGGTACTTACTCTCTGTTTGTGATTGTTCTTCTCTTTGTCATATGAGTCAAGATTAATTCCACATGGTACAGTCATAAGGAAAAATGATAATATAATTTTAAAAGTCTATTGCCACATGTGCCTCTGACCTTTGATCGAGTTTGTTTATTTACCCTCACACCCGTGTTTGCTTCCCTATGCAGCATGACGCCTGTTACCTAAATAGCACCACATTATATTATTTTAATGGTCTATTGCCTTCTCTTTTTTTATATTTTTCCCAAGAGAATAGTTTAGAAAAGCCTTCCATCTGTGTTCCAAGCTGTCACTCCCCAAAATGTCACCAAACACACAAGAGCTGGTTAGGCACATATTTATTGTAAAAGAAAGAATCTATAAGCTGTAAGGAGAAGGTGCAGTGAGTTACTCGAGCACATCATGTCATCCCACTAAGTTGGTCAAGATATAGTTGGGAACACTTGTACCAAGTAATGCTATTTCTTTAAATTGTTTTATTATTCAAGTATGAAACAGTGATATAAATATCAAAGTGATGATTATACATGATGTATAAGGCAGTAAGTTGGACCAGTGTATAAGTGGCCCGGCCATGGAAAACAGGTCATTGGGGATTGGTGAAGTGAAAATAAATAGAGTAAGCTCTCTTTTGGGAAGTAGATGAGGAGTACAGTATGACAACCATTCAGATAGATGGTGTTAAATCAGACTCTTAAGCTGGAGATAAGTTGAGGGAAGTCAATAAGAAGAGATTTATAGTTGGGTGCTTCTAATGAGGTTGTACATCTGAACAAATGAAGGTGTAACAAAATGAGGTGATATTAGTGTACATATCATGACAAAATGTCAATTCTAGACTTAGAACTTCTTGTTACTTGTTATTTAGTTAAAAAAAATAATGAACTATGTTGATTTCCCAAGTTGATTTACATGATGCCTGATATCAAAATGATTAAACATATCTTTCACCATAGCTACATATAAATATAGCAGTTACATTCAGGAGGCATAGATTGTTACTAGAAAATTTTCAGAGCCAGGGATGGGATACCTTCCAGTGAGTTCTTATCTGGGGACGTCCCTGATATCCCCCCTCCCCCAACATTACAGGCAATTGCTGAGGCCCTTGGTTTCCCACCAGGAAAAGATGGTAGGACCCTATTGCTGAAAACTCCACATACTTGGACTGCAAGGTCACTGAGAAATCCTGCTGGAGCTGAGATGAAAACCCCCTCCATGTAGACCAGCTGACAGAAAGCTGGAAAAAGCCATTCTGCATGCAGTTCAATGGAAGAGAGAGAAAAATCACCAGTGACGATACCTAACAATGGACACTGCAATCCTTTTATTTGGCCAGCCAGGCCAAATGAGCCAACGGGTGCAATATTGGCATGTCTGTCATGGTGGAAACCAACTGCCCTCTAATTGGACTGGAGGCCCGCTCCGTGGGAGGAAACATATCCCTGATACTGAAAACCTACCACAGGGGTAGTCATGAGTGCTAGGGGTGTAACGTCTGCTGATGTCTGGGTAATGTATATACTATGCTCACCAAATGGCCCAGTAAGCACTTCTCTTAATGTTCATACTCATATATTAATGCTACTCTAAGTTTTGGCTAGAGAACCTTCTCTTTTCAGATGGCAGTGACCGTGGGATGACTCAGAAGGCACCATGGTGCTGAGAAGCAGTGACAGAGGAGTGCTCAGCACTGAAATATACCAATCACACCTTCCATGGCTCAGGGTCCACTGTGGAAGAGGTGGCAGAAAGAATGTAAGAGCCAAAGGAAGGGTAGGACTCCTTACAAAGTGCTCCGCCAGACACAAAATGGCCTGGATATCCATGACCTCACAGTGTCTGACACTACCTACACAAGACCATCATAATAGGAAGAAAAGATCCTGACATCAAAATAAAAGAGACACTGATTGAGAGGAGGAGGGGATATGAAGGAAAATGGAGTTTCAAAGGGGAAAGTGGGAAGAGTGAGGGAATTACCATGGGATATTGTTCATAATTGTGGAAGTTGTCAATAAAAAATATTATTAAAAAAATAAAAATAAATAAATAAATATAGCAGATAGGAAAGTGAATATTGCCTTTTCTCAAAGAAGCAACAGAACTGTGTTTATCTGCACACATATACACACATGCACACACATGTACTTTCAGGGAGTAGACTACACACCTTAGTGCTCCAGAACAAACTGTTAAATTCCACATGCAAGAGTTTGTAATATTATAACTGTTAGTACTTATTTCTTGTAGTTGAGAATATAGTGATGTACAGTGAATTATGGAGAAGATCTTTGAATATAATATTCCAAGGTAATTCAATACATTTAGACAATAAAAAGAAATAGCAAAAAATGTGCATGTGGGACACACTTATTCTCATAGAATATTGCTAGTTGGAGAAAATCTTATTTACATGAAACATGGGACTTATAGTGTACAGTTTCCTGAATGCTCATTCTACTGAGTATAAAAGCTTAAAGAAAAGATAATTGCAGTGAGCAATGACTTCATTTTTTAGACAACTGAATTTTACTCAAGACTACAAGGAGTAATAATTTCCAATGTTGCATTAAAAATTAATAGTCTAGGGCTGAAGAGATGGCTTACTGGTCAAGGTGCTTGCCTGTCAAGCTTAAGGACACAGGTTCAATTCCCCAGTACTGATGTAAGCTAGATGTACAAGGTGGCACAAGTGTGGAGTTTGTTTGCAGTAGCAAGAGGCCCTGATGTGGTTGCTCACTCTCTCTCTCTCTGTGTCTCTCTCTCTTTGTATTTCTATCTCTATCTGCCTCCCCCTCTGTCTCTTAAATAAATGAATAAATAATAAAGTAGTTTAAAAAATTAATGTTTTAGGCTAGAATTTGATGATTTTTAATTTTCTTGAGTGTTCTGTAAAACTTACTTTATATGGTTAAAATCACCATGTTTCTCACCACAGTTAGGCTCAGTAATACTATGAGATATGTGTTTGTATGTGTACTGTGCCAAACATCATGATGTCATTACTATTACAAGTCAGTTTATATTGTATACTGTACAGTATGCTATAGTGTACACTATATTGTATGCTGCAAGTCACACTGTAAGTTACATTCAGGTAACACTGCATACTGTATAGTATTGTATAAGTTATACTGCTGAGAACAATGGCATTTATGTTTTATGTCAGCCCCTTTTTATCCCATTCTCTCAATTAATAAACTTGCTTAATTATTATGAAAAATTTAAACGACTGAGATTGGAACCTTGCCAACTTACCCTTAGTTGTATCTCCACCTGCATGCATTTATTAGGGCCTCATTCTGATGCAGGATTTGACCATGTTCCCAGGCCATCTCTCCAATATTATATGGTAATTTTGGGTGTCCTTAAGAGATCTGGAGCCTTTCTTGGCAATTGGATGGACTATAACCAAAGAGATGGGGTACTAGACTGTCAGGGTCACATAAAACCTCCACTGGGTCAGTGGCTTGCACGTTTTTAATCTCATGAATTTAAAGCACTGAAGACCACAGAGCAGAGGGTAAAATTTAGAGAGATTTTATTAGATTATGGAGTTTAAGAGAAGAAAGGAATGCAAAGCTACTATGCAACAGGAAGGGGGTCTTCAGAAATGGAAAAGCCTTCCTGGAGACCCAATCTGGGGTCTTTTCTAAACTCTAGATAGGGGCGGAACTGACTGGCCCTTTATGCCAGGTTTCCTTGTGGCGGGATCAGGTTTCATTCTTCCAGGAATCTTAATCCTCCAGGAAAGGGTCCTATTCTAGGAAAGGAGAACATTTTCTAGGGAAGGACTTGGTTGAGTTTAAGGAAAACTGATCTAGGGAAGCAACTCCTTTAGGTAGAAAACAATAAGGAAAAGCCAGATCCTTCTCTAAACTGGTGCAAAGTAGAGACTGCAAGGTCAGGCTCAAGTCCATTCCTTGTATTTATTTTTAGGAGATGCTATTACCTCTAAGCTTCTTCACTTCATTCAATTTTTTCCCCTAATTCTATTTTCTTCTGGTATTGTGATTGTTAATCTTTTTTTGTTTTTCTTTCACTTGTTAGTGCTAGGGTGGATGCCCAGCATCACATGTATGCTAGGCAAATATTCTACCACTGAGGTACATCCCACATCTCTTTTCACTTTTATTTTTTATTGCAGTTGGAGTCTCACTAGATTGTTCACGTTGGTGTTGAACTCACTCTAGTCGAAACAGGTCATGAACTTGTAACCATTTTGACTTAGTCTCCCAAGAGGTGAGATTCCAGGCGTGGCTTTTCTTCTAAATTGCTCTCACTCATATACAAAATATGTTTCTTCTTTAAAACAGCCCCAGTAGCAAAACAAAACAGGACATCTCTCCAATTTAACTTCTCTTCAAGCAACTACAATTAACATGTCCAAAACACAATCCCTGGCTTTTAGCCTTTGTACCTATGCAACTATTTAGTATTTCCCACAATTTTAATAAGTTGCATTTAATCCCAAGGAGTTCAGGCTAGAATCATCCTTAAATCATTTGTTCCTTCTTTTCCTATATCAAATTCAGAAATCACCCCATAAGTTTAGACTTTTATCTGCTTGTCTTTCAATTCTCCAAGGAGTCTTTGTCTGTGGATTGTTCATGTAGTATCCAAGACTCCCCCTCCCAGTTCATTTTCTGCATTGTATCAGAAGTAATATTCGTCAAACGAAAGGCTCACCATGTCTCCTCCTGGCTTAAGACTGAAGCCAGCTCTCATTATACCTGAAACAAAGCCAGCCTTCTTGAGAGGTTTCAGATGAGTTTTGTGACCACAGGTCTGCCACTGAAGTGCGCCTCTGATGTCCCTTTGGATCTCAAAATACCTTAGTATGAGAATTCTTTTTTTTTTTTTTCAATTTTTTGAGGTAGGGTCTCACTGTAGCCCAGGCTGACCTGGAATCCACTATGGAGTCTCAGGGTGGCCTCGAACTCACAGCAATCCTCCTACATCTGCCTCCCGAGTCCTGGGATCAAAGGGGCGCCCCACCATGCCCGGCTAGTATGAGAATTCTTAATATAACACAACATTTATTTTTCCATGTGTACTGGATTTTAGAGACTTTAAATTTGTTTGTCTGTGGCCTCTTAACTTGAACTCCCTGTTTCAATTTTATTTTCATTTGATTTTCTAACAGATTATAAAGCTTCATAAACTATCACTTCCTTTTTCTAATTATACAATTTAAATTTTTTAAATGTATTTTAATGTATAATTTTTTTTGACAACTTCTATACTTATAGACAATGTACCATAATTCACTACCCTCCTCCACTTTCTCATTCACAACTCCACTCTTCATCATATCCCCACCTTCTCTCTCTGTTAGTCTCCCTTTTATTTTGATGTCATTGTCTTTTCCTCCTATTATGAGGGTCTTGTGAAGGTATTGCTAGGCACTGCGAGGTCATGGATATCAAGGGCAATTTATTCCTGGACAGTTGCATTGTAAGGAGGTATAAGCTTCCTTTCGCTCTTGCATTCTTTACGCCTCCTCTTCTGCAATGGACCCTGAGCCTTGGCGGCTGTGATAGAGATGTTTTAGTGCTGGACACTCCTCTGTCTCTTCTTCTCAGCATATATTGCCTTTTGGGTCATCCCAGTGGTCACCGCCATCTGAAAAGAGAAGCTTCTATACCCAAAAGTGAGAGTAGCATTAATATATGAATATGAACATTAAGTGTAGTGCTTACAGGGCAGTTTGGTGAGCATAATATATGCATTTAGCCAGGCAAAAACAAGCTTTCCACACATAAGGCTCTTGACCTCCCCTGTCATAGGCTTTTGATCAGGTTTTCAGTAGCAGACATGTATTCCCTCCTATAGAGCAGTCCAATTAGAGAGCAGTTGGTTTCCCCCAGAATAGACATGCCACTATTTCACCCATTCAGTCATTTGGCCTGACTGACCAAACTTGAGGCTTCCAGTGTCCATTATTTTCACAGATGATGACTTCTATCTCCCATAGGGCTGCATGGAGTGTAGCTTTTTCCAGCTTTCAGTCAGCTAGTCTATAGGGAGAAGGTTTTCAGATTAGTCCCACTTGATTTCTCAGTGACCTTGCCCCCCAGGCATGTGCAGTATTCAGCAATAGGGACATGCCATCTGTTTCTGGTGGGAAACCAAGGGCCTTGGCAATAGCCTGTAATGTTTTGGAGCCACAGGGAACTCCCTGGACAACAACTCACTAGAAGGTATAAAATCCCTAGCACTGAAAATTTTGCAGTAACAGTCTGTGGTTTCTGGATGTACCATTATCCAAAAAAGTAAGATTTCATATCACATACTCAGAATAACTTGAATTTTGACTGACCTTTACCCCTCCTTCTTTTTTCCTTGGCCTAAATAAGGCCTTTCCCCTCCCTGTAATCTGTTCCTCTACTTACATATATACAATACTATCCCCTCAAGTCTTTCCCTCTCCTCCCTCCCTTATAGCTGTTTTCTAGCTTACTTACTGGCCTCTGATACTCATTTTTGGTTCCAGTTCACACACAAGTCTAGACATTTGTAGCTAGGATCCACATATGAGGAAGAACATACATCACTGGGCTTTCTGAATCTGGGTTACCTCACTTACTATAATTCTTCCTAAATCCAATTATTTCCCTGAAAATTTCATTTTTCTATACCACTGAATAGAACTCCATTGTGTAAATGTATCACATCTTCATTATCCACTCATCAGTTGAGGGATATCTAGGCTGGCTGGTTCCATTTCCTAGCTTTGTGATAAGAGAGGCAATAAACTTAGTTGAGCAAGTATCTCTAAGGTAGTAAGATGAGTCCTTAGGATATATGCCTAGGAGTGCTATAGCTGGGTCATATGGTAGATATACTTTAAGCAGTCTCAGGAACCTCCACACTGATTTCCATAATGGCTGGACCAGATTGCATTCCCACCAAGTGTGTAGAAGGGTTCCTCTTTTTCTTCATCTTCGCCAGCACTTATGTTCATTTGTTTTCATAGTGATAGCCAATCTGACAGGAGTGAAATGGAATCTCAACGTAGTTTTAATCTGCATTTCCCTGATGACTAGGGATGTCGAACATTTTTTTAAGTGTTTATATGCCATGTGTGTTTCTTCTTTTGAGAACTCTCTATTTAGTTCCATAGCCCACTTTTTAAAATTGGGTTGTTTGATTTCTTATTGATTTGTTTTTTGAGTTCTTTGTATACCCTCGATATTAATCCTCTGTAAGATATATAGTTAGCACAGATTTTTCTCCCATTCTGTAGGTTGTATCTTTGCTCTACTCACAGTGTCCTTCGCTGCAGAAAAGCTTTGTAATGTCATGCGATTCCAGTAATTAATTAGTGGTTTTGTTTCCTGAGCAATTGGAATTATATTCAGAATGTCATTGCCTATGCCAATATGTTGAAAGGTTTCTTCTACTTTTTCCTCTAGCAGTTTCAGAGTTTCAGGGTTAATATCACGGTACCTGATCCATTTGGGCTTGATTCTTCTGCATGCAGAAAGACAAACGTCTATTTTCATCATTCTACATCCAGTTTTTCCAGCACTGCTTGTAGAAGAGGCTGTCTTTTTTCCCATTAATTTTTTTGGCATTTTTGTCAAAATTCAGATGGCTGTAGCTGCCTGAATTAACATCTGGGTCCTCTATTCTATTCCATTTATCTATGTGTCTGTCTTTGTGCCAGTATCATGCTGTTTCCAAGCCCTTAAGGTGAAGTATTAAGTTGTTTACTTATGACCTTTCTAATTTCTTGATATAGGCACTTAAAGCTATAAATTATCCCCTTAGGACTGCCTTCATTGTGTCCCAAAGTTTTTGGAATGTTGTGTTCTCATTATTATTTGACTCTATGAATTTTTGATTTCCTGTTTGATTTCTTTAATGACCCATTTATCATTCAGTAGTATATTGTTCAGTCTCCATCATTTTGAATATGGTATGAATTTTTTCTTGTTGCTGATTTGTAGTTTTAATGCAATTGTGATCAGATAGAGTACAAGCAATTGTTTCAATTTTCCTATATTAGTTAAGATTTGTTTTGTGTCCTAATATATGGTCTATTTTAGAGAATTCTCCATAAGCTATTGAGAAAAGTGTGTATTCAGTAGCATTTGGATGGAATGTTCTATAGATATCTGTTATGTCCATTTGTTGCATGACATCATTTAATCCAGATGTCCCTCTGTTTATTTCTTGCTGGGATGACCTGTCAGTAGATGAGAGTAGGGTGTTGAAGCTACCCACTACAATTGTGCTTTGTTTTATCTGTGACCTTAAGTCTAATAGTGTTTATTTGATGAAATTGGAAGCCCCCATGTTACGTGCATATATGTTTAGAATTATAATGCCTTCCTGCTGAATTTTCCCTTTAATCAGTATAAAGCGACCTTCTTCATATTTTCTCACAAATGTTCATTTGAAGTATATCCTGCCAGATATTAGGATAGCAACTCCTACTTGTTTCCCAGGCCCACTTGCTTGAAATACCATTTCTCATCCTTTCACCCTAAGATAGTGTCTGTCTTTTATGGAGAAATGAGTTTCTTGAAGGTAATAAACAAAAGGATCCTGCCTTTTAATCCAATCTGTAAGCCTCTGTCTTTTGATTGGAACATTGAGGCCATTGATATTAAGAGTTATTATTGAAAGGTATATGTTTGTACTCACCATTCTTCTTGTTTTGTAGTGCTTTCTTTTTACTTTATACACACTTGTATTAAGTGTTTTTCGAGTATGATTTATTTTTCCCTGTTTCCCCATATGTATGCTTTTCTTTCTCTTCAGAGTAGAGGATCCCTTCAAACATTTTCTGTAGAGCTGACTTAGTTGTCATAAATTCCTCTAGCCTGTTTTTGTTGTGGAATATCCTTATTTCTCCATCAATTTGGATGGATAGCTTTGAGGGGTAAAGTATTCTTGGTTGACAGTTGTTGTCTTTCAGAACTTGGAATACATCACTCCAAGCCCTTCTGGCCTTTAAAGTTTGTGTTGAGCAATCTTCTCTTATCATGATGGGATTGCCTTTATAAGTGACGTGCTTTTTCCCTCTAACTGCTTTCAATAAATTTTCTCTGGTTTGTGTGTTTGGTAGTTTAATTATACTATGGCAAGGAGTGGTTCTTTCAAGCTTTTGTCTGTTTGGTGTTCTGTAGGCTTACTGTATCTGCACTGGCATCTCTTTCCAAATTTGGGGAAATTTTCCTCTATGATTTTGTTTAAAATGCCTATTGTGCCTTTGGAGTAGATTCTTCTCCTCTACTATTCCAAGAATTCTTATGTTTGATCTTTTCATAGTGTCCCAAATATTTTGAAATTCCCTTTCATCCCTTCCTATTAGCTTGTCTTTCTCTTTGTTGGACTGTATTAGATCTGCCACCTGGTCTTCTAGTTTAGATATTCTGTCCTCTACTTCATCCATTCTACAGCTGAGACATTCTACAAATTTTTTTTATTTGACTTACTATGTTTTTCAGAGCTAGTATTTCTGACTGGTTTTTCTTTATTATTTCTATTTCCTTATTCATGTCTTGTATTGACCTTCTTATTTCATTAAATTGGTTTCCTATGTCTTCTTTGACTCCTTTGATTTCCTCTTTAATTTCGTTGAGCATAGTTATACTCATTCTTTTGAAATCTTTCTCATCTCACTGGAGGGCCTTTCTTATGGATTTATCAATTTTGGTGGGATTATATTGTCATGATTTATTGTGATTCTTGTATAAGATTGTAGAGACTTTTGCACCTTGGATTAATTTGATGCTCAGGTTTTCTAATTATCTGTAGTGTTCTTACATGTATCAATCAATCTGATTTTATATATCTTCAGGTTAGGAACTTAAGATGCTAGATATGACTCATAAAAGGCACTCAGAGTAACTGCAAAAGTGACCCTAGGTGTTGGGTTTGCCTGCTATTTGAGTATTCTACTAGGCTGGGAGGAACAAAATACAGGAAAATTTTAAAATTTAATTGAACAATATACACATTCAATAAAAACCCAACACAGAGAATGCAAGAGTAGGTATTAAAACAAACTGATCCTCTAACAAATTCAAAATCCCTATGGATGTGTGTTGCCCCACACTCTTAATTCTGTCAGCTGGAAGGGCTGAGATTTCTGGTCTGTAGAGGGTTCCGAGGTCAGTTTGTGACAGAGTGAGACCCTGCCTCAATGAACAACAGAAGAGGAGACAAAAGCACTATTAATCAGTAGCAACCAATGATAACCTCAAAAAAACAGCTTATATAAGAATGGCAAATCCAGCCATCCACCAGATTTAATACAGTAATTTACCCTGATATGGAAGTTGCAATTAGCACTTCTGATGCAAGCCTATATACCAGGCTTTTTTTTGGTGGGCACTGACCTGTTCTAAGCCCAGTTACCTTTTGGGATGGCTTTGGTCTCAGCTATGTTGCATGCCCACTTAGGTCCCTCTTTGCTATGCTGTGGTCTCAGGTAGGCTGCCTGGGTCAGTGGATCACTGCTTTGATAGCCTGGGCTGGGTGCTGTGTAGGTGAATTTCCTTCCCCAGGTCCCTGGTGCTTGTTGACACTAGTGGTGGGGGAAAGGAAGGCTGCAGATGATGGCTGAAGTAGTCCCACTGGTCCTCACAATCCTCTTCCTCACTAGCTGCCCCACTGGTCCCTGCTGTCCTCCCCTTTAGGTTTCTCACATTTGTGAGGATTCTGGTATGAGTGGAAAATCCCATCACCTGACTTTTCCTGCAGCTCAGGCAGAGCTGGTGACCATGGTTGCTCAGTCAGACCTGGTGCCCCCCTCCTGTTGGAGTGGCTTCTGCCTATTTCTGTGGTCTCTAGACACTGTGGATCTCTCCTACTTCTCTGTTGGGGTTGATAATTTCTTATGTATCTTTACTTTTTTGTAGAAGAGTGTATTTTGCTGGATTTTTATTCCTCCCCTAGGCTGCTTTGATGTGGTTTCTATGCTGCCATCTTAACTGGAAGTCTTCTGCCTAATTCCCAATTACACAACTTTTTAACATTGGCTTTTTGACCTCTTCTCCAGATCCTATTAAAATAAATAATAAAAATGAAAACATGATATTTAATTTCATTGAAAATCTTTGAAGGCCAATTCCTTTGGCACAATATTCATAATATGTTTTAAAATCTATTGGGCATTGTAGGTAGTTCTCCCTCTATGCCCCTATAGAATTCCTTCTTCCATTCTTTAATTGTATAAGATTTGGATAACTCCTACTTTGAATGGGTCCACATTATTTTTTAAGTAGGAATATTAAGTAGGTTATTGAAACCATATCTTATCATTCCTAAATAAAACTAACAAATATCATAATATTTCCACATAAGAGAATAGGATAAGGAAAGTAATAAATTCTTATGAATTTCAACTTAGTTTTTTTCAGACATATATGTATAATCACTCCCCATAATAGCTCTAAATTTATTCAGTTATTGGAAAGTTATTTAAAAGCTATAAAGGGTTGGAGAAATAGCTCAGTGGTTAAAGGTGCTTGCTTACAAATTTTGATGGCCTTTCCCCACTACCCATATGTAGACAGATGCACAAATAAGCACATGCATCTGGAGTTCATCTGCAGTGGCAATAGGCCCTGACATGCCCATTCTCAATCTTGCTCTCCTCTCGTTTCATCCTTATAAATACATACTTTTTATATTTATTTATTTATTTATTTATTTATTTATTTATTTAAGAGAGAGAAAGAGGCAGAGAGAGAAAGAGAGAGGAAGAGAATGGGCACATCGGGGCCTTTCAGTCACTGCAAATGAACTCCAGATGCTTGTGCCCCCTTGTGCATCTGGTTTACCTGGGTCCTGGAGAATCAAACCTGAGTCCTTTGGCTTTGCAGGCAATCACCTTAACCTCTAAGCCATCCCTCCAGCCCATAAATACATACTTTAAAAAAAAATTAATAAATAATATTTTTAAAGTGCCTGCTATTTTAATAGGAAGCATTCCATTCAAAATCAGCACTAGTCAATAGAGAGGTTCTGTGTGTATTGATACAATCATTCTTAGCAGAACGTTTTCCTTTGTACCATAAATCAAAATCTGCGTATGACTATAGGCATATATAATTACCAGGTATTTTAGATGTCTTTAACATTGCCAGTGAAATGTTTGTATATATTTCCTAGGATCTTACATGAGGAAAATCTTTGCTAGTAAGAAGACTCGTTTCACTACTGTGTGACTTATTTTAATGATTCAGGAGACATGGAACATAAGACGTAATAAATGTCTCACTGAAACTTTCTACCATGTAACATTATGTAACAGATCTATGATCCATGATCCAACAGAAATTTTTATAATGTAACCCCTCTTGTCTTAGGATATAAGGTCACATCCAAAGTAAGTTTCATTTTAATTAGAACAATATGCTCAGCATATATATGTAAATTGATTCTATATTAGGATATATGTGTATCAACAGTCTATGATAGTAAATTGTTGGATTACATAGAAAGTATGGAACATGTGTATAAAATAATCTTATTGGCAAAAATTTAAGAAGTCTCAATGGTTTAATCTATATTATCAACACTTGTCCTTTCAAGGGCTTTTTCATTTCATTATTTGCCCACTCACTTCATCAGTATTTATTCATTTCCTTTTTAGCTCACTTGCTTACATAGAATAGACCTGCTTGATTATAATCCTGAAGAGCCAGAAGGCCACTGTGAACTATTTTTATCCACTGAATGTATTGTTTGTTTACATTGAGCATGCAATATCACAGATGAATTTCTGGTTTAATGAATTGGTCAGTGTGGAAGAATTCAATGAAATATTACAAAATCATGAATAAATAAGGTACTTTCCCTCTAGTTTCATTTTGTAAAATCATAGCCTATCAGGATAGGCAGGGAAAGGAGCTACCAAGGAATATTTTTACAGAACAGAGTAGGGTGGACATAGACTTGCTGAATTAATAAGGGCTCAGCAGGACACTTAAGAGTCCCCCTGGACAGCAGCACAGTCATTTCTAAAGAGAGCTTGCCACAGTGGTTGACTGACATGAATAGCACAGAGAGCATAAGAACATAGCTTGTCTCCTTGGAATGGCATTACTCCTGGGAGAAAATATGTTGTTTCTTCAAAATGTAAAGGACATTGTCTATAGGTTGGTGAGAGGGGAGTTGTTCCCAGAGACCATCCTCTATTTGGGAAGCATTTTCTATTATTGACAAGAAGGCTTTCTCTGCTCTTCACTCCCATTCCCTTAATTTATTATTCAAGATGCAGTATCTTGTTGATATGTGGGTTTGAGGTAACGTTCCCAGAGTCTTGGTCACACAGCAGAATCATATTACCTCCAGACAGATAAGGATCATAGCAAGCCTGTGTGTCAGCTTCTATAGCTCTGTTATCTTTCTAACTGTGGAAAGGTGTGTTTAAACCTACACAGACATGGTAAATGAGCAAAAAAAGGAGTCATAACATTAGGAATTTGCCAATACCAAGGATTGCTCTTGTGGCATAAGAAACAGTCTTATAAACAATAAAGCTATTACAATTCTCCCTATAATTTAATTAAAATTAATAATAACCTCACATTGAGGAGTGGATTTGTGGGAAAAGCATTAGGGATTTTCAAAGTGGCACTTAATTTTCTAAAACAAGTTTAAATATTTTGAATGTCACTTTCATTAAAATCATCTTTTGGCATGGAGGAAATCACTGAAATTCTTAATGCTCAGAGACTCTTATTTCTCAATTAGATGGAATAAGGATTCAAGCATAAAGAATAACCAGTGCTGAATCTATAGTAAGTGTATAACAATAGATGCATAAACTACAGTGTACAATGATATAGGGACTGGTTGTCAGATTTAATGGTGTAGATTGTTAATAGATTTTTCCAATTCATATGTCCATCATAATTTAATTACAACCAAAGTGTGTATAATCTCAGCCATAGAGGAAGAGTATGAGATTAAACAGCAAATCTAGGTTTTATTTTGAATTCCAACTTGATCCTATAATTTGACAAAAGGACATTAAATGATCATAATTATAGAGCATGTAGATGTTGCTTACTAACACTAATACACATGAGTTTATATGAAGGAGTAAATTGCATTATATGACTATTGTCATATAAAAGTTTTTAGATAAATGCTCATCAATAATATATTTAATCAACAGTAATAATTGCTTCCTTTGGGATTTTAGTAAGCACTTGTTGTAGCCCTTATCATAATTTATTATAATTGTTTGATGCTGGGAAGTATCAGTAACCCTGTACCTCCTCAAGGTTTGGAGCATATTTAGGTACTCACGCCACCTTGTGTATTTGCTTGTCTATACTAAGTGCTACTATACCATTGATAGGTAAGAAAGAAAATAAGAGATAAAGAGCGGACTACTTAATTGTTTTTGAAACAGCACCACATTTTAACGTAAGAGGAAAAAAATCTATATGTCATTCCTCCCTAGATTTACAAGTATATCCATCAAAATACTGTGTGAAAGACTATTGTCAGAGTAAATTATTTTTTGTCCTACTAAGAAAAGAAACAGCAATCTTCTAGAAAACCTGTTATAACAAGATTTCTAAGCAAACCTCTAGGTCAAAGGGACTAGATACCATCTGATAAGCTCTTGCAGGCATACTAAATACAGAAATCGTGAACTGACAACATACCTAAACTTAACTTTCTTATTTTTTTTTTTTTGGTATTTATGTATTAGAGAGAGAGAGAGGGAGGGAGAGGGAGAATGGGCATTCCAGGGTCTCCAGCCACTGCAAATGAACTCCAGATGCATGTGCCACTTTGTGCTTCTGGCTTACATGGGTCTTGGGGAATTAACCCTGGGTCCTTTGGATTTGTGGGCAAGCACCTTAACTGCTAAGCCATCCCTCCAGTCCTTCTAAACTTTTAATTACGATTCACATTAGTTGCTATACTAGTGATGAGAGGTTGAAATTACTAGATACCACAGATATGAGTCCCGTATAGAGCACTCTATGAATTTGAACTTCTGTCATCAAATGCAAGTAGCTACTACAGCTCATCAGGAACATATCTAAGAATCTTTAAAACTCCACCTCATTCAAAGATATTGCACATTATCCCATTTCTCTTCCATTTACTAAGACCCCTGTTCTCAAATTGAATGGCCCATACCACTGTACTGAAAATTGCAATCTTGCAGTAGCTTTTGCTTTATTTGTTTGGTACTAATTCTTTAATGTGTTTGTATACATGGCCACTTTTTCCTTTATTTTCTCTTAAAATAGAGATCACAGGCTACATTTTTGCTGCTTGCTTCAATACAGGAAATACTGTTTCCTTCTCAATTGCCAAATTATTTTATAGGTACCTCCTAGGAGGCATTATTGCTTGACATTCCAGTATGATCACAGACATAATCCATATTGTATATTCCTTTTTATTTGTATGTGTATATGTGTGAGAGAGACATACATGTGTGTATGCATGTTCATATGTGTGAGGACACATGTTTGTATGGGTGTGCATGCACATGTATTCATGTGGAGACCTAATGTTGACACTGGCTATCCTCCTCAATTGCTCTCCAACTAATGTTTTTTTTTTCTGAATGTGTGCATGTATATGTAAAATGTGGTGTGTGTGTGTGGTGGGTTATGATGTGTGTATGTACTGTGCTATTCTGCGGTATGGTGTGGTGTGGTGTGGCTTCTCCTATGTCCACCTGCAGCATGTGGTGCTCACCTACCTGAACAGAACATCTGGAATACCTAACCTCATTGCTCTTCCTCCCATTCTCATTCTGAGTCTGAGTCTCTACTGATTCTGCAGTTTCTGGATCTCTGATGATTCTCCACTCTCCAGTCTCTGCTCCCCTACAGGACTGGAGTTATAGGCATTCATGGCCACGTCCAGCTGTTTACGCAGGATCTGGAGATTCAAACTCTGGAAGTCTCAGGCTTGGGCAGGAAACACATTTAACTAGTGCTCCATCTCTTCCTCCATACGCTATAATTTTTAAGGCAAGGTGTCTCACTTGAACCTATAGGTCACTAATTCTGCTAGACTACCTAGTTAGCAAGCCCCAGGGATCCTCTGCTCTCAACTTGACCAGCTCTGGGATTACAGGTAGGTGCAATAACATGCTCAGGTTTTACCTGGGTGCTGGTGATCTGAATTCAGGATTATCATGGACACGAAGCAAACATCTTACCATCTGAGCATCTCATCAGCCCTATAGTGCATTTTCTAAACTGGAAGTAAATCTTTTATGTTGGTAATGGATATTTCTGAGTCATTCTTATTGCTTTCTGAATGGATTTATTCATATGTTTGATGCAAAAATGCAGTGTATATAGAGTTACTATAAATATTTAGGAATGAATGAATTTATATTTACAAACTAATACAGAATGAGAAAGTTTTAAGAAATATAAAAACATGGCATGAAAATTAGGAATCAAAAATACAAATATAAAGTTCTTGCTATATCCTAAAGTGAATTATTAAGAAACAGGACAGTGAACAGAGCCAGACCGAACTGCTCACCATGCATCTGAGAATAAAAGAGGATGTCCAGATGGGCTGTATACAACAGAAACACCTCCTGCTGATGTTTAAAGTAGACAAGTATTGCTTGTAATGCTTACTTAAATACGACATTCACCATCATCAGGGTTTACACTTTAGAATAATAACATTAAATAATTAATTAGATTACTGGTCATTTTTCTACACAAAAAGCAAGCTTGATTGGCAAGTTAAAATTTTTGGAATAATTTGTTTTCCCTAAAGGCAAATTTCCTTCTGTGTTTCTAATAGTGCATTTGATCTCTGACTTTCGCTGAGAATTGCAATCTTTCATCATAGTTCATTCAATAAATGCTGCTTCACTTATTTATATACTTCTTTGATATTTAACTTCTCCACTGTAATATGCTTCATATGTGAGACTCTAATATTTACCATGTTTGTTGGAAGAAATGAAAAAAGTCACTAATTAAAATACTTCCATAAGATTTTTATCATGGCACTTTATACCAAATCAGAGGGAAGAAAGATTACAAGATTTTCAAGAAGAAAAGTCAACAACATAAAAAAGATTTTATAGAAAACTCAAAATGTCCACCCAACATCCTGAGGTTATAGAAAAAATTTCTAGTTATGCATGAAAGTTTAAATACTTTCAAATGTAGAAAAGTAAAAACTAAATGCTATTAATAAATGAATTTTATCTTGTACCATCAGAAAAAAAATTCCCCCCCCCAAAAAAAAACATGTTAAAAACTCATGGCCTTTATGCTTATTTGAACAACGCTCAAGTAAATACAAGTTTTTAAAGACTGTGACATGGTAACATTGATCATTTAAAGAGATGAAGATTGATAGCAACCCACAATATTTTAGCTATTATTTTTTCAATAAAATGATGACAGAATAATTGACATATTTATCAAAACTGTTAAGTATTTAAATCTATATATTTTATGTTACCCAAATTCTTCTCTGTGTCTGTTAGTTGTAAGCTATTCCTATACAGCATAAAAATAACTCATGAGCTGGGCGTGGTGGAGCACGCTTTTAATCACAGCACTCGGGAAGCAGAGGTAGGAGGATCTCCGTGAGTTCAAGGCCACCCTGAGACTAGTGAATTCCAGGTCATCCTGAGCTAGAGTCAGACCCTACCTTGAAAAACCAGAAGAAAAAAAAAAAAACCTCATGATTTGAGTATTAAGAGGAAAAGTACAAATTAAGAAAACAGCAAGCTGCAATATTCCATGTGTGAAAGAAAAATCCATTAAATATAATGTCACTTAAGCTATTTAAAATTTTTTCATACTGCTCTCATGATTGAACAGATTATTTTGTTATTTTTTTATTTATTAAGTATATACTTCATGTGGACACATCATGTGTTGGGAAATCAGTTCCCTACTCCCTGGCCCCTTTCGACTGAGGGCCCTACACAGTGGGATTGCTGTTATTCACCATGAGGTTGTGGGGTTTGCATTATGAGAGCAGCAGTCAGTCATGGGGGAGGTGGGCAATGCCCCTGGGTATGCCCTCCCAACCTGTAGCTCTTACAATCTTTCCACCCCCTCTTCCACAAAATTCCCTCCGCCGTAGTGGGTGTGCTTTAATTCTACTCCAGTGATGAGCTCTCAGGAGCCCCTGGATCTCTGCTTTGGTATGTGATGAGCATTCTCAGCATCTGTCTCCTTCACCCTGGTGCTGCTTACCAGGCTCACCATGGAAACAGCACTCTTGTTCATCTTACCAGTTCCTCTGTGGTTTCACCTGGGTCTTGGCTGAAGTGTGAGGGGTGGTTTATCTCCTCACACAGAAGGTGTGGACCAAAGTAGGCTAACAGGTGCTATTACATGGACAATCTAAGTAACAAGAACAAAAAGAACTATAAAAGTGTTTATAGCATGTTATTAACTCATATAATGTTGAATTTCATAATATTTAACCCAGCTTAAAATATCTGTGGTTACTTTTAAACTTCCATACTATCTATTGACAAAACTTAATTTTTTCTTAAAGATCATATCTAACGTATACAATAGTTAAGCATGTGCTTTAATCAAGACAAAGAAGATGGAACGCTCCAGATGATGTGGACTATTACATTGTTTCCTCAGTTATTCAGATTCTAATGTTGGAAGAGTGATTTTAGAACGTCCGAGAAGCTTAACTTGAAGTAGTTAGCTCTTGCATTAAAGAGTAAAGAAGACAACTGAAAAGAAGTCACTATCTTCACTTTGTTTTCTTGTGATTTTTGGAAGCCAGAGGAACGTGCAGTAAATCATCTATGTAGGAATATGGGAGGGGAAAAAAGCAGTTTAAGCAAATAACAAACTCAGGTACATAATTATCTTGAAACCTGGAAGTAGAAAGAAATTATTATCTTTCTTCTCCATATCTTGCAAACTACATCTGTATCCGTCCTCCCACCCATGGATCCAACAATTATCTTTGCTCTCATCAAGAAGTGTAAGGAAATATGGCCGTGAAACTCTGTAAAATCGGGTTGAATTTCCTATTTATGGGAAGCCCCTTGGATTCATGGATAAAGGTATTTTTATGATAAATTTGTATTATAAAGAATATTAGCTTTTAGGATACATCTCAGGTTAGCATAGAAATTACCTTGTTGGTGCTGAAGAGATTGCTCAGTGGTTAAGGTGCTCACCTGCAAAGCCTAATGACCTTGGTTCAGTTCCCCAGTAACCATATAAGGCCAAATGCGCAAAATGGCAGATCCATCTTGAGTTCATTTGTGGTGGCTAGAGACTCTGGCGTTCTCTCTCTCTCTCTCTCTCTCTCTCTCTCTCTCTCTCTGTCTCCAAGTAAGTAAATTTTTAAAATATTTAACAGAAGAAACTACTTTGTCTTATATATAAATACAAAATATTTAGTGGCTAAAGAAGAGTGTTGTTTTTTGTTGAGTGCTATTATTTCTGGGCATTTTGTAGGAAGTTAAAATATAGACAATAATCCCTTCCTATAAAGTAGTTGTTATTCTTAAAAGAGATTGCATGTGCAAAAATATCCAAGATTAGCAATCTGAAAGCCAGAAGAGGGTGGGTGTCTGATTGGAATGGACAAATGCCCTCAGTATAAGTCAATATGTACTACTTATTTATTCTGTGGAAAACTTGCCATCTTCACTAAGCATCTCAAAACTCTTTCTCATAATATAATTGGAGTATATGTCTATTTGATTCTTCAGTCAGCTGCGTAGGAGTCAGCAATGTTTACTAAACATCTGCTGTAGGTTAAGGTGTGGTAAAATAAAGATGAAATGAAGCACATTGTTTCTGGACTTTTAAGTGACAGGTTTAGAGTTTATTTTAAGGTATATAGCTGGAGACATGGACAGACAGAAAAGAAAAACAGAGGACATGGGAAGTGGAAAGACAAGTTCTTCAGAACAGTATTGTATATCATATGTGTGCAGGGAATTGATATTTGTAGGTTGTTAAGAGAAATATAGGCGGTCATGGTGGTGCACGCCTTTAGTCCCAGCACTTCAGAAGAAGAGGTAGGAGGACTGCTGTGAGTTCGAGGCCACCCAGAGACTACATAGTTAATTCCAGGTCAGGGTAAGACCCTACCTAAAAGACAGAGAGAGAGAGAAAAATATAAAATTTTTACAAAATATATAGGGCGTATTGCTTTCTAAATATGCAAACTTGTTTGGGAGCACACTTTCTTCTCAGGTATATGGACTGGGTTATGTAAGTGTTCTTACAAGTCCCCAAGAAGGCAAAATCTCTAACCATCTTAATTTTTAGGCTTTGCCTGAGCATTGAAAATGATCTGACAAATAAATTACCTAACTTTGACAAAATCCACCTAGTATTTCAAATGTTCATTTGTAATTATTTGGTAAAATATCCATCTTTTGATTTCAGAATTCTAATATATGTATATATATATATATATATATATATACAGAGTGACTGTTTCTCTTTGCATGCATATACATGTATAGCTACATACATTTATGTGCAATTATGGTTATATAGATAAAATCATGAACTGGAAAAGGCATCCTCTAAAATTTCTGAGGAGAACTCACAGATTTCAATTATAAATCAAAAACCTGAGGGAGGGAGAGAGAGGGAGGGAATTTCACTTGATCATGACACTTGGTGGAATTATTTCCTGGGATATATGATCATATTAGTACAATTTATTTTACAGATTAAGTGACAGGAAGAAAGAGTAAGAGTTATGGATCAAGATGAAGAAAATGCATGTTGTATGTGTGGAGTTAAGGAAATATTAGGACATCAGTTGATAAGGAAAATGCTAAAGCCGATGAGGCTGGGTAGGATGAAGTGTGTGACAGGATCTTAGTCACTAATCAAGGACCCAGTCACTGTTCTTTGATTCACTTCTCTAATTTTAAAAGAGGAGGAAGATTCAAGAATTGGATCTAAACTGATTATAACTGAGCTTGAGAGATGGCATAGCAGCACTTGCCTGCAAAGCTAAAGGACCCAGGTTTGATTAAGAACCCACATAAGTCAGATGCACAAGGTGGAGCATGCATCTGGAGTTTGTTTATAGTGGCTGAAGGCCCTGGCACACCCATTCTCTCTCTCTCTCTCTCTCTCTCTATCTCTCTCTCTCTCTCTCTATCTCTCTATCTCTCTCCATATATATATATATATATATATATATATATATATATATATATATACCTCTATCTCTCTATCTTTCTGTCTCAGATAAATAAAGTAAACAAATAAAAATGAATAAAAAATAAATTGTTCATAACAATTTTTACTTCCAAACAGGAGGAATTTAGGGAAAATCTTCACTAAACATTGGCCTTCTCATTTCTTACAAAGATTTGAGGCTCATTAATTTGGATATGTCTTATAGTAATTTAAATAGATTTAGTTCTCAAATGCCTTCTTCAACCTCTCTTTTATTTCATCATAGTAACGATATCAAATGATATGCAAAAATATGACATAAATATCTTTCTGAGTTTGACATAGGTCTTAGAGTTCTAATTTATATTGTTTTTCATATTGTACACTTCTACCTACCCTGAGAGTTGATAATATGTGATTCACACTTCTTTTCATTGTTTCATGGACAACACATTCATCTCTTTAAATAAATCATAAGCACCTTGATGTTCAGAGTTACATCTTAAACTACTTTATCTACAGTTGGGTCTGGCAATGGTTTGAGACTCACCCAATATTTCTGTCTTGTACCATATCCTACAATTGTATATGTATGGCTAAACTAAGCAGTGCTGTATTTCCCTTAATAATTGTCTGTTGTTCATCAAGTTACAAATGGCTCAATAATTAGTATTTGACACATTTTAATGAAATAAGCTTCTAATATTGTCTATTAATGTCTTATCAGCTATACACTTTGAAATGATCTTACAGGATGCTGTTGAATTTTCTGTCATATACTTTTCGTGCACAGATATTTTTCTTTGGTATTGTCTGTGTCTATTTTTGCTTTTGTTAACTGTGCTTTGCAGGTCATATTTTAGAAACTACCAAGATCAATGTCAAAAAGCCTTTCTTCTATCTTTTCTCTTTTTTTTTTTTGTTGTTTTTTTTTTGTTTTTGAGGTAGGGTCTCACTCTAGCCCAGGCTGACCTGGAATTCACTATGGAGTCTCAGGGTGGCCTTGAACTCACGGCGATCCTCCTACCTCTGCCTCCCAAGTGCTGGGATTAAAGGCGTGCGCCACCATGCCCGGCTTAACTTTTCTCTTAAACAATTTTACTGTTTAAATTTTAGTATTTGTCTTTCCCTTTTTGAGTCAGTTTTTTTATGCATAATGTGAGGATAGGGGCCATTTTTTTCCTCCCTTTTGCATATGGCCAAGCAGTTTCCCCAATAGGATGTATTGGATTCCTCCATTGTGTGTTCTTGCTCTCTGAGTTAAACACAAGAGACAAACCTATGCATGGGTTTACTTGTGGGCTCTCAATTCTGTTCTACTGATTCAACACACATGCACCCCCCCACACACACACTACATACAAAATAATTTTTCACCAAGTATTAATAATACAAGATGAAAGTTATTCTCCAGAGATATAGCCCAGTTTGAAAAGTGCTTGCCTTGCATGTGTGAAGCCCTGGATTCATTTCTCAGTACTGAAAAAAAAAAAAAAACGAATGAAACCACAAGTTATCACATTGATTTATATATTGAAGATTATCCTGGATAATTGGTCAATTATTGGGAAGGTAACGAAAGAAAACATCAAAGATTACTTCAGCCATTTTTGTTTTTTTGCATCTAACTTAATTTAACTTAAACATTATTGATTATCCATTCTAGAGGCTTGGTAAAAAAGCAGCATCAAAAGTGATTTTGCTTGTCTGTTTGTTTGCTTTTGATGGAACATTAAACATAATGAACCAGAATGAACACAGAACTCATAATTGTGTGCCTCTGCTTTGCGGGGAAGGAGTCAAGCTGTGTTATAGATGATACAGGGGATCTTCTTAATGACAGATGCACCTTTCTTTTTACTTTCTCCAGGTCCACACATGTCTCCAAAATGGTTAAATCCTATTTTCAAGATGATTTTCTGTGTCTTGCTTCTAACTTCCTCATCGTTCCCTCAGAGTGTTTCAATTGTTCCTAGTTTATTGATTTGATGAATATCTTTGCATGGCTAAAGTTTAATCAGTGATTGGTACTTAGTGAATGGAGCCCAGAGGTTAACTGGCCTTTTCAGGGGCAATCAATGTAAGAGGAACTGATCTGCATGCCCTGTGAGAATGTGAACTTTGAAACAAAGTTTTCAGGGAGTCTCTTCCTTTTTTTTTTTTTTTTTTTTTTTTTTTTGGCTTTTCAAGGTAGGGTCTCACTCTAGCCCAGGCTGACCTGGAATTCACTATGGAGTCTCAGGGTGGCCTCGAACTCAGGGCAATTCTCCTACCTCTACCTCCTGAGTGCTGGGATTAAAGGCGTGCACCACCACGCCCAGCTTGGGAGTCTCTTCCTTTTAAAGGAAATAATTTGCTGGCCTTACTTCTCTTTCCAACATACACTTGCATGTTATATTGTCCTGGCCTGATGCAAAACTCTATCTCCTCTCTAGTCTTAACCAGAAGTAGTAGCATCATTATTTCATGGCTTTTGACTTTTTACTGAAGCAATGGACTATCACGTGAAGGGCATAGTAACCCTTAGACATTTTGTACCATTTAGGCACGCTCAGAATTACATTACTCTTCTTTCAAGATCTATCCTGTGTTAAAAGTTGTTACAGCTAATAAATACATTCAGTTCTGCTATCAAAGAGAAATTATATAGTATGCTGGATAATAGGCTTTCAACAAAATTATCTGGGGTGAACTCACACTGTGTCACTGACTTGCTGTGTAACTTTATACATAGATCACTTCCTTTCTTTGTTTCATTTCCCTAGAGCTTATAAAGCAATTACAATGGTTTTTGGAAATATTAAACAAGGTAATGCCATGTACTGCTTATGATAGTGTATTACTGAACAGTAAGCTCTACAAGTGCTTTTATTATTTTTATTAACAAAAAGAATTCTTAAAGTGTTTACAAGCTAGCAGGTATAAATAGTGGTAGTTCACTTGCCTAGCATGTATTAGACCATGTGTGCAACCCACAGCACCACAAAAATAAATATATGAAGTGTTTTAAGACTACATATGTTGATAAGAGGAAAGCTTATGATAGATGCTAAGAAAATAAATTTTATTTCAAATATCAAATGCTAAACATACTTATTAAATAACCAGCTGACCCTTATTGGCCCATATATTAGGAAACATTTGTGAGCTGTATAGTTGTTGTAATTATGTCGGTGCTCTATGGCCTTCTAAACCTTCTGGTGTTTTTGTCTATTGTCCATAATACAGTTACACTGATCATGTTTCAGGTCATATCTGTTCTTAAACAAAGAGTGTTTCATTTCTATGTTGCACACATGATTTCCAAATTAAATACATGTATGTGAACATATGAATAATATTAATTGATTGTAATTTAGAGTTATCATTAATGATATTAGCATAAAAGAAGAAATGTATTTAAGTGAGACCATTTTCACAATAGCTAAAACTTAAGAGCAGAGATTAAAGCAAAACATTTATTGGATTACAACACAACTTCAATTTTATCATTTATTTCATTTATTTTCTTTCTTACAGAACAGCATTACAGTCATGACTAATTGGTTGTTTCTCCTAGCTTATTTGCTAAGCCAAAGCTCTGGAGGTAAAATCAGGCATAACACTTCCTGGGATCCTTCTGTATGTTATAATGGCTGTCTTTGGCTTCTGCTGAGCACAGATTGGACACCTTTCATCTCGGTAATATCTTTCTATTAAAAAATGAGGGATGGGGCTGGAGGGATGGCTTAGCAGTTATGATGCTTGTCTGCAAAGCCAAACGACCCAGGTTTGATTCCCCAGGATCCATGTAAGCCATATGTACAAGGGGGCACATGCGTCTGGAATTCATTTGCAGTGGCTGGAGCCCTGGCACACCCATTCTTTCTCTCTCTCCAGCCACTGCAAATGACCTCCTTATTACATGTGCTAAGCTCAATAAGAGTAATAGGAAGATAGGTACTAGTCATGTTTTGATGACCACAGGAGATGGTGCTAGTCACGTCTCCATGTTCACAGGAGAAGGTGCTATTCATGTGTCCATGTTCACAGGAGAAGTTGCTAGCCATGTGTCCATGTTCACAGGAGAAGGTGTTAGTCATATGTCTATGTTCACAGGAGAAGGTGTTAGTCATATGTCTGTGTTCACGGGAGAAGGTGATAGTCGTGTGTCCATGTTCACGGGAGAAGTTGTTAGTCGTGCATCCATGTTCACAGGAGAAGGTGATAGTCGTGTGTCCATGTTCACAGGAGAAGGTGATAGTCGTGTGTCCATGTTCACGGGAGAAGGTGATAGTCGTGTGTCCAAGTTCACAGGAGAAGGTGATAGTCGTGTGTCCATGTTCACAGGAGAAGGTGATAGTCGTGTGTCCATGTTCACAGGAGAAGGTGTTCGTAGTGTGTCCATGTTCCCAGAAGTTGCTAGTCATGTGTCCATGGCCACAAAAGCAGAAAAGTTAAAAAGCTCTGGCTTAAACTTATAATAATCAATTTCAGTTTATTATCTGAAGATGAGATTTTGGGGGCTATAGAAACCACTGAGCAGTTAAGGGTGCTTGTTTTGCAAGCCTGACAACCTAAAGTTGATACCCACCCACTTAAAAATCCTTATATAGACATGCATGCCTGTAAATCCAGTGCTAGATGGACTATAACGGGGGCTCTTTGGTGAGCCAGTGTAACCAGAAAACAGCGAGCTCCAGGTTTGGTTAGAATCTCTGTCTTAAGGCAAATAAGGCAGAAGTGGACCTGTTTTCTTCTCCTAAGACCATACATATGCACTTGAGGTACCAAATCTGCATAAATAAATGCATATCACGCACACACACAATCATACACACATTTACTACACACATGGAAAAAACTATCACCAAAAAGATGTTTTTATTTATTTGTCCTTTGCTTATGGTTCTGAGAACAGTTTGTCTTACTCGGTGAATAACATCTTTGTTGGATAGCATAGAGTACGAGTTGGTATCATTTTCTGCACGTGTGCATATGCACTGTGTGTATGTGTGGCATGCCTGCATGCACACGAGCAGATGTATTGCCTCAGGCGCATGCCAGCAGATGCCAGAGGAGAACACTGCGTGTCCCCTTAAGTGCTCAGCCACCTGTTTTCCTTGAAGTGGCCGTTTCTCTCTAGTTCTGGAATCTGCCATTTCTCAGCAGCTCCAGTGATTCTCAAGTCTCTGCTCTCCACAATACTGCATTTACAAATTGCATATTTATGCCCAGCTGTTTATGTGGATGGGGCAAGAAAAAAACTCAGAGGCTCTTGGTGCCTATTCAGGCCCTCATGCTTATGCAAGAAGTGCACTTAACTTCTGAACAATCAAGTTGTTATAATTTTCATAGGGCATTTTGACATTTCTTTGATCCAGCTCACAAAATGATGTTGATGATATCTTTGAATATAAGAACCAAAACGATTACATAACTATTCAAGAGAAGAAAGGGAATAAAAAAGAGTAGTGACATAAAAACTCACTGATAAAATTTTAAGCGGCAGCATCTTTTCAGAAATATGTCTACAGCATTATTTTAGTTTTAAAAAAAGTATGGGAAGGCCAGGCATGGTGGCGCATGCCTTTAATCCCAACAATTTGGAGGCAGAAGTAGGAAGTTCACCATGAATTCAGGCCACTCTGAGACTACATAGCGAATTCCAGGTCAGCCTGAGCTAGAGTGAGACCCTATCTCAGAAAAGAAAAAAAAAAGAAAACCTGAAAGAAAGAGAGAGAGAGAGAGAGAGAGGAAGGAAGGAAAGAAAGGAGGAAGAGAGAGCAGAGGTTTCATATGAATACGTGTGCTTCACTGTATGTGCACACGTGTACGTATAGCTATGTGAATAAGAATCACATAAAACTTGTAGCAGTGAAAACCTAGAACTGGAGTACGTGGGTAGAAGAAAGAGGAATTAGAAACTTTCCGTTTTCAGTTTGCGTATTCCAGAGGTTTTGGAAATCCAAAAGTAATCATGTATAATTCAATCATCAAGCAGACATAAAAATTCAAGGCCGTCAAGTGCTATATGCCTTGGGTAAAACACGGTGCTTGCAGTGTTGAACTGACTCAGGCTCACTTTCCTGCATGGGAAACTCTGAGTAGTATAAGGTTATCAGAGGGATGAATACTGTGAATTATGGAAACAAATGCTGTATTTTACGTATAACAAAAACCTGTAAGTCATAGCATTTTGGAGATAATTCTGAATCTCAGCAGGCGCAGTCAACCAAAACCAGGTTCATTTCATTCTCAGAACTTCATCTACATTTGCCAGAGATCTTAAATTAAATAATGGACTGACTGTGTGTGAACACAACGCGTGCATTTCTTTTATACTTCTGAAATTGCAATGTAGTCTGGGGACACCCTGTCGGGGGAGGCAGGGGAGTTGGTGGCAGCAAGGGAATGGGTGTTGTGTGAGATAGGGACTTAATGAGATAAGGGAATATGTATTTTTGTGAGGGGGAAAAACTTCATAACATTTTTCATATGAAACATACACAAGAATAATGGGCTAGATTATATCTCATGAAATGTGGCCTACAGTAAGTTACTGTTGCATGTCTTCCTTCCATAGAAAATGAATGAATTGGAGTCGTTCAGTTATAATGAAAATTGTCTGTACTTTCTCAATTGGGAGAGTTCATTGAGACTTCATAGAATAGTTTTATTACATATTACATGAGAAAGAAGAAAACACATTTTTTTTTGTTCCACTAACAACTTTTTATCAGGAATGACAATGCACCCTTTTCGGTAGGTGTATCAGAAAAGAGAGTGCTGTGGATCCATGGGGTCAATGTGGCATTTCTTTACAAAGCGTGGCTGTCAGCAAATGAAGAAGGGACACCTTTTCAGGAAAAAAAAAAAAAAATAGAGTGCTATTTCCTTTACCCATCTACCATAGATGGTTTTCTCAATGTTTTTGTTTCCATTTTTTTCTTCATACAACTGTCCACAGAAAAGGAAAAAAAAAGGTAGGGGGAATGTGAATATTACGCTATTAGTGGTCATGCTCTGGGGCTTTTGAAAAGGCAGCCATCAGCAGATGAATTGAGATATGACAAACACTGCTCAGAAACTAGTTTTCTGTCCTACCGAGAATTCTGGAAGCTTACATTTTATTGCAACCTTTCATCTCACCCACATTTTCAATGTGACCTCAAGCCTCCTCCTTCAAACCTGTTCTCACATTTTTTCTGTAGAGCTGCTCTAATCAGCTTGTGTGGGGCTTGGGAACAGCCCGTGTCCTCCAGCAACTCCGAACCAGCCTTTGCAGGAAGGCACCCCTCAAACGTGGCTAATGAGGGTCCCTTGCTCAGAGGAGAAGGCCACTGCTACAGAACCCACAAATCCATCAGGCAAAATAAACAATAAGGTTTTCTTCAGTAATATGTATTTAATGTCTTTTGTCTATCAAAGCAATGTGATAGTAAATCAAGGTTTACTCTTCTTTTTACTTTTTGTTCTACTTTTACACATTCACATCAATTTACATGACTTGAAATATATATATTTTAAAATGTTTTTGTATTACAAAATCTATGTCCCAGTGTTGGAAGAAATTTGAGGCAAACACTGCTGAAATTCAGTGTGTGTTGCAATATTTCATTTTTTTATTGGCATAAAATATTTCACTTTGGGGGTGGAGAGGTAGCTCAGTGACTATAGTGCTTGGTTGCAAAGCCTGATAGCCTGGTTCCTCAGTACCCAAGTAAAGCCAGATGTATTGTGGTGCATGCATCTAGAGTTCTTTTGCAGCAAATGGAGGCCCTGGCATACCCATTCTTTCTCTCTTCCTCTCCCTTCCCCACTCTCTCTTCTGTGTCTCTATCTCTGCCTGCTTGCAAACAAATACATAAAAACTAAAAGGAAACATTTCACTTTATAAATATTTTATTTTATCCATCTCTCTTTTACATAGGGCAGTTATTCTGTTTTCATGATGTTTATCTCTATGAAAAATATTAGCACATTTTTATAATGTGTA
Organism: Dipus sagitta; assembly: GCA_036346955.1. Classification (NCBI taxonomy): domain Eukaryota; kingdom Metazoa; phylum Chordata; class Mammalia; order Rodentia; family Dipodidae; genus Dipus; species Dipus sagitta. The sequence continues at coordinate 17,052,459 of CM070785.1, read as the reverse complement.
CAAGAGATATGCTGGGGTATATACCCATGTATGGAATTCTAAGGCTGTAATATGAACTCATAGAAAGTAATTTGGAAAGTATTTTCAATTTTTTCCAAAGGAATCACACACATTTTATACATATTTACTGTATTTAATTCAGCATAAGTTATTATTAGAACTTTTTGTTCATTTTTTAGATTTTATTTGTTTATTTGAGCATAGAGAGAGACGAGAGATGGAGCAGATAGAGAATGAGCACACCAGGGCCTGTAGCCACCTGCAAATGAGCTCCAGATGCACGTACCAGCTTGTACATCTGGATCATGTGAGTATGGTGGAATTGAACCTGGGTCCTTAGGCTTCACAGGCAAGTGCCTTAACTGCTGAGCCATCTCTCCAGCACTTTTATGCTTCTTTTCTTGCTTCACATGTTATTACGTTCTAATACATTGTGATCCTGATGTGCATTTCTTCCATCACTGCTAATTCAAACACATTTTTCCAATTTTGTTGGCAATATGTGTTCTAATCTCTATAGATGCATATTTATGCCTCCTCACAATCATTGTTGGGGTATTTGTGTGCTACTTAATGCACTAAAATATCCTAATATTGTCTTAATGTCATTCTCCTATCTGTTGCATTTACTATAAGTATTTCTTCTGCAGTCCCTCCCATTCTCCTTCCACCTCTTCTTCTTCTACTTCCTATGACTCTTCTTCACTTTCTTCTTTTGTGAGACAAAGTCTCTCTCACGAGGTAACCCAAGCAGGCTTCAAGCTCAGCATCTGTCTGCCTTTCCCTGGTAGGTGCTGGAATTACAGGCTCTTCTGAATTTTAGCTTGTTTTAGTTTATTATTTAATGATAAACAGTTCCTAAATTTATGACAAGAAAACTTATCAAACTATTGATTTTTTTTTTATCTTTGTAATACTGAGGAGTGAACTTGGGGCCTTTCACACAGTAGGCAAAGCTTTGCCACTGAACAGTATCTCAACACTTTCCTTTGTATAACCCAATTTTTGTTTTGTGTGCCATATCTCCAATTCAAGGTAAAAATATGCAACTATATTTTCTTCACAAAGTTTTTTATATTTAGAATATGCATTTGAATTTTAATAAGTCTGAAGTTGATTTTTAACATGCAACCATGTGAGATACTGGGTTTCTTGTCAAACTTGAACTTTTAGAAACCCTCAACGTGGCCCAGCCTAGATTTCTCTGGACTTCTCCCTATATGAAAAAAAAATCACAAAATTTGTCTCAGGTACAACTTGAGATCACAGACAACTCCCACCCTCACCCTAGCCCTGCACCCTGAGCACTCACTGCCAATGTCTGCATGTGCGATGTGCAGCCTCATTCCTCTGTTCTTTTGTGAGAACCCTCTACTGTCTAGATTCGCAGTGGAAGAAGCCTGGTACAAACAAATCATATTCATGTCTTAATGTAATTTAAGTCTGTGCCTATTGTCTAAAAGGAAACAAAACAAATATGTACTTTGATAGAGTCAAGATAACTTCTGTAGTTCTATCTTCTTAATTAGAAGATTAGTCTTTCACAATACATCTTGTATTTCTGCAAATATTTTTCTTTAGCTCTAAAAGTTATCTCTCTCTTTTCTAGTTTTAAAATCTCTGAAGAATATCAATGTTAAATTTCACTGCATTCTAGTTTCATGTGTCTTATGTAAGGGGCTATGGTGACCTCATCACCCCTTTTTTTTTTTATTAACTTGACCTGGTAAATATAGAATTTCTACTTTTTACTTTCCATTCAGTGTTTCCATTTGCCTGTGTAAAAAAAAAAATGTATCATCACTAATTGGTTTGCCTTTATCTGGTAAGCTAAACTAGAAAAATCAAGTCTTTAGTTCAGACACTTTTTTTTTTTGCTAAAGAAATAATTATTATTTTTACTTCTATTTCACTTTATGTAACATAGAGACCTCTTGGTCTACTATTTATCTCTTCTCAAAATCTATCTCTTGTTCTCTCTGTGCTTTTGTTTTGTGTAGGGAAGATTCATTTTATGTCATTGAATTGACATTCTTGTGTGTGTGTGTGTATGTGTGTGTGTGTGTGTTTTCATGTGTGTGAATGTGGATGTGCATAAGCCACACATATATGTGCAGGTCAGAGGACAAACTGGGTATTGACCTTCCACTTATTTGGGGCCTGGTCTCTTATGCATGTTCCAGGCTAGCTATTTTGTTCACTTCCAGGGATTCACCTCTCTCTGTCTCCCAACTCATCATAGGCGTGTGCTGAAGATTACAGATATGTGCTAACACATAGGCTTTATGTGGGTTCTGTGTACCCACACTCAGGTGCTTATACTTGCACAGCATGCGCTTTGCCCTCTGATCCATGTCCCCATTCCTGAACTTTTAAACTTATTTTGGTATCTATACATTTTAAAGACAAGTTTTGTTTAGCACATGGTCAAAGTATATGAATGTGAATAATCACAAGTTATGCATTTACTTACTTATGGTGCATTTCATGTATTTATTTGTCTTTGATCAAAGTTGCCATCTGACTTTCACTCTCCAGTTGGTTCTTCCAGCTGAGTTGGCTTCCCAAAACTCTTAAGTTATCTCCCCTTGCCTACTCACTATTGTCAATTCCCTCATCGCCTGCATAAGTCTGGATGTTTGTATTTCTCAGGAAGTGGAGCGTCAAGTGGTAGAAAGTACAACAATTCTGGTCTCTGCAGAGAAAAGAGGAAACCAGCAAAGCATCTTTTGTCTGGGTATAATATAGAGGTGAAGGCTTTCAGTTCCTAGTTTCACTGGATGGGTTGCTTGTCTTCCTCTTCTGAGTGAAAGAAGGATTGTTCAGTTCTCTGGTGTAGACCCATTACAGTTGTGCTGGGAGCACAGTCATCTTAATGTCATCCCAGGAATGAAGAGTGAGGAGATGAGATCCTTCCCTAAAGGGACCAGAGCCTATGGACATTTCTCAGTTCCTTGATAGAGAAGCCACTTGCTGCTATGTGTGAACTCTGGCAATGGACAGGTGAAAGATTGTGTTGTTCCTAAGGTAATGAAAGCAACTTAGTTGGGAGAGCTCAATGAAACTAGGCTTGCATGACCCACAGGAAGACAGTGTTTACCTCACATGTAAACACATTTCCAGTTCCATCTCTCTACATTTGTCTTCCTACTAAAAACTCTCTATTTCAAGGCCAAAGACTTTTATCTCTGGCTGTTGAATTGAAAGATTCATGGTAGAGATAGAGCCAACTAGTGGCTTTATAACATGGTCACTACCATTGTAAGGGTAGGTTGACAATTTAAATATGTAGGAAACAGAATATGCTCTCATGCTGAGAAAAAGAAGTCTATCTATGCTATCTTAAATCTTATATTCTTTAAAAATGTATCAAGGATATATAGAATTTTTCAAGAACATACCTAAGTTTGTTAATTGGAAAGATCAATCAAATTCAGCATTTAAACTATTTTTAAAAAGGTGTTCCTTTATTAGATTCCTTTTGAATGAATTCTCCCAGGACATATTTAAACATATTGCTTTTAGTTCAGCCTCCAGAGAATTCTCCACCTTTGTAATTTAATGGACTGAGGAACTTCCCATCAATATCAGTACTGAGAGTCTATGACCATGTGTCAATTGACACTATTTTATAGCAATATTAGATGAAATTAAAATAAATCATGATTTAATCCTAATGATGTTATAATTAGAAATTACATATTGCAGCAATATTATACTACTAAGAAAAAAAAAAAAACATGTACCAACCACAACCATGAGAAGCTACTAATGTTAAAATGTACCCTTCTTTCAGGGATTTTGAGCTGTGACAGTGTATCAAGGAGATAAAATGTGAAGCATTTTCTTACTTGGAAGAGTAGGGCAGAAAATTTCTATTTTCTCTGTAGCCTATCAAGCTGTAGATAAACTTGATGTCTTCTTCCTTCCTAACTGCCACAGCTCCTTAGCATGACTTGGGGTATGTAACAATTTCCTTCCCCACCTACTTGTGGCATCCTAGTAAACTGATTTAGAGAACACTCTATCCTGAGATTCTAAGTCCTTATACAAATAGCATGTGGGACTGTAGTACTGTGTTTTTCCTTGAATTTCTCTACTTAGCTTGCTTTCTCATTTGATTTGCCAGTTTCGATCTGGATTTGGATATGGTACCTGGTTTAATCAGAGATCTGGAATGTTATGTGCCTATGCTTATTTTAGCCCATATTGGAGTTTGGAAGGATCTTATTGCCCACATGCTGTGTGTGCTGTTCTTAAGAGAACCATGCATCGCCTTGGTGTTCCTGAGTGCCATTTTACCCTCCTCCTCCTCAGACATCAGTACTTGCTATGACCAATGATGGGGTCCATCTGATGCTTCAGTTCCTACCTTGATCACCTCCAAGATCAACTTTGCTCAAGACAATTTTTTAGGGAGAGAGAGAATTGGCATGCCAGAGCCTCAGCCACTGCAATCGAACTCTAGATGCTTGTGCCATCTAGTGTGCATGTGCAACCTTATGCTTGCCTCACCTTTGTGCGTCTGGCTAATATGGGATCTGGAGAGTCGAACATGGGTCCTTAGACTTTGCAGGCAAACGTGCCTTAACCATTAAACCATCTCTCCAGCCTGCCAGTCAGTTTTGAAGAACACCCAGCACTATGATCTACGTGACCAGAATAATGCTTTTTCTACTTCCAGTGACATGGCCTATGACTAAAGCACAAACTTCAGTATAAATATGATAAATAATTATAATTATATAATTATCATTACAAAATATAATTATTAATTATAAATATGATAATAATTATCCTTCCTGTATACATTCTGACACCTATGTGTAAGTTTCCTTTTATTAATATTTTCATGTTTTATGTTTCATGTAGATTCAAAACCTGACTGCCACTATCACAGTGGTTGGGGATTGCTTTGGAAATGACATTCTTGGGGCAGCGCCTGCCTGGAGCTGTGGTGGCTCATCGCTCTTTCTCTGCCCTGACCTGTGAGCTTTTGTCACATGGCTACTGCTTCTCACTCAACCTCAGGGAGGAAAAGAGGATGGAGACAGAGCTATTGTTACTTTGGTCCTCAGACCAGCTTCCATAGTACAGGAAATAGTGTGAATTTTGTTTAAAGGACATCCATCACTCTATTTCAAGTTCATATAATATATAGGGAAACAACTCATTAGTCATAAACACATCTACGGGTTTGAAACTGACAATTGACAGCTATCCCACTTTAGACAAATCTTCTCATCTTTCTTAGACTCCATTTCCCCCCAGTGAGAAATAGAATATGTGCTCTTTGCAAATGAATTTAGCACAAGGAGGGGTTAAAATTAAAAGTGCATAATAAACAGGAAAGAACTTTACAAAATTTGAGACTCCATGCATGTGAAAATGGAAAAAGGATTCAACAATGTAATTAATACTGCCTGGTCACATGCTGTCCCATGTTGATCCTTTGTTCGTTCTACCCTGGTCACAACACCCTGAGAACCTCCCTGTCTTTGGGGTTTACAGACCTTGCCCGTGGGTGAACATACATGGATGCATCCAAGATGCTTTGACAGGCAATTGTCTCTAAAGATCTGGCTTTATGTTAGAAAGATGCAAGAGATGACTGAGTGCAGAATGCAGACTTGAAGCTCCTGTGTGCTGCATCAAGAGGAGATTGAAGGCTGTCTTGCCCAACCTGCTATCTACCCAGCACACCTCTGAAATGCACTTCAAACCCAAGACTCTCTGCAACATGAATAATGCAATCATGCTGTTTGGGTACGAAGTGTTTTTGTTCTTGTTGTTTTTACAACTAGCAAACAGGACCTTTGGACATTTTATTCACATATTTCTCACAAGATCTTCTGGGTGTAGGAAACGCTAAATTTCAGTACTGTCCCACGGTATGATCTTTAAGTATTGGTCAATCCTGCTTGTGCTACATTTACAGAAATCCTGAGTTTCCACACCAAACAAGAGAATCTGTTTTTTAGCTTTGAAATCTGTTCAAGATTATACAGATTTTATATTACCTTTTAAATGCCAGACTGAACTCTCCTTTTGCAAATCTTCAGCAATGATGGAACCCTTATTTCTAACAAGCTTGTGCGCACGCAGAGCATCTGTCTGTCACCACAGGCAAACAGAATCTTTCAGATGTAATGGGAGTATGAGTCATCAACTCTAAATCTGATCTGGTCCTAATTCAATTAAATCATTACATTCCTGTCTTTCACTGATTGTCTTGCCTACAGAATACCATGCAATGAATGTGTTAAATGTTCATGTTTAAATAGTGTGTTCATATAAAAAGAAAAAAAAGAAAGAAAAAAAAACAACAACACCATTTAATGCTAAAGAGGGAAATAAATTGCTGATCTTTTTTTTTTTTTTTAACAAATGGCTGGGAGGGTTATAATGTATTAGATTTTTTTTTCCAGAGGTAATCTTAGATGTGGAGTGAATGAAGTGAAGTCTGTTATCAATCCATAACATCTGCCACAGTGTCAAGTGATGAAATGGGTGACTCCAGAGCCCAAGACAGCTGGGACGGCTTTCTTAATGCAGGAGGGTATTGTGCAAACAAACAGGCCCTGATACGGTCTATGGTTGTCACAATTATTCAGGCTGGTGATACATCTTCCCGTATTAGCTGCTTGAGCAGTCCTATTTCTTTTAAAAGTAAACTACTATATAACAACCACCATCCTGGCCTGCAAGTCAGTGAGCACAAATAGAAGAAATATCCTGGGAACAGAAATAAATACAAATTAAAATTATCACCAGAGCAACAAACTGCAAAACAGATGCAAGATGAAACAAAACAAGACAAAACACCTAGAGCACTAGCCAGGCCGGGAGTAGGCAAACAGATCCAAAACCTCACTGAGAACAAAACAAACTCCAAATGAGCCACAATTCTCCTTCTGCTTCACACCTTAGGGATTCCGATCTGGTGTCCTTCCAGCTAAGGATGTGCGAGTTCCCTTCAGGGCATTTGAGTTGAATCCCTGCTTCTGTTGTGATCAGCACCACCAACATTCTTATTAAAATTAACAAGTTTACAAACAAAGCACAAGCAATAATAATCAAATTATTATTTACATGCATCTGTATGTAAAGAAGCTACTGGGTTGAAAAATAAATGGAAAGTTTCATTTTTCTACCTACACCCATTTTCTGGTAGATGTAGAAATATTGTGATTCCTACTGGAGATTTTAAAGCCCTTCCTCATCACAGACCTAAACTCTGAATTTTAGTATGATACTGTCCATATGTAAGTATATAGCCTAGCTTTGGGGTTGATACTTGACAGCCTAAAATGAACACACAACCTAGTTCACTGTGTGCTATCCATTAAAATTCATTTTAAGAAGACAGTTGTGAAACCGTCAACCTCATCGGGTCTCAATAATTGTGAGTGTGTGAGCTAAAGATTTTAAGATATATATTTCTGTGTTGATTCTGTCATATCAGGTTGCCTCCTTTTCCATCACTCACATATCTAGAGTAGCATTAGAAATCATTTTTTAGTTTATGTTAACAAGATAGATAGTTTCTATTAAACAGCAAGTAACAGAATTTTGGCTAAGGCATACTGGTTCTTAAAAATAAGATAATAAATTCCAAATATCTATTTTTATAGCTTTAAATTTTACTAGGTGTCTAGTGGTATAAATTTGGTAATATTTACTATTTTCTTGTGTTTTTGTTCTTAAGTCAAGCCAATGTCCCATGAAGGCTTCAAACATACAAGCCTTAATGCTTCTGTGAGAAAGGAATCATACCCTGTTCATCATTGCCTCTGTCCCCAAACACCACACGATGCTTGACAAGCAGTAAACATTCATTAAATGCTATTCAACATCCGGGAGTCTGGTCAGCGTTAAAGAAGCCATGTAAGCTCAGTTAGGCTGGCAATCATGTGTAAATATAATGCAACCCCTCTTCTACAATGGAAAGTCATTCATTCATTCATTTCACAAATATTTACTGAGCACATCCTTTGAATCTACACAGTGTCTAAATTAAAGTTAAAAGGGTGAGTCGGGGAATAAGAAAGAAGCAATTCCTGCTGGGGCTGATGGGGTGCATGCAAAGGCAAATTCTAAATCTGAACACAAAAGGGAGTTCAAGCTATCCTGGGTAACGTACAAGAATGGGTAGGCAATATTTCTAAGGAACTAGGCCTTATGTTACCCCCAGCAGACAAAACGGGAGCCATGCACAGGAAGAGGTGAGGCACAAGCACAAAATGGCTGGCAAAGAAAGGCATGGGTGCCTGTTAGGTGACGACACCAACCCTGGAGGGCAGATCTACAGCCATTTGTCTAGAAAGGATCTAGGCTGAATCCCAGCACTGGGAAGGCAGAGATGGGAGTGATTGCCCTGAGTTTGAGGCCACTCTGAGACTACATAGCGAATTCCCAGTCAGCCTGAGCTAGAATGAGACACTACTTCAACAAAAATTAAAAATAAATAAACGCTGGGCTGGAGAGATGGCTTGGCAGTTAAGGTATTTGCCTGCAAAGCCTAAGGACCCAGGTTTGATTCCCCAGGACCCACCGTTAGCCAGCTGCACAATGGGGCGCATGTGTCTGGAGTTTGATTACAGTGGCTGGAGGCCCTGGCATGCCCATTCTCTCTCTCCCTCCCTCTTTTTCTGTCAAATAAATAAATGAATAAAAATAAAATATTAAAAAAATAGATAACTAGATAGATAGATGATAGATAGATAGATAGATAGATACCAACAAGGAAAGAATCTGCCAGTCTTTGGTACTCTGAACCACAAGAAAAATCTTTGGCTGGTGGAAATAGAAATTATGAATACATGTCAAGAGATGGTAGCTTATGCTTGAAATTCCAGAACTGAGAAGGCTGAGCAAGAGAGTTGCCATGAGCTCAAGGCCAGTTAGGCCTACAGAGCAACAAAGAAGTAATTGCTGAAGAGTTTAGGTGATGCGCTGTGTGCCCGTTGTTCATGTGCTAGTGCGACTGGTTAGCCTGGCTTGCTACAGGGGTGGACCCCAGCTGGAGAAGGACGCCCGATTTCTCTGAAGTCCTACGCTGGAAACGACGCAAACCTCTTGCATGCTGATCCCACTGGCAAGAGCTCGATCACGTCACGTGGTTAGAAAATCCAATGCAGGAGACAAGCCTGGTTCTTCAACGAAGGAAAAGCGTATGTTGGTGGAGAAATGTCCATCCCTCCTTCTTGTCTAGGGTCAAAGCTCTTCTGCTCGTCTATGAAATGAGATTGATACCAAGGAATTTGTGAGAAAAAAAAAAAAGTTCGGGCTGGAGAGATAGCTTAGTGGCTAAGGCGCCTGCTTGCGAAGCCTAAGGACCCAGGTTTGAGTCTTCAGTTTTCACATAAGCCAGATACACAAGGTGGCATCTATGTCTGGAGTTTATTTGCAGTGGCTGGAGGCCCTGGTGCACCCATCCTCTCTATCTGCCTCTCTCTCTCTCTCTCTCTCTCTCTCTCTCAAATAAAATAAGATAAAATAAAATAATTTTTTTTTAAAATCAAGGTCTAAATTCACATTGCCAATACTGAAATAAAGCAAAATGTACCATTTATCTATACTATTCCACTATAGAAAGGGCAAGATTATAAAAGAGTAGGATGTCAACATTTATCATATATGATATACTTTAGGCATCAGATGCATTGAATGCACTTTTTTTTTTTTTTTTTTTTTTTTTTTACTGGAGGATCCAGCACAGAATAGCCTGTGCAATTTAATCAATTTAATTTTAACTACTACATTTACTTTTCAGTAAACTAATATTATTTTAATAATTAAATTTGTAAATGTGAAAATAGAATAAATACAATAAAAACTTAAAACCTAATTTCTTTTATACTGATTTGGTATCTAACCTTGAGTAAATTTTTCTTTCATCTGATGTACAGTAGTATTTCAAATAGACTTGTCATTCTTATAGTTTACAAAGCTAAAGATCAAGTCACTACTTCTTAAAGGCTTTGAACAAGTATGTATCTTACCCACTTAGGGTAGCAGAGCATTTTACACTTGAATGAGAAAAGTCTTGCACTGAATTATATGTTTGTTATTTTCCAAATATTATTGTGATAGGCATTATTATTTGATAGGTTTCTGAGTTTTTCATAACACCTCCATGATCACACAGCTCATAGTTGGCAGATACAAGACTTGAATCTAGGTAGGTCCAAACCCAAAATAAAGGAACACATAGTAAAAAGGCTTACAATTCATTGAATTGTTTATTCATAAACAGTATTTAGACACTTGTGCATAAATGTCTAAGTGATGCAATAATAATTTCATGACCTTAAACATGTTTTAATTATTTTTATTAATTATGGACATACTTAGAATGGAAACATCACATGTTGGTACCATCCTTTCCCTCACCCCTGCCCCCTTTCCAGCTCCTCATAGGGGTCACAGGTTGTCCTCATGGGGAATAGAATTAAGCATTCAATAAAATTTTATTGAATGAGTGAATAAGCAATTCTTGCTTATTGGTTAGATATCTATTGTATACAAAATACTGTCCTAGATCCTAATGTGTACAACCTTGTGAATGTTTTGTTTGGAGTTCCTTGAGGCAAAAAGCCTTAGATACTGATAGGGAAAAAGCATTATATGCACATTGTGCTCACTTTGGCAGCACATATACTAAAACTGGAAAGATACAGAGAAGATTATCATGGCCCCTGTGCAAGGATGACACACAAGTTCATGAAGAATTACATACACGTATTGCCATGATAATTAACAAATAGTAGAAAAATCATAATGTTCATCAGTCCCCAAAAGGAAAGAGATGCACTCCATCTGAGAAAATCACAACATTCTCCTCTGAGAATGGAAAGGTGAAAAGAAATTTGAAGCTTAGAACTCGAGAGGAAATGTGTGACTGAGAAACCCAAGTAATCCAAAACGAGAAAGAAGAAATGAAGCGGATACATTCATGGACTAGAACTCAGTCTTAAAGACCATGAGTATTATCCAGCTCTATATCATCTTCCATGGCTTGAGTACCTTGTTTCATTTCTGTGTGGTGTAAAATAACATGGATGATAATTATAGTTTGAATGAGAATTGTCTCCCAAAGGGTCATATGTCAGAACACTTGGTTTTCAACCATAGTGATGCTTTGGAGATTATGAAACCTTTGGGACATGAATCCTAGTGGGTGGACATAAGTAACTAAATGGTAAATTTTTGATGGGCATACTACTCCTGGTTCTTGTCTCACTGCTCAACTTCTTTGTCCACAACCACGATATGATTAACTGTCCATAACGTACACTTCCATGGAGCTGTGGGACCACGCCTTCCCTGCAAGGTGAACTGAGAGGGCCTGACACCACGAGACCAAATCTATCTTCCATAAATTTGTTTCTGGCTGGTATTCTGAAGAAGTAACTAATATAAAAATCGTACGAGAGGAGACAGAAATATCTTCCGGGCCATCTTCACCCTTGGTAGCCTTTATGGTAATGTGATGAGGTTATGGGATTATAAAAATCAGACTCTTACTTAGTAGGTGATTTAAAAAAAAAAACAACATAATGCTAAAGTGGGTTGTCTGTCATTGCCCTGTAGGTATGGTTGAGTGTGATGTCAGACAACATGATGCTTACATGCTGTCTTTTCAAATATTATATTTTCATTTTTTATTATTATATTTTTGTGTGAGGATACGTGTATGGAAGTCAGAGGACAACCTCTAGTGCTAGTCCTTATGTTTCACTTTGCTTGGGATTGGGGGTCTCTTTTGGCCACCACTGTGCATGCCAGGCTGTCTCATAATGTTCTAGGGATTTCACTCTCTCTTTCTCCCACCTTGCCAAAGAAAAGCGGGGATTAGAGATGCTTGCTACTATGTCCAACTTTAAGTGGACCTCTGAGGACATAAACTCAGGTCCTCATGCTTGTGCAGTAAGCACTTCTGCTACCTGATCCATGTTCCCAGCCCTTATGTGCTATGGAGTTAACCCAACGAAGTAATTGAATTGGTTGTTCAAGGTTTTAATTATGAATGTCCTCATTGATGATAAATAAATAAAATAGATATATTCATTTAATAAACTATTGCTTAGTAGTCACTATATTAAATGTTTAATGCTTAGTAATGGTAATGCACAAGTAAATAAATGTAATCCCTGGCCCAGAGAAGTCACAAATAGGGTGATCTTTCAAACACACTGACAAGCACACATCAATTTAGGAAAATCTTTCATTCTAGAGTTATTTCATAAAAAGACTTTGAAATTATTAAGTCATGAACCAGTATGGTTACATATAATTTTTATACAAGCTCTTAGAAGAATTGATTTTGCAGAATTTGGAATTTCTTTTTTTTAGCACTAATTATCATTCTCTTTTTCTGAATTCAAGTATAATTTTCCTCTTAAGAGAAGACTAATATTTTCTAAAACAGTATTTCAGGACCTAAACATTCAAGAAGTTCCTTTAGTATCCCAAATTCTTTTTTTTTTTTTTTTTTTTTTGAGGTAAGGTCTCACTCTAGCTCAGGCTGACCTGGAATTCACTATGTAGTCTCAGGGTGGCCTTGAACTCATGGTGATCCTCCTACCTCTGCCTTCTGAGTCCTGGGATTAAAGGCATGTGCCATCACGCCTGGCTAGTATCCCTAATTCTTCAATGGCACAATGACTTCCAAACCAATAATTTATTTACTTATATTACTAAGTTTAAAATACAGCACTTATAAAAATGCCCTTTTCAAGATGGTGATGAAATCATTTTTTATATTTCTCCAATTTTTTATGTTTTGAATGTCCCTAAATCTACCTCTCTCTTTCCTAAATCAGAGATATACTTCTTGCTCACACTAGAAATATATTTAATTTTCTTGTCTCAAGAGAAATAGAAAAGGCAAACCTGAACTGACGTCACAGGGTAGTCTATTTTACTATAATTTGCTCCATCTTCAAAGGACCTTTGATGCCATCTACATTGGTTGTCCTTCCAACCCAGTCATGGCCGCATTTATCAGTATCAATAACTGATTATTCATTACATCCAAAATTCTCTTTACTTTCCCAAGCTGTTTCAAACATGAAAGTCTTGTATCTATAGGGAACAAAACCATTTATCACATTCATGTTAATGTTCTGTCTTTTAAACTAGTTTTGGCTGCCAAGGAAAATTTGTATTAATCATATTCCTATTTGCTCTGAATCCATTTGTGGCATGAAATGAGTGATATCAATTGAAAAAGTTAATTCAAGGCAGTAAAGAGGTTTCTTCCTCTTTTTCTCAATCTGACCAGTTGTCTTCGTGCTTCTTGAGGCATAATTATTACATCATTTAGGTCTCAATACAATGTGGGTGTTGCTAAACTGTGATGGCAAACTGCTGATAAAGTCTTTTGATTAGTCACAGACAGCTCCTGTAGATGTCAGTTTGTACCCACTGCTGGCATCTTTAAGTAATTCTGGTGTTCAGCAACTTTGTGTACTCCTTCAGTTAATTACAATTCATGTGATTCTGGGATGAGTTCCCCTGATGGACATCAGTACCTTTCATGATAGTGAAGTAATGACTTCAGAATGCCTGATACGATACTACTAGACCAACTCTGCTGTCTAATTCATGTGTGAAGCTCAACATAACTATATACCTCTTACATTGTTTGACAAGTGCCCAAATACCTGTACCAAAGTACTTGTTCATCACCAATTGAACTCATTCCCACCAGAAATTCTATTAAAGATTTGGTACTGTAAGACAGGCCACATTTGTTTTTTCACTTACCACCCATTACAAATGAAATAAAATCACTCAAAAAATATTAGGAACCTATAAAATATTAAGATGTTTGCTTTATGGTTCAAAGTAATAACTTTTGTGCAGTTAGAACATGCTTTTAGAGTAAAGAAGATTTCCATCCCAGTCTTTGATATGTCAATTTTTAGCCTTGTCCCAGGTAGTCATCTTGGCCTTTTGCCACTCTGTAGGTAATATCCTACTTGTCATGTCCAACCTCCTCACAAGGACATTGTATGGACTAAAGAAATCACGGCAGGTACAGAAAGTGTTATATGGTAACTGGAGCCAAAAAGCCTGGGTTTGGGTTCTATCACATGACTGGTGACTGTACCACCAGCTTATTATCTTCTGTGTGTTCAGCCATGACTCTAGTAAAGTGGAAAGAATAATAGCATTTAACTGAGTGTAGGAGACTAGGAAGGACATTGGCGCATGCTCAGACACGGGAGAGATTTCAACAAAACTGCTGATTATTGGTGAGGTGCTATGCTTTGGAAGATTAGCTTAATTAAATTCTCTATTACAAAAAAAAAGTAAGAGTTATCTCATTTGTCCTGGTGCTAACTTACTCTCCGTTGGAGAATCTGCTTCTCTTTTTCAGATTGATGTAGATCCTAAGGAGAGAGCCATCCATCATACCTCAAAAGGGGCCCCGGCTGAAACTAAGAAAAATTGGGGAAACAAGCAAGGGGGCTGTTTTCCTGATGAACCAGATACCAGCACAAGGGGGAAGGAGATCAGCACAGAGAAAAATCAACTCCTACCAAATCACAGAGCCAGAGACCCAGAGGCCCCCAACACCTCATCACTGAAGCAGATCAAAAATGAACCCAACATGGCTCAGGGAAATTTTGCGGAATAGGGGGCGGAAAGAATGTCAAAGCCACATGTTGGGTCATGATATGCAGAGACATTTAGCTTACCCATAACTGTGGGCTAACTCCACAATGCATGACCCGTATACCTCAACAAGGAGGGGCCAAGGGGAGGGGGTAGGACACAGATGAGCCTAATAATGGTACCAAACTGACTATATTTGCTGAATACAAAACTGACTAATAAAGAAAAAAAAACTCACAGGTTTTAGGACAGCTTCATTTACTTAGACCCCCCCCCCCATGATGAAGAAACAACTCATTGAATTTTTGTTTTGTTTTGTTTTTCAAGGTAGGGTCTCACTAGCTCAGGCTGACCTGGAATTCACTATGTAGTCTCAGGGTAGCCTCGAATTCATGGAGATCCTCCTTCTTCTGCCTTTCAAGTGCTGGGATTAAAGGGGTGCGCCACCACCCCCGGCTCACATTGAAGTTTTAATGGAACAGATTTGAGGAGAAAGGTGTGAGGAACTGAGTTCAATTCCCCTTGCTCGAGTGAAGATGCCAGGTGCACTGGCACCACAAGCTCTGCGGCTCACTGACCAGCCAGTCTAGTTTAGTTGGTGAGTGCCAGCCTAATGAGAGACCTGTCTCAGAGGCTGTGGACAGCATTCCTGAGGAGACATGCAAAGCTCATCATCTGCCCTCCACATGCACATGCATGCACATGCAGTATATATGCACATCAGCACCCGTCCAAGCATATGCACATGCACACACATACTCACCAAAATTTAATAAATAGAAAAATGACAAGCAAGTCACAGAATAGTTTGGAAAAGAGAAAGCAGATTTGAAGCACAGTGGCCCTTCGAGCACACTGGCAGAGCCCGGGAGGGCAGAGCTCACAGTGGTGCTCAGGGCTGCCTCCAGTGCCAGGTCCTCCTTTCTCAGGTGAAGTCGATGGAGACCATATCAGGGCATACAAGAAATGATTTTAGAAATTAAAAAAATAACTAAAAATTATAAAGATAAAAGTACACATTCTTCCATGTAAACATCTTTGCTCAAAAAATAACTGAACAATTAGTTTATAATGATACAATAGAGAGTATAATCAGCAACTCATTCAGTTAATCCAATAGTGTTGGCATTGTTCAAAATATACTTACAGATTTTTCAATCAAATTTGTCTCAGAATCCATTTTGAGCTACTCAAGGAAATCACTGATATGAAGCAATAAATATGAAGTGATTTGTGGAAGAACTAAATTGTCTGTTTTTAAGCATTCATGGCAACATTATCCTCAATATCAAAGCCACAGAATTCATACAAATGTCCTACAATGAATGAATGGAAAAGAAGTTGTGGACTATATAAACACAATGGAATACTATTTGGACTTCCATTGAAAGGAAAACCTAGTCATTCCTGGCAGCACAGAGAACCTCATGAACATCATGTTAAGTGAAATACACTGGTCCCAGAAAGGCAAATACTGTGTGATCTCACATAGATGTGGCCTCTGATAATGTCTAATTCAAATGACCAAAGTGGAGAGTGACGATTAGCAAGCACTATGAAGTGAGGATGCTGTGGGGATTTGGGCCAAAAGTGCAGTGTGGTGTCTCCATATACAAGAAGAATGTACTCAAGTCCTAGTCTACGTAATGGGAGTTATAAGAACAATATGCGTTTACTAGCTGACTGTTGAGTAGGCTTTTAGTATTGTTACCACAAAAAGTAAGGGAATACGTGTTTATGTCTCAACTTACCTTTTCTATAATGTGTGCATACATATGATCATCATAGTCTTTACTATAATTATGTGCCACTTTAGTTGGCAATCATGTAATATCCAATATACAGTATTAATTTAATTTTCACACTTATTTCACTGCACCTTTTAGTTCATAAGTCAGTTTCCTTTTTAAATTTATTTATTCATTCATTTATGAAAGAAAGAGGCAGAGAGAGAGCGAGAGAGAATGAATGGGCGCACGAGGACCTCTAGCCACTGGAAATGAACTCCAAGTGCATGAGCCCATCATTTGTAACTGGCTTACATGAGTACAGGGGAATTGAACCTGAGTCCTTAAGTTTTGCAGTTTACCATAATTTTACCTTAACCACTAAGCCACCTCTCCGGCCCTGAGTTTCTTTTTCTGATGGTTCTTGAATTAGGCTGCCAAATCAGTACCTTTGACTTGTGTGGAAACATGTTTATAGCCAGGCATAGTTGCCTATAACTATAATCCCAGAACTTGTAACTCTAAGGCAGGAGGATCATGAGTTTAAGGCCAGTAAGTAATCTGAGTCTTATAGTAGAATCAGCTACATAGTGAGACCCTGACTCATAAACAAACATATCTGTCTTCTATCTTAAGCCATGGAAAAACTCTGCACAAGTACAGATGAAAATATTTTTCAGGTTATACTGTTTTGTCAGAGTAATTAAATTCTGCTACTATATAATGAAAGCAGAGTGAGCCTGAAGAAATGCTCAGAGCTAAGTTCATTCTAATAGAACATTATTTATAAAAACAGAGCATTTGCACAGGTTTGGCCTATCATCCAAGCTCTGATTTAGCCTCTCTAATATTGTGGAACGTAATCTATATGCCTGTCATTCACAAGGCAGATTAAATGTGGCACCATCACACCTGAAATGTGGGAAGCACTGCAAGACACATGTTTCTTCCCTTCCCAATAACCATGGTGCAACGGAAACTGCATGAGCTTGGACCTAGAAAACTGCTCAAGCTCAAAGAACTTCAGAAATGAAGCCAACTGTTAAGATGAGCCCATCATTCTCACTTCACAGGTAGGGAAGCCTATTCTCCCAGAGAGGAAGTAGCATGACCAAAGTTGCCCATCAGTTAGGGAAGGGTTCATGCTTGGACTCTCCACATACACTCTCTGTACAGGATTTTCAAACATACATAGCGTGTGAAGTCCCCTCACTGCTTTGTTTTGTGCTGAGGAAGTCTTGAAGCAGGTTCTGCCCTATATTGTCCATCTGGTTGTGCAAGTTATAGTTAGCAAATGAAAAAAAAAAAAACAACATGACTTCACCTGCTGGTATTGCACTGAATTGTCTCTGGCCAACCACAGTAAAGGATACACAACAAGTGCGGAGGGTTTCCTATTGCACCTTCAGCATATCAAGTGAGGCTCTCAGAGGATAGACTGGCTGACATTCGTTACTTAAGGTAGGGTTTCAGTGACATTACCGAATGTGTGCACCTGCATTCCATCGGCTCATGCCCTGTAGGACTCAGGACACCCCCCACACTGTTCATCCCTGCTGATATAACTTAGAAAATGTCACTGTACCCAGCACAAGGCATATATGGCATTTTGCACACACAGAACAATGGCTTGACATTTTGCTGTTGAAAGCAGAGCTACATGATGTCTACACTACACACATCTGAAATGACACCATTCACTCATGCTGCCCTCTCTTCTCCTTCGGGCACTGCCTCTTAATTATCTCTTTTACTCCCCAAATCCTCTACTTCATCTCCTCCCATGTTCAGCTTTACTTGAACAGGAAATGTTCATAGTCTCATGGAATTTTCAATGCATTTTCTTTTGCTTTGATTTATGTCATCTTCAGTTATTTTTCATATAAATAAATATGTAGGGATTTAAAAATTCATTAAAATGATTTCCGAAGCAATAAAGCTATGTGGTTACTAAAATTAGAGTAGCTATTATTTTGTTTGAACCAAAAAACATATAAGTGAATATTCATCAGTTATATATTATATTTTTGTTTTAAAAGTCTACCCTACATTTTTGTCATTTATTATACATGGCAAAGACCATACTTAGCAGTAAGGTTTTAGAAGCATAGTTTTTAAAATGCCAAACCTGTTCGTTTCTTTATTGAAAAGTTAAATTTGTAACATTTTTTGTTCTACATTGATTGAATTCTGATGCTCAAAGAAACTGTTTAAATGCAACTTTTGACTTTTGATTTTTGACTTTATATAAAAATCTATCTTTCCTACTTCATTATACTTGTTAACTCATTGGGATTAACATGCTCTGGAAGTCATAATTCCAATAAGAATCAAATGCATAATCATTTATGTATATAAGGAAAGCAATTAATTTACCTCACTTTCTCTTTTCCAAAGGGTCTGGTATGTTTTAAATGTTGATGACTGGTGCATAGCTTAAGAGTCAGTAGACATTTAGACTTTCTATTGCCATACTTGTGTTTCTGTGTGTTTTTCTAGATGCAAACTATCTTTCTGTTAACTCAGCCCTGGAAGGTACAGGGCTGGTGTTGGGTGACTCGTGGCATGGCCAAGCAGCCACTCCGTCACAAGCTTTCCTCCCAAGCCACGTTTTCCATTAGAATGTTTCCATCAGGATCAGGTTCCTCTTTAGGGATAAGAGCCAATCATCTTGTTTTTCATAAAGGCAGCTTGAGGAGGCCCGTAATCAGCACAGTTATCAGCAGCTGATTTTCTTCCACCGAAATGTATTGGTGAAAGAAAGATCTGCAGGTCGTTTCAGTCTCTCACCCCGTACACTTCTGCCACAATAGCTTCTTCTGCCTCTCTCTATCCTCGTACATAATTCTTCTAAAATTGGGTAATTCTCAACCTCATTAAAAGGTTTCATAGTTATATTCACACCATCTGGTTCTAAGTCGAGATGTTGACTATGGGCAACAAAGTGAATGGATGGAGCATATATTGGGATAAGACAATCGAATATATTTTAATTCAGCTTTAAATAATGAATTAAAACATCTCAGGGTTCAACTATGCCATGTTTTCAATGAGTGTCCTTATTTGCAAACATGTTTTAAAAGAAAAGAAGGGTAAAATATAAGAATGATTACTTTTCAGAGGTCAACTCTTTATCATTCAGGGTATAAATTTTTCCCACACACCATCTTGATCCATATCTTAAACCTGTCTGTAACCCAAACAGATACAATACCAGTGGTTCTTGTGTCAATATCCACATTTTAAAGTTGGTATAAAAATTCAAGACACAAAATGGTCCTTGTTACAATTTTGGAAGTAATTTTGTTCCATTTTTCTACATCTTGAAACAGTAAAGATTTTTATTTGGATGTTAATAACTTATTGTCAAAATATAATTTCAAATGAAAACCCATCCTATTGCCTCTTATCTAATGTTTAAAAAAGATAAGCTTACTATGCTAAATGTGGTTGTATTTTTAAGGAGAAAGTACGCATATTTAAAAACAAGACATTTTGCAAAATAAATTTTAGTAATTCACAAAAGCTCGCATCAGATACCATACATAATGAGAAGAAAAGGCAAATGCAAGTGATTACTATAATTCACAATTGTTCTCAGTCAGCATGTTGCAAAGAATCTTAACTTGTTTTCTGGCTTACTAATAAAACAAAAGTTTCTGGAAGCTCATGTACTTAAAACGTGAATACTGTAAGAAAAGAAAAGCAAAGGAATCATCTGAAAGCCAGTAGTTTTGTTTTGGAAAAGAAATATAAAGCTAGAAACATCATAAAACACCTTTTCAAAGGTCTCATAATGTACAATATTTGAATACAAACAGTAACTAGTGTTACGACAGCTGCTCTCAGGTTTGCAACATATATCATAGCGCAGCATATTGGAATGAGGCCTGAGTTTCCATTTACTTATCTATCCAGACACATCAATTCTTTTTACTCCAGCCTGATAAAGTGGAACCGCCACAGACAAATGAGCCAGCGGAGCTGACATAATGTGCTTGTCACAATGCCGCGCTGGATAAGAAAGCCGGACTTTGATCCTCGGCGAGGTTACTATTTTACAGTACCATGAATTTCATTCTAACGTGCTGCCTTAAGTCACCATTCTCTGCTTACTGGCCAAAGTTTATTCCATTTCACCCTGCATTCTTCATGCAAGTAAACTCCACCCCAAGTAAAAATTGAAAAGAGGATGGAAATTTGCATGCAAAGGGCTGGATGATGACCTCTTTGGGGCATGGTATAAACTCCCCTGAATTGAGGACCAAAGGTAAATGAGGAGGTTGAGGATCACTTTTCACAAACCCAAGTAAAAGTCAGGTTACAATTTGTAAAGGATGCTTTAATTATATTGAAATGATGCTGCACAACACATGACTGCTAGACAATTATTTCTGTCTAATTATATAATATACTCTAAATAAATCAGATATGCCCCCTAAACTATGGTCTTTCCATAAGACACATATTTTTGAAAATAAAGGCTTTGGTTTTACTGCTCAATAACATAAAACATTTGTCTATTACATCAATGAGTTCTTTTATCCAAGTAAATGAAGTCAACGGTCATTCTCTAGCTCATGAGACAAATGAAAATATCACAGGTGGAATGTGCCGCTGGTAAACAGACATCAGGAAGAATAAAACAATGGGCTCCTGGAAACAGATTCTTCAGGCCAATGAGCAAACACTGCCTTGAACAATCACTCTAGGGAAGAAGAGCCTCTCTGACACCCAGTGATGCGCCTCAGAGGCTGTTTACCTTTATTTCTTCTTATTATCTGTGGACCATTATCCCAACAAATGAAGAAATGAATTGTAATGAATTAAAAAAAAAGGCATTGTGAGTCCAAATCAATAGATTAATTCTGGTCTTGCCATAAAGCACATGTTAACATAATGGGATATATGTAAGGGGAGACATATTATCTCTGTCAATGATGGCTATAAATTACAATATATCTCTTCAATCAGATGTCTGGCTAAAATAAATATACTGAAGAAGTTGTAATGCTGTCTTATTGAAAAGTTATATCTATATTCTGTACCAAGTTAATTGTTGCTCAGTAAAATAATTAAAGTAGGATGCCAGCTTCTACTCTCTTAAATAACCTTTACTGTGTATAATTTGGATTCGGTATTAATGATGGACAGCAATGTTTGCAAAATACATCTCAACCCTGTTTCACAATAGCTTGAATTGCCACCACACAGAGATCCATTCAAAACCTCTATGGTTACCTTGCAAAGAAAACTGTGCCCTCAGTTTCCCACTTACTGGGTTGGTAGTAGTGGAGCCTGGATGCTGAAGTGAATGAGATCTTCTAGCAAGGGGAAATCGGAAGAGTCAGGTCAGCCGTAACACTGGAGGAAAAGGTTTGCCATGCTGAGCAGCTTTGACCACCCAAGAACGTTTCGTCTTAGGAACTGCCAAGTTCCCGCCTCTCCTTCGGGCTCCATCGTTGAGATTAGGCTACTTAATAATGTTTTAGAAGTTGAATTTGTCCACCTAATCAATGAAGTAGAATAAAATTTATTTTGAACTAATTTCAGAAGCAAGTACAGATAATCTAAAATATATATATATATATATATATATATATATATATATATATATATGATCTGAGAAATAGTGTTATTACTATGCTGTCCAATTTCCAGAGAACTTAGAAAGGTATAGAACTTGGTTTTCACTTCTTCAAGTCCACAAAACAAGTGATGCCACTGTTTCCATCAGATACGACCTGTGTGCAGAGAGGTCCTGAAGACCATGATGAGAATAAACTCAGTCTGAGATGAGTCACTATGTGGCGCTCAAGATGAGCACTGGCAATGGCGTTTGTGCCTTCTGTTAGCCTGGTAACATGTCGTCTAAAGATTTTCTGATTGCTCATAAGGTAGAGCATTGACATAGTGAAGCCAGAGTGTGCCAAGCAGGTTCACAGAAGACTTGGGGCCAATGAGGCAACAAGACATGCTCCAGAGCACTGCGCTAATGTCCAGCTTTCTTTCTAGTTGAGTGAGTTGTGCCTAGTGATAAATAGTGTCCAGCTTCTTGTACAGTTGTCTTACTGTCTCCTGTGGAGCAGCAATAAACATCCTCTTAGTAACAGCCAGTATTAGCTGGATTGAAGTATCTTTGGGCCAGATTTAGGAATCTAGCTGATGAGAGAAAGAAATTTGCTGTTCTTAAAAATTTAACACAAATTTGCCAAGGTTTCCTCATGAGATACTTTGTAGCTGGCTTTGTGACACTTCTATGAGCTATATCAGTGCTGTTTTCATTTAATACTATTGAGGATTGAGGCCAGGACTGAGGATACAACTTACATCATAGTCACTCAGCTGGTAAGTGTTTGAATAATTATTTGAACCGGAGCCCTTTGTTACTTACTTCTCCATTTCTGCAGATTTGCTAGCTTTCAGCCAAGACAAATTACTGGACATAGAATCGAAGAGCAGAGAGAACTTGAAAACAATGGGGAGATATAATTACTTACATAGTGATGTTCTGTGAACACAGCAGTAAGCAACTAACAAATTTACCAAGTAAAGGACATAGGGGGCAGGGTCAACATGTTACTTTTATCCATTCTCTTCAAGGTAAAATTCCTAACGTTAATAGAAAAGTCATCACAAAGAAATGAAGGAAGTATGTGGCATATCAAACAAGAAAACAACCTGTGTTCTTTTTTAACTTGTATATTCATTGAAAATATAAATAGACTCAGATGAAATTAATAGCCCTGTACACGATGATATAGAAATGATTTACCTATTCCAAACTCCAAAACTAGGGAGGTGGGAGTTAATAAAAAATGACTGTACTCACTTAACTGTTTAGCCTGTCATCTAGTGGCCTAATAAAATAGTACAGTTTTACTAGAAAATGTAGATTCCTCATTCTATTATGCTGCAGTTGAGAACTGTCCATGAATTATTAGAAAAAAATGCTTCCTAGAGTCTGATCAAAATAGGAAGAAACCATAGAGATTCATGTGCAGTCTTTATTGGAGCAATCAGATGTTACTAATAATTATGGTTTGGGGGATGATCTTAATATATTCAGATATAATTTGGAATCTGCTACTTATACATAAGATTTCATATAACAAATACAAATCACAAAGGGTTTCAATCTAGATATGCTTGATTCTGCTTACAGGAGTCTAAGGCCAGAGGGGAAAAGTCAGCAAGCTGATCATAAAATAAATGGTGGAAGACAGTGACATCTGGTGGAGGCAGTGATTTTTCACTTAATGAAACAATTCTAAATGTGTGTTAAAGGGAATTTTACCAGACACATGTATTTGACGTACAGTGTTTGCATTTGTTTAATTATATTATTGTTTATGTGTGTGTGCTGGAGAGGGTAGGAATTCATATTCATGTGCGTGTGTTTGTGCACGTGTGCTTGTGAAGGTAAACGAAAAACCTTAGGTGGTCATTTCTCTCAAGACTTTTCCACTTTTTAATTTTTTTTATTAATTAGTTTTGTATTCAGCAAATACAGTCAGTTTGGTACATTATTAGGCTCATCCGTGACCTACCCCTTCCCCTTGGCCCCTCCTTGTTGAGGTATATGGGTCATGCATTGTGGAGTTAGTCCACAGTTATGGGTAGAATAAATGTCTCTGCGTATCATGACCCAACATGTGGCTCTGACATTCTTTCAGCCCCCTCTTCCACAAAATTTCCCTGAGCCATGTTGGGTTCAGTTTTGGTCTGCATCAGTGATGGGGGCCTCTGGGTCTCTGGCTCTGTGATTTGGTAGGAGTTGACTTTTCTCTGTGTTGATCTCCTTCCCCCTTGTGCTGGTATCCAGTTCACCAGGAAAACAGCACCCTTGCTTGTTTTGCGAATTTTTCTTAGTTTCAGCCGGGGCCCTTTGGAGGTATGATGGGGTGGCTCTCTCCTTAGGATCTACGTTTGTCTGAAAAAGAGAAGCAGATTCTCCAACTCTAAAGTTGAGTATTCCAAGACCTTATACCACCTCTACGAAGGCTGAACAAAACTCTCATCTCTGGATCACAGGCATTGGACTCACACAAGAGCCCAAACTGACCAAGACTGCAGGGATTAAACAGAGGTAATTGGAAATCTATGAGCTTGGTTTTGTTCAGCAGGTTTTTAACTGTAAATCCAACTAGTGAAACTACTCAGGTTGTTTGTGCTGCTTTCGTCTCCATCCAGGCAGCAAAAGTGAAACACACCCTGGAATAACTGATCCATGGACGAAGACTCACTCCATTAAGGCAGGTGTTACGTGGTCTATTTCCTCGTCTGTTCTATGGAGAAATAGAAAATGCTGCTGGGCGTGGTGGCGCACACCTTTAATCCCAGCACTCGGGAGGCAGAGGTAGGAGGATCACCATGAGTTCGAGGCCACACTGAGACTCCATAGTGAATTCCAGGTCAGCCTGGGCTAGAGTGAGACCCTACCTCGAAAAAAAAGAAAAGAAAACAATAAAGAAAAGAAAATGCTTGCACACCTTAACAACCCCTAGGTTGATAACAGGATCACCTACACAATTCTTTTCTCCAAATTGCCGTTGCATTTCTACCACAGGCACCCCAGCTCTGGAGCCCATGGGTAGAGTGCAGTGTAAGTCTCCAATGTCCTCTGCTTGTGCAATGTAGTGATCCGTCCTCTTGAGGTCAGCTCTGTGCTCCTCCTAAACAATGATGCCCTCTAATAAGTAACTCTAGGGCTAGAGAGATGGCTTGGTGGTTAAGGCACTTGCCTGAAAAACCTAAGGACCCAGGTTCGATTCCCCAGTACCCACATAGGCCAGGTGCACATGGTGGTGCATGTATCTGGAGTTCGTGTGTAGTGGCTAGAGGACCTAGTATGCCAATTCCCTCTCTATCTGCCTTTCTCTCTCTCTCTCTCTGTCTGTCTCTCCTTCTCCCTGTAAAATAAATATGTAAATAATAATAATAATAATAAAGAACAACGAGAAATAAGTAACTCTGTGTTTTCTAAATTACTGTTCTCTTAGGGGTGTGTTTTATTCAGGAGCTCACACTGAGACTGGTTCCACTTTTCCTGGCCATTTTCATCTGCTGCATGACATCCCTAAAGTGTAGGCATCTTCACTTTCCAGAGATCTGCACTGCGTTAGCCACAGTGCTGTTGAGTCTATCACTTGGTTCATCTTCTCCTCTGGCTCAATCTGTTTCCTCACCCCCCCTTATTTGAAGCATTCTGTAGCATATTCAGTCTGTATTTAAGACCACAAACATTTGGAAGAGCTTTTAAGGTGAAATTTTAATGTGGCCATGGTCTCTCTAAGTACCTAGGCCTATATTCTTGGGACAATTGACTTACCTCCACCAATGCACACTTTCCTATGTTCTAAATTCACCACTGTTACATTAGTGGGAAGGTAGGAAAACGTGGCTTTCAGGTGGCTCAGCTTCAGGCCATTCTGCGGGCAGCCAGGGATGCTCTGATCTCTGCACTCGTCCAACACTTGAGTGGTTGTTTTACTTTCTATATAAATCTTCAAACCTTCGCTGAGTACAGGTGATATGTAAGCTCTATTGGCTCTTATACTAATAATCCTGCATGGGTACACTGTAATAGCCCATGTATTGAAAGCTGCTGCCCTCTGTGTTTCATGTTACTGATACCAGAGTTTCAGTTGTATAGCTCCAGCATGAGATCTATACAAGGACAAACCTGGCAGCATGCATTTCTATAACAAATGCTGGTTAATTCAATATTATTCGTTTTTAACTTGGATCACGCGTTGCCTTAATGCACTGACTTCTTTGACCTAAGGATGCTCCCCGTGAGAGGCTGACTTCATACTCTGCAGTGCACCAAGGCTAGCCTTCCTGTGCAACATCCATTATCAGACCGCTCGGCCCCAGCCATCTGCTGTGAGCTGTCCTTCCACGTTCTCCTCTCGTCACCATTAAAGGATTCACTTTCCTCTGGATGCACCTTCCTCCTCCAGCAGAGTCTGAAATCCTTGGGAAGTTTTTTTTTTTTTTTTTTTTTTTTTTTTTTTTTTTTTTTCCTTCACTTTTGCTTTCCTTTACTTTTATATCATTTACATAGAACATCAGAGACCCCTACTGGCCATTCAGGTTAATTTTCTAAAGCAAGGAAGAAACAGTCTACTACTGGGTGGAGAGGAGTGTAAACAGCCTATAGCAAACACAAGCCTAAAATGAGGTAAAATGTTAGTAAAAAGAGACGAGGCTCTAAATGTCAAGGTGAAGAAGAAAGTGTCCAGAACAAATAAAAGGAAATTAAAAGGGAGAGAAAAGTTTAGAGATAGTTTATGCAAAACCAAGGAGCAGGAATAGCCGGTGATTTCAGAAGATGGTGTCAAGTGCACGATAGATTCGCAGTCAGACGCCATGCTTACTCGGTGCTTCCTGTGTGAGTACAGCACAATTTGAGCCATTGGCGTAGATCTTTGTCCATGAATTTGCTGACACACAGCAGGATGTTATGCACAGTTAAAGGGACTGACATGGACAAAATATTCCTGCCAGTAGACTGGCTTGATTCTAGTAAACTGAGTTTTTACTTCACACACACTGACTGACAGCAAAATGACAAAGGGAGGAAGAAATAAAAACACGCCTTGGATACATGGAGATGGAGGACTTTGACATGCTGAATGTGAGGCACTGGAACGGCCTTTACAGGAGAAAATTCCTCATGTGGAGAGATATGCTTAGAGATCTTCAAGGAGATCAGAAGAAAGTTTTTCAATCTTTGAAGAGTGGCTTTACACTCAGTGAATATATATTTTTCAAACTTTGTGATGAAAAGATGTGAGTTTATGTTGTCAGTGGTCTCTACAGAGTACTCCAGAGTTACATTAATTCTAGTCTTGTTTCTACTTTTAATCTTTCATGTCTCGTTTCTTCTTTCCTTCCTTCCTTCCTTCCTTCCTTCCTCTCTCTCTTTCTTTTTTGGTTTTTCAAGGTAGGGTCTTGCTCTAGCTCCAGGATGACCTGGAATTCACTGCATAGTATCAGGCTGACCTTGAACTCACAGCAGTCCTCATACCTCAGCCTCCCAAGTATTGGGATTAAAGGTGTGTGCTACCATGCCCAATTCATTTCTGATTTCTATCTAATAGGATATCAGAGGTCATTATCCATGCAGATGTCTGGGATTAGAGAACAACTGTTCCTCAACTTCAATGTACTGTTATAATTTGCTCTATTCAATCTACGTGCCAATATTACTCCATATATTGTTACTGACCACATAATGACAAACCAGCACTATCGGAAGAAACTCCACCACCACACATTTTGTATGAAGTATAATGAAATGCAATTCCTATTTACATGTGACAAGACGCTTCATTTTTATTGCCATCACAACTGTCGTAGTAGGGTTCTGGCAAGTCTTTATCAAATGGCAGCACATCATATTGGGCATCGTATAGATGTGGGTATTTGTCTTAGATCCATCCTTCCTGCTCCATGGTGAAGCTACTTATTTTCAGTGTTATTATGGGTAGACTAGGACCCATGGATATTAAAGTGAATGAGATATGGAAACAAAAGTAATATGCTTTTTCAGTCAAAAAATTAATATTAAAAAGGCTGTATTCAAATTTTAATAATATATAAATTAGTTTCAGAAAAAAGTCAGGAGACATAACTGTCACATTAAAAATATTCTGATCGTCCTGTGTACATCTTTGCATTACAAATCACCATGCTAAATTTTTAAAGTGCTGCTAAGCGAAGGAATTGAACTATATGCACTTTCCAGAAGTCATTTTTGATATGGTAACATATTAAATTATTTATTTACCTAAACAACACTTATGATTTCAAATCAGAAGGAAATTTTATTTTCCTGGGCAAAAATTAAACTATGTCAGCAGTTGCTTGCATATCTTCACAGGTAAGTGTGTGCACTTTTGGAGTTGTAACTCAAAGTAGCATAACCTTTCCTTTGCCCTTCCTATCTCTCCTGTGTTACTGACTAAAATCCTAAACATGATAACCCTGACCCTCTGGGGCTTTCCCACTGTTTTCTCTAAAAATGTCCTTTGACCAGGCCTGGTGACACATGCCTTTAATCCCAGCACTCAGAAGGCAGAGGTAGCAGGATCACCCTGAGTTCAAGGCAACCTTGACAGTACATAGTGAATCCCATCCAGGTCAGCCTAGGCTAGAGTGAGACCCTACTTTGAAAAGCAAAAAAATAAAAAAATCTCCTTTGCCTTACTTAAGAAAAAAAAAAACCAAGCTACTTATATAGTATAACATGATGTTAGTATAGCATATTTAAGTTTTTAAATCACATAACAGCACATATAAGTTCCATAAACCTACAGATGTTTGTGAAGAAAAACAAATGGCTAAGGAGCTAACAGTACTCAATATTTACAAATATCTGGGTAACTTTACTGAGGAGTCTACTTCTCTGAGAGTGTAACATTAATTCAAATTAGGCTCAAAGAAAAATGACATGAAAAGTCACATTTTAAAGTATCAGTTCATTTATATTGCACATTAATAACAGTCCTTATTTCTATCTAACTATAATATTTTGAAGTGCTTTCCTATGTGATAGAATATTCTATCTGTTGTAGACAGCTTTGATGTTGCTGAGATGAACAATCAAACCAGACCCAGTTTATGGGTGGAAGGTGTGGTGGTTTGATTCAGGTGTCTCCTATGAACTTAGGCTTCTGAATGCCATGTCCCCTACTAAAGGAGATTTGGGAATTAACACCTCCTGGAGGCAGTGTATTGTTAGGGTGGGATTATGCCAGTGTTTGGCACACTCTCCAATTGCTTTTGTCCACCTAATGTTGACCGGGAGGTGATGTCCACCCTCTGCTCATGTCATTATTTTTCCCTGCCATCATGGAACTTACCTTCAAGTCTGTAAGCCAAAATAAACTTTTTTTTTCCCCACAAGATACTCTTGGTAGGATGATTTCTGCCAGCAATGAGAACCTGACCACTACAGAAGGGATTTCATTTAAGCTTACAGATGGAAGGGGCATGAGCTTCATCAGTGGTGGAGGAAGCTGCTAATTTTCATAGATCCAAGCAGCAAGAAAACCTCCAGCAAGCAAAACCCCAGCACCAGCACCAAAAAGCATCACGCACAAACTGGCAATAAGCAGGACTCCTGAGCTCAAACCTCTCTGTCTAATTTGGGGCAGGAATTTGGGTCCGCCCTTCTGCCCCCATACCTTTAGCCTGGACCCCAGGATCTGCCCCAGTGACATCTCCTCTAGCCAGGAGGCTGAAGACCCAAGTTGCGAGCTTTAATAACACACCTGAGTCTATGGGGGACGTCCATTCAAACTACCACACTATCCATACAACAAGTCTGTGAATTAAGAAAGAAAATAATTACCCACATATCACATTAAAAATCCTGGGACTAGGTCTTGGGTTTATTTCCTGTTTCAGTCTTTCCTTTGTATCATAGTGCTTTATTCATAAGACACTCAGGTTCTTACAAATAGAGTGCTGTGACCTCCTAACGCAGTTTTCCCAGGCAGTATTGGTGAAGGGCAGCGTCCTATAGATACTACCATTTAGTCTATTAACAAAAGCCTCATGACTCTTTTAGTTAAGCTGGCTTTTGTCACAGAGTGAAAACATAGCATATAAAGCTTTTGGAGTTAAGTGGAGGACACAGAACCGCAAACAGGAGGGAAAATAAAATAAAAAAAAAAAAAAAAGGAGGATACCAGTTTTCATGTTGACTGGAAATAGACTTGCTTTGACACTTTCCTGATTCTGTCAAGATGGGGATTTGCACTGGGCTCGGGATGTACTAGCCAAGGGATGATTTTCAGAGCCTCTATTTCCATCAGTAGATTATTTCTTAGTGTGCCAATATTTATTCTGCTGCTGGAGGAATTTCTTGTAACTGCTTGTCTCTGTTTGATGCTTATCAGGACGGATTTGGGGCAGCCTCGCATTTGTGAGGCTCAGGAGAGTAACTCTCATCTTTCTACCTGCAGACGAGCCATCACAGGGTGTTTCCTGGGCTGCGCATGGCGTGGCTGTCTCTTATTATCCTGTCTCGTTTGTGGCAGTTCAGATACAGCCTGCAAAGTAAACTTAAAGATTATTTGAAGACATCAGTGTTCTCTAATATTGAGGTGTTTATGGCTTAAGCTCACCATCTTGAGGAAAGAGATTGAAGTGTCCTGCCTTTGACATGTTTAACCCATGTGAGGTTGGGTGAGAACACACTGAGAAAGTCTCCCACATTTCCCAATCAACCATGTACCTTGGATAATTAGAAGAAACTGTTATGAAGACCTCCAATGGGCCGGGGGGGGGGGGGTCCTCAGCTAATACAGAGTAAGGATGTGAACTGGTGAAAGGCACAATGTTACTGCTCATGGATTCCTAAATCCACATTACTCATGTAGGAGATGTTAAGCAGTTGGCCTCACATTAGAGTTCAAGATTGTGCATAATGAGCATGTTTTTTTTTTTTTTTTTTTTTTTTGCTATTTATTAAACAGCAGATTCCTAAATCTTAGTTTAAAGGTCTAGACACTGAAATGGAATGCGGTTATTAAGTACCAAAGTAACTGTCCTTACCAGGCCCACTTTATATTTAAGAAGAAAAGACTAAGCCATTGGGAGTATTTCAAGGCCCAATTGTTGTTAAGAGGCTATGATGAGAGATACAAGTTTGGAAGCCATCCTCACATAAAAGTCAAAACTAGGATATTAAGTAGCATTATGTTTCAGAAAAAAATTTTCTTTCCTTCAGTATATGTTGGTTATGAAGCTGTTCATACAGATACCGAATAGATGCTCAGATTCTATCAAAATGGATCATACTGATGGATCCTTGGACCTGAAAGCATATAGGGGAAATGGGTAGCAGGCTGGAGAGAGAAATCTGTCAAACACAGATTCCTCTGATGACTTCCATGTTTAAAGTAGTTTTATTTTATTATTTATTTATTTATTTATTTGCAAGGAGAGAGAGAGAGAGAGAATGGGCATGTCAGGGCCTCTGGTCACTGTGCAGCAACTCCAGATACATGAACCACTTTGTGACTCTGGCTTTATGTGGGAACTGGGAAATCAAACCCAGGCTGTCAGGATTTTCCAGCCAGCACCTTAACCACTTAGCAATTTCTACAGTCCTGGCAGTGTTCTTTAACTGTGTAGTTGAACCATGAGAGAAAGTTTCACATTTCCACAGGTGTAGGCTATGCCTGCAAAGCAAAGCATGTCCTATGGTTTTAGGTCATGTGAGACCATTTCAAAGTGCTTGTAAGGTTAAAAACCAACACTGTAGCTGAGTACAGTGTCTTCCACACAGGATGCACCCAGTAATAGAGATATTTCACAAAAGGTAGCTATAACTAACTATTCCCATCTATACTCATGCCATATAAGTTAATGAATAAGCTGTTAATAAATGAGATGTACAGTGGAAAGTTATAAATAAAACCTTAAATTACCATGTCCAGAGGTGGAAAATTTTATCCTTATTTGAAAAGTACAATCTGTGAGGTTTATTAAACTAATAATAATGCAGTCAGATTATTTACTATCAATAAAGATGGATACAAATATCAAAAGATAAAAAGGTAAAGTAAAATTTGTGAGGGGAGATTGTCATTAACATAATATTGTCCCTTTTTCTACTATACATGGATAAATAAATACAAGTCTAACAAAAGCATATACACACATGCTGCACAATATAGACAAAGGATGTAGTATTATATTGACAATGCAGCAGTGGTGAGTATATTTTAAGATTAACAAAGAATATGTCTTTTCTCTACTTAAGTTTTTAACCATTTATTTATTTATTTTTGTTCATTTTTATTTATTTATTTGAGAGTGACAGAGAAAGAGAGAGAGAGAGGGAGAGTGAGAGAGAATGGGCGTGCCATGGCCTCCAGTCACTGCAAACGAACTCCAGACACGTGCGCCCCTTGTGCATTTGGCTAACATGGGTCCTGGGGCATTGAGCCTCTAACCGGGGTCCTTAGGCTTCACAGGCAAGCGCTTAACATCTAAGCCATCTCTCCAGCCCATTTAACCACTTTTGAAGGACAAGAATTTCTGGCAAAACGACAGCAATATATGATCCTTGTTACTGACTCAGTCATTGAAGAATGTGGCTGACGTGTGTGACTCCGGTGGACTTCCAGCTCTTGTACAGCAGTCATGGGCAACAGGGGCCTGGTGCGCATGACCTGCCAACCCTTCACTGCTCAGAACAAAGGGAATTCAACTCTGATTCCTGAGAACAGGCTGAATGTGGAGAGAAAAGAAAAAAAAAAAAAAAAAAAAGGAAATGAGTTAGATAATGCCACTTCCTTGTCTACTCCTCTGATCAGATGACTGATTTCTTCACAGAGAGAACTTAGGAAGCCAGAGCTATTAGAGTGAAAGTGACTCCCATATAGTATAAGCCTAGGACAGAAAAAAGGAATAAAACCAATATATGAAAGAACAAAGGTGTCCCTGAAAATGGAAGGTGGCTTTTCTTCACTGCAGGAAGACAGAGGAGTAGGGCTAGATCATGGATTCACTATCAAAGCAGCCGCAAGAGCATTATCGTTCATGTAGCTGAGTTTCTATTGCAGCCAAAATATGTACTCTTGAATTACCAGCATCTAAATTAGAGAAGTTTATGCAACACTTGATGTGACAAAGAAAATTCAAAGTCAACAGATTGTGATGATAGCTAAAAGTTAAAGGAAGAAACAATATATTTAGCAATTTATTTTTTAAGTTCTTTAGAAAAAAATATGTTGTATTGACATACATTTTCTATAGAGTTATTATTCAAAATTAATGAAATTGAAGTAACCATTCAATACTTGTGAAGACTATTGATAGATTTTAACTTAGAAGAGAATCTGAGCAATTGGCCTTTCCTATGACTACCTGAGGCAGGGTAATCTTAGCAGTTTTATGAGTTCAAAGTAGATTGTCTGGCCATTGACACCAAGATTCTAACAAGAATTTTCTTTTCAAATATAAATGTTGCTAATTGCAATAAAATATACACTTACCATGAATGTGTGAATTGATCCATATAATATAGCACATGGAAGATTAGATAACAAATGAAAACTAAAATCTTCATGCCAACTTGCTATTCCCTTTCAATTAATGTTAACAAGATAGGAATTTTCCTTGAAACTTAAAAACAATCTTGGCACAATTTTTCCCTTAATATACTTCCTCTCATTTTTGACTGAGTCTACTGCATGCAACCAAGAGAATATTCTTGATTGAAAATGTGTCTATCTTCCCTTTGTAACAAACTAGCAGAATTTGCATGTAAATCATTCAGTAGTACTAATTCAATCCTCCTGAAAGTCTTTTTATAACTATATCTTTCTTTACTTCTATGGAATAAAGAAAGTGATAAAATTCATATTCCAAGGAAACCGATGAGTTATTTTTCAAGCATCCATTCACCACTGAAAAGCTCTTTGGAGCACAAACTTAATAATCATTCCTTTCTGTTCCTTTCCTTTCCTTCCATAGGAGTTTCTGCATTTGAATAGTTTGGCATAGCAGAGGTTAAGCAAGATAGAAAGAAGCTGTGAGCGATAGCTCTGCTTCCCGCAGCTGCATCTGGCCACAAACTATGGATGATCAGCAAAGCAGTTAGGGATTTTCAAGCTTTCATTTATACAAACTGGATACAATAATTCTTTACTGAGAATAAATACTCCTTCCCATACTGGACCGTGGATGCATCTAAATCTTTAACCTATGTCACTTACTCTAAATTCAAGCTGTACTTTTTATTGTATACAACATAGGCCATATTAGTATTTATCCTTAAAAATATTATTATTGATGCCTGTAGTAAGAAAACAGAAGGTGAGACTAACTGGGAGAAGAAAGGGATGTGGTTGGAGGAGGAGCAGGCATGGGGCACAGGCAAGGTATAAAGAGCAGAGTATAATAACTGTACATACAGTGAAAATGTCATGATGAAACCCATTATTTTATAGGTCCACACAAATTAATATTATTCTTTATTCTTATATTCTTTATTCTTTATTCTTATATTATTCTTTAATAAGGTTTGATAAATAGTCAATATTTATTAAATAATATTCAATAAATCTAAGTAATATGCTTGTTTTAAAATACATAGTTGGGCTGGAGAGATGGCTTAGCGATTAAGCCCTTGCCTGTGAAGCCTAAGGACCCTAGTTCGAGGCTCCATTTCCCAGGACCCAAGTTAGCCACATGCACAAGGGGGCGCAGGGGTCTGGAGTTGCTTTGCAGTGGCTGGAAGCCCTGGTGCACCCATTATCTCTCTTTCTCTCTTTCTCTGCCTGTCACTCTCAAATAAATAAATAAATAAACAAAAAACAAACAAACTTTCTTAAAATAAATACTTAATGTTTGGAGATTTATATTATGAAAGTTGGTTAAATAAATGTTCATTAATTTATTAAGTAAATAAAGCATTTCATATTCTGTCTCCTTTAAAAAGCAGATATTCTTGCCATGACTTCCTGATACCCAGATGTATTTTGCAGTCTTCACCTCAGTGTACTGTATGTATATATTTTTCTTCTATCAAAAATAACATGGTGAGGGCTGGGAGATGGCTTAGCGGTTAAGCACTTGCCTGTGAAGCCTAAGGACCCTGGTTTGAGGCTCGATTCCCCAGGACCCACGTTAGCCAGATGCACAAGGGGGCGCACACGTCTGGAATTCGTTTGCAGTGACTGGAGGCCCTGGCACGCCCATTCTCTCTCTGTCTCAATCTCTCTCTCTCTCTCTCTCTCTGCCTCTTTGTCTCTCTGTCTGTTGCTCTCAAATAAATAAACAAAAATAAACAAAAAAAATAACATGGTGAGTGTGTGACATTGTGTATTTCTCTGACAGTTAGAAAGAACAAATGAGCCCAGAACTGCTTGCAGGACTCTCCTTGGCTCTTGTCTCCACTTAACCTGCAGCTTTTTTTTTCTGGTTTTTGAGGTAGGGACTCACTCTAGCCCAGGCTGACCTGGAATTCACTATGGAGTCTCAGGGTGGCCTCGAACTCACGGCGATCCTCCTACCTCTACCTCCCGAGTGCTGGGATTAAAGGCGTGCGCCAACACGCCGGCTTAACCTGCAGCTTTTCAAGTTAATGAATAGATGGGTCAGAAATATATTCAACTCGTAATATATTCTATCTGAGCAATGTACAGAGACTCAGAAAAATCTCAGTGTTCTTTCCTTAGTGACAGAAATGTGAGCCACCATTTTCTGTCCTAACTTAGCTCAAGGTGATATCTTGGGACACCACACCGTTGATCCTTAAGAACTGTGTGAACCGAAAGGCCACCTCCTGAAATCACCTGTTATATCAAGTCTTCTCAGATGTTCACCATCCTCTAGTCACCACATGTAAATATCATCACGGAAAAGGGGGTAACAGAATTAGATTCTTACAATATTGATCTGTTCAAGGTCTACGGTGCCATATGATGAACCGGTGTGATAATTAAAATGACCCAGAGAGAAGAGCATTCATATTGCTTTGAGATATAAATTTTTATATTTTTGCGCATATGAATACACCATTTATCCACCAGATCTATAGCATATGTGTACCATAGCCTGTATTGATTAGCATCCATAGTTACCGACAGTGAGGGAGGACAACTTCCTGGAGCAGTTGACAGTAGCCCATTTTTACTTGTCATATGCTAATTGTGTGCTTCTTTGCAGAGAGTAGATAGGCATTGTAATGGAGGAAATCACAAGGCTTACCTCCACCCAGTACTATCTTTGGTGGCAATGCTGATCTCTACTTCAGACAATTAAGTCTTTGAGGATGTAGCATAAAATCTAAATGTAAACTGAGGTAGGTGCAGATAATTTTTGTTCTGAACTTTCACTTGACCCTGTTAAAATAATGACTCATACCTTGTAAGTCAGAGAATCCCAGCAGTTCTTCCAGATGTCAAGTCTGCTGGTCTCAATTACACATCCAGATCAGGAGGTAGTAGTCAGAGATGGGCTCGTGGGCGCGTCGGCCTGGTGGATGCATTCTAGTGTAAAATTTAGATCAAGTTTGGTTATCATTTCTGTACTGATCCTTACTCTTGCTAAGGTTCCCTGAAGATCATTCGTATGTCTTGCTTTAATTCACTTCAAACCCTATATCTAATATTCTTCAAAATTTCTGAATATTCCTAGTTCCCATTGCATCACTATTTTGCAAGTTAATGTAATGCTATGAATAAAATAAAGGGACTATTTAACAAAGATATTTGCAGTGACTATGATCATGACAACTGTATTGGCTTTAAATCAACAATTTTAGGTCTGTAAATGGCAAAAATGTGGATACTAATGAAAGAGAGGTGACAATCTCCCATTATGGTAGCTGATATTATACATTCCTATGCATACATAGCATGTAACTGAGGTGTGTGTGTATATATATATATATATCACATGCCTGTGTATTAGCACTATCAGAGTGTTTATAAGGAAGAGCTAGTGATATATTATTATGCTGCACATGAAGCACTGTGATTTTACATAAGTGGATTTATATAAGCTAAATAGTTATCTATATCTCCAACTATTATAACTTTGTATATGGCTAATCTATTCACTAATACACACACACACACACACACACACACACACACACACACACACACACACATTAATTTGCTCTGGGAGCTGAGAAAGCCTAAAAGCAATGGCTCGGTTTGTCTTATTTACGTGTGATATTGTACCATGGAATGGCACTTTGCCTCTGTGAGCTTCCTTGACAAACCACATACATCCTATCCAATATTTAACAGAGAAAATTCTAACTGGAGAACAATCTGCAAAATAGTTGGACAGACTCTTCAGTTGTCAAAGTCACCCAAAGTAAATTAGGGTAAGAAAATGTCACAGCCTTATGGAAACACATGTTAGAACTAAATGGAATATGGTTAATTCCTGTTAGGAATTATCTAATAAAACAATGTTAATAGATACATAGTAAGGAATTCTGAATAAGACAATTGGAGTCAATTCCTTCTTGTTGATGGGAAAAACTACATGTCTAGAAACAGCTTATGGAAGGAAAGAGTTTATTTCAGCTTACAGTACTGAGAGGAGTTTTATCATGGTGAAGAAAACATGGCAGACAACTGAGTGTTGCAGCTCACCACAGCAGCAGGAGGAGGTCATCTGAGTGCTATCCCTGAACACCCAGTGTACAGAAATAATAAACTTCAAGGTACTCCCCAAGTGATATACTCCCAGGAGGCTCCACCTCACAAGAGCTCCACAACATTCCCAAAATGCCACCATCTAAGGACTAAGTATTCAAAGTACATGAGCCTATGGGGGCCATGGCATTCAAATCACCAGACAATGAACTTTACTTAAAGTGTGAGAATATTATAACAAATTTACCACACTAATATTAATGGCTAATAACAGTGGTACTGGATTTCAAGGACAAAGGAAATTTTTTTATTACCTTTGTAACTTTTCCAGAAATCTAAATCTATCTTACATTAAATATTTATTTTAAAATTTCATATTTTGTATGCTTTATGGATGAATAATCCAGTAATAAATTTAAGTTATCTATTTTATTTAAAATAGCATCAGAAAGAATAAAATAAGTATGAGCTTAAGAAAACATATATTTATTTTCATATTTAACACTACTAAATATTGGCTAGAGATAATAATGAATATTAAATTAAATGGGCAAATATTCATGTTTATGGATTTTAAGCCTCAACAATGTTACGGTGTTGATTCTTCCCATGTTAATTTATAAATTTATTATAATCCATATCAAAATCCTAGCAGTATTTTTTATGGAAATTGACAAAATGATCCAAAAGATACAAAGATTATAGAGAATCAAACTGATTTTATAAAAGTAGAGGACATAAGATTATGTAATGTCTTTTTATATGTAAAATTTGTTTCACAGTTTCAATTTACTTTGTAGGTCATATTATTAGACTCTGCTTAGAAATGAAGATACTGATGGGTGGAGAGATTAGGGCATTTGGAAAAGATTGCATTGCTGAAGTATAATTCAAACCTAGATCTGGAGGACTCAAAAGATTCCAACCACTATGTTGTGATGATGAACTATGAGCAAAAGATATATTGCAATCAATAAAGAATAATGCAAATTAGACTTGTTGATTATGAATTACTATATACAATTAACTATAAAGTTCATTGTTAAAATAATTCCATAATAACAAAAATGAGCATTCAAATAGCATTGTATAGACAAAGCTTAAAATTATTTATATATGTGTTTGTTTGTTTCTTTGTATGGAGCAATGTTCATCTTCCCTTTTTATGTTTTTATTAAACTTTAAAGGTTTATTTAAAACTTACGTAATTCCCACAACCATCCTTCTTTGACCCCCTTCCTCCATCTTCCTTCACTAAGTCTGAACTTCTTTCCTATTGTTCCTTCTTCTATATTGATTTTTTTCCCTCTTCTCCATCATCTATGACAACTTGTTGGTGGGCCCAATTTACGCAGGTCTTGTCCAGGGAACAATAGCAGCTGTGAGGACACAAATGCAATTGCATACTGTGTAGGAGACAGCACTCCCAAGCACTCCTTCCCATCCTTCGACTGGTAGGTTATCTCCTCCACCTCCTCCGCTATAGCCCACGAGGCACTGGAGCGTGTGATAGAGGGTTCTCATTAAGTGCCTAACCCTCCAGCACGTGGACGAGATTTGCGTCTCCCCTGTAGTCACTGCAATCTGAAGAGAGACTTCTTTCATCAAAAGAAGAGAGTCAGTCCCCAGACAGTCAGCGCGTCTAGTGCCAGAAGGTGCTACATGGGCGACTGGGGGAAAATGACCAATATCTGTCCAAGCAACGCATGGTCTAACCTACTTAGCAGCAAATAACTTGTTGTGATGCCCACACAAGTGCAGGGGTGGCACACAGCCATGGTGGGGAACCAACAGCTCTTAATTTGGCTAACTGATCTCCTCAGTGGTAAGGGACCCATAGCTGGAGCTGGGAAACAAGTCAGAACCAAATCCAAACATAAGCCCACTCTCCAATATCAAGCTACCATCAATCTGTGGGCTACAAGAGGGCCTACACATATTAAATTCTCTATTAAAAAAGTAAGGGTTATCTCATTTGTCCTGGTGCTAACTTACTCTCCATTGGATAATCTGCTTCTCTTTTTCAGATACATGTAGATCCTAAGGAGAGAACCACCCCATCATACCTCCAAAGGGCCCGGGCTGAAACTAAGAAAAATTGGCAAAACAAGCAAGGGTGCTGATTTCCTGATGAACCGGATACCAGCAGAAGGGGGAAGGAGATCAACACAGAGAAAAATCAACTCCTACCAAATCAGAGAGCCAGAGCCTCAGAGGTCCCCAACACCTCATCAGTGAAGTAGACAAAAAATGAACCCAACATGGCTCAGGGAAATTTTGCGGAAGAGAGGGCGGAAAGAATGTCAGACCCACATGTTGGGTCATGATATGCAGAGACATTTATCTTACACATAACTGCGGGCTAAATCCACTATGCATGACCCATATACCTCAATAAGGAGGGGCCAAAGGGAGGGGGTAGGTCACGGATGAGCCTAATAATGGTACCAAACTGACTGTATTTGCTGAATACAAAACTAACTAATAAAGAAAAAAAGAAAAAAAAAAAGAAAAAGTTTGATTAGTCTTGAAAAAAAACAGTGAGAGCAACACTAATATATAGAGATAACCGTAAGCATTTAGAGGAAAATTTGCTAGGCATAAAACAGCCATGTTTTTCAACAACAGAAATAACTCCCCCTAGTGTCTGTGACATTCCCAGGCCCAGTCTTTTATTATGTAATTTCAAAATGTACAAAAGCCAAGATAATGTGCATCAAAGAAATTGTATGTATGTAGAACAATGGGCCCAAACAAACTTGAAAATTGGCTCTCATGTTTACTCTCTATTAGTTTTAAAAGAGTTGGCCAGATAATTCCAGTGGAGAAAATAGTGTTTCTGCTAACAGTGGAAGAATAATTGAGTATCCAGACAACTGAGTGCTGAGAATACAACAACAACAACAAAATAGTCTGTAATTAATCTTAGGTCAGAATTAATAAATTAAAACCAAA
Organism: Dipus sagitta; assembly: GCA_036346955.1. Classification (NCBI taxonomy): domain Eukaryota; kingdom Metazoa; phylum Chordata; class Mammalia; order Rodentia; family Dipodidae; genus Dipus; species Dipus sagitta. The sequence continues at coordinate 17,012,003 of CM070785.1, read as the reverse complement.
ACTTATGGTAAAAATTTCTCTGACCTACAAATGAATATTACTCAATGAAATTTTCTTTTTCCCCTTCATTTTTTTTTTATTATAGCATGTTTGCTTAATTTATAGGAAGCAGTAAATAATCTGGGTTTTGTTTTGATCCAAACATTCATGTTTCAAAGTTGTACATAATATTTGTTTAAGAGAACATTTTTAGAAGGTTCTATAAGAAAGAAAATATAAAGTTCGACCCCACCACTTTCCTCTTTGCTAGAACAGCAAAGCACTGCTATAGGTTTTTCTTTTAAATTTTATTTATTTACTTATTTATTTGACAGAGAAAAAGGGAGAGAGAGAGAGCAAAAGAGATAATGGATTTGCAGGGGCCTCCAGCCACTGCAAACGAATTCCAGACGCATGTGTCATCTTGCGCATCTAGCTTACATAGGTCCTGGGGAATCGAACCTGGATCCTTTGGCTTTGCAGGCAAGTGCCTTAACCACTAAGCCACTGTTCCAGCCCAACTGCTACAATTTTAAATAGACATTTTTGTTATTTAAACTATACATGCAGGAAAAACTAAACTAAAAAAATGTGCTTATAAATGATTTAATAGCAGAACATGAACATTAACTGCAAACAGTAAAGAAATGAAAGAATTACTATCAAGTATACAAAGATTTTAGAATCATTCCTTTTAAACACACTCCATAAATAGCATTTAAAAACCACCTTTGCTCTCTACAGGCAAGGCCTACGAATTAAAACAAAAATTGAAAAAGGGAAGCCTCTAAAAGGCTTTCCTCACAGTATTTCTCAACCACATCTGAAAGCAAGCAGGCTGAGATTTTTTAAGTTGGTAGCTTTTTACTTTTAAATGATATCTGTTATTTCATGTCTCTTTTTGACTGCCAAATGATCTTCCAGAGAAATACTAGAAATTATAAATATTTAATGATATTACTTCCTTATTTTTAGTTCTCACTGATTATCAAGAACTAAGTGATATGGCTCTTGCTTTTCCAGTATTAAATGCCATGACACCACAGAATCACCTGGGATGGGAGCTTCATCTTTCAACTTGCCTCACACTAATAAACTGAGGTATAGAGAGCAAGTTTCCTTCATTAAGAGGTAGGCAAATTTTGATAAAAATATACATGACAAGTGCTAACAGGATCAGCATTCAGGTTTTTACACTGAATTTTGTATGCACACAAACAAAACCTAATTTCAAACAATTTACTTTCTTCTAAAGCAGTAAGAAAAAAAATCCATCAAGAACAACAAAACCTCAATCACAATGGCCAGCACTAGCCCTTAAATTTTAGAGTAACTACATAAGAACATCTTTTCCCCTCAAAATTATGTCATCAGGGCTGGAGAGATGGCTTAGCGGTTAAGCGCTTGCCTGTGAAGCCTAAGGAACCCGGCTCAAGGCTCAATTCTCCAGGACCCACGTTAGCCAGATGCTCAAGGGGGCACAGGTGTCTGGAGTTCGTTTGCAGTGGCTGGAAGCCATGGCACGCCCATTCTCTCTCTTTCTCTCTATCTGCCTCTTTCTCTCTCTGTTACTCTCAAATAAATAAATAAAAATGAACAAAAAAATTAAAAAAAATTATGTCATCATTTTTATGTTCAAAATTTAAGAGGACTATTTCTCACGTTTTTGTATTCCAAATCTTAGAAATGAGGCATTGGCTCCCTCCATGTTTCACTAAAAACAAACATACAAAAAATAAAACTCAGTTCTTTTGATAATTCTCCTAACCCAGTTGGAATCATTTCCAAGTGGGATTAGCAAAGGCACTACTTCACACTGCATGTGAAGTAGTCTGTTACCGTGGGCGTACACAGCTTGATAAGACGTAACGGTCCACCCTGAACCTAGAACTTCACTTTTGTACTGTTTATATCATTTCATCAATTTTATTTTTTGCTTTGAGAAAGGGTTTGTTTTATAGCTTTAACTGTAAACTGTATGTTTTTAGAGCTTATGTTAAAACTGGGATGGCTCTCAGAAATGATTCATCACAACTTTATAGGCATGTATCAGTCATCATTGTAACTACCAGTGGAAGGCTCGCATGTGCCTGAGCTGGAACGCCTCCGGGGAGAAGAAGTGCACTTCTTCAAAAGGCAGCTCATAATCTTAGTCGCATGCTTTGTAGTCTATCGAGTTGCATATATTTCCCTTTCTTTGGTTATAAGCTAAATACTAAGTCTGATACTTTTATGAATAAATATGGATATGAAAATTTATTTTTAATAAGAAAATAATGTAAATTATTGTCAACCAACATCTTTGTACTATAAAAAATGAAAATCTTGGGCTGAAGAAATACCTTAGGCTAAGAACTGTTGTAATCCTGCAGAACCCATATATAGCCAGATCCAACAGTGACGCAAGCATGTAATGCCACGTATGCCCACAAGAGGGCAAACGTTTTTGAGTTTGTTCACAAAGGCTGAAAGGCCTTCTCATGCCCATTTTCTTTCCCTTTTGAGAGAGAGAGAGAGAGAGAGAGAGAGAGAGAGAGAGAGAGAATCTTTATAAAAATATACAGAGACAACACAAATTGGTATCTTCCCATAACATTAAACAAACTGGACTCTTAAGAGCGGTTTCTCAACAGCATATCATTTTAATTATAACCATTGATTGCCTGGTACAGGGGAAGCTAACAGGTGTTTGTTTTTTTGTTTATTTTGTTGTTTTATTTTTCCTTTCTTTTTTTCTTTTTATGCATCATTGTAGCATTGTATTCCTGATAATTTAAGTATACCTAAATTATGAATAAATTAATTTTACATGCGTATCAGTGGCCACTGGATTTAGGAGTAGTCCAAGAACTTGATCCAGATTATTTTTAAGTTTCTTTTTTTTAAATGTATTTATTTATTTATTTTCAAGGAGAGGGGGGAGGGAGGGAGGGAGAGAGAGGGAGAGAGAGAATGGGCTCCCAGAGCCTCCAGCCATTGCAAAGGAACTCCAGATGCATGCTCCACCTTGTGCATATGACTTTAAGTGGACACTGGGGAATGGAACGTGGCAGTTAGGCTTTGTAGGCAAGCGCCTTAATCACTGACGAATCTCTCCAGCCCCCTTGATCAATATTTTTAAGATAAATTTTTATTTCATTTTTAGACAGAGAGAGAGAGAATTGGTGTGCCAGGGCTCCAGCCACTGAAATTGAATTCCAAATGCTTGCACTACCTAGTGGGCATGTGTGAATTTGCACCTACCTCACCTTTGTGTATTTGGCTTACATGGGATCTGGGGAGTCAAACATAGGTTCTTAGGGTTCGCAGGCAAGCATCCTAGCCACTGAGCCATCTCTCCAGCCCTTGACCTAGATTTTGACCTAGATGTAGACTGTGATCTTGACTGAGATTTGGATCTAGGTGCTTCTTTGTTCCTTGATTCCTTTTCATATCTTGAGCCAGACTTTAATGTGTTTTGGAATCTGTTTTAGAGGTGCCTCCAGATTTGGTGTGAGATGCACCTAGAACGTGATGTAGCCTTCATTCCGTTCTTGGGCTGGGGCTTGGACTGTGACCTTGAATTGGATTTAGATCTTGAAAAGCATTGGTTTCAATGTTTGAATCTATCATTGTTGGAATGGCTTCTGCTATGCCGTGGTCTGCCAGTGGCTGTACTGTTTCTAGGGCTACAAGGTCTCCTGTAGGTGGAATCAAAATATAGACGCCTTGATCTCCTTTCCTGGCTTCGACTTCGAGGGTGTCTACATCTGTCATAATCATCAGAGCTGAAGAGCTGTGCCCATTGCTTCTTCCTTCCTTGGCTTTCATTTGGTTTGGTTTCTTCCAATCCCCTTGTGCGAACTGTGTGTCCGTGAATCCATCTTCTGTCCATCAGCGTCCTGAGCACCCTCAAGCTGAACAAAAACCCTCTGGGATGTTGGGAGTAGACAACAAGCGGAACCTACGCATCAACTCCAGGGCCATAAGGACCAAATTCCCAGCATAAATCTCTAGCCTTGGCGTTGTCCTCCACCTTGCTGACAAACAGATATGTTGAGGGGACACAGGGAGCAGGGCTTGACCACAGTGTAAGTCTTGGCCAGGAGCACTAACCAGCCTAGCAAACCATCCGCTGCTCCAGCGGAGGCTCAAACCTCAATGTCATTTTCTTCATCACCCCATGCAGAAAATTGTAAGACATGCTTCCTTTTGCCCCGCCACACAATCTTAAAATCTCAGAGACACTTTATGTTATATGTATAGATGAAATTATTTCCTTACTGACAAGTAATTGCTCTCGTCCCACCCTTGAAGCTCACATGCCTTGAAACTACATAGATTTGTTAATGGAATTTTAGGTGTGCCATCCCATGTGTGAACTATACAAAAATTATTAAGTTGGCTTTTCTCAAGATGTATGAATGCTATACTTCAGAAAGCATCAGCCAGAAAATCAAAATATCACTCACATACTGGAAAACACTTGCAATTTATAAATTCAGTGAAGCACTTAAATTTAGAGTATGTTATAAAACACTTGCAGCTTGATAAAAGACAACTGTGTCATTTAAAATTTCCATAACGCTTTAATGGGTAACTCATAAAAGAAGACACATGAATAAAAATGTTCGAACTTTCTTTACTAATTATTAGGTAAATAAACATAATATTGCAATAAGAGTTATTATACACCTACTGGAATGTACACAATATGTATACAGAGAAGACTAACTGTGCCAAAAGTATGGAATAATCTGAATCCATCATATGATTAACCACTGCAAGTGTAGTTGGATGATTCCTTTAAAACTTAAATTTCTGGCCAGGTGTTTTGGTACACACTTATAATCTCAGCCATTGGGAGGCTAAGGCAGAAGGGTCTTGAATCTGAGACCACATGGACTACATAATGAGACCATCTCCCCACCCCAAATAGACTTATACTTTCCATGCAATTCAACAAGTTCACTCCCATGATCTGCCTAAGAGCAATGGAAAGACATCTATGTCACAAATCTTTATGGTTGCATTATTTATGAGCCCCAAGCTAGATGTAAAGCAAATATCCTTTCAGTTAGTTGATGCTGGTGGTAGAGTGGTTCTCCCTTATCTTCAGGAGAAATCTTCCAAGACCTCCTGTGGACTCCTGAAATTAGAGATTGTGGTGAATAATAAATACTATTATTTCTAACAGCTACAAACCTATTATAAGGTGTAATTTTATAAATTACCCATAGAAACAGACTAATAATAACAATAAAACAGAAAAAATATGACAAGGGAGGTACACAAATGTGTTACATTTCTCACTGAATATTAATTATGCTTCATTCAAGACTGCAATGATGTAAGATGCTTTATGTGTATATGGCGAGGAACAAGGAGACTAGTGTAGGTATCTCAATGTTGTATCTTACACTGCCTAAAGGTTACTTGACCGTAAGCTCTGTGATGCTGCTACTACAGTCAATATGGTACTCAACACAAGTACTAAGTATCTAACAAGTTGATGGCACACCTAGCATGGAAATGCTGAACAGATGGGTGATTCATATCCTAGGCACGACTAAGTTGGAATGGAGTAAATTTCCACACTGCAACTCAGAAGGTCATAAAAACTTATCATTGTTAATTTCTGGAATATTCCATCTCATACTTTTGGAATTCAGGTGGTCGGGTGTTGCTGGAGACAAGGAAAGTAAACTCCAGGCAGATGGGGGAATGGCTGCTGTCTACAACGGACTGCTACTTAATAAAATGTATAGTTAGTTAAAGGCGCTAAAATTATTATTGCACTGTGGGTGATTCAATTTGTGTGAAAAACTGGGAAATGCAAAATTTTAGAGACAGTGGTTTCTTGGGACTCGACGTGGGCACTGACTACCAACAGACTCATGGGAATTTTCAGCTGGTGAAAATGTCCCAAAATTGGGCTAAAATGACATTGGCAGCTGGGGAACTTACTCAGTGGATGAAGGTCCTTGCTTGCAAAGCCTGAAAATGTGAGTTCAGTTCCACAGCACCAAGTAAAGTCAGACACAAAGTAGCATATGCATCTGGGATCCCAACACACTTAGGACAATGGGAGGCAGAGCCAGAAGAATTTGAAGCTTATAGGCCAGCTAGACTGGTGCTCAATTATAGTGGCAAGAGACAGATGAGTTCAAAGGTCAAAGAGAAGATTCCTTAAAGTTACCCTCTGGCTTCCACATGTTCACTGTGGAATGTACACACACACACACACACACACACACACACACACACACACACACACATTGTTTAAAGGACTGGAGAGATGGCTAAGTGGTTAACAAGATCTTGTCTACAAAGCCTGATGTTCCAGGTTCAATTTCCTAGTATACACATAAAGCAGATGCACAAAGGTGGCTCATGTATCTAGAGTTCATTTACCATGGCAGGAGGCCCTGATATGCTGGCTCCCTTCTCTTTTTCCCTTTCGCTTTCTTTCACTTTCTCTTTCTCTTTCTCTTCTATTCCCCCCCTCACACACATAGTTTTCTCTGTCTGCCTCTTAATTCCTCTCTCTTTTCTCTCTCTCAAATAAATAAAAATATTTTGCAAAAAGTAAAATGGCATTGCTATTTTAATTAATTGCATAATTAAAGCAACTGGAGTTTTTCTATTGTGGACATTTTATTCAATAAAGCTTTAAAAGTCTTATCTACTATGTTTAATAGGCTTGGCTACAAATTTTAAGAAAGGTGAAGATTACCATAAAACTGTAAGAAATTATGTCAACTAGACTGGTCTAAAGGAGTTAAGATACAGTAAACACACTTTAATATGAGCTTTAATGGAGACCCAGAAGAAAAAATAATAAAAAAAATCCTTACTATCATGAACACTGGAAAAATACCACAACTGACAAAACTTGTATAAGCACACTGTATCTTTAAATCTCTAGATCTGAGGGTGGTGAAAATATGAAATGTGGTAGAAATCGAGCCATAAGTACCACACACTTTCCAGAAGGCTGATCTTCAAGAAACAAGAGTGAGCACAGTGGTTCCATGAAACTGTATAAACCCAGGTTCCTGGACAGGTGTGGTGGTGCACACCTTTAATGCCAGCACTCCGGAGGCAGAGGTAGGAGAGTCATGTGAGTTTGAGGCTAGCCTGAGACTCCATAATGGATTCCAGATCAGCCTAGGCTACAGCCAAACCCCACCTCAAAAAACAAACAAACAAACAAACAAAAAACCAAAAAAAACAGGTTCCTGATCAGAGTTCGGGGTATGTAGAGGAAGCTTAGAGTCAGATTACCTGATTGTAAATCAGGGATATGATTCTGATAGCATAATCTTGTAAATGGGGGTGCATTATGGCTGCCCAGGCAAAGATTTACCCAGAAGCATTCTTGAGAGAAGATGTGTATGTATTAGGGGGAAGGAATGGATTATGTAATACAAAAGTGTTTAATCCATTGGACAGATGAATGATTTTAAAGCTACTAATTATCCAATTCTCTTTCTTTCTCTCCTTTTTTATATTTATTTATTTATTTATTTATTTATTTATTTATTTATGATAGAGAGAGAGAGGCACATAAGAAAGAGAGAATAGGCATACCAGGGCCTCTCCAGCCACTGCAAACAACCTCATGAGCCACCTTGTGCACCTGGCTTACGTGGGTACTGGGGAATCAAACCTGGGTACTTAGCTTTGTAGGCAAGCGCCTCTACCACTAAGTCATCTCTCCAGTCCTATCCTTATTTATTTATTTAGTTATTTATGAGGGAGGGAGAGAGAGAGAGACAGAGAGACAGACAGAGAGAGAGAGAGAGAGAATGGGTGCACCAGCCTCTAGCCACTGCTAACAAACTCAAGAACTCAAGACACATGCACCACCTTGTACATCTAGCTTTAAGTGAGTACGGGGAAATGCCGCCTGGGTTCTTTGGCTTTGCAGGCAACTGCCTTAAACACTAAGACATATCTCTAGCCCCTATTCTCCTTTGTTTGGCTTTTATTTGAGACACTGAGAGTCAAACATGGGTCCTTATACTTCACAGGCAAGTGCCTTAACCGCTAAGCTATCTCTCTAGCCCTCTTATTCTTCTTTTTAAATGAAAGAACTTTTCACCAATTAAGAACATATATTGGAAATAAAGATATATTATTCTTTCCATAATTATGCACTTATTTCATGTCACACAGTTCTAGATAGCACTCATCTTAAACTTTCATTTAGAAAGGATATAATCTGTCTTTGGATATAATGAAGAGAAATTGATAGTCTTTTAATATCCTAACACTTCTCATGACTTACTTCTTTTTTTAAAAGTTTTTTTTTTTGTTTATTTATTTGAGAGCAACAGACAGAGCGAGAAAGAGGCAGAGAAAGAGACACAGAGAGAATGGGCGCGCCAGTGCCTCCAGCCACTGCAAATGAACTCCAGATGCATGCGCCCCCTTGTGCATCTGGCTAATGTGGGTCCTGGGGAGTTGAGCCTCAAACCGGGGTCCTTAGGCTTCACAAGCAAATGCTTAACCACTAAGCCATCTCTCCAGCCCATGATTTACTTCTTTACTTCTCAGAAAATAGTGAAACTAAAGTATCATTCTCTTTTCTTGCTTTTTCCTTCTGGCATCCTTTATTACAAAAACAAAATAAAACACATGTGTTCATTATTGATGATTCAGCCCATGAACCCAAGACATAAAAGCTAATCGTTACTTAGACGACTTTGTGAGACAGGTACCTTTGTACCTCAGAGAATATATAATGTAGGCTGTTCTCGAACAAACCCGAATACACAGAAAAGTAATCCGGCCCCTTCAAGCGATGATTCCCTGAGCATTCTATTTTCTTCTGTGAAGTAAACACCCTTGGGAGGAGAGGCTTGCACACAGTGGGTCTTCACTAATAGGGCTGCCAAGTTACGCTGGCTGATCCATTGCATCATCTTGGCCCATATCCATGCACACTCTTGTAAAGAGCAGATGCACCGCATCACTTCTGGCACAGTGGGGGAGAAAATAACTAATATTTAATGTGCACAGTCCTCAGAGGATCTTAGTAAGAGGTGTTTAGGTTTACAATGTTATCAGCATTTCCAGTATGATAAAATGAATATAATGACAATGTTAGAGTTACAATGATGGCATTAACTCATCTGTTAAGCATTAAAAGCCATTGCATGGGTCTCTCAAAAGGAAATCACCTCTTTACACTACAATGTGCTACTTTCATATATGAGTATGATAAATATTGTTTCATTTTCTCTCTCCCCATTTTGCTCCCTTTTCTCTTCTTCTCTTCCCTTCCCTTCCTTTCCCTTCCTTCCTTGCTTGCTTCCTTCTTTCCTTCTTCCCTTCTCCCACTCTCTCTCCCTCTCTCTTTCTTTCCTTTTATTTTATTAACTACATTTTTTTGTGACAGGTTCATGCCATGTAACCTAGGCTGATTAAGTTTTTGAACTCATGACCCTCCTGACTCTACCTCCGGGGTTTTGGATTTCAGGTATATATAATCATGTCCAGTTTCTTTAAATGTTTTCTTTTTTTTTTCTTTACTAGTTTTTCTTCTTGAATATATACAGCTTAAGAGTGGCTAGCAAGAGAAATTTACAATACATTTAATCTTTGTATAATTTCATTATCTTCAATCTATAAGCTGTTTGATTCTTGTAATTTACATAGAGTGAAATATCACAAATAATAAAATTAAAGCAATGGGATCCTCCTCTTTGCAATATTCTACAGCATATGAAATAGTGGCTATAATACTTTTGATGAATTATGTAAGTATAAATGTGCAATGCAAACAGAATCTAGTTTTTAGCTATAAGAAGAAAGTGATGTCAAAATTAATTTTAATCCAAAATAATTTTCAAACTCTGCTTTAAATATATTTTTTGGTATCTTCCTCTCTGACAACTAGGAAAAAAATCCTCAAAACTTGAAAATAATTGGCAATTATTATGTCTTTCTCCTTTATAATGAGCAAGAAATAAACCTCAGATTCTATTTTCTTTTAAAATTATTTTGTTATTGTAATGCCCAACTACTTGTGTTGTTTTTAAAATTAATACATAGAATTCTTCTTCATGATTAGTTTTCACTTACTCTGAATGCTTAGGAATAAGTCAATGAAATAAATGATTTTACATGCGTGTTGAGTATTTCAGTGGTGGAGGGAGGGAATGAAACTTGAAAAACCCTAACACATATTGAATTAAAGGAATCAGATTATTGTTTCTCTAAGGGAAGAAACAAATTGAGTTCAAAAGCTAAACCTTGAAGTTAATGAGAGATATATAATTTACAAGTTACTTGATAAGACTTTCATAGATTTTTGTATGAGTTCGTATTCATTTTGCTCAGAGAAAATTTAGCTTCACTACCATTTTAAATATTTCATATGAAAATTGTAAGTAAACTATGGAAAGAGAACAAAAGCATATTTTATAATGCAGGATTGATCAAGAATCTAATTTAAAGCTTTAATTATGTTGATGATTAAGTGCTTGCAAGGATTGATGAAAGATGAAGTGGAGAAATGTTTAGTTATTCAGTCAGTAGCCAAACTCTGCAGAACACTCTGCTTGACCAGTTCTGTATTAACCCTTTGTGGAGGCAGAGGCTGAGGTCGGCCAGGGATGGCTTTGGGTGACTGAGGACAGACCCTAACACGGATTTCCCAAGAGTCCCAGCATGGGGTTGCCACATCTATGCTGTTCTCTCCAAATGAACTTCAGTGCCTCAAGTTTGGATTAGATTTCCACCTGGATGGTTGGGAAAACTGTTTGTTCCATAGCAGATTCTAGGCCTCATTTTCTCCAAATCCTAATTCAGGTGATCTTGGAAGTAGACTATGACATTGAAAAAAGCCCTTCTTATATATCTGCTTTTTTTGTTTGTTTGTTTGTTTTGTTTGTTTTTTTTAATCTTGTCCCAGCATAGTCATGACCATAGATGGCTTGGAGCCATTATTGCCCAATGGTTTTGTAGCACTAAAATAAAAAACAAAGTTTATTTCTTTTTATTAACCTTTTCTATTTTCTGCAACAATGAAGTTTGCTTTCTAAATTAATTTTGTGAGAATTTACATTTATTTTATTAACTTTTGGAGGGTGTGTGTAATATGAATATGATGCGTGCACCTGTGTGTGCGTGTGTATGTGCACACCCCATCCACATACAGGGCTGCTGCCAGAGGAAGACTTCAGACGTTCTCCTCTCTTGCTCTTTGTCCTTATTTCCCTGAGTCAAAGTCTCTCAGTTGGATTTTGGCGAGACTGGCTGACCAGGGAGCAGTAGATAGTCTACCTTCTCTGCTCTCCTCAGTGTTAGCAAAATAAGCATGTGCAGCCATGACCAGCTTTTTTACTTGGGTGCCAGAAACAGGATTCACGTCCTCTTGCTCATACTCTCACCCACTGGGCCATCTCCCCAGTCCACAGAAAATAGATGGTTAGACCCATGAAAGGGGAAAGAATGCCAATATTCGTTTCTTTTAGCCATACATTTTAAACATGCGTTAGTCTAAGTCTCATACATGTGTGTATATCATATATAAGTTTGCATGTATATATCTACCCCATGTATATATTTTTAAATTGTAGTGTGTGTGCATTAGTGTGGATGTGTATGAGTGTATTGGCACATATAATCTATGGCACATGTGGAGGTCTTAGTACAATCTCAAGGTGTTTCTCCTTTCCTTCCACTCTTTTTCAGACAGGGTCTGTTATTTTATTTATTTATTTATTTATTTTGCCATTGCTTGTGTGACAGTTGAGCTGTTATTTTAATTATTTATTTATGTCTGTTATTTTATTTATTTATTTATTTATTTATTTATTATTATTATTTATTTATTAATAATATCACCACACTATATTTTAAGGCAACTGTAATTTACCAGAACATTTTTAAATACAAGCAAATTATAACGCAATGTATCCCAAATTTATTTACTGAAATTTGATCATGAACTTGAGGAAGTGTCTACGTTATGTTTTCTTTGCATTAAGCTAGTCTCTCCCAATATCATGTGGTCAGTGGGATAATCCCAAACTGAAAATTATTGACGACTCAATGATGGCTTCCAATTTTCTTCATGGGAGCTGCACATGAAAATTAACATTAAAACAAGATATGTAAAAATTAATATAAATAATACTTCCAAACTTGAACTTTGAGTTGAAAATCCATTTGGGGTGCTCCCTGAGTTATTGGAAGATGGTTTAGATGCCTAGTAACAGAGTGGTGACTGCATGGGAAGTTCAACTTGAAAGATATTAAAATTTGACACAGCTTACCTTTAATATACCTACCTTTTGGGAACTTCAGTAGTCAGCAAGTAAGCCATATTCAGAATATAAAAAGAAGAGGAACTTCATATATATATATATATATATATATATATATATATACATATATATATATATACATATATATATATACATACATACATACATATATACATATATATATATATATATATATATGATAGTTAATCAGATTAGATAAAATTTAGGGAATCGGGATTCAGAATCACATTGGATGTGAAGTTTGTGTCACATTTCGAGGATATTTGAAATACCTCTGTTCAAAAGAATTTGTAGGGAAAGTTTGCAAGCTTTGTTTTAGGCTGGGAAAACTTCTTGCTTGAGTCAAAAGGAACAGCCACGCTTATGTGCAGGATGCATAGAAACTGTCATATAGAAACTGAGAAATAGAATGCTGTACTGTGATTATAGCAGTAGTACTTGTTGATGTATTTATCATGCTGTGGTAAAATGGACCATTTTAGACAGATACCATTTCTTCATATGCAAGCCATTAACTTGTTGGAAAGCTAGATAAAAACTTAAAAAATATTTTTTTAAAAAATTTATTCATTTGAGAGAGAAAAAGAAAGAGGCAGATAGAGAATGGACTCACCGGGGTCTGCAGCCACTACAAACAAACTTCAGTTGCATTTTCCACTTTTTGCATCTGGCTTATGTGGGTATGTGGGAATTGGTAAATTGAGCCTGAGTCCTTAGGTTTTGCAGACAAGCACCTTAAGTGCTAAGCCATCTCTTTAGCCCCCAATAAAAACCTTAAAAATATTTTTATTTATTTGAAAGAAGAAAAAGATAGAGGGAAGAGAGACAGACAGAGAGAATAGGCACACCCAGGCCTCTAGTTGCTGCATATGAACTCCAGATGCATGTGCCACTTTGTGCATCAGGCTTTATGTGGGTCCTGGGAAACAGAATCTGGGTCATTAGGCTTTTCAGGCAAGTGCCTTAACTGATGTGCCATCTCTTCAGCCCCCTAAATAAAAACCTTAAAAGTGTTAACATTTAAGTGTTAATATGAAGTGATAATAAGAGACTAGCTTGGTGAGAAAAATCTCAGAACTTGTCATCAAAAAAGCTGCTTGCTGGGGCTGCCTATATGCTTATTATATAGTGCTTTCCTTGCATGCACGATCCTTTTCTTCCATGCACAAGGCTGTGGGTTTCAGTCTCAAGAACAACAGAACATCTTGGATAGCTACCCACAAACCCAAATTATTAATATGAAAACTCAGATAACAATATTTTGTTTGCTTCCTTCTTAGATTTGAAGGAATCTTTTTATTGCAAGCCATAAACTTTAGTTATTGAAGTAGGAGAGAGAAGAGAGAGAGAAAGAGATTGAGAGAGAGATTGAGAGAGAGAGAGTGAGAGAGAGGTCTAGTACATTTCCACACCTCCAGAGACCTTGTAGCCAGATCATGAGCTTAGATTGCATGCACATCGTGTATGCTATCACTCTTTGCATTCACAGGAAACACATAATTCAGGCACATTAGCAGTATACTGCTCTATGTAGTCAGAAGGGCAGAAATTCTGTAATAAACATTGTCCTCAGAGCAAGAAGGAGGCAGCTATGGGGTAAAGAAAGGAGTGAATGCATACTATGATGTTGTGTTGCTTTCCTTTGTATGCCTGATCACAAAATGGGGCACTTATAGCTGTGTAAGGGGAAGCAAGGTAGACAGCTTGTAAGGTGAGGGTTACAACATATATGCTGCTTCACACTGCATCAGTTTATTAAAATAGCTAAAATAGAGGAGTCACATGTTCTACCACTAGAGGACAGGCAAGCATAACTAGACTATCAAAATACTGTTGGTATAATTCCTAAAAATAAACACAGAAGTAGGTATTTTTTTTAAATGGCCTTCAATGAACCTGAAGATGAAATGTAAAAAAAAAAATGTCTTCATAACTCTGAAAAATAACATGGAATTTTTTCACTTTCATTTTTGTCTCAAATCTATTGTTTCACTTCTTGAGAAAGCATGTGTGCTAGATAACCAAGTTTTTCATGTTTACTTTCATTAAATAAAGCAGCATTAATGACATATAATGTATGTGTTATGTAGCTCAAGTGTAAAATTTAGGGGATTTTAGTGTATTTAGAGTTATGAAAATGTTGCCATAATCTAAGTTTAGAACATTTTCCTTGCCCCATCTCAAAATCTCTTTCCCTATTAGCAGAGACATGCCCCATTATTCTCTAACCACTCAGACCTTCTGCTTCTACCCTAACCAGCCACTAATTTATTTTCTCTGTGTGGTGGTTTGAATATAAATGCATGTCCTCCTTAGCCTTGGGTATTTTTGATTAAGCTTCCTCCTTAATCTTCAGCAGGCAGAGCCCGGCTAGAGGAGCGTTCACTGGGAGCAGATCTTGAGTCTAGACCTACCAGGTATGTACAAAGCTAGCTTGAGCTTGGGCTGTTCATGTTTGTTGTTATTTGTTTTTTTTTTTTTTTTTTTTTCCTTTCTCTCTGATGTTGATGTATGATGGAGTGAGAGAGCTTTTTCTGCTAGGATGAAGTTTCCCCTGGACTCTGTAAGCCTGAAACAAACTCTTTTCTCCCATAAACTACTACTGGTTGGATGTTTGTCCCAGCGAAGAAAAGGTAATTGCAACAGAAAATTGGTACTAAGAATTGGGGTCTTTTCTTGTGATGGATCTGACCAGGTGTTTTCTTAGTCTTTTGGAATGTGTTTGCAGGAGGAATGTGGAAAATCTTAATACTTTGGGCATGAAAAGCCTTGTGTTTCTGTAAGCAGAGCCTTATGGGCTATTCTGTTGAGAGTCTCAAAATGTTAAGAGTACAGAGAATGGTTGTCTGGTTATGAACTTTCAAAGGGGGATGGGAGAACTTTGTTGAAAATGGTATAGTAGAAAAAAGGCTATCTGTGTTCTGATGATACCATGAAAATTTGAGAAAGGTTGAATTTAGAAGTAATGGGCTGGTGTGCTTAGTGTAAATATAGATCAAGAAGATATGAAAGATGTGTAGTTTATCACAGGAAAAATTCTAACTAGTTTGAAGTTGCAGTCACAGAGACTGGTTTTAGGTTACTTAAGCTGCAATTGTTGAGGAGATTTCTGCCATTTAGGGTGGGCACACTGTCTGGCATTGAGACAATGGAAATGCTGCCATGTGGTTGAACCATGGAAAGCTCAAGATAGTAAGAATGCAAATTATTTTGAAGGAAGGGTGCTTGAAGGAAGACTGGTGAAAGAGTATACTGCTCATCAAGGCCCAGCTTTATCCCCCACCCCATGATTTACAAATTTGGTTATGATTCTCACCTGGTATGTTTTTTTTTTAATATTTTTTGTTCATTTATTTATTTGAGAGTAACAGAGGGAGAAAGAGGGAGAGAGAGAGAGAGAGAGAGAGAGAGAGAGAGAGAGAAAATGGCCATGCCAGGGCTTCCAGCCACTGCAAACGAATTCCAGACACATGCGCCCCCTTGTGCATCTGGCTAACATGGGTCCTGGAGAATCAAACCTTGAACCAGGGTCCTTAGGCTTCACAGGCAAGTGCTTAACCACTAAGCAATCTCTCCCCTGGTATGGGTTTTTGGAAGCATAAGCAATGCAGAGAAACAGGTCATGAAGTGCACAAGGTTCTAGGAGGTGCTGAGATGAGACAAGGTGAAGCAGTGTTGAAATCCCTGCAAGGAGATCCAGTAAGGCCATTACATGGAGCTATGAAGATGAACCATGTTTTTAAGTGTAGCCCCAAGGATGTCTGGATATGCCAGGACTATGGCATGGCTGCTCAGCCCAGATGAAAAGGCACAACTGGAAACCAGAGACTTTATCTCCACTTATAGATATTGGACTTAGAACTGAAGACATTGATATCTACCTGCAGAGAATTGACTTTGAATTGATACAATCTCTCCTTACTATGCCTTCTTCTTGTAATGGAAATATGCCATTATGTGTTGGAAGTATGTAACTTGTGTTTTGATTTTACAGGGCACACACAGTTAAAAGACACTCTTGAATTTAAGATGAGACTATGGAATTTTGAACAGCGTTAAAGATGATAAAGACTACAGGGACCTTTGAAGTTGGACTGAGTGCAATTTGCATTGTGAGATGATAATGAGTCTATAGGGCCAGAGATGGAATGTGGTGGTTTAAAAAGTGAATGTCTTCCCACACAGCCTTAGGTATTTTTGACTAAGCATCTCACATCATCTTAGGCAGGCGTAGGCGTGCTGGGGAAGACAAGTCACTGGGGGGCGGGGGGGGATTTGAGTCCATCCCTACCAAGTGTGACAAGAGCAGCTTCACCTTGACTGTTCCTGACTGCGGGTGACGGTTTTCCTCTCTCTGATGTGGGTGCACGACGGAACAAGACAGTATCAGCTGCAATGCCGAAGCTTGCCCTGGAGCCTGAGAGCCTGAAATAAACCCTTTCTGCCCACGAACTGCTTGTGGCCGGTGTCTGTCCAGCGACGAGAAGGCAGTTGCGGCACTTTCCCTGGAGATACTCCCATTCTCGAAAGGAGATTAATTTTTAACCACAGCGCTTGGGGTTATCCAAGCAAATATTCATGTGATCAGTATGTCCTTTCAACTCAGTCAGGTTTGTGTGGGAAAATTCTCATTTGCTTACTCAGTTTTTACTCCCTGATTTATTTATTGTCTTGGTGGTGCTATGGTTTGAGCCCATAGCCTTACACGTGTTAGACAGGAGCTCTGTGGATGAACAGGATTCCCTAGCCTCTCCCTAATTCAGCCTGTGTTCCAACCAGTTGTCATCTTCTCCTGGTTCTTTGCCAGAGTAATAGAGTACAGTTTGTGTCTTACTTGATGCTCAATGTGGGTTGCTGTGACTTGAGTAGGTAAGAAACCCAAGTGTAGGATTCTGGATTCTCATCAGATGAGGTTATTAGAGGCAGGCTGTAATGTCAGTGCATGACTTCAATAATAGCATCAGAATTGGTCAACACTTGTTTAAAACATACCAGGCATGATAAGTAGCATTTCTGGTTGCAATCACCTTTTTAAAGGCATATTAATGTCAGTCTTGGAAAGCTAGTTTGAAATAAGGTGAATAATGTGAGCTTTGAAATCTCTAATAAACCATAAACTGCTACTATTAGTCTAAATGAATCATAAGAGTATTTCTCTTTAACTTTAAATGTGATCAAACTAAGATACAGATTTATATAGCTGGAAATTAGGAGCCTCTTCATTCAAATCCAAGTCATTTACCTGTAAGCTATAAGCATAAAAGTATAAATACACATAAACTCATGGAGTTGATGAAATGCAGGTTTTATTAACTTTCCATTTAGGTCCTGTTATACTATGTGAAAGATCATTATATAATGAGTACCTGTTACCTCTCTTCAGAATAATTGCAAATATTTCTTTCATTAAAAACCTATGTTAAGAGGCTGCAGAAGATGGCTTAGTGGCTAAGGCATTTACCTGCAAAGCCAAGGAACCCTGGTTCTATTCCCCAGGATCCACATAAGCCAGATGCACAAGTAGGCGCATTCATCTGGAGTTCATTTGCAGTGGCTGAAGGCCTTGGCATGCCCACTCTCTCTCTCTCTCTCATACACACACACTCTCCTTTTTTTCTCTCTCTCAAATAAATAAAAAATATTTTTAAAACCCACATTAATGTTGTTATGCTCTATACATTTTAAAAAACATTTCATTTATTTATTTATTCATTTGAGAGAGAAGAGAAAAAGAGGCAGAGGGAGAGAGAGAGTAAAAAAGAGAGAGGGAGGACATGGGCATGCCAGAGCCTCTACCTGCTGCATCGAACTCCAGACACATGTGCTGCCTTGTGCATCCGGCTTTACGTGGGTACTGGGGAATCAAACCTAGGTTCTTTGGCTTTGCCAGCAAGTGCTGTAATGGCTAACCCATCTCTTCAGCCCTCTATCTATTTTTAACTCATTTTTGTGGCATATGCATAATAATTTGTAGGACTAAATGATGATCAATATCATTTGTCATAAGTGACAGTCTTCTGGGCATTTCTGTGACAGAGTTTCTAGACTTGCTTAGTTGAAGTGGGAGTGGCACACCCTAAATATGGGTTGCATCATTGCATGGATCAGGGTCCCAGACTGGATAAAAGGAAAGATTGCTTGAGCACAGTATTTATCTCTCCTGCTTTCTCACTTCATATGGAATGTGACCAGCTATGTCATCCTCCTGCCACTATGGCTTGCCTGTCATGCTGGACTATACCAGTATAATTTGGTCTCTACTGTGAAGCATACTATATTATTTTCTGTGAGTGAAAACAAAGCTTTCTTTTTTATTTAAAGCTGCTTTTGTTGGGTCTTTTTGTCAAAACACTGATAGAAGTTACTAATTCAGAAAGTAAGCAAAATCTTAGTTGCCATAAATGAAAAATTTCAGAAAGCTTTCTCATGTTTAAAGTCTTTAAGAAAGAAAATTATATGTTTTAGATAGAAAAATAGTTAAATTGCAAAAAATTAGAATACGATATATACAACATATTTCCTTTGCAATATTAAAGATTCATACTAGGTATCAAAGTCTAATGGGAGGCATGTGTGAGTAACAGATATTTAAAATGCAGCATGAAAACCCCAAGTTGTTTAGGAATATCCAAGTGAAAGTCAGAGTGTAGATTATGGGTAGAGTGTGGAAGAGTCTTCCTGGAAATAAATGGTACCTGATCAGTTTTACCGAGTCATTAGGAAGGAGGATGGAGAAAGATTTAGTTACTCATACAAAAAGAAGACATCTCTGAAGAATCAAGCATAGAAAAGATAGTGTGGCTGTTGAAGAATGGGTAGAAATTAGGTGCAGAGGTGGAGGTGAAGGTGGACAGGTACAGAAATATAGGTGACATAGGCCTTTTTATATGAATCTTGTGGAGAATACATCGAAAGATTACACACAGGTTAACAGTATACTTGAATGTATTTTTAGGAAAAGCAGTGTTGTGAACTGAACGTGTCTCTCTCTAAAATGCTGACATCTAATTGGGACTATGATGCTATTTGGAGATGCACTTTGGGAAGGTCATTGGATTGTGAAGGTGGGGGTCTTCATAAATGGTATGAGTGCATTTGAAAGGAGAGACCAAAGAACTGGTCTCTCTCTTTGTCTTTCTCTCTCTCTCTCTCTCTCTCTCTCTCTCTCTCTCTCTCCCTCCCTCCCTTCCTCTTCTTTCTCACTCTCTTAAAACCCAATGAAGAGTTGCAGTCTACATCTGAGATGTGGATCTCACAAAGACCCAAATGTGCTATCATGCTAACTTCAGACTTCTACCCTTCAGTACAGTGAGAAATAAGTTTGTTTAGATCACCAGTGCATTTTATGGCATCTTCTTAACAACAGTCACAACTAACGTAGCTTTCATGGAATTTTGAAGAATAAATTCACATCCCTATGCTGACCAGTTGCTCAATAAACATATTGTTGTGTTTTATGTATGAAAAGAAGCCTTGGACCAACATATAGGCACGAAATATAAACTGAATGGCCAGAGAAATAACATAAGTACAATGGGTTAAGCTTAGTACATGTGGAACATGAGAGAAAATGTGAATTCTGAGCCAACACCTCAAAGATTTGTGCCAAGTATACAGATGTTATATCATCAACAGCACTTGGTTACCTGCCACAGCTAAATGGTAAGACCTTATTGCTGAAGACATCACAGACCACAGACCTAGGACATGGAGACATCATGCTGGCACTGATAAAGAAGCCAGCTGTTTGCTATACAGCCTTCCTGGTGCTGCACAGTGCTTCGCAAGCTGTTGGGGGATAACAAGCAAGTGGTTCTACAAGCTACAAAATCAGCCAGCCAAGCAAAATGTACACACCTGTGCAGTAGTGACACACAGCCTATGAGAGTAATTAATGTTTCTCTCTTTGCATATAAGACCCACTCAGTGGGCGAGAAATCATACTTGGTACTACCAAGTCAACAATCCTATGGATATGTAGGTAATAGAGTCTAGAGAGAAGCCCCCGCTGGTCTTTGGCCAAGAAGACTGGCTGTATCCATCAGAATGTCTTTTACATAACTATGAATATCTTCTTTAATCCATATTGCTCTCATCCTTGGTTATTTTTTGGGGCATAGTTTTTATGGGGGGTTGTTAAAAGCAGATAACAGAAAAAGAACCAAGATCCACCAATAGACAAGATAGCTGACTGACAAAGGAGATGAGCCACCTCTATTACATTTGCCAACACCCAGGAGACATTGCAGAAGAATTGGAGATTTAAATGTAAGTGCTGCTCCCACTGCTAGCCTGACAAACAGATCGAGGGAGACAGTGATAAACAGTGCGAACACTCAAACTCATCAATGCAGAAATCCAGGGGCTGCAGAGAGCTCAACATTGAAGTACACTCATAACATATCCACAAAGGCTCATAAAACATTCCAGAAGATGGGACAGAAAGATTGGATGAGCCACAGTCTTCCTTCCTACAAGGCTTGGAACAAGTATCCTGAGGTATTTTCCCCCTCGCCAACACACACCCACCCCCCACACCCACACCCCCCACAGAGACTGATGCATTCATAACTTCGTGGTGAATGGGAGCCAGCAAGAAGGGATATAAGTTGGTAACTAGATAGAAATATTACCAACACATGATTTGTTCATATAGCAAAGTTCTTTTATTCATACAGTAAAATTCTAGTTAATAAAAGAAATAAAGAAAAGACACAAATGTTACAACAGACTTGGAAAGTAGAGAGCATTGTTGGCTGTTGGTCAGGATTAAAATGTGTACAGCCATTATAGACAAGGCACGGAGGTTCCTCAAGATGGAAAATGGACAAGGGAAGATAAGAAATTACTTGCTTTGAAAGCATAAGTCCCTGAGTTTGACTCCCCAGAACATATATGAAAACAGTGCTTCTGGTGATAGGCACTTATGATCCTAGCTGTGGGGAGGCAGAGGAAGGGGGGGATCCTGGAATCAGGTTGGCCAGTCAATCCAGGCTAATTGCTGAGCTCTGATCAGGAAGAGGCCTTGTCTCACTTTTGTACTCCTCACTAACGATACAAGAGTTCGGAAATAAATAAATAAATAAATAATTAAAAAAATGAACACCAGAACTTGTCTTCTGGCCTACACACACACACACACACACACACACACACTGAACTACCCACATAATGTGTACTCACACAGAAAACTGCACATACATACATACACAGCATATAAGAGTATTACTAAATGATCTAGAAATCCTTCCTCTGGATATAGATAAGATACAAAGGCAATGAAAGCAGAATGTCAAATTAATACCTGCACACTTAAGTTCACTGAACAGCCAAGATATGGAATCAATCCATTTAGCAATGGATAATGAACTGTGATATGCATATATGTATTTGATCATAATTAATAATTATTAATTCTAAAAAAGATATGAATTTCAATCCATTCATCAGTGGGTAAAGAAGTATGTTTGTATGTGTATTTGATTATTATTAATAATTATTAGTTAATTCCTAAAAAGAGGTAAGTTCCTGTCAATTGCACCAGCAGTGATGAACCTGAAAGGAATTGTACTTAGTGAAATAAGACAGGCACAGAAAGACAATCAAAATACATCATAAATTCATTTATACGGACAGTAAAAGTTCAGTTCACAGAGGAGAGTATCATGACTGCCTCCAGTGAGTAGGAGCCGGACAGCATTGAGCAGATGTTGGTCAAATGATGGAAGAGCAGCCGGTTCTATTTTGTGGTGTGATATTTAACTTGTGAGTCTGTCTTAAGAGTTATTACTAAAATGAGGGGATGGATCTGTCACTTAGTTTAAACTTGGTCATCATTTCTCACTGTGTAACTACACAAAATATCACACTTTGCCATATAAAGTTACAAAATTTTATTTATCAATTATCATTCTGTAAAGCCCAAAGAAAGAGAAATACATCTAGAATGAATTTTTCTGAACAAAAATTACAAATGATTTTCAATATTTCATTAGTAATATCAAATGTAACGTAATATAAAGTCCATTTTTAAATTTTGGTATATGAATGGGCATGATGGCATATATTTTGATGTGAAACTCTTATGTACCCAAGCCTGGTTGTGCAGACTTATTGTCCCAGCTACTTGGGAGGCTTAGACTGTCGTTTTGAAAGTTCTTGTACATCCTGAGCGCAAGTGAGTTCAAGTTCAGCCTGGGCAGTGTAATGACATCCTGTCTCTGAATTAAAAGTAAAAGGAGAGCTTGGGTTGGCATTTGCTTAGAATCCATAAGTACTTAGTAAAACATACACACACACACACTCTCTCTCTCTCGCATAGTCGTGCTTCAAGGTTATGGGTGCTTAAAATTCTTTAGGCTTCTTAACTGTTAAAAGGAATAAGCTGCTTTTAAATGTTTAAAGAAGTTGTTTATGCTACAACCATTGTGATTTTCCTATTTGACTGATTATGTTTGGTATTTTGTGGACCATTAAAAAGATCTCAAACAATACTTTCAAAGTCACTCAAAGAAAACTTGAGTAGTGTTCGCACAATTCAGAACATTACTTATTATTTTATCATTCTATCCAATGCTCTTTGTAATAAGCTGAATTATTAAGCTATTGCCAGCTGGTCTAGAAACACAGTATTTAGGATGCTTCATGATATATTTATTGTTTAATCTTATTCCACTTACTGCAAAGATGGCAGAATGAACTATAAGCAATTTTCCTAAGGAACCTGGAAACTTGATCACTTTTATTCATGATATTAAAACTAGTGATTATGAACAAAGCTGACAACTATGATATTTAACATGCCATTAGAAGAATGGTTTCAAAATTTCTTTAAAGCACAGCCAGTCTTCATTGTCACATAAAGAAAATGGTTTAGAGGACCTGATTCCCATGTTCTTACTATTTATATTGAAAAACTGCTTTTGAAATTCTTGGATGAAATATTTCAAGTTACAATTCTACGTTGTATGTTTGCTTCAGCAGCAGTTCTTCAAACCGTCACAAAGATAAGTTCTGTTTATTGTTGCTTGTTTTTCTCTCTCTACCTTCTTACAATAGGTAGCTTAGAGAGGCATAAAGTAAACTTTAATTTATTGAGTAGAATTTTTTTCTGCGTTGTGAACATAGAGGTTCTGCATGGAGATGGATCATCCACAGATTCTGTCACTGTTCAGACCAGCCCACATTTTGCCATATTCTCATCTGATCTCCTGTTAGTACTTCCCCTAATAGCAATAGCAGCACGAGCAATACTTGAGGGACCAATAAAATGCACAAAACTTTTCTACCTTTCTACTGTCTCTGTCTGAGGCAAAGGAAATAGGTGACAACTGAAAAATGATAAGTAGAGACCAATAGTGGAAATGTATTTCAAAAGTACAAGGTAAATAACTTGGGAGTGATGGACCGCTTCCACAGTAGAGATGCCAGGGAGTCATTCTTACTCAAGCCTTGAGGTGCACGCCGGGCGGAGATGACAGCCTCATCATAGCAGACAAAGCCTCTTGTGGAAAACAGCAGTAATTGATCTAAAGAAATAATCAACCAGCTCCCTGACCATCCTCCTGTCTGCACTGTCGTGATCTGAGGTTGACTGAATGCTGCTCACTGCTGAGAAGACAGCCAACAATGCGTGACTGCTTAGGGTCAGATCATGTACAGAACAGTGGGCATCAAATCGGGTAACTCAGCAGGAAGGTCATGACGCAAAATCTATCACTGAAAGAATAAGATCCCAGGGATTGAATATACCTATCTGGATGCTGTGCTGGTCACTGAGGAAGAAAAAGATGATTAGATCAAGAGTCTGTCTTCACAAGCTTATTGTGTAGTAGGGCGCAGCAAAGAAGTGACAGAAAGATGACACAAAGTGGCATGACAGAAAGAAGCCTGGGCTGTCCTGTAAACAATGAGAATGGTTAACTGAGTTCACCTGCAGGCTAAACTCCTGGGAGGCATTGATACAGAGGTGTAAGGGGGGCAGGGGAGGAGAGGAGATGAGAGGAGAAAAGAGGAGAGGAGAAGTGTATATAACGAAGAAAGCAAAAAGGAGAAAACATTAGAAACATTTTTTTTTTTTTTTTTTTTTTTTTTTTTTTTTTTGCTAAGCTTGGCACTCAGTTTCTTTTTATATGGTTTATACCTAATTTTTATTTTGTTCTTCATACAGAAAGAACTTCAGATTACCAGCCATGGAACACTCTAGGAACCCAATAAAAGCACTTAGCTTCCCACTGTCCCCCA
Organism: Dipus sagitta; assembly: GCA_036346955.1. NCBI lineage: Eukaryota > Metazoa > Chordata > Mammalia > Rodentia > Dipodidae > Dipus > Dipus sagitta. The sequence goes on along the minus strand of CM070785.1, from coordinate 16,987,500 downwards.
CCAAACTTCCCCAGTTTCCTTCACTGTATGTCTTCCCACAGTTATTGAGCAAAGCTCCCCGCCTGCATCACAGCTTTCTTTTAAGAGCTCATTATCTCCATTCAGGCTTACCTCATTACTGCCAGACCAGAAGTTCCCTCCAGTCCTTTATTAACTATGTTCCATACATACGTACAAATTATTGTGTTAATTAAAAATTCAAGAAGTAAATGAAAACACATACTATATTTTTGAATGAAAATATTCAACGTTATAATGGTCAAAGTTCCTCCAGAATGAATCTGTAAACTACATATAAGTCTGATGAAAATTTCTGCATATATTTCTATTTACCATTTATTTATATTTGAGACATGATCTTATTCTGTGACCCAGGTAAGCCTGGTACTTAGCATCTCCCAAGGGTTAAATCACACATGCGTGCCACAGTGTCCTGTTCTCTATGTGTTATGTGCAATCATGTTTTACAGGCTGATCCTGTAGTTTCATCTGGGATGATCCTATGTAAAATAAATAGGTAAATTAAATGCAGATTAAAAAATGGCAAGTATAAGACAATTAGAAGAACCCAATCTACCTCTGCCATATTGCATCATTCTATGCACTTTGGTTTCCAGGGAGGAATGTTGCTCTGGTGTTAGTAATCTCTGGTGGGGTTTTCTTCTTGCATTGAAGTAGTATGATAGTTCTGTTGGCCTGACATATTATGCTTTGAATGTGAAATGCCCCCGTACGCCCATGTGTTTGAGCACTATGTCCACAGCTAGCGGCACTGCTGGGACGGGTGGTGGGACCTTCGGGTGGTGGAGCCTTCCATAGGAAGTGGGTGCCTGCAGTGGGCCTTGCCGCTGGCAGACAAGCCCCTCGTCCTGTTTTCACTCTGCCTGCTCACCACGCTGCCACGTGACCAGCTTTGTCCAGATCCTGCTGCTTTCTCTGCCACAATGGAATATATCCCCCTGGGACTATGAGCTGAATTAAACCCTTTCCTTCCTTAACTTTCTTCTGGTATTTCTAACTATTTGTATAAACTTATTTGTATAAATAAAAAAAATGTAGCATTTTCCTCATTTCCTACTACAGCAACATCATAACAACTGTGTACAAAATGGCCCGTGGGATGATCAGCACTCCATTCTGCTTTCCCTCATTTTCTGCTCTGAGGGATGACTAATTCTACCCACAAAATTTCCACCCTTACATCCAGACCCTTTTTTGGTTCCAATGACATCAATTCTTATTGTTAGAATAGCATTCCAAGGCTGCTTAGTTCCTTAGTTACATGCCTTTTTATTGGGAGGGGCAATGAACTACCCGGCTCCTCCAAAAACATTGACCTTGAAAACATTACTCAACAGAATTCTCATATTATATTCCTTGTGCCATGCATGCTTAGATTTTGTAAGTGTTGAAAAACACTTAATTCAAATTATAGCTTTCTACCGTACTGTTTAGTTACTTTTTAAATAATATTTTATTCATTTATTCACTCGAAAGACAGAAAGAGAGGTGCAGGTAGAGAGAATGGGCACTCTAGGGCCTTTAGCCACTGCAAACAAACTCCAGATGCCTGTGCCACCTTGTGAATTTGGTTTTATGTGGGTACAAGGGACTAGAACCTGGGCCCTTTGATTTTTCCAACAAGCACAAGAACTACTAAGCCATCTTTCCAGATCCTTTCCTTAGTTATCTAACTCTAATTGTATAGCCTTGCTTTTATTTCAATCTATTATTAGTAAATAGAAAAATAAAATGTGATTAAAAAAAAAACAAGGGAAGGAGGGAGGAAAAGAGAGGAAGGACAAATGTGAAAGAAGAGAAAGATGAATCAATTTTCCTCGGTTTTTGATGCTCATTTTTATTACATATCACCACTTCTATTTGAAAATCCTTGTACTAAGTAGAATTCAATGAATAATTGATTTGCCGATTTAATTGGTTTAATTGATGTGATTGTCTCTCATTGATAAAATTTGTTTTTGTTTCATCTTGCCCAGAAATCCTAGCAAACTGAAGTTCATTTCTCACCCTTTATCTTTTTTCTCTTCCTTCTTAAGAATGGCTCCTAAGTTATTAAAGGATAACAAGGAATAAAGATGTAGCTGTTAAATGAAGAACAGTCAACTGGAATGAAGAAAAGATATTGATTACAAGTGAGAATTGTCATACTTTCAAACCTAGGAAGGACACAAGGAAATCTTCAAATGAGTGAGAGGGAACATAGCTTTCCACCTTATATTCAAATGCTCTTTCAAAACATCCTGAGGAAAATGGAATACTTCTTAAGTAAGTTAGCCTCTTGAGCAATTCAGATATATATATAAAAATCTTTATTTTGATATTTTTTCTGAGTTGAAATAAGTATATTGTTTATATAGTCCATCGTCTAAAACTCAAATTTGATTTATGGTACTGAAAGTGAATGTTTCACCCAACATTATCCCCATCCCCTACACACACACACACACACACACACACACACACACACACACACACACACCTACAGAACTGAGAAGCCAGCAGAGAGCAGCAGAGAGCTTTTCTATGTGTTTGCTGCTCAGCTGTCTTTGTTTCTGCTATTTTAACTTTGTGTATAGAACAATCATTGAGCTGTCAAGCTAAATTAACACAGAAATGCATGGAATCTATTCAATCTAATCCTCCTCCTTTATCCAAAAGTTGCTCTGTAGTTTACTGCAGCACCCTGACTTATGGAAGAGATATTTGCATGTTCTAAATTTACTTGATGTAAAATATGAAAAGACAAAAAAAATAAGAAAGAAAGGAAGAGAAAAAGCAGCACAGCCTTTGAAATTACTTGAATTATTTATATAGGAAATACTTGCCTATAGGAAGCTTCTAAGATTTGATCAAGTGGGACTCGCCCTATGTTTCATCCTCATCTTCTTTTTCTTTTCTTCTTTCGTGGCTTAGCATTTGCTATTGTGTGAGTGCTTTGCACTAAGCCGTTCTAATAAGAATAAAAAGGAATAACATTAATTGACTTCCTGTTATCATAGTTTGACATTAACTGTATTTTGTGTTCTATGTAAGAAGAAAAGAAAAAAAGATGAAAAAGGGAGTCTAGCATTTCTCAAGTCATTCAAAAACATGTTCACTTTTTGAATATGTAATTTATTTTCACTTACATTCTCCTGTAAATGTGTCTAATAAGAAACTACTGAAGTAATGTAGAACATTTTGTGTACTGAATAAAAACACCATTGCATCATTTCCTATGGCAACTATTTAATCCCTATCGCAGCTATGAAATTCAATTTATAATGCTGTTTTTCCTCATTAGAGTGAAATTTGTCAATGGTTTATGATTACTAAGGACAGAGAGCAATAACCTAAACATTTGCAAACCCATATATGGGCATCAACATACTTGCGAAAAATTGTGTGCATTGTACGTATTTATTTTCATCTAGTTAAAAATATATTTAAAATACCTTGAGATTTCTTTGATCCATGTGTTAGAAGTGTGCAACATAATGTTTAAATATCTAGGGATTTTCCTGTTATCTTTCTGTTATTGATACCTGATTTAATTCTATTGTTATCTGAGAGGAGACATTGCATAATTTTTTTCATTTGAGTGTATGGTGGGTGTGTAAGTATGTTCATGTGTATATGGGTGCATGTGTTGGAGAGTGTGCATGCACATATGTATGTAGAGGCCAGAGTTACACATGGAGTGTTGTTCTCCATAGCTCTCCATATTTTTTTAATCATTTTTATTTATTTATTTGAGAGTGACAGACAGAGAGAGAAAGAGAGAGAGAGAGAGAGAATGAATGGAGGCGCCAGGGCCTCCAGCCACTGCAAATGAACTCCAGACGCATGTGCCCCTTTGTGTGTCTGGCTAATGTGGGTCCTGGGAAATCAAGACTTGAACCGGGGTCCTTAGGCTTCACAGGCAAGCACTTAACCGCTAAGCCACCTCTCCAGCCCTAGCTCTCCATCTTATTCACTGAGTCAGGGATTGTGGAATCAGCTAGCCTAAGTAGCCAATTTGTCCTGGAAAACCTCCTGCCTTGGCCTCCTGAGCCCCAGGATTTTAGGTAAGATGCCATGCTCACCAGCATTTGCATGAGTGCTGGGTATCCAAATTTGTGTCGTCACACTTGCGAGGCAAGTACATCACAACTGAGCCATCTTCCCAGCACCCATTATATATATATATATACATACATAAAATATTATGTATTGTAATATATATTAAATATATATTATATATATTTATTTAAATTGGGGTACAGAGATTTAGGCATCATTCAGTCTGACATTTTCAAATACAATTTTGTTTTATTTCCCTTCCCTGTCTTTCCTCCTCTATTCCCCCCAGACCAGTATCACATGTATCCCTTAGTCTTCTCTCCCTGATCTCCCAGTTTGTCTTTTTATATGCACTTTGGTTCTAGTTCTGCTTTATGGGTTTAATTCCCATTTGTTCCTTGTATATAAGCTCTTTCAAATTTTACATGCCAAGAGCCACATATCAGAGAAAAGATGAGGTTTTGGTCTTTTTCAGTTTGAGTCACTTCACTTAGTACGATTCTTTCCAAATCCACACATTTTCCTGCACATTTCACTTCTATCCTTCTGTGATGGATTTTTCAGCCCAGGTTATGATGGGTTTGTTAATGGACAATTGAGAGTATTGTATGTTCTACTAATGCTGCATACAATATTCTGTAACTATCAATCATGTGTTCTTGACTAACTGTCAACTGTGGGATGATTTCTCCATGTTTTGTCTGTCATTTATAGAAAGAGCGATTAAAATCTCCAATTGTAACAGGGCATTTGCCTATTTCTCCATTAAAAGTTCTGATGGGTTTTGCCTTGAATATTTTGTTATTTGTTCTCATCTTAGGTCCTTTGAAGTTCAAGACTATTAAATAATCTCAGAAAATTGATACTTTCATCAGAATATAATCCTTTTCATCTTTCTTGTGTGGGAAGTTGATTTACCTGAAAGTCAAGTAAATACCACAGCTTCCCTGTGCCTCAAGTTAACATCACAGACCCTGTTTAACATTCACTTTAACTTAACTAATTGCTCCATTTAGTAAGTGGGTTCCTGGTAGACATAAAGAGTAGAATATCTGTATGTATTTGATAGGGTTTATAAATGATACATATAGATGATTCATATTTAAAGTGTTGATAGCTGTATTTGGTTCAATGTCTGCTATGCTTGGCATTGTTTTCTCCTTGTGTTTACTGTTTCTGTTTTAATCTTCTATTTTGCATTATCTGATTTTAATTCATCACTTAATGTACCTGGGCTTTTAACATATTAATAATTATTTTTTCTAACTAAATCAGTTTTATTTCTTTTTAGTAGTATATTATTATTTTTTATTTTAATATTTATTTGAAAGAGAGACAAAGAGAAAGAGAGGGAGAGAGAGAGAGAGAGAGAGAGAGAGAGAGAGAGAGAGAATGGGAGCACAAGTGCCTCCAGCCACTGAAAACAAACTCCAGACGTATGCACCATCTTGTGGATTTGGTTTTACGTGAGTACTGGGGAATTGAACCTGGGTCCTTAGGTTTTGTAGGTAAGTGCCTTAACTACTAAGCCATCTCTCCAGCTCTGCTTTACAGTTTTAAACATACATTTTCAACTAATCTAATTCAAGAAATACTACACTAACTCAGTAATAGTACAGGTATCATATTACAGTAGTGACCGTTCTTTCTTTTTCATGGCATGACTTTCGTATATTTATCTGTAACTTACAATCACCTAATGTATCATCGGTATCATTCCTGTGAGCAAACTTTTCAGATCAAATAAGACATTGAAAATTTTATTTTTCCATGAATTTATTCTTAAAATTATTTTGTTAAATGTAAATCCCTGCCATATTATTGGGCTTTTTCTTGAAGGATGTATTTAAACAGCTCTTCCAGGGCAGTTCCACTCTGACAAGTTTTCTCAATTTTTGAGTGTTTTTACTTCACTTGTAAGGGACATTTTTACAGTATATGGGAGTTTTTTAAATTTATTTTTCCAGCAACACTTGAAATGCATGTTCGATACTTTTTTACTAGCAGAGTTTTAGAAAAGAAGTCCAGTGTAATTCTTACCCTCGTCCCTCTGTTGCAACACCCTACCCCATGTTCTTGCAGGATTACAACTTTCTCTTTGGTTTCCCACAGTTTGAATAGGACATGGTCTAGAGGGCTCAGCTTTTGGTACTTTTGTGTTCTCTGAGCTTCTGAGATCTGTGGTTTTATGTTTTTTAATTAGTTTTAGTAACTTGCTGGCCATTATAATTTTAAATTTTGTGATTTCTTTATCTCTTTTTCTCTTCATTTTTTCCCATTATGCATGCATTTTTGTTGCTTTCAATTCGCTTTAATTTTCATATATAAATCCCAAATGTTATTGCCGCAGCTGCAACTTAGGTTATCAGCATGGGACATTTGTGCGGATGTGGATTTTTATAAGATAGACAATGAATTTTGATAGAGAGATGGGATAAATATTGTCCATTTCTAGGGATCAGGTGGAAGTCTTGGAGCTGTCAGCAAAACTGACACGGGACTCAAGCATGGTGGCTCATTCCTTAAATGCCAGAATTCGGGAGGCTGAGGTGGCAAGATCACTGGTAGGTTGAGCAAAGGCCAGCCTGAGTTCCAAGGAAGCTTGGACTAGAGCAAGACCCTGCCTCAAAAATAATAAGTAAATCAAAAGTGACCTGGGCAAGATGCTGTGCTGGGTCCAGCTGAAATGTACAGTCATCAGTACCGACCTCAGAGCGTCTTCTCGTGCAAAGGAGCTCAGATGCTTCCAGTTCCCCTGGGGATGGAGATGCTGTGTGTCAGAATGGAAGGCGCAGTGTCTTGACCCTGACAGGGGATAGTGGGAGGTCATCAGTCTTGCTCCCCTGCTAGGCTCTATGCACAGGAAAAAAGGAGAAATTTGCCAAGATATGTCTCCTTGGATGGTATTGGCTACCTCTGTGAAGCACTTAGCACCCACAATGACATGACACTGTAGTCTGCAACTACAGCAAATGCCTCCGCTCTGGTCTGCTTGAGTCCACTTCTACACAGACATAATCTTGAAAACCCTTGCTTAAGGGAACTGCAGGAAACCTTCTGTAATTCCACACTCCTTGATGGGCAAGGAGGAAAGACAGAGCTCCTCCAGGGACTTGACTTTCATATCCTTGACCAGGCTTCCCAACTTAGGGTTGGAGATCCATTCTTTGTTTTGGCCAGATCACCAATGCCACCACATGCCCAGCGGCCCTTGCTGAAACTTGGAGAGAAATGCTGCTGTGGTCTTCATGCCTGGGTCCTGGATCTCCAGAGCCTCACATTGAACTGTTGAGATCTGCCATGTGTTGTTTTCTCAGAAAAGTGTGTCTTTTCTAATCATGCCATAGCTCTTGGATTTTTGTTATTTTTATTTTTTTCTTCTTTTTATTTTAGTTTGGAAGCTTCTATTGGCACATTGTCAAGCTCAATAAATTTTCCTTTGGTTTTGTTCAGAGAACTGATGAGTCCATTCAAAGCATTCTTTTCTCTAATTCTATCACTTCCTTTTGTTTGTTTTTTCTTAAACTTTCCACTTCTTTGCTACATTATATTTTTGTTGGTGTTCCCTACTTTTCCATTTGAGTCCTTAGCACAGCAAGTGACATTATTCATGTTTAATTATCCACTATATAATTCTTAATTTAAAGGTAGATTTAGAAAAACAAAGTTTTTAGACTGTTTTTATTGCCATTTGGCATGTTACAATTTTATTTGAAAACAGAACCTGAGATTTTGAACAACAGTAGATATATTTGCTTGAGTTGGAGGTTTATGTTAATCCAGTTAGGCTTTCAGCCTTTGTAATGTCTGCTGTGGCTATAGGTACCCAAGGCTTAAGTTTTCTCTAGTATTTTTTTTATCTCGATCCCAAGTTATTTGTGTTTCCTTAAGAACATTTCTGTTCCATGTCCTGTTTTGTTTTCTTTTTTCAAAACTAGATATCTCTATTGGAGAATCACCTTGAAATTCTGACCTTCTGTCTTCAGCACGCCAGTGACGGCCATGCACCACCACACTTGGTTTATGCTGGGAATGGAACCCAGAGTGGTTCACATGTTAGGCAATCATTCTACCACGTGGTCACATCCCCAGCACGTAAGAACATTTTCTTAAATTCAGTCTGTCTCAGCAGTCTTCCAGTTTTAATCTACTTTCACTTCATTAAATTATTGTTTGTGTGGTAATAAGATATTGAAGGTGGTAACATAAGTAAGTTTAGTAATAAAGATAAGTATTTAGAAGACTTTGATTCTGTCTTGTGACCTTCAGAAGGGATTGTTAGCTTTCTCTCCTCTGTGTGCAAGAGACAAGAACACTCTTGGCTTGTTGCTGAGTAATTGAAGCCTCATGTAGGTAAAGCACTAGAAGTGCTATTTTCCCAAGAGAAAAGAATTGTATTAATGCAAATACCCTGAAGATATTTCTAAACAGCCATTTCCTGGGAAAAAGAAGGATTCTTTTCAGATATTTACTCTGACAAAATGATAGAATTTCAGAGGTGAAACCATGTGAAGTCTTCCTCAGCCAGTGATCCACACAATTGCAGAAACTTGTCCCAGTCACCACCAGAGCATTTGTGACAGGCCTAAAATGCTGATTCGCAGTTTATTTCACATTTTTTTAAGTCATGGGTGCGGGATGACAACTTTGAAGGCCTGTACATGCTGGAACCAAAGCCAGATTCCGCTTCCTTTTGGACCTTTATCCTCCATTTCAGGAAGTCTCTTTCACTTTCACTGTCACTCACCACTCTATAGGAATTAACCACTTAGCACTTTCCAAAAACGCTGGTGATGCTATTTTTATCATTGTGTTTCTCAGTACTTAAGAAATGAACACTCTTCCTATCCTAAAATGGGATAAGTTTATTTCAGTCCTTACTCCATTTTAAGTTCTTTCTATTTCCTCTTATTGAGAAATTTCCCAATTTTTGAATTATTTGTCTTCATTACTACTGCATTGTTCTTAGTCAGCAGCTCATTCCCCTTCCCTCTCTAATTTTAGGATCATTTAGAGTATCTCGTGATGCATTACTGAAACCTGAACATTTAGTAAATTAACTCTTTTCCATATATTTAATTTAATTTTACTTTTTTCCCCCAGAACTCTTAAAACTCATTTCCAGGTATAATATTTACCAATTTCTTTACTTGCGAAATCTCATAAATTATTTGTGTTTGATCATTCTGCTTCAATATTTGAATTTGTAATTACCTCCCCAAAGTCTTCTGGGACTTGAATCACCTTATAAATCTGTGATAAGAGATGGAAATTGGATATGAAAACTGACTTCCTCTTGAATGTTTATTCTCTCAGCTGAGATCATTGAATGCTATCAAGACATACAGAGGGAGAGATTCCACTCGTGGGGTAGCTTCATTGGAATCTGGGCGGGATGAGGGCTTTCCGTGTCTCCTATCTTTATTCCCAGAATGAGAAAGGACAGTAACCAAAAATCAACTTTCCATCTAACACATAAGCCCCAATGAGGCTGTGAATGTATCTCACATAAGTCTAACTCTCTGAATTAGATGTTGATTTGAGTACACTGTTATACTAGCAGGTGTCAATGTCCTTTTTCTGTTACTAATGCAGAATATCAGAAATTGTCTAATTTACAAAGAAAAGAGACTTATTTTTGTTCATTCTCCTAATGACTTGGGTATTCAAGATTGCACAGCCATATCTGGTGACGGACTTGTGTGGTATCCAGTAATGGTAGAGGGTAGAAGAGCAATGTGACCTGGGTTGACGAGGAGAGGCAGGGGAGGCAAGTCTCAGGAGAGTTCATTCCCGCCTGCAAACAAAAGGCACTAATCCATTCAGAATGGCTTACCCACTGTGACTCAGGTGGCCGTTGTATCATACCATCCAACACTCCTGCATTGAGGAACTAATGTTGTGGTCTGTTTGGGTACACACAGAACAGAACTGTTTAATCTATCAAACTGGAAAGTGTAGATTCATTCATATAAATTTCATACCGTGACCAAAAACCCACCAGCTTTTCTTTTGTTTGAGCATCACAATCCTTTCTTTTTATATAACCATCAATCTATTTAAAAGTCAAGACCATATAGTCTCACAGACCCTCATATCCATGGGCTACTTCACTAGGTTATTTTTACAACTATCTGGATGCTCAATTTAGTCAGTCCATATAGATAGCAAATATACAAAAGTTTCTGATTTCAGAGGCTAAATGTCAATGCCATAACTACAAACTTCAGAGAACCATATGTTGTGGTATACATCTGTAATCCTAGTACTTGGGAAGCTGAGGCAGAAAATGTTTAAGTTTCTAGAGAGCTGGGACTACACCTTGAGATTGAAGGCAGCCTGAACTACATGGTGGGGCCTTGCCTCAATCAGAGTGTTAAAATGTGATTTATTTACTTACCCTAACTAGGGCTCTTATCTTCTTTGCATTATGCTGTAGTATAGATCTTAAATGTACCCAAAGGCCCATGTGTTCAAGCTTGAATTCCTATATTCTGGCACAGTAATGGACCTTTTAGGAGCTGGAGCCTTATGACAAAAATTTAGATCATTGGATGTGCATCCTTGGGAGGAATATTGAAACTACTGCATTCTCCTTCTGTCTCTCTCTGTGTCATGAAGTGAGCAGCTTTTCTCTAAATGCCGACTGCTGTGACTCCTACCTAACCACAGGTTCCAAAGCAACAGGCACAACTAGTCACAGACTGAACCTGTGAGCCAAAATACTCCTTTCCTCTTGAAAGTCAATCATCTCAGGCACTTTGTAATAGAAAAGTAGTGAAAGTTTAATTAAAATGACACAGATAGTTAAGAGAATGTTAACAGGAAAGTATCAATAACTATAGATAAAACATATTAAGATAAGTATTTTAAGAACAAGTTAAGATAGACAAGTTGCTCAATAGACATAGTTTCCAATAATCATTAAAGAACTCTGGACTATCCCAATCCCGATATGCATCTCTAGTCTCCGGAAACCACTTAGACAATCCAAAGATTTAAGGTATACTGGAACCCATTCACTTCAGTCAGCTTTAGGACACAAACTTGGATGAGGCAAATATGAGTAAGCCATGAACCTTGCTGTGAGAAGCTATCAGTCTTATCCAAAAGAAGGAGGGCTGAGGCAGTGGGCTACTATTTACTAGCCTCAGCATCCAGGAGAAGGTTGGAACTGATCTGGCTCCAAAACCCCAGACAGCTAGTAAGTCTGCAAGAAAAGCATCCAGCTTGGTTACCAGGGAAGAAAGGCCTCTGAGGGTCTTGCCCAGATTTTCTAGAAGGTTTCAGACACGCACAAAGCAGATCCTGTTTAGGCTCAAGTGCACCCACCTGGATAACCTTAACTGCCACACACACCTAGATCTGTTTAGACCAGTATGTACAGACAGACTACAAAAAGTTGCTGTTGCTGTATCCTCGGTCAGACAACTGATCTTGAGATAGTCAGACCCTGATACAAAACAGACAGCACATGACACCCAGCAAAAGGCTCCCCACCAAGATTATGCAGCCCGACAATGGAAGCTTCCAGTGAAATATAAGAGTAAATCCAAGACACAGAAGCCTAAAAAGGGGTTCCAGTAAAGGGTTAATTACCACACATCTCTTTTGTAGTCAGAGAAGGTGGCATCTCAGTTTTGTAAATCTACTCTTTATCTCTAAATTTTGCATCCATTTTCCAAGTTAAATTAAGAGATAACTACTGAAAAACAACATTTTAGCAATCTGTCAATTCATTCAAAACAGATATCTGTCAGCGTGAGAGACACAGTGCCAGCTGGTGAACTAAAATTGTGTCTCCTCAATTGTTGCTCTGCGAGGACAACAAAAATGATCTAAAGCAATATAATTACCTGGCTTGTAAACTTCCATAATTTCAAAAATGTTTGATGACAACCACTAGAAAAAAAAATAGGCTATATCTCATCTTAATACCTTTATAGGCTAAGAATATAAACACTATTTTTGTAGAAAGATCCAGTGTGTCATTAAATTTGTCAATGCTTTTTTCTAAGCTATGTAAACTGTGTATTCTGGATGACCAAGAGAGTAGTGTACCCAGTTGTTCGTGCTAGGATATCCCAGGAATATACATTCAACACCTCTCTACACACTGACTCCAGGGCTCTTTCATCTGGAACCTCTCCATCCTTGAGCAACAGGATCAATAGCAGATGATCTTATTTTCAGGAAATGCCACACCTTACTCTACAGAAGTAAGTTGGATTTAAATCCCCAACTATTGACTCTTTGCCTTTAGTTGAAACATCCTATTCTGAGTTTGAGAATTAAAGGATCCACAGGTATTATTGTTTGCTGTATGAACATACCTCAGAGAAATTATCTTGATTTTTTTAAATTAATTGGATGATGCTTTGAAAATACCAGATAGAATCTCAGGCAGGTTCTGTGTATGTCTTTTACCTGCCAGAAATTTATGTTTAAGCTGCTTTTCTCATAATTTCCAAAAAGAAAATTTCAAGAGCTTTTTTTTTTCCTCATCAAACATATTTTAGTTGAACATCATGGTTTAAAAAAGTCATTACATTTGTTCTCATTTTTAAAACTTTGGAGTGTTCTCTGGTAGTTCCACATATTTCTTGTGAATCTTATTTGTACATACTTATGGTTTCAAACATAGTTTATAACTTGAATACTGTGGGAATATCTCTAAAGCTTCATTTTGAGTGAGTATAATACTCACAGGAAGATGGTAATTTAAAAACACAGCTTTTAAATATATTTGTTTATTTATTTACTTGACAAAAAGAGAGAGGGAAGGAGGGAGGGAGAGAGAGAGTGAGAGAGAGAGAGTGGAAGGGAGAGAATGGGCACACAAGGGCCCCCAGCCACTGCAAATGAACTCCAGAAGAATGTGCCCCCTTGTGCATCTGGCTTATGTGGGTCCTGGAGAATCAAACCAGGATCCTTTGGCTTTGTAGGCAATTGCCTTAGCTGCTAAGCCATCTCTCCAGCCCAAAACACAGCTGTATTAAAAGCAAATCTTTGAAAGCAAATATTAATTTCTTAAATTACTTATAAAATCTCCATTGATGATTTAAGATTCTAGTGATGATGACAATTCAAATTCTCATTTCTAAACCATTAATGATGTGTGCCTATGTTTCTATTTTTCTCTTGCTCTCTAAACATTATTTGCTATTCCTTATGCCCTGGACACCAAGAATGTTTAACAAATACTGACAGTTTTGAAGTCAATATGTCTGAGTTTAAATCCCAGTCTGGTTGTTTTTTGTTTGTTTGTTTGTTTGTTTGTTTGTTTGTTTTTCGAGGTAGCATCTTGATCTAGTCCAGGCTGACCTGGAAGTCATTATGTAATCTCAGGGTGGCCTCAAACTCGTGGTGATCCTCCTACCTCTGCCTTCAAGTGATGGGATTAAAGGCATGAACCACCATGTCTGGCACCAGTCTGTTTTGATGGTAGACATATATTTGTATTTGCATACATAGCTAATTTATAGTTAAAGTTAAGGTACACACACATATATGTATATAAACACAACATATAACGCATAGATTTTAAATTTTTTTCTGTTATTTAATCATATATAAGATGGGTATATTCACAAAACTTGTTATATAGCAAGAAGAGAATGTAAGAATAATGGACTAGGTTCATTATGGAACCAGCCATCTACTTACACAAATAGCATGGTTGGGACACAAACTATACTTCTAAGTAGGAGATGAATTTCTACCATACATTATTTTTTGTGTTAGTTATGGACATACTCAGTATGTAAACAGCATTTGTTACTGTCTTTACCCTCATCCCTGACCCCCCTACAAAGGGAGCCTCCTTCTTGGGGATGCCAGTTATTTCCATGGGGATTGTGGGTCATGCATTGTGGGGGTAGTCATCAGTTATGGGGAAGAGACAATGTCTCTGTGTGTAATGTCCCAACTTGTGGCCCTGCAATTGTTCCACCCCCTTTTCCTCAAAATTCCCTGGTCCATGTTATGTTCGGTTTAGGTCTACTTCAGTGATGCACTCTTAGGAGCCACTGGATCTCTGGTTTGGTAGGAGTTGAGTGTCCTCAGTGGCTTTCTCCTTCACCCCTGTGCTGATATCAGGTTCACCAAGAAAGCAACTCTCTCATTTCCCCGTTTCCTCTATGGTTTCAGCAGGGGGCCTGGTAAAATGTGATGGACTGTTTTTCTCCTCAGGTCCTGCTTCCATCTGAAAAAGAGAAGCAGATTCTTCAATGGAGAGTGAGGTCAGCACAGGTGAAATGGCATAACCATTGTTAGTTTAGAGAGAATTTAGTGGGTGTAGGCCCTCTTGTAGTCCAAGATTAGTCAGAGCTTGATATTGGAATGTAAACTCATAACCTGGATATGATTCTGACTTGTTTCCCTGTTCCAGATATGGGTTCCTTTCCACTGAGTGCATCTATTAGCCAAAGGTTGTTTGCTGCTGAGTAGCTTAGACCATGACTTACTTGGACAGATGTTGGTCATTTTCCCCAGTCATTCATGTAGCACCTTCTGGCCTTAGACAAGCTAACTGTCTGGGTACTGACTTCCAGATTCCAGTCAGATCTTTCCATGTTCTGTACCAAGTATGTGGTGTCTTTGGTTGTAGGGTCTTACCATTAACCTTTTGTGGGTAATCAAGTGCTCAGACAGAAATCTGTCCCCTTTTGGGAAACCTTGTAGTTCTCTCTGGTCAACAGCTCATTGTGGGTATTAACTTCATCCTGGCACTGGGAGTTATAGTCCAGCACCAAGGGAAAAGAAAGAAAAGATTAAAAAGAGAGAAAGGAAAAAGAAAAAAATAAGAAACAGGAGAAAATTAAGGTTAGGCTTCACCTCACACTCTCCAGGGCCCTTTGATTCAGGTGTGCCCTGTAAGGTCCTGATGAGGGTTCAACCTTTCAGTTTGTCTTCCAGGATACAGGATTTTATGGTAACAGTTTCATTTGGGTTCAATTTTCTGCTCCTCCCACCCTTACTCTCCCCTCAAGCCCAGCCCTCCCTATTGTCTGGTCCTTGAGATGCCTTAATAGCTAAGCCATCTCTCCAGCTTATAAATTTTAGTTTTCTATTGGGACATTTTATTTGTATGAATGTTTTTTGTTTTGTTTTGTTTTTCGAGGTAGGGTCTCACTCTAGCCCAGGCTGACCTGGAATTCACTATGGAGTCTCAGGGTGGCCTCAAACTCATGGCGATCCTCCTACCTCTGCCTCCCGAGTGCTGGGATTAAAGGCATGTGCCACCACGTCC
Source organism: Dipus sagitta (assembly GCA_036346955.1). Taxonomy (NCBI): domain Eukaryota; kingdom Metazoa; phylum Chordata; class Mammalia; order Rodentia; family Dipodidae; genus Dipus; species Dipus sagitta. Next base: position 16,972,187 of record CM070785.1, on the reverse strand, counting down.
GGCTTTTGTATGGATGTTTTAAATACCTAATAATATAATCCCAGGATGTTCCTTCCTGTGTCATTCGCTCTTGCTTCTTCATGATCCACAATGACACTTAAGTTTGTCAGAACAGTAAAACCACACTGGCAAGAAGGGAGCAAGTCATCCTCTCACCTTCGCTCTTTGAGCTGCTCATCCAATCTCAAGCTGAAAATTCCACACTTGCTTGACGTACCTGAGAGGTTGATATCCTGTCTGTAAGGTTCACAACACGTTTACCAGCTGTGTGGTCATCAGTGATTCCGAATTTGGCAGTAAGGCCATGTCTAATCACAGAGACCAGACAAGGCTTTTGGAGCATGGCCTAATGAGGACCTGGTCTTTGCCTGTGTTTGCTTTTAACATCACCAGCCAGGATCCTTGTGTGCAGCACTGTGGTGGCATAGAAAAGGGGGTGAAAAGTGGAAGTTCTGAGCCAGGGTTGACTGTGACTATCAAACATCGCTCACATAAAAGGAAAAGCTTCTTAAGAATGATAAAAATAACAGAATAAAGCATAAGGGATATATATATATATATATATATATATATATATATATATATGATATATATGATATATGATAGATAAATATATGATAGAATTCAGATAGATGTGATAATTTGGATGGATGAATTAACAGTATATGGATGAAAGATATATAGATAGATAGACAAACAGACATAAGGCAGTATTGCAGTTACCTTTCTATTGCTGCCACAAAAGCAGTTTGTTGGAGAAAATGATTCATTTTGGCTCACCGCCTTGGGGGGAATCTCCGTGATGGCAGGGGAAAATGATGCATGAGCATAGGGTGGACGTCACTTCCTGGCCAACATCAGGTGGACAACAGCAGCAAAGAGTGTGCTCGACACTGGAAAGGGGAAACCGACTACAACACACATAAGTCCCCCGCCCCCAACAAACCTCTTCCAGCAGGGCTCCAATGCCCAAACTGCCATCAGCTGAGAACCAAGGATTCAACACGCATGAGATTATAGGGGACAACTAATTCAAACCATTGGAGGTATCTAGATAATATTATAAATGCCAAAGTATAAAGCTTCTTAATATGTATTTGTTGTATAGCAAATTCCTCCAGATTGAAACATTCCCACCTGAGGGGAGAAGGGAGGCACAGAAGACTCAGGAAGTCAAGTCTGGGAGGGCTGAAACTTGAAAGGTCCCAGGACAGTTCCCCAAGGTTACAGGAGCGATAAACAACTATTAACATGATGACTCTGGCCAAATGTGTAAGAATTTTCTCTGTATTGAAACACCCTGGGGAAGGAGGGAAGCTGAGGCCACTCAGGGGTCAACAAAAAGGTTGCAAGACTCTAAGGTTATATGAAAGGGTAAAAACATTTTAAGGAGAGACGGTTCTATCAGCTGTAAGCCATCTGCAAGTGGTACAGAGTGCTCCAGAGATGCAGCTTCCATGAGTCCTCTCCTATGCTGGGTGGGCTTTATGGTGATACAGCTGCCTTTGAGTCACCATGCTTCTATAAACAACCCATCATCCCGCTCCGTACATAACCCAAATAAACTCATTGGCTCACTAAAATGGGTTACGGTGCAATGGTGTTATGTTCTATCATCTGTGCCCTAGCTGGAATGAATAGATGTGTGTTTGCATCTCCTCATGCCATACCATACCTCATACCATACCATACCTCATACAATAATTTTATTATATTGAGGATACACAGTAATTTTTAAGTTTGATTGAATTTATAAAAGACAAAATCTTACCACCAGGTAAATATATGTAGATTATTTTTTCTGACTCTGAAATCTTTTGTTATAAAATTAAAATAATATAGTGAAATTGATATTTTTTCAAAGAATGTCAATAAATTAAATTTGTTCATTAGTAGATACAAATATTTCTCTCTTACATTATAATGTTAGACCTTCAAACATAAATTAATGATGATTAATAGCCTTTAAGAGTTTATAAGAGGAAAATATGACTTTTTTCACAAAAAAATAAAATGTTCACTATAGATTTTCTCTCCTGTTCACCCCTTGTACATATTGGCTCTTAATGTTTTGCACTTTCAAGTAATTGCTTCATTGTGTCCAATTATTCTGAAGAGATACACTTCCAGGGTAATTTTATTTAATGTAGGACTATGAGTTACAAAGACTGTCACAGGGGATATTGCCAAAGAAATAGGTATCTAAAAATTTAGGTAATTTTATTTAGTACGTCATTACTATTGTTTTTGACATTAAAATTCTCTTTAAAGGATAGAGAAAAAAATCATTTCCAATAAATACCTATAATCTCACAGGATAACTTGCTGCATTTTGTGATATCCCCAAGGGTTCAAAACTTGATGTAACAATATGTGCCTATATAATTGTATTATTTAAAGTAATATCATTCAAGACATAAGGCATCTCAAGAGATTACAAATAATAGAACCAGGTTTCAGAACAAAAATAACATCCTGGAATGTATTGCTCTTAGTTGTTTTGAGTAGTTTTCTCTTTACTGGGAAGAAACAAATTACTAAAACTCAAAGTGAGAAGGAAGACTGTATGTTCAGAGTTTTTATGTACAGTTGAGGGGTACTTTACATTGATCATCATGTAAAATCTTGGGTAAAAAAGCTAAGCAATTATTCTGATCTCTCTAGAGCAATATGCTGGTTCCAGATAGAAGTTTGAGGCCTCGAGTCCATTCAATAGCCTTCTTCTTCCCGTGTTATTCAGAAAAAAAGACTCATATCTACGTTCTGCTAATAAGCATTTGATCAATTAAATATCCTATCAAATTTCTCTTCTACATAAAATTTTAGAATACTCCAAGCCATGTGAAGGCCAAGCATACTCGAATTCAAGAAGCTTATCATAAAACTATCTTAAATATATAAATTTGGAAACATTGTGAATTGAGATAAAATATTTAAATGCCTCTGATCTGTATTTGCCTCAAGGAAAGCAGAAATCTGCGCCTTTTCCATTATACTCAGTTCTTATGCTTTGCTCTCTAGCCTTTTTGCTGTTATTTTGAAAAATGTCCTAGAAGCTACTCAGGTCCCTGTCATTCAAATTATTACTGTTTCTCAGCTTGAAATCTAGTAAATCTAGTAAACACTTCTGAAAGGAAAATTTTTGACATTTTAAAAATAGTGAATAACATATATATTTTGATAATTCAGATTTCTGAGCATATTCTGAATTAGCAATAACTACCATAAATATTTGGTATCATGTATAGATACTGATTTTATATTTAAGTAGCCTCCTGTTGAATGTCATAATCGTAACACTTAAACTATCTCAGTATAAAATATATATTATAATTCAAGAGATAAAAACTATAAATTCTCTAAAATAAGGAGAAAATGTAATTTTAGATTATTTACTAATACAAATATTAATTACCAAACAAATAATGGTTTAAATATTGAGAAAAAGTAATATTAAAATTATTTGAACTAAAATTTTTAAAAATAACATTTGAACTCCACCATACCTCCAAATACAAAGTGGAATAGGATACATAGTTTTGACCTTCTATTAGATTAGTGTATCTTAGATTAGATATGGTGTAATGTAATGATTAGATACAGTGTAAATGTTTTCACTAGTACTACTAATTGTTATAGTATTTTGATTTTTAAGTTTACTTCTTTCTGGAATATTATAGATAATACATCATAAATTCTAACAGACAAAAAAAACAGGACCTTGTCAATTTTGGGGTAGTTTATAATCTAATCTTTTAGCCAATTAACATGAAAAGGACTTAACAGAATCAGAATGAAGAAAATTAAGCAATATGGAATTTTGTCTTTTGTTCCAATCATTTCCTAGTATTGAGTTACTGTCCACTTGCCTTTGATTGACAAGGCATACAATAAAATGATGGCCTTCAGGGGAAAAAAAGATAAAATAAAAGGGAATATAAAGAGAAAATAAATCAGCTCACACTTGTCTTAGAAATGAGCCACTTCAGGGATTCCTACTGAAACACTGAAGAGTTCATGAATGTGATCATCTGACACTTACAATACAGTACTAGGACTAGAACCTGAGCAAGAGAGATTAGTGAAAGGCATGGATAGAACTAGAGACCTTTTGCAGGATGACATGGCCTTCCAGCTGAGAATAGACCAGCAAGCTGAGTAGATTCAGAATGGAAGGAGAGAAACCCACTTCTCATTAAGGTAGAATGTAGAGGTGGAATTAATTATACTCAAAGGCTTACTTAGTGCTCATGGGTAATATGAAATAATTATTCCAAAATGAATCAAATATTCAAGATCAAGTATCAGAAACAAGTTTGAATGAGTGGTATAGTTATAATCATTGAGGAAAATGAGAGTATAGGAGATGCTATAGTTCAAAACATTTCAAAAGACAGAACACTGGGGAAAGCAAACATTTATAAGTCAGGTGACTACAGAGTTCTCTAGCTGGGGATCAATAAGGAATCAGTAGGTAGGTATAAAAAAATCACAGTACATGACTATGTATTCAAAGTTGAATTAAAAATAACATGCCAAGAAAAGTAAATACTTAACAGAAAATAAATAAGAAAATCAGTAAGTATCCATTATACTAAGTAAAAACTCAGTGAGAAAACTATTAACTATATGGAAAACAATTTCAGAGGAACTTGGCTAGGGACAATAAACATATAATTGTAATGATGGTAACATAAACACAATTATCTTCTCTACTCATACACTTGGAAACAAACCTCAGTTAGCCAATCAGAGATTCAAAGGATAAAAGATTTAGAGTCCTTGCCAAGTAATCCATTTCAGTGTGATGAAAATAAAGTTAATATTTGAATTTTTTAATGACACTGGATATTGCACCAAAGCATTGAACTCAAGTACTTGGCTCATGTACCATTGAGCTTCATCTCCAGCTTGATATGTGAATTTTGATATAGGGTCATAGAGAAAACTAAGTTATCAGCCAGGCGTGGTGGCGCACGCCTTTAATCCCAGCACTCGGGAGGCAGAGGTAGGAGGATTGCCGTGAGTTCAAGGCCACCCTGAGACACCATAGTGAATTCCAGGTCAGCCTGAGCCAGAGTGAGACCCTACCTCAAAAAACCAAAAAAAAAAAAAAAAAAAGAAAACTAAGTTATCAAGGTACCTCAAATATACTTTTAAAAGCAACCATAGCCAAGTATAGTAGGGCACACCTTTAGTCCCAGCACTTTAAAGGCAGAGGTAGGAGGGTCATTGTGAGTAGGAGGCCAGCCTGAAACAACAAAGTGAGTTCCAGATAAGCCTTTGCTAGAATGACACCTTACCTTGAAAACAAAACAAAAAAAAAGTAAATAAAAATTATAGTATAAGATTTTCCGAAATTCTTGTCGTCTGTAGCATAACTTGAAATATTTCTAAATTTCCTCTTTAAAATGGGTTTTTATTTGAAAATAAAAAAAGATCCTGTTACTATTATAATAGTACAGCATTCATTCTCTCTGAAACTCACAAGGAAGACTATATGAAACATTTTTTATTCTTTCCATATTTTCATGGTTTCTGACTCAATTAAGTATCATGTATGTGTTTTATCTTTATAAGAGGGTCACAGTAAACAGAATCCTCAAGTCAATTCTGTGATAAAGAATATGCTTATCACATCATGCTATACACTGATTTTTGTGTCTCAAAATTCATGTGTTGAAATCCTCAACTCTGAGTGATGTTATGAATAGGTGAGGACTCGGGGAGATGATGACAACAGTCATATTGTGGACATGACACTTATGTTTGATGTCAGTGCCTTTATGAAAGTCGTCTCAGGTATCTAGTATTCCTCTTACCACATGAGGTAAAATCAACAGGAACGATGCTTATAAAGCCATGGATCCTCACCAGACATCAAAGTTGCTCATACCTTCATTTCAGAGTTCCAGAACACTGAGAAATGCATTTGTTTTGCTTATGTGGTATGAATTCCATTGCATTTGTTGTAGCATGCCAAATCAACTAAGAGGATATTTATTTTCTTTGCACCAAACTTTTGCTGAAGTGATTTGTAGGCTTATTAATTTCTTTTGCCTCAAATTCCTTTGCCACTACTTTCATTGTTCAAACGAGCTTGTATCTCATGGCCATTATTTGTTAGCTGATTAAAAGCATAAGATGATAACTTAAGCTAATAAAAAGTGTTGAGCTTTTTGATGATCCACTTTTTCTTACATTTTAATAAAAGCTCTTTGTAGAGTATTTCTCATATGCTAATTAGCAGCTGATTAGCAGAACTGCATTATGAACCACTTGATTCACTTTAAATACGGTGGCTATTCAGTAATACCATAGCTAATTAAACATGTGATTTCTTCAGCTAATTAATATTAGCTAAAGAACCAAGATATAGATGCACAACATCCTAAAACACAAAACATTTTGAAGTTAAAAATCCTCATTTACAACTACTGATATTTTCTTCTTTCAATTTGCCCCATCTTCACAAGCATTTCTTTTTCCCAGAATATTTGAAGTTTACTCATTTGAGGAAGGGTACGATACCAAAATATCATTGGTAATATATAATGCCAGTATGCAATAAGAAACATTATGAAGAAAGTAGCTTTTCTTGGGAATTTAAGAGGAGATAAGGGACCAATAAGTTCTCTAGCAATGAAATAAGTTTAGAAACCATTATAATACAAAGGAGACAATATCCTGTTTTTTTAATGCAGAAATATCCATACATATAATTTGAGTTAGATGGGAGCAATATATTGAAATGTACACATGAGACACAGCATCACAAATGGGAATAAATAAAGAAAATATTTAAAATAAAAAGAAAGCCATTTCCAGAGACTCTGCTAGGATGAGAGAATGAGGGTTTTCAAAGGTATATTCATTCCTACCTTATGGAATTAACTTGATTGCAAAACAAAGCAAGGCAAAGATAAAACTACAAATCACATCTGCAGTGACATTATATTATCATCTGTATCTGACTATATACAAAGTCAGATACATCCTTAGACTTTTCAGACATAAAAACTAATGTATTTTTAATTTTCTTTAAGTTTGACTTTATATCTTTTCAGTTGAAGCTCATCAAAATCCTGAAAATATGTATGCTTAAAGCTGCCATTTGAATTTGATAATTTTATTGTTAACAGGCATACAATCATTATAACTTCTTTACTGATAAGATATTTATAGTGTATCTTATATAGACCAGGCTATACTGAGTAAGGTAGACATGAGTGCTGCCTTCATAAAGGCTAATGTCTACTCAGGGGGAATAAAATGATAAATGATGCTCAGTGCTCTAAGCAGTACACTGAAACTAAGATATTTATGATATTTGCTAACAGTGTTCAAAAAGACCTTTCTCAGTAATTTCTATTAAACTTCATGTGTAATTAATAGACGGAAAAGATAAAATACAGGTAAAGGGATATTAGACATCAAGAAGTATACATGGGCTGGGCATGGTGGAACATACCTTTAATACCAACACTTAGGAGGCAGAGGTAGAAAGATTTCCTTGTGTTGGAGGCCAACCTGAGACTACATATTGAATTCCAGGTCAGCCTGGCCTAGATAGAAACACTAACTCCCCCCCCCCCGAAAAAAAGAAAAGAAAAATAAAAAAGAATACATGGGGAAGTTCCCCAGATGCAGCTCAATTTGGTTTGTTCAAGTTTTTGAAAGACTGGTGTAGCCAAGGCCTGCTGAATGTGCTAAGGAGCCATGCAAGAGGAAAGTGGGAAGAAGCAACTAAGAGAGATGATGGGCCTTAGAAAGTGGGCAGGAGTTCAGGGAAGACTAAAGAGAAGATCTGCATAACACACTGTTTATCTTGAAAAGAGCTGGAAAAATAAGCTTCCATTGAAAATAGACAAAGGAATATAGAAATAGGGAAACATGGACATGAGATTGGGGAGGTGATGCATAAGTTAAGTGTTTTTATTTATTTATTTATTCTTCTTTTAAATTAGTTAATTTTGTACTCAGTGAATACAGTCAATTTGGTACTATTGTTAGCCTCCTCCATGTCCTACCTTGTCCCCCAGGTCCCTTCTTGTTGAGCTATATGGGTTATGCATTGTGGAGTTAGCCCACAGTTATGGGTAGGAGGAAATGTCTCTGCATGTCATGACCCAAGGTGTGGCTCTGACATTCTCTCCACCCCCTCTTCCACAAGATTTCCCTGAGCCATGTTGGGTTCACTTTGGTCTGCTTCAGTGATGAGGTGTTGGGAATCTCTGTGTCTCTGAATATCTGATTTGGTAGGAGTTGATTATTTTCTGTGCCGATCTCCTTCACCCTTGTGCTGGTACCCGGTTCACTAAGAAAACAGAATCCTTGCTTGTTTTGCCAGTTATTCTTAGTTTCAGCTGGGGCCCTTCTGAGGTATGATGGGGTGGTTGTCTCCTTAGGATCTGCATGTATGTTTCTTTCCCTGGGAGGTACAGTGCAGTAAGGTGGTCGCCATCTTGACTGGAAGTCCCAGCTAAGTGCTTTTAAATTTCCCTGTAGAGTAAGGGATGCATTCAACTCCAGGGAGAATGGATGGAGCACATAGAGTTATTCTTAAATGTATTAAGACACATCTTGGGAGTGTTAGTTACAACCAACAAGGAAGTATGCCACTCAAATTCTATGTTATATGTTCAGGTTTCAAAGTGTTTACCAGTGAAGGCATCCTACTGCTGTGAACAATGATACTATAAATAAGTAATACTCCAAACTCAGAGGGCATTTATACCACTTTCTTAATGAGTACAGTCCCTGTTACATTGGGAACAGTCATTTTTGAGACGCATGTTTCCACAGCATGCATAGCAAATGAAGATCATATTTAAATAACTTCTAAAGTATTCATGATATGATACATTTCCAAAAATACACACTGTAGTTCTAAGATTGCCTTGACTTCAACAGTGCTTGGAAACTTGCTTAACTAGTTATTGTGGCATGTGTGTGTGTGTGTGTGTGTGTGTGTGTGTGTGCGCACGGGCACGTGCGTTTCTTATAAATCATCTGTATCTCATTAAAACACATTCATTAGTTATTTTTTATATGTAACCCAATACACATGTCTTCATGTATTACATACTTTTAATTATTTTTATAAGAAAGAACAATTTAAATTCATTTACATATTCTTTGCAATATCTGGAATATTCAGAAAGTTTTCTCTTATATGTCATGGTCATGCTTTCTTTTTTCTTACAATTTTTGGGGTTCTTATGGAAAATCTTCTCAAATTATCCAGTGAAAGGAACAGCAGGCAATTTTCAGATGTATTTACCTGAGTTTCCAGTCCTAACTTGGTTTGAGGCTAGATAAGGATATCTAGGTGATAAGGCTAGGTTGATGAATGACAATAAAGACACAACTCATTATTATCAACAGTGTTTCCATCTCTGCTACACTGAAACTAAGTCATCTCCTCCAAAGGATCCTTTAACCCATTACTGCCTTAGCTCTGTTATCCAGGAAATATTCGTCATATTGAAAGTACTGTATGAAGATGAGGCTGTCTTTACTAGGAGTCAGCATTCTTTAAGAGAATGAAATAAGATGCAGTGCAAAATAATATACTGCTCATCATAACAGTTCTTGGCACTGGAACTTGAATAGGAAGTTTCCAGAATCAAGTGGTATACAGTCCCCCTGACCTGGCTAGATTCAAATAGCAAATGAAGACTAACTTTAAGGATTCAGGGTCATTTTTGTCTTACCCATTTTTCTTTATATCGCCCCCCCCTTTTCTTTTCTCCATTCCTGACCTTCATTTCTTTCTTTTTTGATTTCCTTTTTTTAGATCTTAATAATTTTTAGAATTATTATTTTTAGTTATGTACACAGTGTGTATGCAGCCATGTTGGTACCATCGATAGCCTCCTCCCTGTGCCCCCCTTTGCAGGGACCCTCCTCTTTGGGGAATGTGGGTCAAACCTTGTGGGGTACCCATTACTTATGTGTAAGAGGCAATGTCTCTGTGTGTAATGACCCAACATGTGGCTCTAACAATCTTTCCGCCCCCTCTTCTGCAAATTTCCCTGAGCCATGTTTGGTTCATTTTGGGTCTAGTTCAGTGATGAGGTCTTAGGAGCCTCTATGTCTCTGGATATCTGGTTTGGTAGAAGTTGAGTGTTCTCTGTGTCTATCTCCTTCACCCTTGTGTTGGTACCAGGCTCACCAAGAAAGCAGCAGTCTTGCTCATTTCCCCAATTACTCTATGGTTTCATCTGGGACCCTAGTGAGGTACGATGGGCTGATTCTGTCTTCAGGATCTGCATCCATCTGAAAAAGAGAAGCAAATTCTCCAAAGGAGAGTGAAGTCAGCAAAAAATAAATGGGGGCTGGACAGATGGCTTAGCAGTTAAGCGCTTGCCTGTGAAGCCTACAGACCCAGGTTCAAGGCTCAATTCCCCAGGACCCAGGTTAGCCAGATGCACAAGGGGGCCCACACGTCTGGAGTTCATTTGCAGTGGCTGGACGCTCTGGCATGCCCATTCTCTCCCTCTTTCTCTATCTGCCTCTTTCTCTCTCTGTCTGTTGTTCTCAAATAAATAAAAATAAACAAAAGATAAATGGGATAACCAAGCTGACATGATGCTTCCACCAGTGCAATAGTGGCACTTAGCCATAGTGGGTAACCAACTGCTCTTGATTTGGCTAACAGATCTCCTCCGTGGAACGCAACCCATAGCGGGTTCTGTTAAATAATTCAGAACCATATCCAAAAGCTGAGTCCACTCTCCATTATCAGGCTCCCACCAATTGTGGGCTACAACTGGGATGGCACCTATTAAATTCTCTCTAAAATAATAATGATTTCCTTCTTTGACATCCCTTTAAAAGTGAAAAAACGGGGTGGTGACCCAAAACAGCAGACTGGTGAAACATGGTCTGTGTAAAACAGGCAACATTGATTATGTGATGCAGGCAATGATGACGGAGTTGTTGGCAAGAATTAATCATTAATCACTCATATTTGTATTTTTCCAAACACTGAGAACCTAGAATTGCTCTCTGCATAGGAAGTGATTATTATTTTTCAGATGATTTAGAGATTTTATTTTTTCATTTTATAGGGTATGTAAGAAATTGTGAGTATTTTAGTTTATACGGTTGATTGTATTCCATTGGTAATTTTCTGTATTTATTTATTCACTTTTAAATTATGTAATCCAGTGTTATTGAACATGTACTTTATATCAGCAACTGTGTCCAGTATTGAGACAGATGTATGAGTAGGTAATGAGTAGGTTACTAGGTTATAAGGTAGGATTTGGACAAGGTGGATCACAAATTTTGATTTTTTTTTTTTTGTTTACATCAAAAATTTACGTAAGTACATATGGGCAGAGCTGCCAATTGAAACACCTGTGTGTTTAGTTAGCTTGGCCTGTAATAAAAAGTCCTATAGTCTGCATGGGTTACACAACAGAAATTTGTTTTGTTTGGTCTCTGAGGCTGGGAAGCTCTAGATCAAGGTACTGCACTGCACAAGTTGATTCTCGGTAAGAGAACTCTTCCTGGTTTACTTATGGATGCCTTATTGGTGGAAAGAGAGGAGATTCTGGCCTCTTTGTATCTCTATTGGATCACAGGGTATCTACCTCATTGCATTAAATAAAGTCACTTCCCTGTCTGCAAATACTGTCACTGAGAGGATTAGGACTTCAGTGTGTGTGTGTGTGTGTGTGTGTTTTTTAATGTTTCCATTTTATGTATCATTTATTATTTTTACTTAGTATACAATTTTAGGCATCATTTCCAAATACAATTTGTTGTAGTTACATTTCCAAACACAGTTTATTTTAATTGGTTATCCTCCTCAGTCACTTCCCCAATCCCTTCCTCTTAATTATGACACCCTTTCTTTCTGTTTGCATGTTGTGATGGTTAAGTTTTGTTGTCAACTTATCTGTTTAGGAATTCACAGACATTCCTCTTGAGTGGGTCTCTGATGTTGCTTCCAGGAAGGATTAACTGAAGGAAGAAGTCCTCCCAGAGTGGGGGTCCCTCTCAGAGGGGGCTTTATCTAAGTTAGCTCTGGGAGAAAAGAATCCCTTCTGCCCACCTGGCTGCCTTTCATTTTGGCTTGAAGACCAGTAGCTCTCCAGGAAACCAGCAGCCTTCAGTGCTGGATTAGGACTGCAGAGGCATCCAGCCTCATGAGCTGAGAAGCTACCAAGTTCCTTGTCTCTCAGGCTTGCAAACTGGTATTATTGGACTTCCAATAAATTCCCTTTTAAGGCAAATCATTCTATCAGTTCTGTTCCTCTAGAGGACCCTGACTAATGCAGATTGTGGCACCAGAAGTGTTTCTGGAGAAATAGAATTGTAAGAATTGTGAATTTAAAGTTCCCAGAAAAGCACTGAATCTGTTACACCTACTTCCAGCAAGGCTGCATGGACTGTAAACCTCCTGTAATCATGGAGATGGAATGTTGCAAGACCAAAACCTACTTAACTTGGGCTACTTTTTGCCCCTTAATAGCCATTTATTGCACACCTCTGTGTCTGGCCTAAAATTCTGGTGAATATCAATTAATCAGATATCATTTTTGAAATACAAGAGCAGACCCAAGCTTCCACCAACCCCAGAGCTGAGAATGACATCAGGTGGAATCTTAGGCCTGTCATGGAGATTTTCCTGCTTACCTATAACCCACCTCCTTGATAGTCAGCCAATGTATTTAAAAAGTGCCTTGATTTATGAATTTCTTTTGTTCTAGTAACTACAAAACCTTCATGAAATTGTAAACATGTTGGAATATGGAATTTAGGGTAATGTAAATCTGTGTTTCTGGGCCATGGCCACTTATATTTGGCTCCAGAATAAACTATCTTGTATCTTCTTTGAGGTGATGGCTGTGTGTTTTGAGTTGACAAAATGGATTTTCTAGTAGGCTTGGTGCTAACTGGAGTTAGCTGTCCAACTTCAGTGCTACTAAAATCTTTTCTGGTAACAAGGAGAGTGCTGATAATCCATGGTGTGAACTATTTAAAGAACTCCATTAGAGAGATGTATTTGGGGATTCTGAGTCATGTCTTGTGACTCTGTATCTAAAACTTTTGAATATTTATGGAAAACGAAGACAAATGATGATGTTGGTGTATTGCTTCTAGCATCTCTGGATAAACTATTACAGGAAAAGCAGAAGTTCAGAAAGGAAATTTCCAAGTTTAAGACACACATACATGATCTGAAGGTATCTAAGGGAGCCCTGGATGAGTCTCCCCTCTAGCCCAAACAGGGCTCAAATTGCAGAAAAGTAAACCCAAGCTCTCATTGTAATATTAGCTAACTTGCAATCCAAACTCAAACCCCAGCCTTGAAGACTATCAGAAGTGAAAGTGAGGGCACTGATTGGAAAAGAGTGGGACCCTATGACTTGGGGTGGGGCATGTGTGGGAAGACCCTGGAGAATCTGTGGATATTAAATGCACAAATCCTGAAGGAGTTGATTTGCATAAACATGTGACCTCCTCTCCCTTAGCAGCAGTTGCATTCCCACCCCCACACCCAGAAGAATTGCCCTCTCCATTCTTGCCTGAGGAAATAATCTTTCTTTGCCTGAGGAGCCAGCAATGACTCTCCCTGTAGGAGGTGCTGATACTCCTCAGTGCCCACCCATCTTCACCCATAGACCTAGAACTAGACATAAGGGTAGGCAGGCCCCTAAAGGTGAGATAGAAAGTGTCACACAAGAGCAGGTGAGGTACACCCCTAAAGAACTTCAGGAACTTTCTAACTTGTGCAGGCAGAAGCATGGGGACTATGTGTGGGAATGGCTTTTAAGCATTTGGGATGATGAAGGAAGGAATATAAGATTAGATCTGACTTAATTTATTGCACTGAGCAAAGATTTTAGATTTAACACTGCAGCCTGTGCAGTTGGAAGTGGTGCCAAGAGTTTATTTGATTGGTTGGCTGAAGTATGGATCCAAGGATGGCCTACTGTGAATGAGCTTGAGCTGTCTGATATCACTTGGCTTAATGTTGAAGAAGGGATTATAAGGCTCAAAAAACTTGGAATGCTGGAGTAGCTTTGCCATGTAAACTCATCTTTGCCCCACAGTGGGAACATCCAGATGATGTGCCTTTCACTAAGACTTTAAAAAACAGATTTGTGAGAGGAGCTCTAGCATGCTTAAAGTGCCCAATCATTGTTCTTTATGAAAAGAAAACCTTATATTCAACTGCAGTTGTTTGCATTGGGTGACTTAGATATAATGGGTCTAACTGGATCTTGAAATCACAAGGGCCAAGTGGCAGTGCTGAATCACAAAACACAAGGTGAGTGTGTTTACCATAATGGACAGCAAAGGTAAAACAATGCTCATAATGGTATGACTCATGTAGACCTTTGGTACTGGTTGATTAATCATGGTGTCCCCAGAAGTGAAATAGATAAGTAGCCTACTCAGTTCCTGTTTGATCTGTATAAGCATGAAAATTACAGAGCAAAGGAACAAAAGATCACTTTTGATATAGGATTTTGGGGTTCAGGAGGGGCCCTCTGATGAATGAACCCCAAGTTTTAGGTTCTGTCCTACCTTTCAAAGAATTGATAAAGACAGACTCAAGAAGGATAAATTATGAATTATTAAGTTTATTGAGGAGAAAAATCACAAATTGTAGGGTTTATTTAAGGGAGAAACCACAAATTGTGGCATTTAGCAAACACAATGTCATGAGGAAACACTGCATAGTTTATAACGTTCATTTAAGAGAAATTTAGATTTTTTTGGGGGGGGGGACTATAGTAGAGCCACAAGCACATGGACTTAAGAGAAACTGAGGATTTTAAAGAGGACTTAGGGTAAAGCTGCTGGCATGTGGAAAATAAAATCTAGGAGCTCGTGTAGGGAAACTTGGGAAGAACCCACACATGGTAGATTCAGAAACAAGCAATCAAACATGCAATCAAAGGGAGAAGTTACCCCAAACTGTAAAGCAAAGATAATCAGAAAAGCCATCCAAACCAATGAAAAATTTTATGCTCTTCCCCCTCACCCAGGGTGAAAGCAATCTGGATTCATGTGTATCCTTGTGGTTAGGCCAAGGAGAGAAGAAGAGCAGAGCTGATCTGATCTGAGCAAGGTGGGGTGGGTCTCATGACAGGAAGAAGATGAAGTGTCTATAGGCAAGGGCAAGACCTGATTGGTTGGTAGATTGAGGGTGGATCCCTGGGCCCACATATACCGGGCTGTCTGTCTAGGCAGTATGCTAAATAGAGCAGCAGGGGGTACTGTAGACCATTATCTAATCCATATTTCAGGTAGAGATGGCATGTTGGTGTGATATGTCCTGGTTCTCTCTTTGAGCTTCAATGTCTAACTAAAACTGTCTGGAAAATGCTAGGTTTCTCCTATCCTCCTTCACTTTGAATTATAGTAACATAGAATCAAGGCTTCTTAACCACTTTCCCAACTTGGGCCAGTTTACAGATTCTGAGCCTCTTGATTAAAGGGGTGGCTGGCTCCCCTTAAGAAAGGGCCCTTGTACAACCGTTAAATGTTTCAATACTAAGCTTAGCCCTTTCCTTCCTCAGAGGGACCTACAACCTATTGCTAGGGTAACTACACTGGGGAAAAGGAAATAATCAGACCTTTTGGAGACCTCTGGACACTGTCTATGAATTGACATTGATTTCAGGAGACCCTAAGCAGCATAATCACCTTCCAGTTAAAGTAGGTGTTTATGGAAGTCATTTGATCAATGGAGTTTGGGCAAATATTAGACTGATAGTGTGTCCCTGAACTCTTCCTGTAGTTATTTACCCAGTCCCAGGAAGCATAAATGGGAGATATGCTTAGGAGTTGGCAGAAGCCCCACTTTGGTTCCTTGACTTGTGGAGTGAGAGCTATTGTGGCTGGAAAGGCCAAATGGAAGCCACTGGAGCTCCCTCCACCAGGGAAAAGAGTGAACCAAAAACAGTATAACATCCCTTGGGGGAATGCAGAAATTAATGCCACCATAAAGAACCTGAAGGATACAGGGGTGGTAGTCCCCACCACGTCTCCCTTTAGCTCTTCTGTTTGGCCTGTTCAGAAGACAGATGGATCCTGGAGAATGGCAGTGGATTATTGGAAACTTAAACAAGTGGTGACTCCAATTGCAGCTTCTGTATAAGGTATGCTTTCGTTACCTGAGCAGATCAACACATCTCCTGTACCTGGCATGTAGCTATTATTCTTGTGAATGCTTTCTTCTCCATACTCATCCATAAGGACCACCGGAAGCAATTTGCCTTTCTCTGGCAAGGTCAGAAGTACAGCTTTACTGTTTTACCTCAAGGTTATATTAACTTTCCAGCCCTGTGCCATGACTTAATTTGCAGGGATCTTGATCCCCTATCCATTCCACAAGTGTTGCAGTCAGGTTTGCATTGCTGGCAGAAATCACCCAATCAAGAGCAGCTTTTGGGAAAAAGGGGTTTATTTTGGCTTACAGACTCAAGGGGGAAGCTCCATAATGGCAGGGGAAAACAATGGCACGAGCAGAGGATGAACATCATCCCTGACCAACACAAGGTGGACAATAGCAACAGGAGAGTGTGCCAAACACTGTCAAGAGGACACTTCTATAATTCAAAGTGAGGGAGGATAGGAGAAACCTAGAATTTTTCAGGCAGTTTTAGTGATTGAAGCTCAAACACAGAATGAGGACATATCACCCCAACATGCCATCTCACCCTGAAATATGGATTAGAGAATGATCTGCAGCACCCTCTGCTGCCCCATTTAGCATGCTGCCTGGACAGAGAGCCCTGGGGGAGAGGGCCCAGGGATCCACCCTCAATCTACCATAATACCCATAAGCCCACCCACAACAATACACTGCCTCCAGGAGGCATTACATCTCAAATCTCCATCAACTGAGAACCTAGCATTCAGAATCCCTAAGTTTAGGGGGACACCTGAATAAAAACACCACAACAAGGTGTCATATTGGTCCATTATATGGATGGTATTATGCTGATTGGATTAAATGAACAGGAGGTGGCAACCACTCTGGAGTTGTTGGTACAGCGTATGTGTATCAGTGGATGGGCAATAAATCCATCCAAAATTCAAGGACCTTCCACCAGAGTGAAATTTCTAGTTCAGTGGAGTGGGGCATGCAGGGATAGTCCTTCTGAGATGAAGGATAAGTTGTTGCATTTGGCCCCTCCTACCACTAAGAAAGAAGCAAAACATCTAGTGGGCCTACTTGGATTTTAGAGATAGCACATTCCTCACTTGGGTGCATTACTCTGTCCCATATACCAAGTGACTCAGAAAGCTGCACGTTTTCAGTGGGACCCAGAACAAGAGAAGGCTCTTCAACAGGTCCAAGCTGCTTTGCAGGCTTCTCTGCACCTTAGGCCATATGATTCTGCAGATCTGATTGCACTTGACATGTTGGTGGCAGATAGGGATGCCATCTGGAGCTTTTGGCAGGTCCTCATAGGTGAATCACAGAGGAGGCCTTTGGGATTTTGGAACAAGGCCCTGCCATCATCTGCCGACAGTTATTCTGCCTTTGAGAGATAGTTCTTGGTCTGCTATTGGGCCTTAGTGGAAACTGAATGTTTGACAATGGGCCATCAAGTTACTATATGACCTGAACTGCCCATTATAAGCTGAGTGTTATATGACCCATCAGGCCATAAAGTTGGACATGCATAGTAGCAGTCCATCATCAAGTGGAAGTGGTATATGCTTGATTGGGCTCAAGCAGGCCCTGAAGGTACAAGTAAGTTACATGAGGAAGTTGCCCAATCATCTATGGTTAAAACTCCTGTTACAATGCTTTCTGTCCCCAAGTATGCACCTATGGCATCAAGGGATGTGCCCTATGATCAATTGACTGAGGAGGAGAGGACTAGGGCATGATTTACAGATGGTTCAGCATGTTATGTGGGCACCTCCCAGAAGTGGACAGATGCAACATTACAGCCCCTTTCTGGGACAACTCTGAAGGACTGTGGTAAAGGGAAGTCTTCATAATGAGCAGAGCTTTGAGCAGTGCACATGATTTTGAATTTTGCTTGGAAAGAAAAAGGGCCAGATGTGTGGTTATACACTGACTCATGGGCTGTGGCCAGTGGTTTGGCTGGATGGTCCGGGACTTGGAAGGAGAACAGTTGGAATATTGGTGAGAAGGATATTTGGGGAAGGTGTATGTGAGTAGAACTTTCTGAATGGGTGTGTATATAAAGAGTCTTGTGTCCCACATTGATGATCTTTAGAAGGTGACCTCATCAGAGGATGACTTTAATAATCAAGTAGATAAGCTGACCCTTTCAGTGGATGGTGGTCAACCTCTTTCCTCAGTCATCCCTGTCATTGCCCAATTGCCCATGAACAAAGTGGCCATGGTGGCAGGGATGCAGGTTATGCATGGGCCCAACAATATGGACTTCCACTAACTAAGGCTGACCTACCTATGGCTGCTGTTGACTGCTAAATCTGTCAGCAGCAGAGTCCACCTCTGAGCCCTCGATATGGTAACATTCCTCTGGGTGACAAGACAGCAATTTGGTGGCAGGTTGAGTATATTGGACCACTTCCATAATGGAAAGGGTAGCATTTTGTCCTTACTGGAACAGACACTTATTCTAGGTATGGATTTTCTTCTGCCAAAACTACCATCTGTGAGCTTACAGAATGCCTTATCCACCATCATGGTATTCCACACAGCATTGCTTCTGACAAAGGAACTCACTTCACAGCCATGGAAGTACAACAGTGGGCTCACGATCATGGAATTCACTGGTTTTGCCATGTGCCCCACCACCTTGATACAGCTGACTTGATAGAATGGTGGAATGACCTTTTAAAAAAATAACTACAGCACCAACTAGGTGGCAATTGCTTGGAGGGCTGGAGGAGTGTCCTCCAGCAGGCTATATATGCTCTGAATCAGCATCCTATATATAGTAAAGTTTCTCTTATAACCTGGATTCATGGTTCTAGGAATCAAGGAGTGGAAAAGTGAATGGTACTGCTTATCATCATCCCAAGTGACTTGTTAATCAATCTTTTGCTTCCTGTTCCCACAACCTTATGCTCTGCTGGCCTAGAGATCTTGGTTGCCAAGAGGCACAAAGAACATTCCATTGAACTAGAATCTAAGCCTTTCCCCTGGCTATTTTGGGATCCTGATGCACTTGAGTGAACAAGCTGAGAAAGAAGTTACAGTGTTATCAGGGGTGATTGCTCCAGACTACCAGGGGGAAATCTGACTGCTCCTCCAAAATGGAGGAAAGGAAGAGTATGTCTGGAGTGCAGGAGATCCCACAGGGCATCTCTTGGTGTTAAACATGTCCCGTTATCAAAGTCAATGGACAGCTGCAACAATCCAATCAAAGCAGTGTGATAAATGGCCCAGATCCTTCAGGAATGAAGGTGTGGGTCACCCCTCCAGGTAAAGAAACAAGACCTGCTGGGGTGCTTGCTAAAGGTGGAGGAAATACAGAATGGGTAGTAGAAGAAGGCAGTTATAAACACCAGCTAAGGGCATGTTACCAGTTATAAAAACAAGGACTGTAATTGTCATGAATATTTCTGTCCTTTCTTATTAAGGAGTGTTTGTACCTATCTACACCAATTAAGATGCTTTTATTTTTGCTCTATTTTTCTATTAGTTAATTAACATTCATTAAGATTATATCACTACTTAACTGTTGTTGAATTTATATTAACCTATTATATTAGAGACTAACCATTCACAAAGAGACCTTGCTTTGTGTTGGGAGGGGGGATTGTGCAATCCAGGTTGTAGGTGAGATAGTTATGTCTTTTTAGGTAGAATTATTACCTTGTTACTGTATCCAGTTGGAAATTAAGTATGCTGTAAGAGATATGGTTTGCTATCAAGTGGACAAGAGGCGGACATGATGGCTAAGTTTTTTTTTTTTTTTCTGTCTACGTGATATATTTAGAAATCTAGTCATTTCTCTTGAGTGGGTCTCTGACATTGCTTCCAGAATGATTTGCTGAAGGCAGAAGTCCTTCCCCCAGGGAAAGCCCTTCCACGAGATTGGGAAGCCCCTTTCAGAGGGAGGATTTATCTAAGGAGGCTCTGGGAAAAGATAATCTCTTCCTCCTGCCTGGCTGCCGGTGATGCTTGCTGCCTTCCGGAATGGACTGAAGAGCAGCACAGCCTGCAGTGCCAGGTTGGGATGGCTGAGTCACCCAGCTTCACGGACTGAGCAGCTGCTGGGATCCTTGACTCTCAGGCCTGAAAACTGCTGTTTCTGGACTGCCATGAGTGAATCCAGTAAATTCCCCTTTAATACAATTCATTCTACTGCTTCTGTTCCTAGAGAGAACCTTGACTAATGCATATGTCACATGGGTCCTTTTACCCTTAATCTACTTCAATTTTGTCTCTTATTAGCCAGTCTTGGTTGTCTTTCTAGTGATTAGGTTGTGCCCCTGTTTGTTGCCTTTATACACATACATGCAAATAGTAAGTGCCAGAATTTGTATATGAGAGAGAATGTGCAGTTTAGGGCTTCATAACTTTGGTCACCTTCTTTGATGTAATCTTTCCAGATTCATTTCTGACAACTTCTATAATTTCATTTTTTTTTGCATACTGATGAGTAAAATGCCATTGTTTGGTATGTAACATCCAGTTTACAGCAATTTGAAATTTTCAGAAATTGAAAGAAACCTGTGTTATTAGGAGAAATCTCAAATTGTTCTATTCATCTTTGCAATAAAATTATTTTGTGCAGTGAAAAAAATATATATGCTTATAAGCAATAGTGAACTATGTGAACAGATGATGGTGGTCTACTCCTCGGTGGCATATAGATATGCCTTTATTTACAATGTGGTCATTTTCCAACAAACTTATGATTAGTTCAAAGTAGAAAAATTCAAATGTATTTAGAATATCTAACTGAAACCAATTCAAATGTATTTAGAATATCTAACTGAAACCACAAACTAGCAAGACAGGACAGTGTACTTAGATGATAATCCCAAAGTAGCCAAAATTGGCCCATGCCATTTGAGGTCAATATAATGAGAAATACTAGGGCAGGCAGGTAGTAAGTGCATGGTGAGCTGTGGAAGCTGTGAGCCTGCCCGCTGCACTTTATATCTGTCATCTGTTGTTTTCAAATATTCATAAAGACATAGTTATATTATTTCATACTTTATTCTTTGCCTCGTATAGTTAACAAAATAATGATAGAGGCATAGCCAAGACCTGAAATGCCAGTTTTTGAGTACTTACCTTGCTCTAGATGCCATTATAGACATTGCCAGTGACACAAAAAATATAAATGACATAGTTACCACCTTCAGATAAATCACAGTTTAATCATGGAATGAGACACTTCAATAAGAAAAATTATGATTTATGACAAGAATGGAAGGAAGTGCTGCAGAGTTTCGAAGGAGAAAAATATGATTTCTGCTTTAGAAGAACCTCATAGGTTCTAATGAAGTAATAGTAGTTTAAGTAGGATTTGAAATGATGTGTAGTGTTCACAATTGATTCAGCTTCATATTTAAAGACATTCTCTATCGTGGCTATTTTAATCAGTGCTTCATATTTCTCTATAATGACAGTTCTATGGACCTTTTATTATAGTCCAGGCATGGCTACATCCGGTGGTCATCATTTTCCACATTAGCTTTTTTCAATTTATGTTACTGGTAGTTTAAGAGAGACCATTGCCCTTGGAATTCTAGGAGAATCTACCTAGTATACTTGATGTAACATCAGAAACATTATAAAAGAAATGAAGAAGTAAAAACAAATTTTATTTTACTAATACAGGCAATGAAAAGAAGTATACTTTTCAATCTGTGTACAAAGGGCACAAAAATTCATTTCCCATGATATCTCATCAGATATAATCAGTTTTATTGTTAAAAATCTCTCATCTGAGATTCTATAATGATAGAAAATGATAGAAATAAAATGCTACAATCAACAATTCTCAACTGCAGAGATGCCCCAAATAGGAATGGAAACATTCAAATTAAGAAATTCACATGAATAACTTTGTAAAACGTATATCTCAATGTCATTTTAAATTATTAAACAAACTGGAAGTGCACATAATGTCCTCCCAGTCAGGCACAGAGTTTGTTCAGACACAGTTGTTATTCCTCTGGCTATACTGGCTGCTATGTTGTTTGGCATCCTTGTAAGAAAAGTGTAAGATTTCCACTTGCTTAGCATTCTTGCCACTTATTGACATTATTAGTATGTTTTTATTCTAGCCATGATATTTAGTTTGCATTAGTACCTGACATCTTTTACTAGTTGTGTTTTCCTAATGATTAAATGATAGAAAATATCTTTTCATGTGGACAGTTCTTCAGTGTCATAGCTACTGAAATATTTTACCAACATATTTGCTTATGATTTTATTGTCTTTATTATTTATTTTATTTTATTTTTATTTATTTCTTTTTTTGAGGTAGGGTTTCACTCTAGCCCAGGCCAACCTGCAATTCACTATGTAGTCTCAGGGTGGCCTCAAACTCACAGTGATCCTCCTACCTCTGCCTCCCTAGTGCTGGGATTAAAGGCATGCACCACCAGGTCCAGCCAAAAATTTTCTTATTTTTATTGATGTTGACAATCATTTTCCCATTTCAAAATATGTTAAATTAGTAATATAAGTAAAATGTCTATAGAACCAGAAAAGTCCTCAAATGGTCAAGACAGCTCTAGTGGGAAAGACAAAACTAGTCACCAAATAACTATCTGCCTCCTAAATATGTTACAAAGCCATTGTAACCAAAACAGTATGTCTGTGAGACGAAAATAAACACCATGAGCAGTAGAACAGGCCAGCAGCCCAGAGGTAAATCCTAACACTTAAAATCAGATAGCTTTTGATGAAAGTATAAAAACACATATTAAGGAAATGATAGCCTTTTCAAAATAGACAGATAATTGAGCTCTTATCAATTTCTTCCAAAAATCTTATTCTGTTGCTGTCTTGTATATGTGCATGTTGGTCTGTGTGTAGATAAAATCTACATAGGTCAATTTTCTTTTCCAATTTAATACTTCTAAGCAAATCAATCATTCTTGTGTATGTTTTTGATTAACTTCCAGATATTTTATTTTATATTATAACTGGTCCATAAAGTTGACAATTAAAATGAACTGTGACAACTAATCTTGAATTTATCCAAGGATAAATACCAATCAATAATGATGTATACATATTGCTTGATATGATTTGTTGGTATTTTCTTGGAAATTTCTCTGCACCTCAGGTTACGCAGGACCCTGTCTCCAGTCGCTGACTGCTTGTGCTCCCTGTGCAGCAAGGAGCTCATGACTGATTAGCTTCTCTCCTCTGCCATTTTCTGGAAAAGGGTTAATTTCCATTGGTGTTGTCTCTCTCAAATGTTTTCTATTATTCACTAGTGAAACCATTTAGTCTTGGAGATTCCTTAAAAGGGATAAATGTAGACATTGAGAAGACATGTTAATAAGCATGACATCTCTTTTTAGCCAGAGTGTAATAGGGGCTTCCTCCTAGGGCCTATGACCTTTCAAGTTATAGGCTTCTGACTTGGTTCTCAGTGCAAAGAGGGAATTTTGTCCCACTAAGTGAATCTCATATGCAAACAGAGAACAGTTGAATATCTGCATGGCCTGTGTGCCACTATTGCAACAGTGTGTATATCATGCCTAGATGGTTGATTTTGTAGCTTGCAAGATCCACTGCTTGTTATGTGTTGTTTGTGTTGTTGACCTTTATCCCCTAGAAGCTCACATAGAACTTTTTAGCACTATGAAGGGTAGCCAGTAGGGAGATAGCCTCCATCTCAGTTCTAGCATTATCTCTCAATATCCTGATACCACAGCCTGTTGTGTCATTAGCAACAGGGTTTTACCATTTAAATATGGTGGTAACCAAGTGCTTTGGCAATGGCCTGCATTGTTTTGGGAGCCATATGGACCTCCCTTACCAATACCTCACCATAGGGAGTAACCCAATTCTGTCACTAGGATTTATCAGCAACAGCATGTGTTTTAGGGTAAAGCTTTTCTTATCTACTACAGGGCGCTTTGGGCCAAAGTATTCTTTCTCTCTTATTAAGAGAGAGATATTTTTTAATTAAAAGATGCTAACCAAGGATTGGAGAGATGTTCTAGTGGTTAAGGTGTTTGCCTACAAAGCACAATGACCTAGGTGATCTGGGTTTGATTCCCCAGTGTCCATGTAAAGCCAGATGCACAAAGTGGCACATGCTTGTAGAGTTTGTAGCAACTAGAGGCCCTGGCATACCCATTTTTTCTCTCTCTTTTTCCTTCGAAATCAATCAATAAATAAGTATGTTTTAAATGTTAACCAAGAGGAAGAATTCTATGTTACTAATTTGTACCATCATTTATTTTGTGCCTTCCCCTTCTCCTCTCTACTTGACCACGGTTTCCCCCAGATCCTTCCATCCCATGCAGTTTGTTCCTCTACTTGCTAGTCAAATATCTCCTCCTCTCATCTCACCTTGCTTACTCTCTCTCCAAGCCTCATTCTAGCTTCAAATATTACTTACTACAAATTATAAACAAACCAAACCATCTCATTTAAGGATCTGCATATGAGACAGAGCATGTGGCATTTGTCTTCCTGAGCCTGTGTAACCTCATCTGGTACATGTAGTAGACAACTTCACAATGCTGAGATGAGCATCCAAACAAACACAGTTTATAGGAGGAAGGGATTCAATTCAAGTTTACAGATCCAGGGGAAGTTCCATCAATGGTGGAAGAAGCTGGCTCCATTTCTCAAATCCAACACACAGAGAGAAGCCACCACCAGCCAGCAAACACCAAAAAGCAGCAAGCATGAGCCGGTATCAAGTAATATCCCCAGCTCAGACTGATCTCCACATCTTTGGGCTGGAATCTGATCGTCCCACAAACAAACCTTTGGACTGGATCCCAGGATCTGCCTCCAGTGACACCTCCTCCAGTCAGGTGTCAGGAGACCCAAGTTATAAGCTTGACAAAACACCTGAGTGTACCATAGACATACATTCACATTCAAACCATGACTATATGATTTTGTTCCAATTCTATCCATTTTCCTGCAAATTTCATTATTTCATTTTTGTTTAACACTAAGTAGAATTGCACAATTACACTTCCTAGCAATTGTGAATTGAGCAGCAAGAAGCATGGCTGAGCAAGTATCTTGGTAGTAAAGAGTAGAGTCTCTAGAGTATATGCCTAGAAATGGTACAGTGGGCTCTACAATGGCATAGTGTCAGATCTATTTTCAGATTTTTGAGGAGCCTCCATATTGATTTCCATTGTAGTGGTATAAATGTTCTCTACCACCAACAGTAGGTAAGGTTTCCTTTTTCCTTACACCCTTGCCAACATTTTTTTTTATGACATCCATTCTTAATATTGGAGTTGATTTTTATTCTGGGTGAGAGAAAAGGTTCTATATTCATGCTTCCACATATAGTTACCATTTATAGAAATGTCTTTTCTCTACTGTGTGTTTTAGTCCTCTTTGTCTAAGACCAGGTAGCTGTCATAACTAGAAATTACACCTGCATATTTTGTTATATTCCACTGGTCTGTGTGTTTGGCTTGTGTCAGTTCCAGGCTGTCTTGATTGCTATGGATTAGTAGTACATCTTGCAATCAGTTATGGTGACACCAACAGTGGTAATTGTTTTTTTTTTTTCTTGGCTGAGGATACTTTTGGCTGAGCCTGGCTTTTAGAAGTATGCAAGCTATAGGGAAATCTCAGTGGGTTTATTTCAATTTTATTAGGATTTATTTTTTCATCTTGAAAAACTTTTAATTTCATTTTTACTAAGAACATACTTTATATGGTGTTTCTAGCACATTTATGCTGCTAGCTCAACTATCAACACAGCCCACTGTAGTCTCTTTCACTATCTCATTTTCCTGATCTGAGCACTAAACAATTATCAATCTGTTTTCTGCCTCTGTAGAGTCTCTGTTTGGGAAATTTCATGTAAGTGGAATCATATAATATGTGTTCTTTTGAGACTTCCTGTTTTCACTTATCATACTAATTGAAACAAAACTATTAACTAAGACCAGTGTTCTTCCTTGATGAAAATAAGCAGAAGTAGGAAGGGGAAAACACAACCTCCCCACAAACTGAGTTAGTCTGTGTCAATCCTGCCTCTCAGACTTCAGAAGCATCCCACTATAGACAGGGCCATCTCAAGTTAACTACTTTGATTTGAATATTTCAAACCTCCTGGTGTTTAAGGATTCTCAAACATCCCAGCTGCAAAACAGATAAAAGTTCTGTAGAACACCTCACCATGACAGAATTTTTAGGTAAAAGTATGAATCAGAAAGGATACCACACATAAAAGCTGATGTATGAGGTGGCTACTACAACAGAGGCTCCAAGAGATCCTTCGTGGAGCTAAGAAAGTAAATCAGTGAGTTGTTCGTTGCCAGCCAAGCAAGAGGAGCCGATTGCCACAGCTGTGCAGAAATGTACCCAGGTCAAAACAAACATAACTCCTGTTTAAGACTACTAGCCTTCATAGAGATAAGCATTCTGATAACAATAAATAACTACAAAATTATCAATGTATACGTGAGCTTCCTGTTCCATAGTGCATGTGCATATGAATCACCATATTGCAACCCATAAATATTTGCAAATTTTGTCAATTACAGTAACTTAACAGACCACTACATGTTTTTTTTGCATGAAGTGATTCAGAAAGTTGAAACATTGAGTCTAATGTTAATCATCAACTATAAAGTCAGGCAAACATTTTCAGTGGCTTTGTCTGTTAATAAAGTGACAGACGTGAACAACACTGCTCAGGTGTCACTGTTTGTTTAAGGAGTAAGTGCTGAATTTGCAGTGATTGAAGACTTAGCCTGCAGGAAGAGACTGTGTGGAACTACACACAAGAATACTTTTCTGAGAAATTTGAAAGTACTCTAATACAATCTGACAAGAAATCATTTGCTTTGTGTCATAATTGATGGTGGTAAAATATATGAAAGAGAAAATGACTCAGCTTAATAGATACTCAGAGCTTCTGGCAATTTAAGTGCATCGTCACTCACGGCACTATTTATCCATAGTTACTTTACAGCAGATAGTTAACCATACTTGCATTATTAAGTATTTCCAACAGGGACATTCTGTTATCCTGAAACAGCCATTGTTGATCATGTGATTTTTTTTTTTGTCAGAAAAAGTTGAAAATATTACCTTGTCTTACAATCTATAGGCACAGATTTGATAGTCTAACAGTGGTATAGTTGGTGATTTTTTTTTTAACTCAAGACTAAGATCAGAGCCTATTTGAGCAAAGTGCTGTACACCCTTGAATAATTGTTTCAGAAGTTAGCTTTTGTTCATGTTTTTGGTTTAGTACACTTGAATGTGAGATGTACAGTCAAGCTTCTTCATCATTTCTTCAGCTGTCAAACATTAAATAAAGAAGTAAGATCTGCATACCCACATAAATTTGCATGGAATACATATTCTGAACTCAAATGTCAATTCTTACATCATTTTTTGACCTCAGTGTAAGCATAAAATAATCCCTGTACTTCACAGTCCACTTAATATGCCATTGATGACCATCTACCAAACCTTCATTTGAGAACAGACTAATATGCAATTTAAGGCATGCAAAAATACCAGTATGAAATGCAGATCTGAAATAGGATTCTATAAATGGTGAATCTGCTCAGTTAGTATTTTGTGCTCCTTAAATAGCATCAGAATTTGGCAATAAATATCTCCATAAAAGATACTTCCAAAGATAAAATATGCAAAATTTTATTACAGATCAGCATCAACATGTCCTTCCAACAGATTTTGATTATAGACACTACTGATTCTGAACTCTAATTAAAGCATCTTCTCCCAGAAAACTTCCATTTTCACATTAGTTGGCCCCATATTACCAAAAAGATATACTCTATTTCAAATATTACTTAAATTGTTAATAATTTTTGAGAGGGTCACATTTAATAGGCATTCTGAGAGCTAATTATAACAAAAATAATGCCCCATACCTTTAATACTTATAGCCTTCAAAAATCAGATGCTCTGGGCTCAAGAGATGGTTTATCTGTTATGGTGCCTGCCTGAAAAGCCAAAGGACTCATGTTAGAATCCCTAGGACCCTTGAAAGCCAAATGCACAAAATGGCACATGTATCTGCAGTTCATTTGCAGTGTCTGGAGGCCCTGATGCGCACATTTTCTCTTTCTATGCCTCTTTCTCTTTCACTAAAATAAATAAAAATAGAAAATATATCTTTAAAAATCAGAGGTTCTCTGGTCATATTGCTAGAAGTTAGTTGTAATATGTTCCCATAGATAATCTTGTTAGCATGTTTCAAATTTGTTTTTTTTTCTATTTTTCTGTCCAGACTTTCAATTGATTAATTTGCACATTGGTGTATGCACATGCATCACACCGTAGTAAACAACATGTTCATGAATAAACTTACCCAATTAAAAGTGCCTGTGCCCTCTCCTTCTTGGAGTGTGATCATGTTGCCAGAAGTAATCTCTGGAAATAATTTAGATTTCTAGAATTGAATAGCTCCCACATTTGAGAAGGGGACAGACTTCTTGTTAAATCAAATCCTGGGTATGTGGTGACATCTCAATGATTGAAATCACTACTCTTTCAAGGGATAAAACATTATGTAAGGATGAGATGTCCAGAGATCAAATGACCCTGGCATTACTTTCTATAATTAATTTCAATAATGATTTTATTCTAAACTTAAATCATAGCAATTCTAAAGTGTTATTTCTTGAGAGTGATGTGGATGAAGTGACAACAGTTAGTAATTATTCACATTAAAAATATTTTTTCTATGCTGGAGAGATGGCTTAGTGGTTAAGCACTTGCCTGTCAAGCCTAAGGACCCTGGTTTGAGGCTTGATTCCCCAGGACCAACGTTAGCCAGATGCACAAGGGGCGCACGCATTTGGAAGTCTTTTGCCGTGGCTAGAGGCCCTGGCATGCCCATTGTCTATCTATCTATCTGCCTCTTTCTCTCTCTGTCTGTTGCTCTCAAATAAATAAATAAAAAACAAAAAATTTAAAAAATATATTTTTTCTGAGCTGGAGGGATGGCTTAGCAGTTAAGGCATTTGCCTGCAAAGCCAAAGGACCCAGGTTTGATTCCCCAGGACCCACATTAGCCAGATGCACAAGGGGACACACACGTCTGGAGTTCGTTTGCTGTGGCTAGAGGCCCTGGCATGCCATTTCTCTACCTCCCGTTCTCTCTCTCTCTCTCTCTGCCTCTCTCTCTCTCTCTGTCTCCCTCTTTCTCTGTCAAAGAAATGAATAAAAATAAAAAATATTTTCTTCATCAACTTACTTGTTATTTACTTTTATGAATTTTATAAAATGATGTGTTTCATTTTGACTTTTTCATACATGGATAGCATGTCTGTGATTTTGTTTCCCTTTCTAAGATTTCTTAGAGTTTTTTATATTAGTATTTCTTTTTTTAAATTTTTTTGTTTGTTTATTTATTTATTTGAGAGCGACGGAGAGAAGGAGGCAGAGAGAGAGAGAGAGAGAAAGAGAGAGAATGGGTGTGCCAGAGCTTCCAGCCTCTGTAAACGAACTCCAGATGCGTGTGCCCCCTTATGCACCTGGCTAATGTGGGTCCTGGGGAGTTGAGCCTCGAACCGGGGTCCTTAGGCTTCACAGGCAAGCACTTAACCGCTAAGCCATCTCTCTAGCCCTATATTAGTATTTCTGACTGTAACTTTTGGTATCAACTTAAATCCTGACCAGTGCATGTGAGTGGTGAGGTTCTATGGTTTTATCAGACTGAAATGGGCTCCATATTCTTTTAAAGAAGGAGGTTTGAAGGCTAATTAGGACAGAAACTCCGGTCTTTGACTATGATTTCACAGTAAGATGCGAATGGGACCCGCACCTAAACAATAGAGTTCAAAACTACTCTGTGAGGTTGAGGGGAGGTTGCACGCATGAGAACCTGGGTTCTGATCTCTACTGCCCATGTAAAATGGCAGGCCTAAAAGCGCTCTCACTTGTAACTACAAAGCTGGGGAAGTATAGGTGGGGAATTCCTAGAGATTGCTGGTTTACTGTGGCAAGCTGCAGGTCAAGTCAGAGAACTAGTATCCAAATATATAGGTAAGAGCAATTGAGGAAGATAACTCAATGTTGACGTCTGGTCTCCATGTCTACACACCGGCAATTGCACTTACACACGTATATATGAGCACACTTATATGAATATGCATATATATGCAAAAGAATGCAAAAATACCCTCTGTTCCATGAATTAGGATCAGAATGGCTCTGCTCACTGACTCTGTGAAGTATTAGGCAGGGCTCTCTATGCCAAGGGTTGTAAATGGGAAAATAGTCTCCTTTTGGAAGGACCAAAATGCTTGCTAAGCACAATGTAACATCCACATCATCCTAGCTGATTGGTAGGGGTATCCCCATGTAATGGTTAAGGTGTTGTCAACTTGATCTGTTTAGGAATCTACAGAAATCCCTTTGTCATGGGTCCCTGAGGTTGCTTCCACGAAGGATTAACTGAAGGAGGAAGTCCTTACCCCAGAGTGAGCCCTTCCCTCAGAGTAGGTGGTCCCTCTCAGAGGGGGACTTTATATAAGGAAGTCTGGGTGAAAAGAGCCCTGTCCTTCCTTCCTTCCACTTGGCTGCTGGAGCTGCATACTGTGTCCAGCATGGATTGAAGACCAGCAGGGCCTGAAGACCAGTGTCAACTGAAGGCCCACATGGATCAAAACCCAATGGCTCCTCAGGAAGCGTCCAGGCCTTCAGTGCCAGTTTGGGACAGCTGAGGCATCTGGCCATGTGGACTGAGAAGCCATGGGGATCCTTGATTCTTGGGCCTGCAAATGCTATTTGACTATTATAATATAATCTAATAAATTCCCTTCTTAATATAATTCATTCTAGTGGTTCTATTCCTCTAGAGAACCCTAATACACCCTGCTTAAGAAAATGATGTAGAAATTGATTCTAGGGACCTCCCATTCCGAACACTATCAAAAGGGAAATTGTCCATTTGACTGTCTTCAATACAAGGTAGGTGCTCCCGCCCCCCCCCCCCCCATGGAGAAGGAAAACACATCAAAGATACAGTGAGGAATAATCATTTTTCAAACTGCAGGAGTGGATGGATGATATTTGATAAAGTAGAATCAACAGACTCCAAAGTACAGAGTGAGACTCCAAGCAAACAAGAAAGAGTACAGTGCAAGAGTCTGTCCATTGGATTAGCTAGCATTTTTGTCTAGAAGTGATTTGGAAGTTTCTGTGGAGGTGACCCAGTCACTTTCTATTGCTCATCTTCTTTATGCTCTCTCTCTCTCTCTCTCTCTCTCTCTCTCTTCTTTCTTTTGGTGTGTATTTGTGGCATGTGTGCATGGATGTACAAATGGATATGTTACGCTGCTTAATTTTCTTGACGCAGATTGTCACTTAACCTGGAGGTTGCCTTTTTTTTTTTTTTTTTTTTTTTTTTTTTTTTTTTTTTTTGTCAGATAGGCTGTCAATAAGATCCAGCAGTCCTTCTGTCTCTGTGCATTCAGCACTGGTACAGTTACATCCCAGGATAGCCCGGCTCAACGTTTTACCTTGGTGCGAGGTTAGGACTCGGGTCTGTTTGCGCAGTACACACTCTTATGCGCTGAGCCATTTCCCCAGTTCTCCAAGTTCTTTCTTCTGTAGTTGTGTCAAAGTAAAACTTCTACTTTTGCCCTTCAGAACCTATTCTGCTTCTGAAGGGCATATTGTGTGTGCAAAATGAAGTCACTTCTGTCGCAGCCTACTAAAACAGCGAGGGTGATGGCCACAGGTAAAGATCACCCAGCGCACTCGCTCCAGGAATGGTTTCGTGCGACCACTCCGACTACAGAGGTTGATGTGACTTTTACAATAGCTTCAGTAACTGAAAATGTCTTTACTTTTTCTGATAATCTTGGGCTGCTAAAGGATAAATTTTATGACTAAATTCCTATATTTACTATATATTTAAGGAAAGTTAGATCTCACTTTTGCAAAGCTATTTAGCTACATATGTGATGATTACATTGGATTATCTTGCTTACTTAGAGAACAGAAAACAATAGAAAGAGAAAAAAAATAACTTGCAGTTATAAAATTACACTCACACAAAACTATTTTCATATGAAGGTATTTGTGTCATTATAAGGAGTCTCAATTTTATCCTTTCTCCTCAAAGATCATTTTGTTTTTACTAAAATTTGCCAAGTTTCAGTCTTGTTCCAGAGTGTTGTACAAATGAAGAAAAAGCGTGAAAATAAGACACAATGACCAAACTACAGGGTTGTTGGAGGACATTCTTTGATTGAGACAAATGGATTTTGAATGAAACCTACTACTTTGGACCATATGAGCACTTGCTGTTTTTCAGGCTGAAAGTGCTATTCCTGACTTGGAAAATGAAAAGATCCTTTAGGGTTTACACACATAAAATCAAACCTGTATGGAAAATAAGCCAAACTTGAAGAACTGCCAACATCAACTTATTTCTCAGGAGAGACTGCTATCAGCTCAAGGAAAGAAGTCTTTCAAATATATGCATTTTTAATATTATATATATATATATATATATATATATATATATATATATATATAGAGAGAGAGAGAGAGAGAGAGAGAGAGAAAGAGTCAGATAGAAAGAAAAAGAATAGGTGTACCAGGTCGTCCAGCCACTGTAAACAAACTCTACATGCATGTGCCACCTTGTATATCTGACTTATGTGGGTCCTGGGGAATCAAACCTGGGTCCTTTGGCTTTGCAGGCAAGTGCCTTAACCAATAAGCAATTGCTCTAGCCCTCTATGCCTGCCTGCTTGCATGCCTGCTTGCCTTGCTGCTGCTGCTGATCCTCCTCTTCCTCCTTCCCCTCCTCCTCATCCTTCTTCTTCTTCAGAAATTTCAAGCTTCTTTATCCAGAACAATACTCATCCTCTATAAGTGTAAAAGAAATCACATAAGGTCCACCATAATCTGATAGCTTGGGATTGTAAATATTACCTCAACTTGAGGAAGTAGAACTGATCATGATTCTGTACATCATGTCATTTACCATGTTATTAGTGCAGCATTTTCTCAACATTAAATATGATATGCTGAATGGAAGACAGAACACCCTAGAAATAAAATGTTGAAAAATCAGGAAAAACAGAGAAGAAAGAAAAGAACAAAATAAAGAACTTGATAGTGACATGTATATAATATAGAATGTCTTGGTGATGCCTGAGATATCAGGGAAAAAATAATCTGACCTTATAGGAATAATCGCTTTTCTTACTTCTGTGTGTGTGTGGGGGGGGCGCAGTAGGCATACATTCATGTGTGGGCATGTACATTTGTGTATGAATACATGTGTGCATGCACACATATGGAGGCCAAAAGGCAAACCTCAGGCCTGTGTTATTTGTTTATCCATGTATTTATTTATGACAGGGCCTTTCAATGGCCTGGAACTTCAAGTAGGCTAGTAGTCTAGATTGCTTGTTTGGTGAGCCCTGAGGATCTGTCTTTTTTGCAATGCTGGAATGACAAGCAGTTAAAGTATGCCTAGCTTTTTTGTTTACCATGGCATCTGGGAATTGAACTCAGGTCCTTATGATTGCAAAGGAAGCACTTTATTGACTAAATTGTCTTCTCAGCCTGCCTTTCTTTCTGTCTATTGGATTATAAGAAATAATGACAACCTTATCTATCTATCTATCTATCTATCTATCTATCATCTATCTATCTATCTATCTATCTATCTATCTATCTATCCATCCATCCATCCATCTATCTATCTATATATCTCAAAGATTTACATTGTTAACAAAGAGTATTCACATCAAGTGAACATTAAACTGAAAATACCTTATTTACCTTGCCTTTGTGTTATTTGGCAAAAAAAAAAAATTGTCTGTATCATACAGTACTCTTGATTTGTAACACAAAGGGGTTCTGATGTAGCAAGAAATGACCTTCTTTAATACACTTGTGTAAATGCAAAGGAAATAGAGGGAGAGGAGAGAAAGAGAATAAGAAAGGATTAAAACACCTTCCATGATTTGAAGAAGTTGGAAAGAAAAGGAGTTCTGCCTTTTCTTTGAAAAATGTGGTGCACTTAGAAAATAAGGCATGCGGGTAGGTAAATGATTTTGGTGGAAACTGCACTCTCAGTAGTTTAAGTTTGCATGGCCCCCAGCTTCTCTAGGGTACACACTTCATACAGTTGTCGAATGGAACTCCTGCTTCATGGTACTAGCAATATGCACTCAGTCATAGGCTTGAGTGTCACAGTGTCTGAACACCTATGGGTCCCACTTGTCCACTTTTCTTCTTTCCACATGGACTCTTCAGAGTTTCAGAGCTTCCACACATGAAGGTTTGGCAGTTGTCTCACTGAATGCAGGCCTAAAGAGTGACTTCTGGAAGCAGATTCGTAAAGCACAGATAGCATGCATACTAGTCTTCCCCATGCCTCTCAGGATGCATTGCCTCAGTTTTCTGTGTCAGATTTATATGAAATCTACGTTAGATATTTTTATACCTGATATTACGGAGGAGAGTCATGAATCAACAATAGGCTATGGCAGATAGCTGTTCCCCTAATATTCCATCAAGTCTTTCCCTGAGCGGCATTTTCATACGGTTATACAGCATTGTCACTTAACAATCATAAAGCTCCAGGGAGGCATATTCACTCTCACCTTTTGAAGACCAGAACAACGAGTTTTGGAGACATTTAGTGACTGTCTCAAGTGAGTCTTAGAGATCATCATGCCTCAAGGACACAAATGGAGTTAATTTATCAGAAATATAGGCACCATTCAAGCTTTATCTAGATCATCTTTCTCTACGGCATTATATCTATATTCTTAGGGATTATTTATTAAGATGACAATGAAAGCCTGAAAACTAGATGATTTGTAGGGACCTTGATTTTTTTATGTTATGTTATTTATTCATTTATTTATTTATTTTAATTCCTTCACAGTGCATTGACATTATTTTTTTCTTGTATCATATATATATGCATATATATATATACATATACATATATATATACATATACATATACATATATCATCCCCTTAAGACCTTCCCTCTGCTCCCTCCATTGCAGACTATTGATAGCTTTTGGTACTCTGCTACTGATTTTTGGTTCCAGCTCACACACGTCTATACATTTATACATTTGTAGCTAGGACCCACATATGAGAGAGAACATGAGACATTTGGCTTTCTGGGCCTGAGTTACCTCACTTAGTATAATGCTTTCTAGATCCAGTCATTTTCCTGCAAATTTCATAAGTTCATTTTTCTTTACTGCTGAGAGAACTCCATTGTGTAAATGTACCACATCTTTATTATCCATTCATCTGTGGATGGACATCTAGGCAGGTTCCATTCCCTATCCATTGTGAATGGAGCAGCAATAAACATGGTTGTGCAAGTATCTCTAGGGTTAGTGAGAAGAGTCATTACGGTATATGCCTAGGAGTGCTATAGCTTTATCATATGATAAATCTATTTTTAGCTGTCTCAAGAACCTCCAAAGTGGTTTCCATAATGGCTGTACCAGATTACATTCCCACCAACAGCGTAGAAGGGTTCCCCTTTTACTGCATCCTTGCCAGCATTTGTTCTCTTGATGGTAGCCATTCTGACAGGAGAGAGATGGAATCTCAAGGTAGTTTTAATTTGCACTTCCCTGATGGCTAAGCATGTAAACACTTTTTTTAGAAGTTTATATACCATCTGTATTTCTTCCAGTGAGAACTCTCTATTTAGTTCCATAGCCCATTTTTTTTTTAAATTGGGTTGTTCATTTCTTATTGTTCTGCTTTTCTGAGTTCTTTGTATATTCTGGATATTAATCCTTTGTCAGATGTGTAGCTAGCAAAGATTTTCTCCCATTCTGTAGCTTGTCTTCTTGCTCTATTCACAGTGTCCTTTGCTTTACAAAACCTTTGTAATGTCATGAGATCCCACTGGTTGATTAGTGGTTTTATTTTCTGAGCAATTGGGATTATATTCAGAAAGTCATTACCTATGCCAATATGTTGAAGAGTTTCCTCTACCTTTTCCTCTAGCAATTTCAGAGTTTCAGGTCTGATATTAAGGTCTCTGATCCACTTGCATTTGATTCTTGTGCACGGAGAAGACAAGATCTGTTTTCATCTTTCTACATATAGATATCCAGTTTTCCCAGCACCACTATAGAAAAGGCCTGTCTTTTCTCCAATGAATATTTTTGGCATTTTTGTCAAAAATCAGATGGCTTTGGCTGCCTGGATTAACATCTTGGTCCTCTATTCTGTTCCATTGATCTACATGTCAGTCTTTGTGCCAATACCATGCTGTTTTTGTTACAATGGCTTTGTGATATAGCTTAAAATCGGGTATGGTGATACCACCAGCCTTAGTTTTGTTGCTCAAAGTCGTTTTGACTATTTGATGTTTTTTTGTGCTTCCAAATGAACTTTAGGATTGATTTTTTTCTATTTCTGTGAAGAATTCATTGGAAATTTAATGGGGATTGCATTAAATGTATACATTACTTTTGGTAAGATTGACATTTTCACAATATTGATTCTTCCAATCCAAGAACATGGTATGTCTTCCCATTTCCTTGTATCTTCTGCAATTTCTCACTTGAATGCTTTAAAGTTCTCATTGTAGAGATCCTTCACTTCTTTAGTTCAGTTTATTCCAGGGTACTTTGTTTTTTTTTTTTTATGAGACAATTGTGAATAGGAGAGATTCCCTGATTGAATCCTCTGCGTGTTTGTTGTTAGCATACAGGAAAGCTACTGATTTCTGTGTATTTATTTTGTAACCTGCTGCATTGCTAAGAGTGTTTGTCAGCTCTGAAAGTTTGCTGGTAGAGTCTTTGGGTCTTTTCTGTATAGAATCATATCATCTGAAAATAGTGATAATTTGATCTCTTCCTTTCCAATTTGTATGCCTTTTATGAGTGTTTCCTGCCTTATTGCTATAGGTAAGATTTCCAGTACTATATTACATAAGAGTGGGGACAGTGTACACCCTTATGTTGTTCCTGAATTTAGTGGAAAAGCTTCAAGTTTTTCTCCAATTAGTATTATGTTGACTGTAGGTTTGTCATAAATAGCTTTTATTATGTTGAGATATGTTCCTTCTATTTCCAGTTTCTGTAAGACTTTTATCATGAAAGGATGTTGGATTTTGTTGAATGCCATCTATTGAGATGGTCATATGATTTTTGTCCTTCAGAACATTTACATTATGTGTTACATTTATTGATTTGTGTATGTTGAACCATCCCTGCATCCCTGGGATAAAGCCAACTTGGTTGAGGTGAATAATCTTTATGATATATTCTTGTATTCTTTTGGCCAATATTTTGTTCAGAATTTTTGCATCTATGTTCATGAGGGAGATTGGTCAGTAATTTTCTTTTTTTGTTCTGCCTTTGTCTGGTTTTGGTATGAGGGTGATGCTGGCTTCATAGAAGGAGTTCAGTAGAACTCCTTTCTTTTCTATTTTATGGAAAATTTTGTTCTTCCATCAAGGCCTGGTAAAATTCACCAGTGAATCCATCTCGGCCTGGGCTTTTTTATTTGGGAGACTTTAAATAAGTGCTTGGATCTCTGTACTTATTATAGGTTTATTTAAATGGTTTATCTCATTTTGATTTAATTTTGGTAGGACATATGAACAAAGGAAATCATTTCTCTCAGATTTTCAAACTTAGAGGCATATATATTCTTAAAATATCTCCTTATAATTTTCTGAATTTCTTTGGTATCTGTTGTATTGGTGCCTTTTTCATCTCTAATTTTTTTAAATTTTTGTCTGTTCTCTCTTTCTTCTGGTCAAATTTGGTAAGGGTTTATCAATCTTGTCTATCTTTTCAACAAACCATTTGTTTCCTTGACTCTTTGGATTTTTGGTGGGGGAGGTTCTTTTTCATTAATGTATGCCCTAATCTTTATTATTTCTTCCTGTTTACTGATTTTTGGTTTGCCTTGTTCTTCTTTTTCCAAGGCTATATGGCGAAGCATTAATATAGGCATGCTTGGCAGTGCCTAGCAAGGCAGTTCTGTGCGAGTGTGTGGATCCCATGGATTGGCAGGCAGCAAGTACCTCGGTGGGTCTCTGGCCATTTTCCTCCTTTCTGGTGGGTCTTGGTCTCACCAGCTTCTCTGCTGTTTCTAAGAATAACCTATAATCCTTCACTTTTCAGAAGAAGAGTGTATTTTGCTGGGGTTTTGTTTAAATCCCTATATAGGCTTGTTTGGGTCAGCCTCCTATGTCACTATCTTACCTGGAAGTCTCTTTTTATGTTCTTTTATTGTCTCTATTTCATGAACCCAACCCTGTAAACAGTGACCACACAAAAAAAGAAAAACAAACAAACAAACAAATAAAACTTCTGGAAATAGCAAACTTCACAAATTATATTGAGATTCTATTTTACTTCCCTACAATACTTATAGAATTATGTATTCCTATAAAATTAAATCTCAAGAATAATGACAAGGAGATATATATGGTGTGTGTGTGTGTGTGTGTGTGTGTGTGTGTGTGTGTGTGTATGTGTGGTTTCACAATGATAGATGTTTAATTTGATTCCTCTGCAATTGAATTTTCTATCTCTTCTTTTATAATATACATAGCAGTGAGCTTCAGGTCACTGGGATTGACTTCCAACCCAGGCACAGTTATGGGAGGAAGGGAATTAATTTGAAGCTTTCAGATATGAAGTGAGTTCCATAATGGTGGAAAAAGGTGGCCCACTTTCACAGGCCCATGCAGAGAGAAAAGCCACAACCAAAACCATGCAAGCACACTCCAGGAACGCCAGGCAAAGCTCCCACGCTCTGCACATCTTTAGGGTGGAATGCCAAATCCACCCCCACACCTTAGGCCTAGGCCCTAGGATCTACCCATATTAGACTTCCTCTACCCTGGTGGCTGGAGATCTAAATTACAAATGCTAATAAACTCCTGAGTCAGTTTTGGGAACATCCATTCAAACAACGACAATAGATAAAAATGGAATTAAAGAAACTGAAGAGATCACTTAGCTAGTTAGAAGTGGGTAAATTGGCTCCAAAGTTTGTAGGGTTATTGTAGAATCACTCATTTTTGTATTCTTTCCCAAATTATTTGTCACTCCCTCACTTCTGGGGTAAAATGCTCAACCAGAAGGAGCTTACTGAAGAAAAAGGTTTTACTTCACTCAGAGTTCAGGGGAGGATTTCATCACTGTGGGGAAGCACGGCAGGAGTGAAGCGATGAACCTGAGGCGCATAGAGTGAGCTGTTACACGCTCCCCAGAAAGGCTTCCCTCCTACAGGCTCCACAACCTTCTGGAGCAACACAACCATCAGGGGATCAAGTGCTCAAGCATATGCACCTACGGAGGATATTTTACATTGAAAAGAGCACTTGCTTTTCTCCAGGTAACTCTGATGCAAGGTTTTCCATGTTTATAGTCTTTCGGCAAAGCCCATTAGCTCTCCATAGCCGAAGACAAAAGCAACTGGAGCATATTCCTGAGAACTGCTGTCCTTTGAGAGGTCCTTCCTTTCTCTTCTATGTGCATTGATCCTAAAGTTTCTTCAGATAAAGCACTGGCCTAGGCACTGGAACAAAGCTTCTTAAGATGAATGACATTAAGGGTCAGGAACTGTTCAATCTTTGTATTATGAGGGTTTGGCTTTCTAAGATTCAGCTATGATTGAAGAATTTTGGAAAATTCTTGAAGTTAGAAAGACTAAAGTGTACATGGTCCTGTTTCCTTTTGTGCATGAGTCTTGCCCTGACTTAAAAATTTTACCTAATTGGTAAAATTTGAGTCACTGGTTTGCATGGGCTCTAAAGTGTAAGCAGACAAGGGACTTGATGTACAGACAAAAATCTAAGCTTTCATGAAATAGAAGCTGGGACATATCAGATGAAGATGGACAAGTCTAGGTGAAATCAGACTAGAGAAGTAGGAGAAAGGAGGTGGACAGCAACAAAACAGAAAAAAATGAACTAGGAGGCTGGAGAGATGGCTTAGTGGTTAAGGTGTTTGCCTGCAAAGCCAAAGGATCCCTGTTCGATTCTCTAGGACCCACCTAAGCCAGAGGTAAAAGGTGGCACATGTATCCAAAGTTCATTTGCAGTGACTGGAGGCCCTGGTGCACCCATTCTCTCCCAATCACTTTCTTTCTCTCTCTCTCTCTCTCTGCCTCTAACTCTCTCTCAAATAAATAAAATACATTTTTAAAAATGAACTAGAGAAGTATTTTCACTACATCATTAGAATCTCTACTTTTGGTCACATTTTGAAGTCTCATTTAGGATACATATTTCTGTCATAGCATTTCATAGGCCTGTACAGTGTGTGTGTGTGTGTGTGTGTGTGTGTGTGTGTGTGTGTGTGTGTGTGTAAAGGGAGGTAGGCTTTATATTGGCTGATTCTTTGAGGTGATAAAGCACACTGTGGAGGGGAAGGCATGATGGTAGATATGCAAGTCAGGAAGAAGAGATAGGTGCTGGTGCTTGCTGGCCTCTTATTTATTCCCTTCTTATTCATTTCTGATGTGAGCAAAGGTTTTATTTTTGCTTACAGTCCTGAAGGAAAACTTCATGATGGCTGGGGAAATCATGGCATGACAGAGGCTTGACATCAGCTCTGACGCAGCAGGTGAAAAACAGCAGCAGGAGAGTGAGTTGAAAGCTAACAACGGGGAGCTGGCCATAACACCCCTAAGCCTCCCTCCAACAACACACCTCCTCAAGCAAGGCTCCACCTCCCAAATTTCCATCAGCTGAGGATCGAACACCCAAACACATGAGTTTATGGAGAATATCAGATTCAAAGCAGTGGGCTGGTGCCACCCATAATGAAGGCATGTTTTATTGCTCTGTTAATCCCTTTTGAGAATGCACTTGACAGAGAGATCCATAGGTGTACGTTCCATTAACTCCCTGGGTGGTTATTAACTAATTTTGGGAAACGATCAAATTTAGTCATTACACACATATAGACACATGATTGTATTATTACCTCAGGGCAAGTATAAATGTTAGTGTTGAGTAGTTATCAAGAGTTTAATAAGAAATCAATGTGTGCCTTTTATAGAAAATATCAGACCCATTAGCTAAGTCATTGACAGAAATATATATTCTTTTGTAGTTTCTTCATTATTTATGAAATCTTTTGTCTGCCAGAAGCAAAAATGAATAGGAATTCAGAGAACTAGAACTATAATGTTTCCCCTCAGGGCATTCAAGAGTCTGAGAGAGAACTGAAACTTTAGAAAAATAATTTTTTCTGAGATGGAATGTGGCATTCTTTAGAAAATCAAAGGGGAAGTATATTTAGATGAGGGAGAAGTGGGGAACAAAGAAATACCAGAGAAAGTGCAGAAAAACATAAGCAATCGTGAAGGACATACTAAGAAAAAATAAAAAGGAGGCACAGATGACCTCCTGGATCTGCTAGATCTGGCATTTAGCTTGATCCTTCCTATCTCTCCATCTATTTTATCTTATGTGTATGACTGCCTTATTTCCCATTGGAAAGTTGGAGAGTTGTTTATGCCATTCCACTAAAACCCTAAACTCGCCGCTTAACCCTCTTGTTACAAAGTTGGGATATATTATTTACCTCCCTACCACACAGAGAGAATGAGCCAGCTCTTCTTATGGTTATCAAGCTAGGAGTAGTGACTGTAATGGGTACTTTTTAAAACACCCTTTACCCTTCTTTTCTTTCACATCAGCTAAGCTGTTTGAGACTAGGCAATCGGGATATTTGATTAACATCTTTTAGACTCTTCATCTATGGCCAGTTGTCTTGAGCATGGATGTTGGGGCCACTCTTTGAAGATCAGATAGACTGGTATTATGGACACTTGGAGACTGTTCATGGGTTCCTTGAGGAAGTAACATTCCAGATGCAAGGAATAACATAATCTCCAATTCTGGCCATGATTTTTGCTTTAAGAGCCCTC
The DNA here is from genome assembly GCA_036346955.1 of Dipus sagitta. Taxonomy (NCBI): domain Eukaryota; kingdom Metazoa; phylum Chordata; class Mammalia; order Rodentia; family Dipodidae; genus Dipus; species Dipus sagitta. The sequence goes on along the minus strand of CM070785.1, from coordinate 16,930,168 downwards.
CTTCTTGGCACAATCACTGAAGTCCACACCTACCTGTCCATGAAAACATTTAGCCATGGTAATACTTGCTGACTTTCAGATGGTCTCACCTACAGGTGTTCTGCAGGGCAATATCCCTGACTGATCAAATTCATGTAATAACAGCCTTCAGTTAGGACCTGTATTTTATTGCTGTCAACACCACAGGCCATAAAAGTATATTTTATGTCCTCATCTAATTCTTTTTTTTTTTTTTTTTTTTTTTGGTTTTTCAAGGTAGGGTCTCACTCTGGTCGAGGCTAACCTGGAATTATAGTCTCAGGGTGGCCTTGAACTCATGGCAATCCTCCTACCTCTGCCTCCCGAGTGCTGGGATTAAAGGCATGTGCCACCATGCCTCATCTAATTCTTATTCATGATTTTTCCTCCTTCCTATTTCCCCTTTCTTCCTTCCTTCCTTTATTCCTTCTTTTCTTTCTTTCCTTCCTTCTTCCTTCCTTCCTTCCTTCGTTTGTTTCTTTCTTTCTTTCTTCTCTTCCTTCCTTCCTTCCTTCCTTCCTTCCTTCCTTTCTTCCTTCCTTCCCTCCTTCCTTCCTTCCTTCCTTCCTTCCTTCCTTCCTTCCTTTCTTTCTTTCTTTCTTTTTTGTAAGACTGGTCCTCTCACTTTTTCCCATTTCTTCCTCCACTGTGTACAAGAGGAATGAGTTTTCTGGGGAGTCAACCACAAGAATTAGTGTCATTTTTCTGTTTAAATTGATTTGAGCTATTCAAAACATACATTGGAAATATAAGAATGATTCTTCCTGCATACTAAAATAGAGAGGTAATGACCTGATATTTTCAATATGCCTTGCACTGCAATCAGCTTGTTTCAACCTGAGATTGATCTAGACATACAGTGGTCAAACTGTGTATATCACAATTCTGTCCAGGGAAGAAACTCTAGAAACCAAAACGTGACCTCTGTTACACATCCCTCAACAGTTATAACTTGCTCCATGATTATTCTTTCTGCATGCTTGGCCCGCCTTTCAACTTAAAATAAGCTTGGAAAAGACAGGTATGCTCCCAAATCATCACACAAAATTACCTGCTTCTCAGCTGCCTGCCACCAGCTTCTTTTTATAAACAACCTGTAATAAGAGCAGATGGGGAAGATCCAAAGTCTTACCTGTTTCTTTCTCACACCTTGCTTGTCTTTGTGTGTTAGCTAAACAAATGTGATGATGGCTGGCTTATTGCTATAGCAATCTCAGAATAAATAGTGTTGTTTTGGTCGCTATTAAAAAAAAAAAAACCTTTTTACTGACAATTTTAATACTTGTACATAATGTATTTTGTCATAATCTCCCCCATTATCTTATTTTATCTCCTTTTGTCTCTCCCTTTCATCAAATCCCTTCTGTTTTTCCAACTAGCCCCTCTCCTACTTTGATGTCTCCCCCCCCCCCTACTATCCATCACTGAGTATTGAAAGATCCCAGTACTGTTCAGGTATTATGGAAGTAATAACAGCCGCCCTGTGGTGTGGTTGTGAATGCAACAGTCACTTTATGTCTAGAAAGTAGTGTTCAAAAGCACTTTTCCCCATATTCCTCTTCAGGGATGTTCTCTGAGCCTTGGCAGTGGTAATAAAAATATCTCATTTAACACTGAGCACTAAATTGTCATTTATTCACATCACTTTGACAGCGTTGGAGTCCTCCTAGTAGTCACTGCCAGCTCAAAAAAAAATTACTAATCTATGAATATAACAGAAGGCAATTTGATGGCCACAACATATGTTATTTACTGAAACAACAATAGTAGTCCCTCCCACCAACAAACCAGCACCTTTGTCCTTGTTAGGATCATTGGAAGTTTCAGTTCTGAAGAACAAGTTTAGTTTTATATTTTGTTTCTTTCCAAATTACTTGATTTTTTAAGTGTGGTCTCACCTATTTTTTTTTTTTTTTTGCAATCTTACACATTCATAATTTTTGCACTTTCAGTATGTGGGTGTGAGCAAATGAAACTCACGTGCTTCTGGTACTTTTGACACTGTTTCTGCTGTGCTCCTGTGCGGTTGCTAAAATCAACTTGGAAAAATAAATGTCACCACTTCTACCTGGGTATTAAGAAGATCATAATATTTTTGTTTTTTACTATAAAATGATCATATTTTAGGAAAACAATATTTTTTGCCTCATGATTTTTACTTTGAGCAACCGTTTAATATGCATGTTCTCCAGTATCAAGAATGTATTCAAGTGATGCTACAAGCAGGAGGTGACAGGATATGTGAGGATGTGGGAAAAGCACACATGCTGAGACACAGATTTTTTAGTAGCATTCTTATTTACTTTAAGACTTGGCCAGGTGTGGTTGTACAAACGTTTAATCCCAGCACTTGGGAGGCAGAGGTAGAAGAATGGCTGTGAGTTTGAGGCCACCCTGAAACTACGTAGTGAATTCCAGGTCAGCCTGGGCAAGAGTGAGACCCTTCTTTGGGAGAAAAAAAAAAAAAGACTTGGTTATATTTTTTGTACATTTTCATGTATAGAATTGTTATTACTTATGTGAATTCATTTAAGCAGTTCCTGGATCTGTTCCCCATGACATATGAGATGACAAATGCAAAGAAGTAAGATGTATTGTTTCCACGTCAAGCTCATTTGGAAGTAGTCCAAGCCAAAGTGAGGGAAATGCCTGAAATGATTCCAATCTTGTAAACTGCCAGTAACATTTCTCTAGAAAGATGACAGCATGTGCTGAATATTTCAGTATCATTTTTTCCCCCAGGAAACCAAAGAAAAAGTAAGAAGGCTTTTAGGGGAATGAAAATACAATTTTAGAAAATCTAAGCACCAGAAAATTTACAAATTCCAAACTTTCTATGACTTTTGTCAAAAATTTCTTGAGATAAGAAATTCCAAAGTGGGAAGCATTGAAGATTTTGTCAGGATTGATTGAAGGTGATGTTTTCTTAGAAGTATCATATTCATTTGATTAGTGGGACAGATGTTTAAATAGTGCTTATTATGTCACACTGTTTTCTTGAGTGATTACTAGTAAACACTCAGACCTCACAATACTACTACATCTGTATAAGCAACAATCAGATGTATAGAAATAACGGTAATCAAAAAAATTATGATTAATACTAAGGGATATTCCCCTAAGTAGAAGGAAACATGGGCAAAACAAAGAGAATGGAAAACAGAAAGACCCTGGAAAGCGCCAAGGGAGCTGGCAGCTTTCTAAACATTCCAGAGAAATGCATGTTCATAAAACTGTGATACCTAAGGGAAGAATAACAATGTTTGACTAGCTTTTGAAGTTCTGAGTCAGATTCATTTTCACATTCAGAGACATGAATATTTGGGTATCATAATGAGGGAAGAATCCTTGGCTACAGTAAACATTTCTATCCTTCACCACTAGGGTCTAGAAAACTTTCTGAAAAATCTCCCTGACTGAGAATTTTGCAGCAAGAGAAGGATAAGCTTAGAACAATAAAAGTACATGGCAAGTGGAAAGTCAAATTTGACTAATAATTTCCTATATATAAAATATATTATCATAAAAGTAGACACCAATCAAATAAAATTCATGATATAAAATTTAAAACTAGAATAAGCTCTGGTGAAATTCTGGAAGTATGACAAATAAACTCTGGAAATAGAATGGCTCAAGTAGAGGTCAGAATACCAGGGCTTGAATACAAGGTAGGTAGATTAGATGACCCAGACAGTGACAAAGATACCAAGTGTGGTGGTTTGAATGTGGAATGACCCCCTCTGCAGCCTCTTTTGTTTCAAGTGCTTCACCCTCAGCTGGTGGCATTAGAAAGGGAGCCTTACTGAATGAGGTGCATCCCTGAGCACAGGGTTTGGCGGTTATGACTCAGCTTCCCCTTTCCAGAGTTCACCTCATGCTCTTGCTGCTTTCTTCCAACTTCTGTGGCAGGAAGCCATGGCCAGCCTGTGATGGGCCATGCCCTCCTGCCATGATGAACTGCAGTCTGTAAGCTGAACCTTTTCTCCTGTCAGCTGCTCTTGGTTGTGTGATTTGTCCCAGCAATGTGAAAGGAACTATAACAGTAAATCGGTACCAGAGGAGTGGATTGCTGCTAGAAACCTGACAGGTGACTTTTGAAACTGGTTTGTGGGAGGAATTTGGTGGTACTTTTAATTTAGGACACAGAAAACTTGCATTGCTGTGAAGAGATATTGATGGGCGATTCTGGTGAAAGATGAAAGGAATATAAGTATGTATGTAAAAAGAACTGTGGACTGTGGAAGCTGAATTTATGAGGGAGAGGAGAATATTGTTCAGACAGGGCTAGAGGAAGTTTGTGTGAGAGGGTGACTTCCCTTCTCAATTTAAGCCAACTTGAATTTAAAAGCAATGATCTGATATGTTTCTCAGAACATAGTACAGAAGGATATTGAAGATATAAATTGGGACAGAAATAAATGAAAGCTTTGGATAGGAGATTGCAGGACTGGTTCAGCTATAATTGAGAGATTACCACTATTGAGAATATGCCAGCTGTTTTGCACTGGGATGGTAGTAGGAGGGTTGATTTTCTTTAGGAGAGACGGAGCCTGAAGGAAGAATGGTGGGGGAGTGCCCTGTTGCTCAAAGTCATTTTAATCATCAGGTTAGACACACCCTTTGTCATTGGAAGTATGACAAATGCAAAAAAGGAAGCTATTATATTAAGAGTGCATTTTGTTATAGGCGGCCGAGAGGCATTGTATGATTTGTCCTAGCTATATCAAGCAGGGGTCATAGTTCCCCCATGAAGGCTGATGGTGTGTGTGTGTGGGGGGGAATGGCACGGGACATGGAATTGTCGGATTACAGTGGAAATACCAGGATTTTTGTAGATACCAGAATTACAGCTCCAAGTGGAGGTGATGACTCAGAATGCATGTTTTTCCCTGGATGTAAGCAGAGCAGCTGGGTAGGGAGAACTGGAATGACAAAGATTTTGTTGCCCATCCTAGATGCTAGCCAAGGAGCTGCAAGATTTGATGTGTGCCCTATTTGTTTTTGACCTTGCATTGGTCCAATCTTTTCTTGCTGTAACTTCTTCTACAGTGGGAATGCTTACTCTGTGCCATTATGAGCTGAAAGTATTTAATTTGTTTTGATTCTACAGGTTCACAGTTAAGAGACTATCTCAGATGAGACTGGACTTTTGAACAGTATTGAGATTGTTTAAAAAACATGGGCACATTTAAAATTGGACTGAATTTTGCATCTTCAGATTGTCATGAATCTGTAGTGTCAAGGGTGAAATATGTGGTAGTGGTAGTTTGAATGTGGAATGCCACCCCCCCTAATTCATGTTATGTTTTGAATGCTGGGTAGCAATTTGAGAGGTGGGGCCTTAATGGAGTTTGTGTGCTGCTGAGGAAGTAATTTAGGGTTTTAAAGCCTAGATTCTTCCTTATGAGACCTCAGCTCACTCTCTTGCTGTTTCCTGCCAGCTGCTTTGACAAGAAGTGATTCCTAGCCTTTGCTGTACCTTGCTTTTCTGTCATGATAAAATTTCCCCTTGATACTGTAAGCTAAAATAAACCCTTTTCCTCTCATCAGTTGCTTTTGATCATGTGTTTTATCCCAGCAATGAGAAGGTAATTACAAATATGAGAAATAATAACTGTCAGATCTATGAGATGTCATGAAAAGATAATTTTTTAATAAGGTTAGAAATGAATTACAAACTAAAGAGATGTAATATATATTTAATAAAAACTTGGCAGAAAATACAGCAAAACTAGTGATATGGACATCAAGGTACAGAAGATATTGAGAATGACAAACCAGTATGACAATAAATAATAACCTCCTTGTTGCAGTCAGCTTTATATTTCTGTGATGAACCTCCAGACCAGACTCAGTTTATGGGAGGAAGAAGGGATTATTGAGCCTTACATATCCAGGGTAAGTTCTACAATAATGGAAGAAGCTGGTATGCCACCAGCCCACGCAAGCACACTCCAGGAACCCAGGGCAGAACTCAGATACTCTGCATATCCTTGGCTGGATTTCAGATCAGCCCTCTCACCTGAGGGTTGGACCTGATCCACCCACCATGACACCAAGTTACAAGTTTGAATAAAACTCCTGAATGTAGTGGAGAACCTCAATTCAAACTACCACATCCCTCATATTATAAATAAAATATGAAGTGTACAGACCAAATATGAATATTATAATCTGCAAGAAAGAATCACCAAGTCACCAGTAATCACAAATCCATCAAAACAGTAATTGATTTTCTAACAGTTGCTCCTAAAAATCAGGATGGTATGAGATAAGGCATTTCAAACTCTAGAGAAAAACAATAAGTATGAGCCCACATTGCTATATCTATCAAGTTATCCTAAACAATTGAAGGAAAAAAGTTACTTACCATGATGTTTAAACTAAAGGAATACATGACCAGGAAACAAGTACTATAAAAGACATGTAAAGGCATTCTGTATTACACTGAAGAGAAAAGTAAACACATAGATGTGGTCACAAGACAGATAAGGCATTCTAACCAAATGGAACTATAAATAAAGTAGGTTTAGTTATATTGCTATCTGACAAATTTGATCTCAAATCAAAATTAAGGAGTCCAAAAGAAAGATATTACTTCACATTGAATAAGAGAACAATTTAACATAAGGACATAAAAGTTCACCACATATATGCACCAATCAACATATCAGATTTCATTACACAGGTTTGAATGCAAAGGCACATATTGACTTCTACATAACAGCAGATGTTGACTTAAACAAGCACTCTCAGCAGCAAACTGGTCTTCTACAGAAGAAATCATCAAGAAACTGAGCCAAATGACAATACAGACCAAATAGATCTAATGGATATCTACAGAATATTTCACCCAAACAATAAAGAATATACATTCTTCTTAGTGACCCATAGAACCTTTCTATAAGCTTGACCATATTTCAGGACACAAAGCAAGTTTTTTTAAAAGCATTTTATTTTTATTTATTTGAGAGAGAGGGAGAGAGAGAGAGAGAGAGAGAGAGAAAGAGAGAGAGAGATAAAGAGAAAGAGAGAGAATGGGCACAATAGGGCCTCTAGCCACTGAAGACGAAGTCCAGACATGTGTGCCCCTTTGTGCATCTGGCTAATATGGGTCCTCGGGAATTGAACCTGTGTCCATTGGCTTTGCAGGCAAACGCCTTAACCACTAAGCTATCCCTTCAGGCCACAGGACAAGTTTTAATAAGAAAGTTGAAATAATTTCTCATATGGGATTTTATGGAGGAAATTTAAAAATATTCAAAAACTCAGGATAAAAAACATAAAAGAGCCAATGGAAAGCAATGAAAGCATTTTTAAAAGTCTACAGCTAGAAAATGCCTATATTAAAAGTCAGACAGAGCCAGGTATGGTGGCACATATCTTTAACCCCAGCATTCCAGAGGCAGAGGTAGGAGGATTGCCATCAGTTCAAGGCCACACTGAAACTTCAAGGTGAATTCTAGGTCAGCCTGGGCTAGAGTAGAGACCCTACTTCGAAAAAACAGACAAACAAACAAAAAGTCAGTGAAATCTCAAGCAAATTACTTAATAAAGAACCTTTACTTCTTAACAAACAAGAGTAATCCCACCTCAAAATCATTACATGGAAAGAAGTAATAAAGTTCAGGGTAGGTATAAATGAAACTAAAATAACAATACAGAGAATGAAACAAAGTTTATGTTCTTTGAAAGTTATACAGAAGTGACAAATGGCTAGCTAAACTAACTAAGAGAACAAGAGAAGACCCGAAGTCATAAAATCAGAGATGAGAAGATAGCTTTTACAATAGATACTCTAAAATTTAGAGGATCATTAGGGGATGGTTTCAAACCTTGTTTTCCATTAAACCAGAAAAAACTAAAACAATGGATAATAATGGATAATCATACTCACTTTCTTTCAAATAAGTAAATGAATATAGTTTTTAAATGTTAAAAAATGGATAAATTTCTGAACCCATATCACCATCTTGTTTGATCTAAACAAAGAGGATATCAACAACTTTAATAGATTTATAATAAACAAAGCAATTGAAAAAGTAATAAAATTGTCCAAAATGAAAAAAAAAATTAAAAATCTCAGGTTAGGGAGATGGCTCAGTGGATAACGTTCTGTGCTAGTGTGAAGAGCAAGTTCTGCTTTTCAGAACCCAGTCTAAAGCCAGAGGCTACAGTGAGAGTGTCTGTAATCACCATGAGCCTCTGTGGCAAGACGGTAAGTAAAGATGGGGACTCCCCAAGCTCCAAGATCACAGGCTGTCTAGCCTGATGCATTCTGACCCAACAAAGAGACCCTGTCTCAATCAAAGTAAAGGTGAAGACCACCCCTGTTCTTTTCTATATTTGCATTTTTTCTTTGTATGATTGTATGAGTGAAGGGTAGGTGGCATTACAGTGCCCCTTGTGCTCACCTGTGGTGGAGTACATTCAACTGTAGTTGCTGGAACAGAACTCTTACTACCTAAACTACTCCTCTCCCTATTAGTATTTGAGCCAGACACATTCATCAATTCTGGAGTTGGCCAGTGTTTCAGGTGCCTTGAGGATTCAGTTTTGTGGGACTGAATTACACATGTTTGTGGCCATGCCGAGCTTTTGATGTGGGTATTTGTACTTGAGTAGCCTCTCAGAGCTCCTCAAGCCCTAGTGGACACACAGGAAGCACATTTATTCACTGAGCCTAATGTTCAGCCCTATGTTTAGCTGACCTTCACATACATACCACTGAATACATATACCCAAACTCACAAACACACACCATAAACACACACACACACACACCATAAACACACACACAAATATTCCATAATATAGAAACCAGAAAGAGAAGAAAGATTACTACACTCATTTTATGATGTCAAGTATATAAACTTGTTAATAACACAAGGAAAAAATCAGAGGAAAGAGGGGGAGGAGGAGAAGGAAGCCAGTATACTACATGTAAAAATTCTCAATAAAATACTTATAAACTGAATTCACCACATTAAAAATGTCATTAAATATAATCAAGTTAACTTCTTCCAGGGATGCATGATGCTTCCATATAAGCAAATAAAAAGGTTACAGATTACATAAATATACAGAAATCAAATGTCATCTCAAAATACACATAAAATGTCAGAAAAAGCTCAACCTCTTTCCATATATTAGGGCAAGAAGGAACATAGAACCACATATGAGTGCTATACATGATGTATAGACAATGGTATTTTTAAAAATTATTTTGTTTATTATTTATTCATTTGAGAGTGACAGACAGAGAAAGAGGGAGGGAGAGAGAGAGAGAGAATGGGCACGCCAGGGCTTCCAGCCCCTGCAAACGAACTCCAGATGCGTGCGCCTCCTTGTGCATCTGACTAACGTGGGTCCTGGGGAATCGAGCCTCGAACCAGGGTCCTTAGGCTTCACAGGCAAGTGCTTAACCGCTAAGCCATCTCTCCAGCCCTAGACAATGGTATTTTAAAAGCATATTCAATATAGTCCTTGTAGTCTTAGGTAGAGAAATACCAAAAGAGTAATAAATTAATTACAACAACTAGAAAGGAAGAAATCAAGTTATCCCTATTTCTAGAAGTTATATAAGAGAACCTAAAGACTCTACAGAAAACTTATAGAGCTAAGAACCACTTTTATCAATGTTCATTGATGTAGAAGATCATGGAATCAACATACAAACCATTGCAGCATTACTAAAAATCAATAACTAACATGATAAGAAATAAATCCAAATGACAATAATTCACTAGAGCTTTAAACAATCTAGAAACCACCTATAGAAATTCATGCCTATGATCTCATCACTCAGTAAGCTGAGGTAGAAGGATCTCAGTGAGCTTAAGGCCATCCTGGTGCTATATAGCGTGTGTTCCTGATCAGTGTGGGCTAAAGTGAAATCCTGCCTCAAAAAAATTCACAAAATAATAACACAATCTAGGAATAAACATAGCGAAGTCAATGAAAGAATGCTACCCTAAAAAGTTTGAAACACTTAACAAATTTGAGGAAGACTATGGGAAATGGAAATACACACTATGCTCATGGATAAGTAGAATTTATGTCATGAAAATGACTATGTTACCCAAAGAAATTTTTACATGCAGTAGAAAACCGTCATCAAAATTCTAATGACATTCAGCACAGAAATAGAAAAAAAGAAGCTGAAAATTCATAAGGTAGCAGAAAAGATTCCAGAAATCTAAGACAATTGTCAGCCAAAACAACAATGCTGGTGGCATCATTGTACTTAATTTTCAGTTATACTACATTGTCTTAGCTAAAACAAAAACAAACAAAAAAAAGAAAGAAATAAAGAAGAAGAAAATTCAATGTGTTTTATGTTTTTCTGAATTTTGTAACATTTCAATATAATTCTTATTATTTTAGAAATTTATACTGCAATATTTAAAACTTTCACATGATTTGAATTTCTTTTAGACAGTTTTTATTGACAAATTCCATACTTACAGACAATAAACCATAATCCCCTCCCCACCCCCACTTTCCCTTTCACAAATTCACTCTCCATCATATTCCATCCATCTCTCCATTAGCATCTCTTTTATTTTGATGTCATCATCTTTTCCTCCTATTCGGAGGGTCTTCTAAAGGTGGTGCTAGGCATTGCAAGGTCATGGATATCGAGTTTAGTTTCTGTCTGAATGACTACCCTTCCTTTGCCTCTTACATTCTCTTGACACTTCTTCTGCAATGGACTCTAAACTTCGGAGGGTGTGATAGAGATGTTTTAGTACTAAACAGTCCTCCTTCACGTCTCAGCATTATGCTGCATTTTGAGTCACTTCTAAGGCTCCTGACCTCCCCCAGCATAAGCTTTTGATTAGGTTTTCAGTACCAGGCATGTATTCCCTCCCATAGAGCAGGTCTCCCGTCCAGCTAAAGAATAGTTGGTTTCCCCCTATAACAGTCATGCCACTATTGCAATCATTCAGTAATTTGGCCTGGCTGGCCAAACTTGAGGCTTGCAGTGTCCATTGTTTTCACCACTGATGACTTCTGTCTCCCATAGGCCTGTATGCAGTGCAGTTTTTACAGCTTTCTGTCTGCTGTTCTACACTGAGGAGCTTTAAGCTCATCCCCAGTTTGAATTCTCGGTGACCTTACAGCTCAAGCATGTAGAGTCTTCAGCAACAGGGTCTTACCATCTGTTTCTGGGAGGAAACCAAGAGCTTTGGCATTATCCTGTAATGTTTTGGGAGCCTCAGGGACATCTCCGGCCAATTTACTGGAAGGTATCCTATCCCTTTTTTTTTTTCTAGTAACAGTCTATGGCTTCTGCCTGTGCCATTATCCAAAAAAGTAGGTTTTCATATGGCTTATTCACAATAACTTGAATTTTGATTAGCCCCCCCCCCATACTTCCTTTACTCAATCTCTTCTTCTGACCTTGCTTAGGTCATTTCACCCTCAGTAATCTGTCTACTTATACATATACAGTACCATCCCCCTAGGTCCTCCCCTCTCCTCCCTCCCTTATAGCCCTTTTCTAGCTTAGTAGTCTGGGCTACTAATTTTTTACTTCAACTCACACATTAAACATTTGTAGGTAGGATCCACATATGAGAGAGAACATGTGACATTTGGCTTTCTGGACCTGGGTTACCTCACTTAACATAATCCTATCCAGATCCATCCATTTCCCTGCAAATTTCATATTTCACTTTTCTTTACCACTGAGTAGATTTCCATTGTATAAATGTGCCACATCTTCATTATCCACTAATCAGTTGAGGTACATCTAGGCTGGTTCCATTTCCTAGCTACTGTGAATAGAGCAGCAATAAACATGGTTGAGCAAGTATCTCTAAGGTAGTGAGAAGAGTCCTTAGGATATATGCCTAGGAGTGGTATGGCTGGTTCATATGGTAAATCTAGTTTTATCTGTCTCAGGAACTTCCACACTGATTTCCACAATGGCTGGACCAGACTACATTCCCACAACACTGTAGAAGGGTTCCTCTTTTTCAGCATCCTTGACAACATATATTGTCATTTGTTTTCTTGATGATAGTCATGCTGACAGGAGTGAGATTGAATCTCAGCATAGTTTTAATTTGTATTACCTTGATGTCTAAGGATGTAGAATATTTTTAGATGTGTATATGCCATCTGTATTTCTTCTTTTTAGAACTCTATATTTAGATCCATCACCCATATTATTAATTGAGTTGTTTGATTTCTTATTCAGTTTTCTGAGTTCTTTGTATATCCTAGATATTAATCCTCTGTCAGATGTATAGCTGGCAAAGATTTTCTCCCATTCTGTAGGTTGCCTCTTTATTTACAATGTCCTTTGATGCCTAAAAGTTTTGTAATTTCATGAGGTACCAGTGTTTGATTAGCAGTTTTATTTCCTGAGGGACTGGGGCTATATTCAGAAAGTCATTGTCTACACCAATATGTTGAAGGTTTTATTCTACATTTTCCTCTAGCAGTTTCAGAGTTTCAGGTCTGATGTTAAGATTTTGATCCATTTGAACTTAATTCTTGTACATGTAGAGAGATGATCATGTGATTTCTGTACTACAGTCCATTATACATTATACATTACATTTATCAATTCCCATATGTTGAACCAACCCTGGGATAAAACATACTTGGTAGAGGTGAATGATATTTTTTAATATATTCTTGCATTCTATTTGCCAGTATTTTGTTGAGAATTTTCATATCTATGTTCAGGAGGAAAATTGGTCTGTAATTTTCTTTTTTTTGGGGGGGGTCTATCTTTGTCTGGTTTTGGTATCAGGTGATACTGGCATTGTAGAAGGAGCTCGGTAGGATTCTTTCCTTTTCTATTTTATGAAAGCATTTGAGAAGCATTGGTGTTATTTCTCCCATGAAGGTCTGGTAAAATTTACCAGTGAATCCATCTGGGCCTGGACTTTTTTTAGTTGGAAGATTTTTACAACTGCTTGGATCTCCATACTTGTTATATGTCTATTTAAGTGGTTTATCTAATCTTGATTTAATTTTGGTAGGTCATATAAGTCTAGGAAATCATCCATTTCTTTCAGATTTTCAAACTTAGAGGAATATATGTTCTTAAAGTATGTTCTTATGATTTATTCTGAATTTCTTTGGTATCAATTATAATGGTGCATTTTCATCCCTAATTTTATTGATTTTTGTCTCTTTTTCTTCTGGTCAGATTTGCTAAAAGTTTATCAATCTTGTTGATCCTTTCAAAGAATCAACTCTTTGTTTCATTGATTCTTTGTATTATTTTTTGTTTCTATTTTATTAATTTCTGCCCTAATCTTAATTATTTCTTCCCTTCTACTGATTTTGGTTTCCCTTTTTCTTCTTTTTCCAAGGCCTTAAGGTAAAGCATTAAGATGTTTACCTGTGACCTTTCTAATTTCTTATTAAGAATACAGGCACTTAATGCTATAAATTTCCCTTTTTGGACTGCTTTCATTGTGTTCCAAAGATTTTGTTATGTTGTGTTCTCCTTATCATTTGATTATAAGAATTTTTTATTTCCTTTTTGATTTCTTCAATGATCCTTTCATTATTCAGTAGTGTACTCTTTTGTCTCCATGATTTTGTGTATTCTCTGTGGTTTTTCTTGTTGCTTATTTGTAATTTAATCCTATTTTGATCAGATAGAGTACAAGGAATTACTTCAATTTTCCTGTTTTAAGATTTGGTTGTGTCCTAATATATGGTCTATTTTAGAGAATGTTCTATATACTGCTGAGAAAAATGTTTATTCTACAGCATTTGGATAGAATGTTCTGTATATATCTGTTAGTTCTAATTGCTCTATGATCTCATTTAATCCAGATGTCCCTCTATTTGTTATTTGCTGGGATGACCAGTCTGAGAGTGGGGTATTGACATCACCCACTACAATTGTTCTTGGTGTTATGTGTAACCTTAATTCTAATAGTGTTTGATGAAATTGTGAGTACCCATGTTAGGTGCATATATGTTTAGAATTGTAATGTCTTCCTGTTGAATTTTTCCTTTAATCAGTATAAAATGACTTTATTTATCCTTCCTCACTAATGTTATTTTGAAGTCTATCTTTTCAGATATTAGGATAGAAACACCAGCTTGTTTCCTATGCCCATTTACTTGAAATACCATTTTCCATCCTATAACCCCAAGATAGTTTCTATCTTTTGTGGAGAGGTGAGTTTCTTGGAGGCAACAAACAGTGGGATCCTGCCTTTTAATCCAATCTTCAAGCTTGTGTCTTTTGCTTGGGGTATTGAGGCCATTGATATTAAGATTTATTATTCAAAGTTATGTATTTATTCTCAGAATTCTTCTTATTTTTTAGTGTTTCTTATCTTACCTTTATTCTCCTGTATTACCTATTATTGGAGTTTGGCTTATTCTTTCCTGTTTCCTTATGTGTGTGCTTTGCTTTGTCCTCAGAGTGAAGTATCCCCTATAAGTATGTTCTGTGGAGCTGGCTTTGTGGTCATATATTCCTTTACTTTAATGATAAAAATGCTGGAAAGAATAGGCATGGAGGGTTTATATCTCAAGACAATAAGGACTATATATAAAGCACATAAAGACCAAATAATACTTAATGGGGAAAGACTGAAGGAGTTCCCATTGAGATTGGGAAAAAGACAGGAGTGCTCACTCACTCCACTGATCTTTAGCATAGTTCTAGAAGTCTAGTACAAGCAATAAGACAGGAGAATGAAAGAAAGGGGATAGAAATTGGAAAGCATAAGTAAAGTAAGCCCTGTCTGCAGATGACATGATCCTATAAGTAAGTGACCCAAAAGTCTTCATCTCAAAATTTGTAAAGGTGATTAATTCCTTCAGTAAAATGGCAGAGATACAAAACCAATCCACAAAAGTCAGTAGCAGCATTTATGTATGCAAAGAATAAATATGCAGAGAAAGAAATCAGTGAGGCTGTCCCATTTTCAATAGCAACAACAACAAAGTATTAAATACCTTGGAGTAACACTAACCAGGGATGTGAAAGAACTAAATAATGAAAACATAAAAAATAATCTCAAGAAAGAATTTGAGGAGGACTTGCTGAAGATGGAAAGTCCTTCCATGCTCCTGGATAGGTAGAATTAATATTGAGAAAAGTGGCAATTTTACCCAAAGCAATAAACAGATTTAATGAAACACTAATAAAAATTACAGCATCATTTTTCACAGAGATAGAAAAATGATATCAAAATTCATATGGAATGACAGCAGGCCTAAGATATCCAAAAGTATCCTTAGCCACAGAAACATCTCTGGTGGTACCATACGAAATCTAAAGCTAAATTACAAAGCCATAGTAATAAAAACAGCATGGTACTGGCATAACAACAGAAATATAGACCAATGGAACAGAATTGAAAATTTGGATGTTAGGTTGAGCAACTACAGATACTAGATCTTTGACAAAGCTGTCAATAATGTAGACTAGAGAAAATACAGCATCTTCAGCAAATGGTGCTGGACAAATTGATTAACCATATGTAGAAAAATGAAATTGGATTCACTCATCTCACCAGACACAAAAAACATGTCCAAATGGATTAAATACCTGAATTTATGACCTGAAACTCTTTTCCTACTGGAATTAAACAAAGAAAATAGAAGGAGCTATCCATGATATAGGAATAGGGAAAGACTTCCTCAACAAAGCCCCAGCAGTCCAGGAAATGAAACAATGACTCAATCATTGAGATCTCATGAAGCTAAGAGAGATTTTTTCACAGACAAACACACCATAATCAGAGCCAGTTGATTACCCAAAGAATGAGAGAAATGTTGTACCAGCAATATGACTGACAGAGTCCTATTACCTAGAATCTACACAGAACTCAATAAACTAAACATTAAAAAATCAAACAACCCTTTCCAAAATGGGACAGAGGGACTGGAGAGATGGATTAGTGGTTAACTGCTTGCCTGTGAAGCCTAAGGACCCCAGTTTGAGGCTCAATTCCCCAGGGCCCACGTAAGCCAGATGCACAAAGGTGGCACATGCATCTGGAGTTTGTTTGCAGTGGCTGGAGGCCCTGGCGTGCCCCTTTTCTCTCTCTCTCTCTGACTGCCTCTTTCTTTCTCTGTCTGTTGCTCTTAAATAAATAAATATAAACAAAAAATGGGGCAGAGAACTGACAAGGGTGTTCTCAGAGGAAGAAATTCAAATGACTAATACACACTTAAGAAAATGTTCAACATCCAGAACCATTAGGGAAATGCTGATTAAAACACCTATGAGAATCCACCTTATACCAGGAAGGATGTCAATCATTAAAAAGTCAAGTGACAACAAATACTGTGGAGGATGTAGGGAAAGAGGAACCCTCATTTACTGTTGGTGGGAATGTAAGTTTGTTCAACCACTATGGAAATCAATATGAAAGATTCCTGAAAAGGATGACTATAGAGCTAACAGACCCAGTTATTTCCTTACTGGCCATTTATCCTAAATTCTCCATGCTTCACTGCAGAGATATTTGCTCAACCATGTTTATATATGCTCAATTCATAGTAGCTAAGAACTGGAATAAACATAGGTGCTCATCATTGGATGAATGGATAACAAAGTTGTACATTTACACAGTTGAATTATCCTCAGCAGTAAGAAAAGATAACACAGTAAAATTTGGTGGGAAATAGACAGTCTTGGAACAGATCATACTCAGCAAACTCACACAATCACAGGAAAACAAGTGCCACTTGGTATCTCATCTGTGGTTTTTAACATGGACCAGCTTGAGTGGCTGGCAGACCTGACCTGTCAGGCAACTCAAGTTCCACATTATAAGGATGGAAGGTTTTGGGGAGTGGGTAATGGGAGGGTTGGGGAAAATAGACACAAAATTAAATCCAAAATGAACTGGTACCATAGAAACCTTTATCCTTAAAGATAGAAGAAAAAAAATAAGCTTCAGTAGTACTAAGGAGAGGCAGCTGAAAAGAAGGACTCTGGAGAGGGTGGGATGAAACGTAAAATTTAAAAAAAAATGTGTTTTTTCATTGGCCTGTAACTCCCTGTACCAGAAACCAGTTTCTACCCACAAGGAGCTATTGATCAGAGTTACCTACAAGACCCTCAAAGCAAGACAGTCTTCTGTCAAAGCACTTGATTACCTGCCTGAGGCAAAAGGTTAAGATGCTATTGCTGAAGACACCATATGTTGCCAATACAGATCATGGAGAGGACCTCGCTGGAATCCAGAAGAGTGCCAGTCCCAGACAGTTAGCCTGTCTTGTGCTGGAAAGTGCTACATGAGCTACTGGGGGAAAGTGGCCATCCATGGTCTGAGCAACCAGAGATCTAATCTGCTCAGAAGCAAACACCCTTATGGACATATGTGCCAGTGCAGTAGTGGTACACAACTTTGTTAGGCAACCAATAGCTTTCTGATTGACTATGAGATCTGCTCAGAGTAAAGGAAACCACATCTGGAATTGGGAACCAGGTCAGAATCCTATGGAGACAAAGGTTATACTTCCCAGTGTCAAGCTCTCACTAGTTTTTCTTTTTGCTAAAAGAGAGGCTGTATGCATTAAATTCTCCCAGAATTAATAATGCTTATCCCATTTAACCTATGCTGACTTCACTCTCCACTGGAGAATCTGTTTTATCTTTTTCAGAAGTTAGCAAGATCCGAGGAGATAAACTACCCCTTGCACTGCAGCCAAGCCACAGCTGAATCCACAGAGGAATTGGGAAGATGAGCAAGAGTGCTGCTTCCATGACGAACCTGACAATCAGTGCCAGGGTGAAGGAGACAGACTGTGAGGATACTCAACACTGACCAACGCAGAGATCCAGAGGCTCTTGAGAGCTCACCACTGAAGTAGACTTAAAACACACCCACCACAAATCAGGGAATTTTGCAAAAGAGGAGGAGCAAAAATTGTAAGAGCCACAGGTTGAGACATCATGTCCAGAAGCATTGCCTCCCCCCCAAAAAATACTGCTTCTCCAACAATGCATTAGCCACAGCCTCATGAGCGTCCCCAGCAGGATGGGAGCAGGGATGAAAGAAAAGAGAATACCAACACAGGATGTATCCATGCAAAATCTGTTGTTAATAATAAAATAAAAATTAATAAAATCAACGACATTTTCATACCCACTTGAATACCAAATAGCAGTTTTCCCCCAAACCTTTCCTCTGTGTTTTGAGGAAGGGTAAGGGGAAAAAAAAAGTACTTATGCTAGCATAGACAAAAATGAACAGTCAGAAACCAAAGTACTCTCAAAGATCTGTATGCAAACAACAAACTGAAAGGTCAGAACCAAAATGCTTTCACAGCAAACAAACAAAATGGATACCTTACAACCAACATTTTGAGAGCAGAAAACAAACATTCTGAGAGCAAACCAAAAAAGTATCCCATCACAACAACAACAAAATGGGTCCTTAAACCAGCTCAGAATAAGCAAGTGGACCATCATCAAATCAATCGAGGGAGTTTGAAGCCCCAGAACGAAATCACCAACCTGCACTAGATGACACAACATCTGATGGTTGGACACAAAGGGCCCACGCTGGTGTCTGTCTAGCTGGGTCCACCCTAACTGAAAGTGGCTTTTCCTTGGAGCCCCATGTTTGGGCACCATAACTGTTCACACAAAAGACACAGTTCTTACCTCAAAGGGTAAGGTTTATTCTGGAGCCAAGTATGAATGAGCATGACCCAGGAACAATGATTTAGGTCACTCCAAATTCTATGTTCCAGCATGTTAACAATTTCATGAAGGTTTTATAGTTAGACAAAAAAGTCATAAATAAAGGCACTTTTCAAATACATTGGCTGACCAGGTAGGTGGGTTACAACAAAGTGGGGAAACTTCCACCACAGGTCGTGGATGCTACCTGATGACGCTCTTAGACCTCGGGTTGGTGGAAGCCGTTGGTCTGTCAGTACATTACAAAATGGCAGCACTTGATCAAGTTATAGTCACATGGATGTTAGGTCAGACACAGAGGTGGGTAGTAACTGCCTATTGAGGGGTAAAGGTAGCCCAAGGTAAGTAGTCTTTGGTCTTGCAACAGTCCATCTCTCTCTCGCTCATCACAGGAGCTTTGTCAGCACATTCAGCCTTGCTGGAAGTGGGTGTAGCAGGTACAACTTTTCTGGGAACTTTAGTTCACAGTATCTTGTAAGAATTAGTACATGGTGTATATGTATACATAAACATACACATACATACATTATGTATGTGTATATATATATATATATATATATATATATATATGGAATGAATGAATAAAGAAGATATTCTGTATTATAAGCAATAAGAATGTAAACCTTAGTAATCTTTTGGGGGATTCTATGGAAAATATGCTAATTGAGGATCAACATAGCACCTTACAGAATATGCTTAATAAACTATGCTAAGTCTACGTAAAATAAACTGCATTTTTTTTAAGTCTGCCTAAAATAAACTGTAAATTATTTTGCAGTTTTTGAATGCAAAACATTGATTACTACTTATCTGAAAAATGCCACATACTGAATAGGAATGAAATGGTAGTAAAGAGGAGTAAAAAATTATACTGAGGACAAGAGGCCGAGGTGAAAGTAGACGGCGAGCCGGAGCTGAGCAAGAATGAACTAAAAAGATGCCTGAAAGCTGAGAAGAAAGTAGTAGAGAAAGAGGCCAAGCAAAAGGAGCTCAGGGAGAAGCAGCTACACCAGGCCACTGCTGCTGCCACAAACCACAGCACCAACAATGGTGTGGGTGCCGAGGAGGAGACCCTCGACCCAAACCAATATTATAAGATCAGTAGTCAAGCAGTTCACCAGCTGAAGATCAATGGGGAGGACCCATACCCACACAAGTTCCATGTGGACATCTCACTCACTCACTTCATCCAACAATACTCTCACCTGCAGCCTGGAGACCATCTGACTGACATCACCTTAAAAGTGGCAGGTAGGATCCATGCCAAGAGAGCTTCTGTGGGAAAGCTCATCTTCTATGACCTTCGAGGAGAGGGGGTCAAGTTACAAGTCATGGCCAATTCCAGGATTTATAAATCAGAGGAAGAATTTGTTCAGATCAATAACAAATTGCACAGGGGGGACATAATTGGAGTTCAGGGGAATCCTGGGAAAACCAAGAACGGTGAGCTGAGCATCATTCCCCATGAGATCACACTGTTGTCTCCCTGCTTACATATGTTACCTCATCTTCACTTTGGCTTCAAAGACAAGGAAACAAGGTATAGCCAGAGATACTTGGACTTGATCCTGAATGACTTTTGTAAGACAGAAATTTATCATCTGCTCTAAGATCATCACATATATAAGAAGTTTCTTGGATGAGTTGGGATTCCTAGAGATTGAAACTCCCATGATGAACATCATCCCAGGGGGAGCTGTAGCCAAGCCTTTCATCACTTATCACAATGAGCTGGATATGAAATTATATATGAGAATTTCTCCAGAACTCTACCACAGGATGCTGGTGGTTGGTGGCATTGACCGAGTTTATGAAATTGGGCGCCAGTTGCGGAATGAAGGCATTGATTTGACTCACAACCCTGAGTTCACCACCTGTGAGTTCTACATGGCCTATGCAGACTATTAGGATCTCATGGAAATCACAGAGAAGATGCTGTCAGGGATGGTGAAAAGCACCATGGGCAATTACAAGACCACCTACCACCCAGAGGGCCCAGCGAGACCTTTGAGATTGACTTTACTCCTCCCTTCCAGAGAATCAGCTTGGTAGAAGAGCTTGAGAAAGCCCTGGGTGTGAAGCTTCCAGAAACTAGCCGCTTTGAAATTGAAGAAACTCGCAAAATTCTTGATAGTATCTGTGTAGCAAAAGCTGTTGAATGCCGTGACCCACGTACCACAGCCCAGCTCCTTGATAAGCTCGTTGGGGAGTTCATCTGTGATCACCCGCAGATAATGAGCCCTTTGGCCCAAATGGCACCGCTCCAAAAAGGGTCTAACTGAGCGCTTTGAGCTATTTGTCATGAAGAAAGAAGTATGCAATGTCTACACTGAGCTGAATGACCCCATGAGGCACAGGCAGCCCTTTGAAGAACAGGCCAAGGCCAAGGCCGCTGGTGAAGACGAGGCCATGTTCATAGATGAAAACTTCCGTACACTCTGGAGTATGGGCTTCCTCCCACAGCTGGCTGGGGCATGGGAATCGATCGCATTACCATGTTTCTCACAGATTCTAACAACATCAAGGAAGTGCTTCTATTTCTTGCCATGAAACCCGAAGATAAGAAGGAGACTGTGGAAGGTACAACAGTTGGCACTTCTGTTTAGAATAGTGCAAGTCTTAAAACTGGCATATTTGCATTTCTGCAGAAGACTGTGTCTGAGGAAATTCTTTTTTTGCCATCCATTTGTCCACCATGGTTCGGTCAGCCACCAGAACAAAAGAAAAGGAGCTGAAAACTTCTTTTTAATCCTTGTTACCAAGTAAGCCATTTGCCTCTTTAAAAAAAAAAAAATGATACTGAGGAATTCTGCAGAAATCTCCTTTCCAAGATGGGAGCTGAAGTGTGTGACTCAAGAGAGAAGGCAGATTCAAGAGTGAAGGAAAGGGGCTGCAGCAGGTAAGGTAAGGTGCTTGCCTGCAAAGCCTGAAGTCCTAGGTTCAGTTTGCCAGTGCCCACATGGGCCAGATGCACAAGGCCACACATGTGTCTGGAGTTCATTTGTAGTGGCTAGAGGCCCTGGCACACCCATTCTCTCTCCTCTCTCTCTCGATCTCTCTTTTTCTCTCAAAAACAGAAAACAAGACAAAAAAAAAAAAAAACTCAAAGAAGAATGAAGAAAATAAACATAAATCTTTCAAGAACTGACATAGTCAGTCATCAAAGAATATAAGAGAAAAAATAAAAATAAAAGTGTGGAATGAAAGGGCTCTGATCTCTTGTGTAAATCAAAAGAAGATTCAGTCTTTCCAGGCAGGTAACATCTATCCAATAGGAGGAAAGAACTAACAGAAATGGCCACCTATGACTGGAATGATGGCTTAGCAGGTAAGAGCACTTGCTATAAGAGCATGAGGGTATGAGCAAGGCCAATTTACCTTCAGTTCAGTTCCCCAGTTCTCACTAAAATAGGGGGTGTGATCCTTTACAACTTTCACCTCAGTTCTGTGGAACGGAGAACAGGTCACTGTGGCATGCTAGCAGCTTCAGATTCAGTGAGAAACTTCATTCCTCAGAAACACGTGCGTCAGTGATGGAGTAAAATGCTCTGCACTCTCCCCTAACCTCCACATACATGAATATAGCACAGTGAAAGACTGCATCCTGCAGACACCTGTGCATGAATGATAGAGTAAAACGCCTGTTACTCTCCTCTGGCCTCCGCATGCATGTATACAGGGCACATGCATCTTTACACATACATGCATACAACCCCCCCACAAAATAATTGATCACCTATTGCTTACCACCTGCTTTATCCCCACCAATATGCTATCCAAATATAAGCATTGTTTAAAAATTATGTTTAAATAAAATCATAAATGTTCAAAACTTTAATGTTTGCATTAAAGTAAAATGTTTTATTAAATTTTAACTTTCATAAACAAGAAAAATCTTGAAATATAACAAGCATCAGTGTGAAGATAAAAGAAACCCTATTATTTTATCAGTAGAAATGCAAATTAATACAGTATTTCTGTGAAATAATATAAAGGCTTCTTAAAAAGTTAAAAATAGAACTCGAAAAGTTGCAAATTCACATCTACCACCCTCCTTTGGCCTCCTTTTCCAGCTTCCCCCCATTGAAACCCTTCTTCTTTCCAACTATTTCTTCTTTGTTGATGTTTTCTTTTATTTGCCATCCTCCATAATCCATGACAATATGGGCCCAATATTATGCAGTTCTTTCTTATGCAGGAAAAGACAGCCTGTGTAAGGTGAATCCAACAGCTGCTTTGTTTCTGGAAGACAGCATTCCAAACCACTCTCTCCATACTTTCATTTTTACATTCGTTCTTCCACCTCTTCTAGGTCCCTGAACCTTGGGGAGTAGATAGAGAGGTCTCATTTAGTGTTGAACACTCCTCTCTCTCTTCTGGATATTTTGAGGAATTTTGGATGTTCCCATACTCATCACCATCTGAAAAGAGAAGCTTTATTGATCCAAAGTGATAGTAGCACTAATCTGTGGGCATAAACAATTCAGGGATAATTTGATGGGCATAATGTATTTATTCAGCCAAACAACAGTAGTTGCTTCCCCTCAAAGGCTTATGTCCTTCCTAGCCATAGGCTTTTGACTGTCTTGTCAGTATCAAGTATGAATCTTCTCCCAAAAGCAGAGTTCAAATCCACTCTAAGAGCAGTTGTCTACTCCCATAACAGACATGGCACTGTTGCACTAGTGGACACATCTTGCTTCTCTGGCCAGTTGTACAGCTCTTGGGATCCACTTCTGGTTAAGGCAATTGAGGATGTTGCATCCCCAGTAGGCTGAATAACACTTCCTATCCTATGATAGCTAGCAAACAGGGAGGGGTGCCTCCAGCTCAGGTCTAGCTTGACTTCTCAGTGTCCTGCAATTGAGAGATGTGATGTCTTTAGCTGTAGGCCCATATAATCCAGCTCTGGTAGGCAATCAAGAGGCTTACCAATACCCTGTATTGAATTGGGGGCCTTTCTGACCAACAGCTCATTGGGAGGTGGCCCCCACCATAGGCTATAGAATTTTTCTGCATCAATCAATGGCCTTGGGAACAGTACTATTGGACCCAGCCTTGACTATAGGATTTTTCTTTGTCAATCAACGGCTCTGGGAACAGTACTCTTGGACCCACCCTTGGCTCTAGGATTTTTCTCAATCAATCAACTGGTCTGGGAGCAATATGATTGGTCATGGCAGGGTACTTCTACCCAAATTCTCTATTTCAAAATATTGGATTTGTAACTTTAATTAGCTAACAAAAAGTAGGTTTCCATGTGCCTTATTCATAAGCAAACTAAAGATGTTATGGAGAAGCCTTATAAATAATTATTATTGAAAATAAGCAAAACGTAGTTCTGGGGAGATAGTTCACTCAGCATGAAGACCTGAGTTTGAACCCCAGAATCCAAGACAAAGAAGCCCCGTGTGGTGGTGAGAGTTTGTCGTCCCAGCACTGGGGAAGATGCAGACAGGTGGATCCCAGGAGCTGGCTGATCAGGAAGTCCAGTCAAGGGCTAGAGAGATGCTGAGTGTTTCAGGTGCTTGCCTGCGAAGCCCAAGGACCCAGGCTTCATTGTCCAGGTGCCATGTAAGCCAGGTGCACATGGTGCCCATGCATCTGGAATTTGTTTATAGTGGCTAGGGTCCCTTATGGGATCATTCTGTCTCTCTCTCTCTCCCTCTCTTCTTTCTCTAATAAATAAATAAAAATACAACCTTAAATAAAAAGAAAATCTAGTCAAGTAGGCAAAATCTAGGACAATAAGAAGTGTAGTCTCATAAAAGAAAAATGTGTTTGTTGTCTGAGAATTAATACTAACCTCTGTCCTCTGAATCCGCATACATATGCATAAATGTACATATTGTCCATGTTCATGTACACACACACAAGCACACACGCGCATGCACACACACACACATATACACACACACACACACACATGCACACACACACACACACACACACACACACACACACACAGACAAATAAGTTGAACAATAACTGTTTAGCTTTTGGTGTTTTTCCATGTGAAAATTTCTCTTTTGTAGTCTATTTATAAAATTAATCTGAAATGCATCTGTATATTAATTGCAGACTTTTGTGCTTGAATATGAGTAAAAAGCCCTGCATGTTTTATTATGTGTGCTTGTCTCAAATTTACAGATCAGATGATAGATTGCTGGTATGAACAACTTTTACATATTATCCAGTTTTGGCAGTCATATTTACAATATTGATTATTGAAATCAGTTGCTGAATTCAAAATTATGCATTATATTATTGAAGTGGTTTTGACATTTGTTGGTAGCACCAAAGTTTATAAAATTGTAAATTTCTAGAAATTTTCTACATTCAAAAATAAAAAATAGGTAGCCACATAAAATCTAGCACAAATACATTTAAACTTCCTTAAAACTGGAAAATTATTCAGTCTTTTATGTCTGACTATATCATTTTTTGTTTAAAAACATTATAGTATTTACTATCTTGCTGAATGATTTGTGATCCTAATATAAGTTGAAATAACAAACTATAAGTTTTGCATTAAATTTAATAAATTTACAAGAAACAATACAGCACTTTAAAATGGTATGCATAATATTAGCTATGGTAGAAAATTGATTCCATGTCTTATTTTGTAAGTGCATATCTTCATGCAACTGTGTGTGGAGTTAGGAAGATTAACTCATATAAAGGGAGATATTGAGATCTTTGCTCTGTAATGTATGGAAGCAAGCATTTCTCAAAAACTTTTCATCACTAATTTTAGGTGGTTTAATGCTGCATATCAAATAACAACAACAACAACAACAAACATGTAGCATCAAAGTACTAGTTGTGTCCTATTGACATTAGTAGAAGAAAGATAAACATTTTATACTACAAGTCTAGTTAAACATAAATATATACATAGAGTATGGGGTTAGATTCTGAATAGCTTAGAAAGAAAACACATTTACTTCACAAGCACATTACTGACTGTTAGAAGATCTATTTATGAGTAGTATTCTCTGATGGCATTTCATTTTAATAATATATTCTATATATTTTTAGATACCCACATAGTCACTTATTATCATTATATGTTAGGAACCCTGCAAAGTCCCCTGTGAAAGCAATAAATGGTATTTAGTTTTGTAAAGTATCTAGTCTGTTTTAGAATATTAACTCCTATGGAACCATGAAAACTTGATATGTCTTACAAATCAGTCATACATATACATGTATGCAGATAATTATAAATGTATGATACCGTGATCATGTGTATGAAATGGTTCATCATTGTTTGGAAATTAAAATAAAAATCTTATTGTCTAATTGTATGGAAATAGGATCACTTGTGAAAAGAATGTCAGAATTACAAACAGCCTGCCTTTTCATAGCTAATCGGAAGAAACATGGAAATGATGGGAACAAGGTCATTTCCATTTCTAATACTCAACTGCTATCTGACCTTGGGAAAAATTATGGACAGTTTTCTTTCAATCATAGTTTTCTTTTGAAACATCAAGATATATCAGGAAAATATTTATAGTTTATTTCATCACAGAGTATCACAGAAATCCTCTTCAAATATGATTATTATTTTCTCTATTAATTTTCTAATAGTTTCATTAACTTGGAAAATTAAATTTTGGAGTACTTTTGGAGTTGCAAATTATTATTTTCAAGTGGTCTTTATTGGATTTTATATTGTTCCAAATGTTAGATGAGTTTAAGACAGAAGGTAAGGGGAAAAGGAGAGTAATGTTATATGCTTTTATCGTTGAAAATAAATATATTTTTTAGCAAGAGGAAATGGTATTATATTCATCCATATTTATGAAAAAAATAAATTGAACATTTAATACTGCATCTAAAGTAGTTGTGAAGGAAGTAAAATAATTATGAAGGACTTTGCTTTCTATAGAGAAATATTCTCAAAGGATAAAAAGGAATCACTTCAATCTAGCACAAGACAAGTTTTCTAAGAAGCTTTCAAATTATGCTTTCCAAAGTCATTCAATGTAGTAAGGTCATAGTCAGAATAATTTTAATTTTTTATATTCTCTGGTTAGCACATCGATTTAAGCATGTTACTTACTAGAGTGAAACTCTGCATACCACATGTTTAGCGTATACACATTACAGTTGTAGTAAACCATTAAAATTCCAGAGGAATTCATTTGTAGAACTTACTGCATAGGTTTCAGATACATGAAATATTTAAGGATGTTGAAAATGTGTTTTTGTTTAATTTTACTACATATTTCTTCGAAGTTATATTTATTTACATTTAGAGTTAAAGAGAATGTGAGTGATAGATATAATTTTAAGTAAATTTACATTTTAAAATGCACAATCCTTAAGCATATTTTAACTATGAGGTCAGATTTAAAGGAAATATGTAGTTGGAACATCAGAGATAAAAATATATTTCACTTTTAAACTTGATTTCTCAATGTGTTCCACAAACTAGATATGCCTTGTTTAGTCCAAATGGTGTAATAGGATCTGGATGTCATTTTCTATTTAAACAACTAAAAAAACTGTACAGCATATTTGACAAGAGTTTTCAGATGCTGGAAAACAGGCAAGATTTAGCCATTGGTCTCTGAAAGAAGTGGAGGAAACCATATGTGTTCTATAACCTCAGGAGTTTACAGCTACAAGTTTCACTACCCAGAGGAAAATGTACCAAAAATTTCGGAGGTCTCACTGTATTGAGATCGGAGATCAGTATTTGGGTTAGGTGGTGGTTAGACCTTTTGGGAATAGATAACAGACCAGAAAGAGTAAGAGGAGGGTTGCAAGAGAACCGAGAGACTGGAAGGGGAAGAGAGGAAGAAAACAAAGCTCTCAAGTTCTTCAGATATATGCACAAGGGTCACTTCAAGACTGGTTCAGAATTGAAGCCCACATAGATGAAAAGAGGCTACTAGAAGCTGGGCACCAACCATCTAAGCAAAATAGACATTCTTTTTGTTTGTTTGTTTGTTTTGTGTTTTGAGGTAGAGTCCCACTCTAG